>OY997274.1:594202392-595402392 GCA_963921465.1 Triticum timopheevii
CGCCTTTCAGCCAAAACGCGCTACTGCTACACAGAAGTACATATAAAAAAATACATTGATCATCAATGATATTTTTGTATAGAATCTAAATCGTCAGTAGGAATCTACCACCGATTTAAGAACCCGGCGAAGACTCCTATTGCAGCCACAGATCCTACACATAGACTCCTATTGCAGCCACAAATCTCTGTACGGTGTGTGCTAGGAAGGGGTTGACAACTTACTGAGCCGTACCCTACCTATGGCAGGGACAGGTGGTAGTACGAAACAAGTATATGGGTTACTGGAACAAGACTCGATCTACGGTCGACTCAGGAGGTTAAGGCATTCCCTGCAAGACTAGTATAACCAATATATTTCACACCACCAAACAGAATCACCACTCATCATACCTCACCATGCCTTACCGGACATAATCGTCTCAACGAATTATTAGAGACAAGTTCGTGTCTACCCAAGACAGAGACTTTCCACGGATTTCCTCCCGATAGGCATGAAAGGCATATGAGGGTGATTACTATCAGAAGCATATCAAATTCCAACAGCAAGGGAATCATCATTATGCACTCATGAACATGATCGTAACACCACATAAAATATCGAATACTTCGCGTCAAGGTGGTGTCGTATTTGCTTCAAATGATGCACAACAAATATTATGTCGGGGTTCAGAATGCTTGCCTTCCAAGAGTCTGTAAGTGGGGTGCACTTTTTGAAAGTTGCGTTCTTCTTCAAAATCCTATTTTACGAAAGTTTGAATTAACACATAGTCCCAAAACAGTACAAAAAAAGTTTGTTTGGAAAAATTTTCAAATAAATATGAAAATAAACAAGACAAAATTTTGAGAAATAACAGAAAAAGAATCAAATCAATTGGACTTGTATTTTAAAAGTTAATAGCCAGTCAAAGTTTGGTCAAAATTCTGTTTTTAATAAAAATCAGAAAAGAAAACGGCTCGGGGCCTTACGCTTTCCCCTAGCGAAGGTGTATTCGGTGGAATATGTTTCCACTTATGCCAGCATGGGTCGACTAGTGGGTCCCTTGGGCCCACTGGTCAGGTTTGACCAGTCGCCCGCGCCTCCTTCTCCCTCTGGCCGAGCGGTGGCGGGGCCTCTGGCAATTGCCGTTGACGAACGGCAGCTCCGCGCGAGATTCTGAGGGTGGGGATGGATACGCTGGTCCAGGGCGGTCATCCCCAGGGGGTTGATAGGCTGGCGGGGGTGGAGGGGGTCGCCGGCGGCGAGCTCCCGCGGCGGACGGTGGTTTCAGGAGCAATTGGGGCTTGATCTACGGTGGCTCCCGGTCGAGGCTGAGGTGTTGGGTGGCTCCGCACGGTCGAGGGGAGGAGAATGGGAGCACGGGAGGGGTTAGGGGCCTCGGTCTTGGCCGGATTTTTACCGGAACATAGAGGCGGCCGAACCTGCCGGAGATGAGAGAGAGAATGGCCTCTGGTCAACTGGGGAGGAGGGGGGCTTCCTGCTACTCGAACGAGGTTGCTGACGAGCCTAGGCGTGATCGGAAGGGCTATTTCTAGCCCGGGGAGGTTGGTCCCCGCGGCTGCGGATAAGAAGGCCGGCGAACTGCCGTTCTGTTGCTAGCAGGGAGACGTGGTGGCGACAGGCGCTAGCCGACGGCCTCATGGATGAGCTCGAGCTGTTCTAGAGGGCAGCTGGCGGGCGGCTGTGGCTTGGGCGGGGCCGTCCATGGCAGAGGCTGGCGGGACGGTAGTGGCGGCTTGCGGTGGTGGCGCTGGGGGGTGCCAGGAGGGGCCAGGGCGACTCTGCAATGAGGGAGGGGTCGGGCGCGTTGGCAGCGAGTGGTAAAGGATCAGAACGGGCGCGGGGGAGGGCGGCAGCGAGGCGCGGTGTCTCGGGCGCACACACGTGCAAAACACGCGTTCTGGCCGCGCCCAGAGCACGCATGCCATGTGTTCGGCAAAATGCTAAAGCATGCTAGGGGGCCTAGATGAGGCTGGGAATTAACAGGGCCAGGTTAGAGGTAGCTAGGAGCTTAGTGGACATGGTTGTTGGGTCAGGGGATCAAGTTCATAATGCAAACTAAAAACTATGTCAAATCTGGCCATGCACACAAGATGCTCGACAGAATGCCATAGGCATCTGGGCATCCCTTCTGGTGGCCAAAATCTCCAGATCAGAGTCACTTTAGATGTAGGTGATGGTGACAAGGTTAGTTTGGCAAGACCAGAAACTTGTTAGTGCAAGTTTTGCAAATCTTCAGTTCTGGACATAAAGTGAAGGGCATTATTGCATGGACCAAAAAAAAAAATACTCCAATGGGTCCAATCTCCTGGACTTAAGGGTTTGGTAGGCTGGTCTATAAGCAGGAAGGCAATAGGGCAAGATAAAACATGGTTGCGGTACAAAACACCAAACTGGACCAGAATGAAGATGAGGATGATTTGCTCAATTTTTTCAAAGAACACCAAAGGGTTTTTGCATATAGTTGATTTATACACCACTACTAACATCCCCCAATTTTGTGAGATTTTTAAAGAAATATTTAAATAGATTGTAGTGCAAATTACAAACTGGACCAGATTTGAAAACTTGAGGTAGGGCTCAAAATCTCCAAATGACTAAAAGAGATTTTTGCATAAAAGTGATGCGGGAACATCACATGACATCCCCAAATTTTGGCAGAAATTTTAAAGAAGTATTTGAAAGGGTTGTAGTGCAAATGGAACTCTAAGACTTATGAAAAATCATTTTTAAAGAAATAAAGCATAGGAAAAATAATTCTAGAAATAATTCCACTGATAAAAAGATATTGTCTTGGGAAGATATACAAGTCCAACAATATTTCTGAAAGGTTTCCACCTAGAAGGAAAAACTCAAAAATTTAGAGGGACAGGGTGATCTGCAATTAAGTGATAAAACCAAAAAATAAAAAATTTAATTTCCTTGCAAAATTTTAATTAATAAATCAAGGTTAAAATTTTGGGGTGTTACATGTACACCAGCCCTGGCCGTACGTATGCGCGAATAGACGTTCGAGACCCCGCCCGTATGTATGTACGTGGCCATATTTACTTTCTTGCACCTTGGCCGCTCTACGTACGTGTACATGCTACGTGTGCGCCTCTACTACGACACATGCGCGCCTCTACATCGACCAGTATGCACGTACACGTTCGCGACCAGAATGACAACGCTACGTATGCTTCGACCAGGTGGGTCCCGACTGTCAGGCACTTCCTTGCGTGTGAAGATGTAGCTGGTGGGTCCCAAAAGTCAGGGGGCGAATCATTTTTTTACCCATAATATAGACGCACTTCCTTGCATGCGAAGATGTAGCTGGTGGGTCCCAGCAGTTAGGGGGAGAAAACATTATTTTTTAGGGTAAAAAGGATCCAGTTGCATGCATGCGTCCATGGGCGTGGTGCGTCCCCACTGTCAGCCTCTCACGTACAGTCATCTTCTGATGACTCTCGTTTGTTGACCATGTTGACCACACCGTGCCGAGCGCACCAAGGTCGATGGACGATGGAGTGGCCCCAGACTGGAATGACCCGGAGATGGGGAAGACGCGGTAGTGGAGTCGCAGATGGAGAGGAGTAGGAAACTTCAATGGTTCGGGTGCGCGACAACACTGCCGCCCACGGGATACAGGAGCAAGAACAGAGGTTGAAGAAGGAGCACGACTGTTGGATTAACATCCAACAGTCCAGCTGCTAGAATCATTTGTTATTAGGTTGACAAAGCCCTGCGTACACGTCTGCTTAGTAGGCACACAAGTCAGCCACCAAATCTGCCGGGTCCCAGCTGTCATCAGGAGGACTAGTTTTTTTGCATAACAAGGAGGCACTTCCTTCCGTGCGAAGATAGAGCCGGTGGGTCCCAGCTGTCAGCGGGAGGAAACAACTTAATAAGGAGGAACTTTCCTTGCGTGCGACCATGGACCTCGTGGGTCCCAGCCGTCAGGCTCTCACGTACAGTCCTCTTTCGATGACTCTCGTTTGTTGACCATGCCGCGCCGAGCGCAGCGAGGTGGTGGACGACGGCGAGGCCCAGACTGGAACGACCCGGAGATGGGGAAGGCGCGGCAGTGGAGTCACAAACGGAGAGGACCGGGAAACTTGACTAGCTAGTTCGGGTGCGGGGTGGGCCTACACTCGGCAGAGAATAACAGGAGGTGCGGAGTGGAGGGATGGCCTCACCGTCGGCGGGGTAGCGTTTCGCTGCGAGGTGCGCAAAACAAAGCCGCTGGACGCCGGAGGCTGGAGCAAGCAGTCCCGACAGCACTGGGGGAAGAAGACGAGAGATTGAAGAAGAATGCCGGCCATTGGATGTAAATCCAACCTTGCTTAAGCTTCGACCTACTGGCCCACATGTCAGCCAGTCCATTTGTTCTTTTTAGTCCATTTGGTGGGCTGGGTGAAACAATGATGTAGCATCTATGCAGCCCGTTTATATAGATGGTAGAATATAAAGCCCATTTGCATTTTTCTCGAAATCCGCAGACTTGCTAGGCTGGGTGAAAATGTCATGTTGGGCTGGACGGAGAAATGTTATAAAAACATAAACACATGATTGCACGTCTATTACTGCATTGGTCAGTAAAATCTTTGCAAGCTTATGTACACAATCACTTGGAGTTAACTTGCCAAGTTATATATAAACAATTATTATTATTATTATGTAAGAACTTTCAATTTACAAAATAAAATATCATTTTAATTTGATCAGTTAATAAGGCATGGGGTATTATTATTTTTTAGGCTAGACATGGGACAGTTGAGTTGGTTCTAGGGAAAAGTACTGGGAGAAAACTCAGTTTACATCGAAAAAGAAAGGGGGAGAAAATTCAGATATAGGATTAATGAAAACAAAAAATAAAGGAAGTGGGAAGGTCTATAAAATGGTTGGACGAACGACAAGTTTAACGGAACCTTATGTTGTTTCTATTATATACATATATATATATATATATATATATATATATATATATATATATATATATATATACATACTATTATAGAAGGGAAAACATAGGTTCAGTTTTGCATTCTTATAGAAAAATAGAACTAAGTTGTGCGTCGTCTTGAAAAAAAAACATAACTTGGGATGCTAATGTTATAGACAAGCTAGGTTGGGCGGCCTAGAGGCCGCTTGATCCAAAAAACGTTGAAACATGTTGTGGGCTGCCCATGTTAAACAACAAAACCTAGGCCATGGACCTGGTGGGCCCGGGACTGTCAGCCTCTCGGGGAACAGTTGTCTCCCGATTCCTCTTGTTTTGCTGACCATGTTGGGAATGACAGACGGGAGCTCCGCGGCGAGAGCACCAAGGCGGAGGAGGACGTCGAGACCACAGACCGAACGAACCAGAGCGGGGGAAGACGCAGGCGGAGGGGAGTACGAGGGTTGACTTGTTCGGGTGCAGGGTGGGCCGGTGGAGCTTCCGCCGCCAGACAATGTGTGGGAGTAGGGGATGGCCTGGCCAATGCCATAGGATATTGTCGACGTCTTGGGAACGGGGGTCCCCAGACTTGCCTGCCTGCGGCCCACGGTGTGGCTCCACCAGCGGCCCTCTGCGGCCCGTCTTCACCAGCAAACAATCAAGACCCTCGCGAGGGGCCAAGCCTCGCGAGGCGGACGATGCAAGACCTCCTCGGGGCGGCCTCAACAGGCCGGCTCGCGAGGGGGTGGAGAGATCAAGGCAAGGGGCACCTCGCGAGGTTCATGTGACATAAGACGTGACGACCGTCGCTAGGCGGGCGCTAGCGCACGTAGTGTCCTCATTTCCTCTTTGGTGCTAAAGATGCAAGCGCAGATGAGGAGTCCCGAGGCATCAGGCAAAGGTTTCCATATCGGTGCAACAAGACCAAGACCAGCAGGACGGTAGGACGAAGGTCACCGTGGAGCCTAAGATGGCGTCACCACCAGAGCCTTTGGTAGGCGAAGACCACCTTTAGTGAGGATAACTTGTACTAGTTGTCTCCCTTCGAATTTGGCCGTTGTTGGATCCGTTCCCGCCTAATATTTGGGAAGAGGACCAGGGCCTCTATAAATAGGACTAGCCACCACCATAGAAGGGGATCCGGGATCATTCAGATCATCCTCATACACACAAGCTC
The DNA here is from genome assembly GCA_963921465.1 of Triticum timopheevii. Lineage (NCBI taxonomy): Eukaryota > Viridiplantae > Streptophyta > Magnoliopsida > Poales > Poaceae > Triticum > Triticum timopheevii. Next base: position 594,208,491 of record OY997274.1, read on the forward strand.
ACCAAACACAAGAGCATCTCTCCTCAGGAGGCTGTTCTTCCCTTGTAAATGTTCATCCTCAGCACAAGAGGCAATCCAACTCACCACACTGGAGTAGGGTATTACACCACATAGGTGGCCCGAACCAGTATAAACTCTCGTGTCTCTCGTTCTTTGGGCTCGTCAAGCTAGGCCTTGTGATTGTTGCGAGAACGGGCTAGGGAGAGAGAGAGATCTTCGTGCGCACCCCAGTGTTCGAACCTCAAGGGTTTGTCGAAACCTGAAATCCGACATTTGGCGCACTAGGTAGGGGTGCGCCGAAGCCTCTCTTCCATCAGCAGACCCGCCAGTACTCTACAGTGTTGATGACCGGTGACCTGAGGGCCAACGCTGACCACTGGGCGGCCTGCCCAGCCCGGGCGGCGTCGACCACCCAAGAAGACCTCAACCACGCGCCTTGGGCAGCACACGCGCCGCCAAACGCTGCGGGGCGTGGGCGGCGCGGCTTGGCATCATCCACCCTTACCCCACGGCGTGCGCGGGCCGCCGCGAGGGCCTCAAGCTACGCCACGGTGACGGCGCTGCACACCCGGCGGGAACAAGCGAACATAAGGGCCGCACTCACAGTGGCAAGGGAGCTGTTGCGGTGCCGACTGATGGAGAACGGCCTAGATGCATTGCTCGAGTGTGTCGCCGAGCTATTGGACGCCGTAGCCAGGGGAACACCTCCTTTATGCTCCTCGCTCACGCCTTAGGCTGCGGCCGGGTCGCACGGCGGGCCTCGCCGTGCCGGCGTACCCCCGGGAGCGCTGATGACCCACAAGTATAGGGGATCTATCGTAGTCCTTTCGATAAGTAAGAGTGTCGAACCCAATGAGGAGCAGAAGGAAATGATAAGCGGTTTTTAGCAAGGTATCCTCTGCAAGTACTGAAATAAGTGGTAACAGATAGTTTTGTGATAGGATAAATTGTAACGAGTAACAAGTAACAAAAGTAAATAAAGTGTAGCAAGGTCGCCCAATCCTTTGTGTAGCAAAGGACAAGCCTGGACAAACTCTTATAATAGGAAAAGCGCTCCCGAGGACACATGGGAATATCGTCAAGCTAATTTTCATCACGCTCATATGATTCGCGTTCGGTACTTTGATAATTTGATATGTGGGTGGACCGGTGCTTGGGTACTGCCCTTACTTGGACAAGCATCCCACTTATGATTAACCTCTATTGCAAGCATCCGCAACTACAACAAAAGTATTAAGGTAAACCTAACCATAGCTTGAAACATATGGATCCAAATCAGCCCCTTACGAAGCAACGCATAAACTAGGGTTTAAGCTTCTGTCACTCTAGCAACCCATCATCTACTTATTACTTCCCAATGCCTTCCTCTAGGCCCAAATAATGGTGAAGTGTTATGTAGTCGACGTTCACACAAAACCACTAGAGGTTAGACAACATACATCTTATCAAAATATCAAACGAATACCAAATTCACATGACTACCAATAGCAAGACTTCTCCCTTGTCCTCAGGAACAAACGTAATAACTCATAAAGCATATTCATGTTCATAATCAGAGGGGTAATAATATGCATAAAGGATATGAACATATGATCTTCCACAAAATAAACCAACTAGCATCAACTACAAGGAGTAATCAACACTACTAGCAACCCACTAGCACCAACCCCGGACTTGGAGACAAGAATTGCATACAAGAGATGAACTAGGGTTTGGAGATGAGATGGTGCTGGTGAAGATGTTGATGGATATTGCCCTCTCCCGATGAGAGGAGCGTTGGTGATGATTTCCCCCTCCCGGAGGGAAGTGTCCCCGGAAGAACAGCTCTGCCGGAGCCCTAGATTGGTTCCGCCAAGGTTCCGCCTCGTGGCGGCGGAGTCTCGTCCCAAAAGGTTCTCTTCTATTTTTTTCTCATCAAAAGACTTCATATGGGAGAAGATGGACGTCGGAGAGCCACCAGGGGGCCCACTTGGTAGGGGGGCGCGCCCAGGGGGGTGCCCCGCACCCTCGTGAGCAGGGTGTGGGCCCCCTGGCCTTCATCTTTGGCGACAATTTTTCTTTATTTTTTTTAAGGTATTCCGTGGAGTTTCAGGACTTTTGGAGTTGCGCAGAATAGTCCTTCAATATTTGCTCCTTTTCCAGCCCAGAATTCCAGCTGCCGGCATTCTCCCTCTTCATGTAAACCTTGTAAAATAAGAGAGAATAGCCATAAGTATTGTGACATAACGTGAAATAACAGCCCATAATGCAATAAATATTGACATAAAAGCATGATGCAAAATGGATGTATCAAGTCCCCCAAGCTTAGACCTCGCTTGTCCTCAAGCGAAAAGCTGATAACAGTAAATATGTCCTCATGTTTAGAGGTAGAGGCGTCGATAAAAATAAAATACGGACATGAAGGCATCATGATTATTTCATAACAGCAACATATATAATTTTTGTCATATGATTACTCATGTTCAAGTGATGATCTTTTCACAAAGCCAAAATATGAATCAGAAACCTTATTGGGCACCAACAATTATAATCTCAGTCACTGAAGCAATTGCAATTTATCATAACATCAGAAAGAGTCTATGTCAGATCTTAAAAGCAAGTCCACATACTCAACTATCACTTAGTCCTTCATAATTGCTAACACTCACGCGATACTTGTGGTTACGGAGTTTTAATCAGACACAAAGAAAGATAGGGGCTTATAGTTTTTGCCCCACAACCTTTTACCTCAAGGGTAATGTCAACAATAATAATTCATGCTCCCCCACATCCAATTATATATATATATATATATATATATATATATATATATATATATATATCATGTTCTTTCCAACATGCTGAGCTTGCCAAAGGATAAAATGAAAAAGGAAGGGTGAAGATCACCGTGACTCTTGCATAAGGTAGAGGATAATAATAAAAGATAGGCCCTTCGCAAAGGGAAGCAGAGGTTGTCATGCGTGTTTAGGGTTGATGCACAAAATCTTAATGCAAAAGAACGTCACTTTATATTGCCCCTTGCATGTGAACCTTTATTATGCAGTCCGTCGCTTTTATTGCATCCACAAAAAGTTCGTACAAAGCTTATTTCTCTGCACTAATAAGTCATGCATATTTAGAGAGCAATTTTTGTTGCGTGCACCAATGACAACTTACTTGAAGGATCTTACTCAATCCATAGGTAGATATGGTGGACTCTCATGGCAAAACTGGTTTTAAGGGTATTTGGAAACACAAGTAGTATTTCTACTTAGTGCTGAGAATTGGCTAGCATGAGGGGAAAGGCAAACACAACACGGTAGAGGAACCATGACAACATACTTTATCTCAGATGTAAGAAAACATAACTCATTATATTGTCTTCCTTGTCCAACCTCAACTCTTTAGCATGTCATATTTTAATGAGTCCTCCCTATCATAAAAGATGTCAATGATAATATATCTATATGTGAAACCTCTCTTTCCTTATTACTTCCTATTAATTGCAACGATGACCAAAGCTATATTTGCCAACTCCCAACAACTTTTAATGATCATACTCTTTCTATGTGAAGTCATTACTTTCAATAAGATCAATATGAACTCTTTGATTCTTTTTATTCTTTTTCTTCTAATCACCCAAGATCATGGCAAAATAATCAAGCCCTTGACTCAACACTAATCTTTATTTTATAGCTCACGGACTCGATTACAAAGAAGGATCATAAAGCAAAACTCAAAACTAGATCATGCCATGACTTTATTCTACTAAATCAAGATACTACTAATAGGATCGAACTAAGAAAAATGGTAAAGATAGGAGTTGTGATGGTGATACGATACCAGGGCACCTCCCCCAAGCTTGGCAGTTGCCAAGGGGAGTGCCCATACCCATGTGATTATTTCTCCTTCTTTGTTGTTGGCGTAATATTCTTAGCGATGACCCCCCTCAGAATACGGTTCTCCTCCTCGAGCTTATTGACCTACTGCTTGAGGTCCATTATTTCCTTGCGAAGCTTTCCTGTAACGGCTAAAGCTCCTTGCACCCAAGGGTGTTGCATAGCTGCGGGAGAACCAGAGATACTTCTCCTCATATTTTCATAGGAAAGAAATTTAACATTGGAAGGGATAACCGAGTTTGGAATAGCTGAGCTCTGTAGTTCCCCCATCGTAAACCCAGCTCGGAAGCGAGAGGTGACTTCTTGATCTTCCATGGCATCTACTCTCATTAGGTCATCCTCCATCTCTTCCTCCGTTGCCGGCCCAAAGTGGTCAGCGTCGCTGTTTGCCCTTGGTTCCGGTGCCGGGTTAGATACCCGGCTCTCCCCGACTGACTCTTGAGAAGACATCTTGCTCTTATTTGCAGCAGCAACAGCTTGAAACAAAAATAGAGGCTATTTGCGTGATAGGGGAGTCAAAGCCTTCGGGAATATATATAATGAATTTTTACCGACCAAAATACGTATCGTGCAAGGAAACGGAGTCCGGAGGGCACACGAGGTGCTCACGAGGTAGGGGGGTGCGCCCAGGGGGGGTAGGGCGCGCTCTCCACCCTCTTGGAGGCCTCGTGTCCTCCCCGGACTGCTACTCATTTTTCTATTTTTCTAAATATTCTAAAACAGAGAAATATTGCCTTAAAAATTGTTTTGGAGTCGGTTTACTTACCGTACCACATACTTATCCCTTTTCAGAGTCTGGAACGTTCTGGAAAGTGTCCCTTATGTATTCCTCCGGGGTTACTGAGGGAGTCCTGGACTAGGGGGTGTCCGGACAACCGGACTATCATCGTCCGCCGGACTCCAAGACTACGAAGATACAAGATTGAAGACTCCGTCCCGTGTCCGGATGGGACTTTCCTTGGCGTGGAAGGCAAGCTTGGCCATACGGATATGTAGATCTCCTACTATTGTAACCGACTCTGTGTAACCCTAGCCTCCTCCGGTGTCTATATAAACCGGAGGGCTTTAGTCCGTAGGACACAACATACATTACAACAATCATACCATAGGCTAGCTTTAGGGTTTAGCCTCCTTGATCTCGTGGTAGATCCACTCTTGTACTACCCATATCATCAATATTAATCAAGCAGGACGTAGGGTTTTACCTCCATCGAGAGGGCCCGAACCTGGGTAAAACATCGTGTCCCTCGTCTCCTGTTACCATCCGCCTAGACGCACAGTTCGGGACCCCCTACCCGAGATCCGCCGGTTTTGACACCGACATTGGTGCTTTCATTGAGAGTTCCTCTGTGTCGTCACCGGTAGGCTTGATGGCATCTGCAACTAACCACGCTGTCTAGGGTGAGATTTTTCTCCCCGGACAGATCTTCATATTCGGCGGCTTCGCACTGCGGGCTAATTCGCTTGGCCATCTGGAGCAGATCGGAAGCTACGCCCCTGGCCGTCAGGTCAGATTCGGAAGCCTAAACTTCACGGCCGATGTCCGCGGAGACTTGATCTTCGACGGACTCAAGCCGCAGCCGAGCGTGCCGCACCGTGACGATGGGCATGATCTAGCTCTGCCGCCGAACAGTGCCTTGGTGGCCGCACATGAATCCGCTTCGGCCTTCAGTCCGGAGCCGATCACCCAGATCGAGGATCGGTGGATAGACGCCGCCTCGGGGGCTTCGACTTCCACGGCGATGGAGCCAAACATTAATCTTGTCCCCCGCGAAACTCGTGATTCCGAGGTGCCGGACTCCTTGCCAGACTCCGAACCTCCCACGCCCCTACCAATCGATTCGGATCGGGCACCGGTTATAGAATTCACCGCCGCGGACATCTTCCAACACTCGGCCTTTGGCGACGTCCTAAATTCGCTAAAGCACCTCTTGTTATCGGGAGAGTCCTGGCCGGACTATGGCCAGGTTGGTTGGGGTACGAACGACGAAGAAATTCAGAGCCCACCCACCACCCACTTTGTAGCCACTGTCGACGATCTAACCGACATGCTAGACCATGACTCCGAAGACATTGACGGAATAGACGACGATGCCGGAGACGAACAAGAAACAGAGCCTATAAGGCACGGGAGGACCACCTCGTCATATGACATATACATGGTGGATACCCCAAAGGAGAGCGATGACGAGGACCAACGAGTCGCGGCAGAAGATAACCCCGCCGATAAACAACCAAAACGGCGACGCAGACGCCGCCCTAAGTCCCGCCTCGACGACAACAACGCTCCCAAGGAGCCCGTAATACAGCAGGGCTCACAAGTGGACGAAGAACATGCAGATAAGCAACCGTCCGAACATGACGAGTCAGATAATCAGTCCAGGCCCGGCGAAAACGACAGTCCAGACGACCTCATGCCGGACACGCCGCTGGAGAACAAAAACCTTCGGAAAAGACTCGTCAACACTGCAAGAAGCCTGAAGAAGGAAAAGCGGAAGCTCAAAACAGCGGAAGACACACTCAGAATGAGATGGAGCAAAGTGCTCAAAACCGCAGATAAATACGGCAATGGCCACCAATCAAAGAGCTACCCGAAGCGCAAGCTGCTACCAGAATTTGACGACGAGGCCATAGAGCCCCCACAGTCAAAAAATAAAGAGGCAGCCTGGTTGGATAGACGGCCGGATGACAGGCCAAATTCGGAAAGTGGCGCCACACATAAACCAACCAACGAACTTGGAAGGACAGATGGCCCAGCCAGGTCCATCTACGGGCCAAAGAAGAAGGCCCCAAGAAGCAAGGCAACACATCAAGTGTCCGAAGATAGCGGCACACACAAATACAGGGGCGCCGCACACCCACTATGTTTCACCGATGAGGTGCTGGACCATGAATTCCCAGCAGGATTTAAACCCATAAGCATAGAGGCCTACGATGGAGCAACAGACCCTGGAGTCTGGATAGAAGATTATATACTGCATATACACATGGCCAGAGGAGACGATCTCCACGCCATAAAATACCTACCCCTCAAGCTCAAAGGGCCAGCCCGTCATTGGCTTAAAAGCCTCCCAGAAAACACTGTTGGAAGTTGGGAAGAGCTCGAGGACGCGTTTAGAGCAAATTTTCAAGGGACTTATGTCTGCCCTCCGGATGCAGATGATCTAAGTCATATAACTCAACAGCCCGGAGAGTCAGCGCGGAAATTCTGGAATAGGTTTCTCACCAAAAAGAACCAAGTAGTCGACTGTCCGGACGCCGAAGCCTTAGCAGCTTTCAAACACAATGTCCGAGACGAATGGCTTGCCAGGCACCTCGGCCAAGAAAAACCGAGGACAATGTCCGCACTAACAAGCCTCATGACCCGCTTCTGTGCGGGAGAGGATAGCTGGCTAGCAAGATGCAGCACCAGCGACCCAAGTACATCCGAGATAAGAGATGGAAACGGAAAATCACGGCGCAGAAAAGAGCAGCGCCGGAATAAAGAAAAAAGCCCAAAGAGCACGGCAGTCAACGCCGGATTCAAAAGCTCGCGGCCAAAAAACAAAACACAGCCTCTTAAGGATGACAGCGATGAATTGTCCAACTTAAACAAGAATTTGGTCGGATATGTCAAATCCACAGTACCCCCGGAAGGCCTGCGAATCACACCCACAGGGATTGTTGGGTTTTTAAACAGTCCGGCCGACTAAACGCCGAACACAAGGGGCTCGAAGCATCAAGCGAAGAAGATAAACCCCACCAGCAGAGCACCGGAAAACAAAAGACTTTCCCACAATAGGTCAAAGCAGTAAACTCACTTCATGTGATAATACAGAAAAATAGTGCGGCACTTCCTAAAAAGAGCCTCGCACAGTCCAACCCAGCAGACCATAGAGATTGGATATCAAAACCAATCACTTTTGACCACCTGGACTATCCCAGAAGCATTCGAAGCGCGGGACGAACTGCCCTGATATTGAATCCCATAATCGACGGATTATAATTTACTAAAGTCCTAGTGGACGGAGGCAGCGACTTAAACCTGCTGTATTCAAACACAATCCGCAAGATGGGGATAGACCCTACCAAAATTTGACACAGCCGCACTTCCTTCAAAGGAGTGACGCCAGGCCCTTATGCCAGGTGCACAGGCTCCCTATTACTAGAAGTCGTGTTCGGATCACCGAACAATTTTCGGCGCGAAAAACTAATTTTTCATATCGTACCATTTAAAAGTGAATATCAAGCACTCTTGGGACGAAAGGCTTTCGTCCATTTTAACGCCATACCGCATTATGCGTCTCTTACACTCAAGATGCCTGGTCCTCGCGGCATCATTTCAGTGCGAGGGTCACCTGAAGACCCCGGACACGGATAGACGAGTCCGGCATTGGTTGGCTAGGGGCTCCCTAGCCGCACAACCCTTGACAAAGGGTTGCACGCACAAAGAATCACGAGTTCTTACGAATCCCGCTTTACTTATTTATGTTTCTTCTTCTCCTTTTTTTCGCACGAATTGTTTCCAAACTAAGCGTTCCTCTCTTTTTACAGATGAACAACGTGCATACCCGTCCAGGATAACGGCACAACGGAGACACAGGCGCAGACGTGCAGTAGGGACCCGTTGCGAGGATTGTTTTCAGATTAAGACCCTGTGTAAACCTTTTTTAATGTCTCTTGTTGTTATTCTCCCTTGGTTTCTTCCTATAACTGAAGCGGAGCCTGACATACTTGGACACTAGGGGCTTAGGGCATTATTCTGCCCATTATCATAAAGACCGAACACCTTAGGGAGTGTTCGGCATCTCGAGTTAGGCATTATATGCATCAGCTCCGAATCATGTCTTTGGTCAAATGTTGGGTTTGACCGGCTCCTGTGTTTTGCTGCCTTATGTTTCGTATCATCGGCTAACGCGGCACCAGGAGAACTACTGCGATTGTGCCCCAGTTCGGCTGAGCAAGCACCTCAGTAGAGAAAGCCGAAAACTGACTGTCATGATATAGCAAGAGACTGGTCAACCACTCGATCGACTACCGGAATGTTTAGAATTCCCCGCTTTGACGAAGGACCGTTTCCCGGTCAGGCACACACGCGCCCCGCAATCGGAGAAGCGCGGTGCCCCAGGGGCTATATCATAGCCCCACCCTCGAGCTCCACTGGCTAAGTGAAAGTGATAAAGCATTATAGTCCGGATTGCCTCGTTCGCTATGCTACCACCTCCTAAGCAGGACCAAGACGTCGGATTAAGTGTGAACACGCGCTATTTTTGCGAACACCCCCGCACCTTGTGCGTGGGGGCTGAAGCCGAAGACTGCAATCTTTCAGGTTATACAAATGTATACGAAAACGGCCGCTCAGGAGCAGTTTTACCACTTGGGACGCACAAGTATAAAAAGCAGTTATTGCATAATTATTGTTTTACAAGCTAAAACGTTCATTAAACGTGACATTTTTTGAGCACTGCGACTCTATTACACGAGCACCACGCATAACTTCCCCGAAATAGTGCTCGGCGGGGAGCCGGCTTTCATCCGAACCCTGGGAGGCAACAGCGGTGGCATCCATCTCTGTCCAATGCGCCTTTACGCGGGCAAGTGCCATCCGCGCTACTTCGATGCAGGCCGACCGCTTCATCTCCTTGATGTGCGGCACCGCTCCAAGGAATTGTTGCAGTAAGCCGAAGTAGCTCGTCGCCTTGGGCCTCTCTGGCCAGACATGAGCCACGATGTCAGTCATGGCAAGTCCGGATAATCTATTTAGCTCGGCCCATTCGGCCAACCGGTCGGTCAACGGAAGTGAGCGATCCGGAGTATGGAATTGAGACCAAAATAGCTCTTCCGTCTTGTGATCCTTCTGGCTCTGGAAGTGCTCAACGGCATCAGCCGCACTTGCCGCTAAGTCCATATACGGATCCTCCGGACTCCACAGCCGATCAAATTGAGCATACTTTTGATCCATAAACCGGCGACGCAGCAGATAAGGCTTGCCAGCCACGATATCTCCGGCCTGGCGCAGCTCCTCCCTCATGGCCCGCATTGCAGATCGGGCATCCTTGGCCTTGGCGGTGGCCTTCTTCAGGTCTTCCCGCTCCGATAAGCGCTCCTTTTCAAGAGCCTCATTGCGGTCGGCAGCATCTTTCACTTTTACGGCCAATTCGGCCACCTCTTCCCTGCTTCGGTAGTGAGCAGCCTTTTCGGCTTTCAACTCCTCGGCCGCCCTCGAGGCAGCCGCGTCACTCCTTTGGGCTTGCTCCTTAGCTTGAGTAAGTTCGGCCCGAAGGCTCTCCACAGCAGCAGCACTGTCTGTAGAACAGCATATAATTTATCAGAGGAGGGCTTTGACCCCATTAATAAAGCGACCATGGAGAACTCATTTACCTTGTGACTCGTCAAGTCATCGGTTGACTAGTGCGATGTCCGCATCCGCCGCGTCAAGTTGCCCCATTAACTCGGCAACCCCACTAGTCCGGCTAGCCCTTGGACTATCTGCCACCTACATAGGAACGGCGACATTCATTACTTGCGATTTTGATCCTCGGCACGCTGTCATCTTCGACAACCTACCGAGTCTCGGGGGCTACTATCTATACAGAGCACACTTTTATGTGCAAAACTGTCAAAAATTGAAGGTGCGTCATTTTCGCGTACCTCAAATCCCGCCAGCAAACTCATAGCGGCGTTACGCAATCCGCTCTCGGCGGACGAAATCCTTCCAATCACCATGTGCATTAGCGCACGATGATCTTCTGAGATGGACGCACTCTCAAGCAGATTCTTCAGTCCTCCCGGCCGGATACTAGCGGGCGCCGAACTCTCCGGCCCCTCCGGACTTGGGGATACCCTCCGTGGCGATACTTCAGGCTCGTCTGCCTTATCCGATGGCGCATCAGATGGGGGCGTTTCGCTCTCCATCATCTCCGGAAGAAGGTCCCCCGAAGACGAACTCATCTGCGAAGGCTGCAAATCCGAACTGCAAAATAAAAATTTCGGTCACCCACAGAAGCACAAATGGAGGTATTTTCTTACTGATGAAATTCCCTTTTCATACTCACGGCTCGCTGGAGGGCTGATTCTTTGGCGATGATTGTGCGTCCGGATTCTCCCCGGACGCCGGACCCCCCGGGAAAGATCTCTTCCCCCGTTTAGGGGCTTTGGCCTCCGGATCTTCGGAGGCGGTCCTCTTCTCCCCCTGGAAGGAGGGGTTCTTGATTCCCCCCTCTTCAGACGCCCCTTTGGGCGAAATATTAGCTCCTCTATTTTCCCCTTTGCTCCCTTCTATGGGCGCGACCTCCAACATTCTGACCAGCACGGGCTCCAGTGCGGTCTCTGGGAGGGGGGCCGGACACCTTATCAGCCTTGATCGCGCCACCCACTCCTGTGAAGAGTAATGGGTCAGGAGGCGAACTCTAGAAAAGTAGATAAATAGAACGTCCGGACTCTGAGCTATTTACCTGAGTATCCGGGCGATTGCGGCTTAGGCCTGCGTCCTCGGCTAATTCCGGACACGCCACCTGCGGTCCGAAGAACAACTTGTACATCTCCGCGGGTGTCGCACCCATGAAGTGTTGGAGAATACGAGGTCCCTCCGGGTTGAACTCCCATAGACGGAGAGGACGGCGTTTGCAGGGCAGAAGATGCCTGATTAGCATAACCTGCATCACCACGACCAGATTGATCTCCCTCGCTTGGAGGTCTCGAATCCGACCCTGCAATGAGGGCACGTCTTCGGACGGCCCCCAATTGAGCCCTTGGTTGACCCACGACATCAGTTGGCGTGGAGGTCCCGGGCGGAATGAAGGCGGTGGCTTTTGCTTGCTGCCCTTCGGAGCGGTGATATAGAACCACTCCTGCTGCCACAGTCTGAGTTCCTCTTGGAAGGAACCCTCAGGCCACGGGGCATCGACCTTTTTGCTTATGGCCGCCCCGCCGCACTCCGCCTGACGCCCCCCGATCATCTTCGGCTTCACATTGAAGGTCTTCAGCCACAGGACGAAGTGGGGAGTGACGCGGAGGAAGGCTTCGCAGACGGTAATGAATGCGGAGATATGGAGGATGGACTCCGGAGCCAAATCGTGAAAATCCAGCCCGTAGTAGAACATGAGCCCTCTCACGAAGGGGTCCGTCGGGAAGCCTAAACCCCGACGGAGGTGGGATACGAAGACGACGTATTCGCCGGGCTCGGGGGCGGGCACGGCCTGCCCTTGGGCAGGCAACCTGTGCAAAACCTCGTAGGCCAGGTACTTGGCCTCACGTAACTTCAATATGTCCTCCTCCGTGACGGAGGAGGGCATCCACCGGCCCTGGAGGTCGGAGCCGGACATGGTCGAGGATCCGAAGCGCTCGAATCTGAGGCTCTGGGTGTTGGAACTGGGAGCGAGGACGAGATTCGATGCGAGATTGAAGAACAAGAACGAGCCTTGGTCCTCTTATAAAGGGGAAAAATACCAAGAGCCGTCTCCGTGACCATTTGGGATTCACCTTCGATAGAGGAGGTGTGGCGACGGGAACGGTTGGGTTACCCACGCACGTATTGATGAGAATCCCGGAATAAGAGGAAGACGATCTCTGCTTTGACAAGACGTGCCAAGGAAACCGCTTCGCTAAACGTGTTGAGGTGGTATAGTAAAAAACGATTCAAACAGTGGCTTGGTAGCGGTGTGATGTCACGCCGCATAATACGTCAGCAGATTGGACTGGTGTACATTTTATTCTCTTTACGGTGGAATGTGGAATTTATTTTGCAGAGCCGGACACTATCCTGGTGTTCATGATCTTCTCTGGATTATTCAAGGGAGGAACCCGCCTTGCAATGCCGAACATTATGCGCGCCGAACTTATCGTCATTGAAGCCTGGTTCAGGGGCTACTGAGGGAGTCGTGGACTAGGGGGTGTCCGGACAGCCGGACTATCATCGTCCACCGGACTCCAAGACTACGAAGATACAAGATTGAAGACTCCGTCCCGTGTCCGGATGGGACTTTCCTTGGCGTGGAAGGCAAGCTTGGCGATACGGATATGTAGATCTCCTACCATTGTAACCGACTCTATGTAACCCTAGCCTCCTCCGGTGTCTATATAAACCGGAGTGCTTTAGTCCGTAGGACACAACATACATTACAACAATCATACCATAGGCTAGCTTTAGGGTTTAGCCTCCTTGATCTCGTGGTAGATCCACTCTTGTACTACCCATATCATCAATATTAATCAAGCAGGACGTATGGTTTTACCTCCATCGAGAGGGCCCGAACCTGGGTAAAACATCGTGTCCCTCATCTCCTGTTCCCATCCGCCTAGACGCACAGTTCGGGACCCCCTACCCGAGATCCGCCGGTTTTGACACCGACAGTTACGGTTTTAATAATATTAGTTTCAACATTTATAGGATTACCTGAGATATAGTGTTTGATCCTTTGACCGTTTACCACCTTCGGATTTGTGCCTACGAAGTTGTTGATTTTTATGGCACCGGAACGATAGACCTCCTCGATAACGTAAGGACCTACCCATTTGGAGAGAAGTTTTCCTGCAAAAAATTTTAAACGAGAGTTGTATAGCAATACATAATCACCTACAATAAACTCACGCTTTTGTATCCTTTTGTCATGCCATCTTTTAACCTTTTCTTTAAACAACTTGGCATTTTCATAAGCTTGGGTTCTCCATTCATCAAGTGAGGTAATATCAAATAACCTCTTCTCACCGGCAAGTTTGAAGTCATAGTTGAGCTCTTTAATAGCCCAATATGCCTTATGTTCTAGTTCGAGAGGTAAGTGACATGCTTTTCCATAAACCATTTTATACGGAGATATACCCATAGGATTTTTGTATGCAGTTCTGTAGGCCCATAATGCATCATTCAGTTTCTTGGACCAATTCTTTCTAGACCTATTGACAGTCTTTTGCAAAATTAATTTGAGCTCTCTATTGCTCAATTCTACATGACCACTAGACTGCGGGTGATATGGAGATGCAATTCTATGATTAACGTCGGATTTAGCAAGCGTCTTACGGAAAGCACCATGAATAAAGTGTGAACCACCATTAGTCATTAAGTGTCTAGGGACTCCAAACCTCGGAAAAAAATAACTTCCTTAAGCATTTCAATAGAAGTGTTATGATCAGCACTACTAGTTGGAATAGCTTCTACCCACTTAGTAACGTAATCAACAACAACTAAAATATGAGTGTATCCTTTAGAGGCAGGAAAAGGTCCCATATAATCAAAGCCCCAAACATCAAATGGCTCAATAACAAGTGACTAATTCATAGTCATTTCTTGACCTCTACTGATATTACCAATTCTTTGACATTCATCGCAGGATAAAACAAACTTACGGGCATCCTTGAAGAGAGTAGGACAATAAAAGCCAGATTGCAATACCTTATGTGCAGTTCTATCTCCAGCATGGTGTCCTCCATAAGCCTCGAAGTGACACTTGGCGTAGGATCTCTTCCTGTTCATGCTCAGGTACACAACATCTAATAACACCATCTACTCCTTCTTTATAAAGATGGGTCATTCCAAAAGTAATGTCGCAAGCCATAGAAAAACTTTTTCTTTTGTTGGTATGTGAAGCTAGGTGGTATAAATTTAGCAATGATATAATTAGCATAGTCAGCATACCATGGAGTGCTACGAGAAGTACTTATGACATTTAATTGCTCATCAGGAAAGCTATCATCAATAGGTAGTGGGTCATCAAGAACATTCTCTAGCCTAGACAAGTTGTCTACAACGGGGTTCTCGGCTCCTTTTCTATCAACAATATGTAAATCAAATTCTTGAAGCAAGAGAACCCATCTAATGAGTCTAGGTTTTGCATCTTTCTTTTCCATAAGATATTTAATAGCAGCATGATCTGTGTGAATAGTTACTCTAGAATCAACAATATAGGGTCTGAATTTATCACAAGCAAATACAACCGCCAAAAGTTCCTTTTCGGTAGTAGCATAATTTCTTTGAGCATTGTCTAGAGTCTTACTAGCATAATGGATAACATTCAATTTCTTATCAACTCTTTGCCCTAGAACAACACCTACAACATAATCACTAGCATCACACATAATTTCCAAAGGTAAACTCCAATCAGGTGGCTGAACAACAGGTGCAGAGACTAATGCTTTCTTAAGTATTTCAAATGCTTCTACACAATCATAATCAAAGACAAATGGTACATCTTTTTGTAATAAATTAGTCAGAGGCCGAGAGATTTTTGAGAAGTCCTTAATGAACCTCCTATAAAATCTGACGTGACCAAGGAAACTTCTTATACCTTTGATGTCCTTGGGACATGGCATCTTTTCAATAGCATCAACCTTGGCTTTATCAACTTCAATACCTCTTTCAGAAACTTTGTGCCCCAAGACAATTCCTTCATTAACCATAAAGTGGCACTTTTCCCAATTCAAGACAAGATTAGTTTCTTCACATCTCTGCAAAACTCGAGCAAGATTGCTCAAGCAATCATCAAAATAGGAACCATAGACGGAAAAGTCATCCATGAAAACCTCACAAATTTTCTCGCGGAAGTCAGAGAATATAGCCATCATGCATCTTTGAAAGGTAGCAGGTGCATTACATAAACCAAAAGGCATACGTCTATAAGCAAAAGTACCAAAAGGGCATGTAAAAGTAGTCTTTGATTGATCTTTAGCCGACACAGGTATTTGGGAAAAACCAGAATAACCATCTAGAAAGCAATAATGTGTATGTTTGCATAATCTTTCTAGCATTTGATCAATAAAAGGTAAGTGGTAATGATCTTTCTTAGTAGCCTTATTTAATTTGCGGAAATCAATTACCATCCTATAACCTGTGATAATTCTTTGCGGAATCAATTCATATTTATCATTAGGGACAACAGTAATACCTCCCTTCTTAGGGACAGAATGGACAGGACTTACCCACTGACTATCAGCAACGGGATAAATTATACCTGCCTCTAGAAGCTTGAGTATTTCCTTACTTACCACTTCTTTCATTACGTCGTTGAGGATCACGAACTGGTTTGGCATCAGCTTCCAAATTTATTTTATGTTGGCATAGAGTGGGACTGATGCCCTTAAGATCATCCAGAGTATATCCAATAGCGGCATGATGCTTGTTCAGAGTTTTCAATAATCTTTCTTCTTCATGCTCTGAAAGGTTAGCACTAATAATAATAGGATATATTTTCTTTTCATCAAGATAAGCATATTTAAGATTATCAGGCAACGGTTTAAGGTCAAACAAGGGATCACCCTTGGGTGGAGGAGGATCCCCTAGGATTTTAACAGGAAAATTGTGTTGCAGAATAGGTTCCTGTTTAAAGAATACTTCATCTATTTCCCTTCTATCATTCATGAACATATCATTTTCATGGTCTGGCAAATAGTGTTCTAAGGGATCACTAGGAGGTACAGCAATAGAAGCAAGACCAATAATTTCATCCTTACTAGGCAATTCTTCCTCACAATGTTGTTTACTAAATTTAGAGAAATTAAACTCATGAACCATATCATCCAAGACAACAGTAACAACATTCTTTTCACAATCTATTGTAGCATTAACAGTACACAAGAAGGGTCTACCAAATATAATGGGACAAAAGCTATCCTGTGGAGAACCAAGAACAAGAAAATCAACGGGATATTTGGTTTTCCCACACAAGACTTCAACATCTCTAACAATTCCCATTGGAGATATAATATCTCTATTGGCAAGTTTAATTGTAACATCAATTTCCTCTAACTCAGCAGGTGCAATCTCATGCATAATTTCTTTGTATAAGCCAATGGGTATAACACTAGCACTAGCACCCATATCACATAAGCCATGATAACAATGATCTCCTATTTTAATAGAAATAACAGGCACGCCTACCACAGGTCTATGTTTATCTCTATCACAGGGTTTAGCAATTCTAGCAGTTTCACCAGTGAATTGAATAACATGCACATCAATATTATCAGACAAGAGATCTTTAACAATAGCAATATTGGGTTCTACTTTGACTTGCTCAGGAGGTGTATAAGTCCTAGTATTGCTTTTACGAACAACAGTTGAAGCTTTAGCATGATCCTTCATTCTAACAGGGAAAGGGGGTTTCTCAACATAAGAAGTAGGAACAATAGGATCATTATAAGTGACAATCTTTTCTTCAACTTTAATAGGTGCAGCTACTTTTACTTCTATGGGAGGATGATATTTAAACCACTTCTCCTTGGGGAGATCAACATAAGTAGCAAAAGATTCACAGAAAGAAGCTACTATCTCAGAGTCAAGTCCATATTTAGTGCTAAACTTACGGAAAATATCGGTATCCATAAAAGATTTAACACAATCAAACTTAGGTGTCATACCTGACTCCTTACCTTCGTCGAGGTCCCAATCTTCAGAGTTGCGTTTAATTCTATCGAATAAATTCCATCCAAATTCAATAGACTTCATCATAAAAGAGCCAGCACAAGAAGTATCGAGCATGGTGCAATTATTATCAGAAAGCCGAGCATAAAAATTCTGGAGAATTGTCAATTTTGAGAGCTCAAGATTGGGGCATGAATATATCATTGATTTAAGCCTCCCCCAAGCTTGAGAGATGCTTTCTCCTTCGCGAGGCCAAAAATTATATATATAATTGCGATCACGATGAACAAGATGCATAGGGTAATACTTTTGATGAAATTCCAATTTCAATCTTTTATAGTTCCATGATCTCCTATCATCACATAGCCTATACCATGTCAATGTATCTCCCTCCAAAGATAAAGGGAAAGCCTTCCTCTTAACAACATCATCGGGTATACCTGCAAGCTTAAATAGTCCACAATATCATCCACAAAGCGTAGATGTTCGTCAGGATGCTTTGTTCAATCTCCTGCGAAAGTGTTAGCTAGCAGTTTTTCCATCATACCCGAAGGAATCTGAAAAGCAGTTTCATTTTCAATAGATTCAGTAGGTTCAGTAGGTTGAGGAGCGGGGTGAAGATACCCCGAACAAGCCCCTCAAACAATTACTTTCCATAGTAACAAATGACAGAAAATTTCAGCACACTAAATAAATTTTTCCTTACCAAATTCCACCTACCAAAGGCGCTTCACTCCCCGGCAATGGCGCCAGAAAAGAGTCTTGATGACCCACAAGTATAGGGGGTCTATCGTAGTCCTTTCGATAAGTAAGAGTGTTGAACCCAACGAGGAGCAGAAGGAAATGATAAGCGGTTTTCAGCAAGGTATTCTCTGCAAGTACTGAAATAAGTGGTAACAGATAGTTTTGTGATAGGATAAATTGTAATGAGTAACAAGTAACAAAAGTAAATAAAGTGCCGCAAGGTGGCCCAATCCTTTTTGTAGCAAAGGACAAGCCTGGACAAACTCTTATAATAGGAAAAGCGCTCCCGAGGACACATGGGAATATCGTCAAGCTAGTTTTCATCACGCTCATATGATTCGCGTTCGGTACTTTGATAATTTGATATGTGGGTGGACCGGTGCTTGGGTACTGCCCTTACTTGGACAAGCATCCCACTTATGATTAACCTCTATTGCAAGCATCCGCAACTATAACAAAAGTATTAAGGTAAACCTAACCATAGCATGAAACATATGGATCCAAATCAGCCCCTTACGAAGCAACGCATAAACTAGGGTTTAAGCTTCTGTCACTCTAGCAACCCATCATCTACTTATTACTTCCCAATGCCTTCCTCTAGACCCAAATAATGGTGAAGTGTTATGTAGTCGAAGTTCACACAACACCACTAGAGGTTAGACAACATACATCTTATCAAAATATCAAACGAATACCAAATTCACATGACTACTAATAGCAAGACTTCTCCCTTGTCCTCAGGAACAAACGTAATTACTCACAAAGCATATTCATGTTCATAATCAGAGGGGTAATAATATGCATAAAGAATCTGAACATATGATCTTCCACCAAATAAACCAACTAGCATCAACTACAAGGAGTAATCAACACTACTAGCAACCTACTAGCACCAATCCCGGACTTGGAGACAAGAATTGGATACAAGAGATGAACTAGGGTTTGGAGATGAGATGGTGCTGGTGAAGATGTTGATGGAGATTGCCCTCTCCCGATGAGAGGAGCGTTGGTGATGACGATGGTGATGATTTCCCCCTCCCGGAGGGAAGTGTCCCCAGCAGAACAGCTCTGCCGGAGCCCTAGATTGGTTCCGCCAAGGTTCCGCCTCGTGGCGGCGGAGTCTCGTCCCGAAAGGTTCTCTTCTATTTTTTTCTCGTCGAAATACTTCATATGGGAGAAGATGGACGTCGGAGAGCCACCAGGGGGCTCACGAGGTTGGGGGGCGCGCCCAGGGGGCGGGGCGCCCCCCACCCTCGTGAGCAGGGTGTGGGCCCCCTTGCCTTCATCTTTGGCGACGATTTTTCTTTATTTATTTTAAGGTATTCCGTGGAGTTTCAGGACTTTTGGAGTTGCGCAAAATAGTCCTTCAATATTTGCTCCTTTTCCAGCCCAGAATTCCAGCTGCTGGCATTCTCCCTCTTCATGTAAACCTTGTAAAATAAGAGAGAATAGCCATAAGTATTGTGACATAACGTGAAATAACAGCCCATAATGCAATAAATATTGACATAAAAGCATGATGCAAAATAGACGTATCACGCGCCAGGAGGTTTCGTCGACACCCGCGCGGCCAGCGGCGCGGGACGCTCAATTGCACCCGTGCCACCTCCGATGGGCGCAGGCACGAGTGTTGCCACCCACGGCCCCGACAGGATGCCGCCCTACCACCCTCATGGCGGCGTGCTGGGGCGGACGACGTGGAGTGCGGGGCACTTTGGCAAGGTTTTCGGGGCGATGGTCTCAGAGGCCTACGTGCCCCGCATGATGGACCAGGAGTACACGCCGAATGACGACCATGGCTCGTTCATCGAGCCAGGCTGGGAAGAGGAGGCGCTAGAAGCTGAAGCCTTCCAGGAGCCACCAGGGAGCCTCGTCGACCATGCCGGCGACAGCAGCTACAGGGTACTGCTAATCTCTCAGGAGCAGGCTTATGCTAACCATGGGTCGCAAGTGGATCAGGTCACAACGGTGGACGACGGCCCTATCACGGCGGCCCCCCTTCCACCAGGGGGAGCGCACTGGGGCCGCAAGAAGTAGCCGGGAGCAAGGCCCCTCCTCGCATCCCACAGAGCAGGGCATCACCCGGAGGTAGGCCCTCTGTCGGGGAGGCGCTGGTGAGCCTTCCCCCCAGCAGAGGACCCGTGGTTGCCGAGGGCGCTGCTAGCGTCCCCTTTGCCCCTTGGCATCTTCCTGGTTTCTAGACGCCCAAACGGTGGTCGAGGGTGGCGCAACGCGGGGCCCTCGTCTGGCGATATGAAGCAAGGCTCACGCCTATGAAGGTCTCCGCTCGTGACATTCTCACGTAATAATGAGTGGGGTTGTACATGCCCCGGAGTCTCCGGAGAGCCGCCCTCGGGCCTCGGGGGATCCCGCCCACGCCCTAGTGGAGGCGCCAAGCTCCGCGCTAGTGGAAGACCAAAAGAGTAGACTAGGCGCCAGACGCGGCCATTTGCTTTAAACCTCTTTTCTGTAGCCCTATTTTCTGGCTTGGATTTAAGTTTGTAGTTGAATTTTCATTGGTTTGCGTGGGGGGTGTCTTTTCTCATTCGTGCGATTTCTTGTGATCTGGTTCCTTGCCTTGATTCAGAGTGCGCACCTGCTGCCTCCCCCCCGTGAGCCCCTCATGAGCGGGGGGCTGGGCGCGACGCACGCGCGCTGCGCGCACGTCCTGCCATGGCTGGCGCTTGCTTCTCGCGAGGCCCTCTCGGACGGATCGGTAGTCTCCTCAGAAGCTCACGACCTCACGAGCCGGCTCGGAGCTCGTCCTGACTAAGGTAAATTACAGCAGCAAGCTCGCGGCGGGAGTCACGGGCTCATGAAAACACATCTCCAGCTTGGCCTAAGGAATAGAAGCAGTAATCTATTTACATGAGGGGCTCCCCCTCCCAAAATGCTCTTACAACTTCCGGGGCCGTGCCCGAGCTTTCGCATGCAGGGTCAACACAAGGAAGCATGAGCTCAATCGGACATGTCGCTCACTGCATCCTGCAGTTCACCCTCAGACGCGTCACCGGCGTTGCTGTCATCGTCGCTGGCATCACCGCCACCATTGCCCGCACCGCCCTCACCATCGTCGACCACGTCACCTTTGTCCTCCGCAACCACCACCGCGTCGTCCTCGGAGGTGAAGGCCCTGACTAGAGCATCCACATTGTCTTCTACCCAGTGCGCCGGGTCGCCTCGGATGGCCTGGGGTACAGGGTTAATGGTGGTGTCAAAATCGAAGTCGGGGTAGATGTTCTGGAGGTGGCTGAAGACGCGGGAGAACGCGCGCCTGAGTAGGCCACAACTCCTCTCTTCAATAAGTTCGCGAGGCATGTCACCACATCGGTTCTCCAGGCATGTCACCACATCGGTGAAAAAGCGGAGGTGACTGGCATAATCGTTCGCATGGGGATGAGGGGCATGTTCATCGCAGATGGTGCCTAGCGCCGTGTTGGCTCTGACCCTGAGGCCTTGGAGCACGGGGGCGTGCACATGCTCGAGCGTCTGCTGCCGAAGCGCTTCCTCCCCGCTCTGCTGCGTGAATGACTCGGTGCTGGCGACTCACTGCTGAAGAGAAAGCAGCTTGGCACGGGCGGAGGCCAGCTCAGCCTGCACTGAGGGCCTGTTTGGATGGAGGCCATACAGGCATGTTTTTTATCAGGCAGCGATCTCAGCCTCAGGCTTAGGAAATCCAACGCCTGGGATTCATGCCTGAGTCAGGCAGCTTTCTCTGGAAGCAAACCAAACAGGCCCTGAGACCAGGACAGCTGCGGCGGCTTTCTCGCGCTGTTCCGCCTCGGCCAGCCCTGACCTGAGGGCAGTAGTCCTGCCCACAGCTTCATCTTCAACTAGCTTCAGCTTCAGGTCGTACCTGTCAACAAGATCCGCGCAAGCCACGGCCACTTGGCGGTCGACCTCCTCCTGGTCCTTGGCCTCACGCGCACCGACAACATCCTCTGCTTGGGCGACCTGACGCTCCCTCGTCTCCAGCCGCTCGAGCTCAAGGCTGCGCTCTGTGGCCTCCAGCAACAGTGCTTCCTCGTGCCTCGATATCTCCTCCTTGTGGGACGGTGCACCCTTCATCGACGCCAAGGTGGCTCTGCGCGCCTCCACCTGCTGCTCCAAGGAGGCGTTCAAGGCCTGGAGCTCCCGCCTGCGCTCCTTGGCAACCGCGCGGCGACCGTCTGCCTCCCTGGCCTCCTCCAAGGATCGGGCGCTAGCCTCGCGCGAGGTTTCCAGGGATGTCTTGGCCTTCGCATTGGCATCCTCACGCTGAAGGCGCCCATGGTTGATGGCCACCTTCAGTTGGTGCCACTCCTTCACCAGCCGAAGACCCTCGGCTTCAAGGCGTGCGTCTACATCCACGAGTTCTCCGCCGAGCCGGCTCATCCTGCCCATTGCCTCCTGAAAGAGCTCGTGGCGGACGACGCTCCGCTCATGCGCAAACTTAAGCGCGCGACCCGGTCCGTCCTCCAGAGCGGGGGTTGCCGGCGGGATCCGAAGTGGCTCACCACCTTTCAGTAGGGGGCTGGGGGCTGGCGCCTCTCGGGTCGCCGACCAGGCTTCGGCAGGGGCCCGGATGGGTTGAGGCTCGTTGCTCGAAGAGGAAGCCAGGATCAAAGCCATCCAGCCGTCGTCCATAACCAAAGGAGGAGCCCTTGGCATGCTTGCCACACCCCAGGCGGGGCCACGAAGGAGAGACGACAAAGGCGCGGGGCCGAGGTGCCAGGTGATACATCTCCAACGTATCTATAATTTTTGATTGCTCCATGCTACTTTATCTACTGTTTTGGACTATATTGGGCTTTATTTTCCACTTTTATATTATGTTTGGGACTAACCTATTAACCGGAGGCCCAGCACAGAATTGCTGGTTTTTGCCTATTTCAGTGTTTCGAAGAAACGGAATATCAAACCTAGTCCAAACGGAATGAAACCTTCGGGAACGTGATTTTCTCACTGAACGTGATCCAGGATACTTGGACCCTACTCCAAGAAGTGCCAGAGGCGGTCACGAGGGTGGAGGGCGCGCCCCCTCCCTGGGCGCGCCCCCCTACCTTGTGGGCCCCCTACTGCTCCACCGACGTACTCCTTCCTCCTATATATACCTACGTATCCCCAAACGATCAGAACATGAGCCAAAAACCTAATTCCAGTGCCGCAACCTTCTGTATCCATGAGATCCCATCTTGGGGCCTGTTCCGGAGCTCCGCCGGAGGGGGCATCCACCATGGAGGGCTTCTACATCAACACCATAGCCCCTCCGATGAAGTGTGAGTAGTTTACTTCAGACCTTCGGGTCCATAGCTAGTAGCTAGATGGCTTCTTCTCTCTTTTTGGATCTCAATACAATGTTCTCCCCCTCTCTTGTGGAGATCTATTCGATGTAATCTTCTTTTTGCGGCGTGTTTGTTGAGACCGATGAATTTTGGGTTTATGATCTAGTATTATCTATGGAAAATATTTGAATCTTCTCTGAATTCTTTTATGTATGATTGAGTTATCTTTGCAAGTCTCTTCGAATTATCCTTTTTGGTTTGGCCAACTAGATTGGTAGTTCTTGCAATGGGAGAAGTGCTTAGCTTTGGGTTCAATCTTGCGGTATCCTTTCCCAGTGACAGCAGGGGCAGCAAGGCACGTATTGTATTGTTGCCATCGAGGATAACAAGATGGGGTTTTTATCATATTGCATGAATTTATCCCTCTACATCATGTCATCTTGCTTAAGGCGCTACTCTATTTTTAACTTAATACTCTAGATGCATGCTGGATAGCGGTCGATGAGTGGAGTAATAGTAGTACATGCAGAATCGTTTTGATCTACTTGTCTCGGACGTGATGCCTATATACATGATCATTACCTAGATATACTCATAATTATGCTCAGTTCTGTCAATTGCTCAACAGTAATTTGTTCACCCACTGTAGAATATCTATGCTCTTGAGAGAAGCCACTAGTGAAACCTATGCCCCCCGGGTCTATTCTCATCATATCAATCTCTATCACTTTATTTACTTGCTTTGTTTTTACTTTGCCTTTTACTTTTTTACTTTGCATCTATCTATCAAAAATACCAAAAATATTATTTATCATCTCTATTAGATCTCACTCTCGTAAGTGACCGTGAAGGGATTGACAACCCCTAATCGCGTTGGTTGCGAGTAGCTATCGTTTTGTGTAGGTACGAGGGACTTGTGCATGGTCTCCTACTGGATTGATACCTTGGTTCTCAAAAATTGAGGGAAATACTAACGCTACTTTGCTGCATCATCCTCTCCTCTTCAGGGAAATCCAACACAATGCTCAAGATAGCAAGAAGAATTTATGGCGCCCGTTGCCGGGGAGGCTCACGCAAGAAAGTCAACCATACCAAGTACCCATCGCAATCCCTATCTCTCGCATTACATTATTTTCCATTTGCCTCTAGTTTTGCTCTCCCCCACTTCACCCTTGCCGTTTTATTCGCCCTCTCTTTCCCAATCTCCTCCTCTCTTTCCCGTTTGCCTTTTTCCCGTTGCCTTTCTGTTTGCCCGTGTGTTAGCTTACTTATTTGTCGCGATGGCTCTACCTAGATTTGGTGACCTTCACCTTAAAAGGCTAGAGGAGATCGAAAGCAATGTCAGAAAGTTTATGGTTTTGCAATTTGAGCACAATAATTTCTTTAGAAACGAGCTTAAGGAACAAAAAAGTTTTATGAGTTATATGAATAAAGAACTCGATGATATGTCTAAAGAATTTGATGGTATAAGGGCCCAAATTGCTCGTCTTGAAAAGATGACCGCTGAAATTTTGGATATGCAAGCTACCTTAGTCAATAAGATGGCCTCTAAACCTAATACCTATGAAAATCAAGATGAAGATCTAATAGTTATTGATGTGTCCCCCATTAAATCTTTGTTTTGTAATATGAATCTTGATGAAACTGAATATGATCTTCCTTTACCTAGAAGGCATTCTAAGAATTCGGAGTTTCTAGATCTTGATGATGAAATTGATGAAAGTGGGATTGAAATAAATAAAAACTGAGATGTTGCTAAACCCACTATTTTGGATCTCAAGGAATTTAATTATGAAAATTGCTTTTTAATTGGTTGTATTTCCTTGTTGCAATCCGTGCTAGATTCTCCTCATGCTTATAGTCAAAATAAGGCCTTTACCGAACACATTGTTGATGCATTGATGCAATCTTATGAAGAAAAACTTGAGTTGAAAGTTTCTATCCCTAGAAAACTCTATGATGAGTGGGAACCTACTATTAATATTAAAATTAAAGATTATGAGTTTCATGCTTTGTGTGATTTGGGTGCTAGTGTCTCTACTATTCCCAAAGCATTGTGTGATTTGCTAGATTTCCATGATTTTGATGATTGCTCTCTAAACTTGCATCTTGCGGATTCCACTATTAAAAAGCCTATGGGAATAATTAATGATGTTCTTATTGTTGCAAATAGGAATTATGTGCCCGTAGATTTTATCGTTCTTGATATAGATTGCAATCCTTCATGTCCTATTATTTTTGGTAGACCTTTCCTTAGAACGATTGGTGCAATTATTGATATGAAGGGAGGGAATATTAGATTCCAATTTCCCTTAAAGAAGGGCATGGAACAATTCCCTAGAAAGAAAATAAAATTATCATATGAATCTATCATGAGAGCCACTTATGGATTGCCTACCAAAGATGGCAATACCTAGATCTATCCTTGCTTTTATGCCTAGCTAGAGGCGTTAAACGATAGCGCTTGTTGGGAGGCAACCCAATTTTATTTTTTGTTTTTTTGTTTTTGCTTCTGTTTAGGAATAAATAATCCATCTAGCTTCTCTTTGGATGTGGTTTTATCTTTTAATTAGTGTTTTTGCCAACTAGAACCTATAGGATAACCTACGATGATAGTTGATTTGATTCTGCTGAAAAACAGAAACTTTGCGCACACGAATATAGTTTTGTTAAATCACAGAAACGTGATTTTGCGTTGATTCTTTATGCTTCTGTTCAATAAACAAATTTTCCAGGACTTCCTATTTTGGTAGAATTTTTAGAGTTCCAGAACTTTGCGTTAGTTACAGATTGCTACAGACTATTCTGTTTTTGACAGATTCTGTTTTACGTGTGTTGTTTGCTTATTTTGATGAATCTATGGCTAGTAAAATAGTTTATAATCCATAGACAAGTTGGAATACAATAGGTTTAACACCAATATAAATAGAGAATGAGTTCATTACAGTACCTTAAGTAGTTCTTTGTTTTCTTTCTCTAACGGAGCTCACGAGATATCTGTTGAGTTTTGTGTTGTGAAGTTTTCAAGTTTTGGGTGAATTCTTTTGATGGATTATGGAATAAGGGGTGGCAAGAGCCTAAGCTTGGGGATGCCCATGGCACACCCAAGATAATCCAAGGACACCAAAAAGTCAAAGCTTGGGGATGCCCCGGAAGGCATCCCCTCTTTCGTCCACTTCCATCGGTAATTTACTTGGAGCTATATTTTTATTCACCACATGATATGTGTTTTGCTTGGAGTGTCTTCTATTATTTGCGTCTTTGCTTGTTAGTTTACCACAATCATCCTTGCTGTACACACCTTTTGAGAGAGCCATACATGATTTGGAATTTGTTAGAATACTCTATGTGCTTCACTTATATCTTTTGAGGTTGATAGTTTTGCTCATAGTGCTTCACTTATATCTTTTGAGCGTGATAATTTTTGCTCTAGTACTTCACTTATATCTTTTAGAGCACGGTGGTGGATTTGTTTTAAAGAAACTGTTGATCTCTCATGCTTCACTTAGATTATTTTGAGAGTCATTAATAGCATGGTAGTTTGCTTAATGTTAATATACTTAGTGTTCAAGATATGTGAAACTTTCCTTTGAGTGAATTGAATACTAAGATAAGTTTGATGCTTGATAATTGTTTTGAGATATGGAGGTGATAATATCAAAGTCGTGCTAGTTGGTTAATTGTGAATTTGAGAAATGCTTGTGTTGAAGTTTGCAAGTCCCGTAGCATGCATGTATGGTTAAAGTTGTGTAACAAATTTGAAACATGAAGTGTACCTGGCTTGTGCATCCTTATGAGTGGCGGTCGGGGACAAGCGATGGTCTTTTCCTACCAATCTATCCCCCTAGGAGCATGCGCGTAGTACTTGATTTTTGATGGCTTCTAAATTTTTGCAATAAGTATATGAGTTCTTTGGACTAATGTTGAGTCCATGGATTATACGCACTCTCACCTTTCCGCCTTTGCTAACCTCTTCGGTACCATGCATTGCCCTTTCTCACCTTGAGAGTTGGTGCAAACTTCGCCGGTGCATCCAAACCCCGTGATACGATATGCTCTATCACACATAAACCTCCTTATATTTTCCTCAAAACTGTTGGGGATCGTAGTAATTTCAAAAAAATTGCTATGCACACGCAAGATCATGGTGATGGCATAGCAACGAGAGGGGAGAGTGTTCGTCCACGTACCCTCGTAGACCGTAAGGGGAAGCATTAGCACAACGCGGTTGATGTAGTCGTACATCTTCACGATCTGACCGATCCAAGCACCGAAGGTACGGGGCCTCCGAGTTCAGCACACGTTCAGCTCGATGACGATCTCTGGCCTCCGATCCAGCAGAGCTCCGGAGATGAGTTCCGTCAGCACGACGGCGTGGTGACGATGATGATGTTCTACCGGCACAGGGCTTCGCCTAAACTTCGCGACGATATGACCGAGGTGGAATATGGTGGAGGGGGCACCGTACACGGCTAAGGAATGATCCGTAGATCAACTTGTGTGTCTCTGGGGTGCCCCCCCACCCCCGTATATAAAGGAGCAAGGGGGGAAGCCGGCCGGCCCTTGGGGCGCGCCAAGGAGGGGGGGAGTCCTCCTCCTAGTGGGAGTAGGACTCCCCTTTCCTAGTCCAACTAGGAAGGAGGAAGGGGGAAGGAAAGAGGGGGAGAGGGAGAGGGAAAGAGGGGCCGCGCCCCCCTCCCCTAGTCCAATCCGGACTCCCCTTGGGAGGGGGCACGCCACCTCCTGGGCTGCTGCCCTCTCTCTCCCCTCAGGCCCACTAAGGCCCAATACTTCCCCGGGGGGTTCCGGTAACCCCTCTGGCACTCCGGTTTTCTCTGAAATCACCCGGAACACTTCCGGTGTCCGAATATAGTCGTCCAATATATCAATCTTTATGTCTCGACCATTTCGAGACTCCTCATCATGTCCGTGATCACATCCGGGACTCCGAACAAACTTTGGTACATCAAAACTTATAAACTCATAATAAAACTGTCATCGAAATGTTAAGCGTGCGGACCCTACGGGTTCGAGAACTATGTAGACATGACCTAGAACTATTCTCGGTCAATAACCAATAGCGGGACCGGGATGCCCATATTGGTTCCTACATATTCTACGAAGATCTTTATCGGTCAAACCGCATAACAACATACGTTGTTCCCTTTGTCATCGGTATGTTACTTGCCCGAGATCTGATCGTCGGTATCCAATACCTAGTTCAATCTCGTTACCGGCAAGTCTCTTTACTCGTTCTGTAATGCATCATCCCGTAACCAACTCATTGTTCACATTGCTTGCAAGGCTTATAATGATGTGCATTACCGAGAGGGCCCAGAGATACCTCTCCGACGATCGGAGTGACAAAACCTAATCTCAAAATACGCCAACTCAACATGTACCTTCGGAGACACCTGTAGTACTCCTTTATAATCACCCAGTTACGTTGTGACGTTTGGTAGTACCCAAAGTGTTCCTCTGGTAAACGGGAGTTGCATAATTCTCATAGTTACAGGAACATGTATAAGTCATGAAGAAAGCAATAGTAGTATACTAAACGATCAAGTGCTAGGCTAACGGAATGGGTCATGTCAATCACATCATTCTTCTAATGATGTGATCCCACTAATCAAATGACAACACATGTCTATGGTTAGGAAACATAACCATCTTTGATTAATGAGCTAGTCAAGTAGAGGCATACTAGTGACTATAGTTTTGTCTATGTATTCACACATGTATCATGTTTCCGGTTAATACAATTCTAGCATGAATAATAAACATTTATCATGATATGAGGAAATAAATAATAACTTTATTATTGCCTCTAGGGCATATTTCCTTCAGTCTCCCACTTGCACTAGAGTCAATAATCTAGATTACATAGTAATGATTCTAACACTCATGGAGTGTTGGTGCTGATCATGTTTTGCTCGTGAGAGAGGCTTAGTCAACGGGTCTGCAACATTCAGATCCGTATGTATCTTGCAAATCTCTATGTCTCCCACTTGGACTTGGTCCCGAATGGAATTGAAGCATCTCTTGATGTGCTTGGTCCTCTTGTGAAATCTGGATTCCTTTGCTAAGGCAATTGCACCAGTATTGTCACAGAAGATCTTCATTGGTCCCGATGCACTAGGTATGACACCTAGATCGGAAATGAACTCCTTCATCTAGACTCCTTCATTTGCTGCTTCAGAAGCAGCTATGTACTCCGCTTCACATGTAGATCCCGCCACGACGCTTTGTTTAGAACTGCACCAACTTGCAGCTCCACCGTTTAATAAAAACACGTATCCGGTTTGCGATTTAGAATCGTCCGGATCAGTGTCAAAGCTTGCATCGACGTAACCATTTACGACTAGCTCTTTGTCACCTCTATATACGAGAAACATATCCTTAGTCCTTTTCAGGTATTTCAGGATGTTCTTGACCGCTGTCCAGTGATCCACTCCTGGATTAGTTTGGTACCTTCCTGCCAAGCTTATTGCTAAGCATACGTCAGGTCTGGTACACAGCATTTTATACATGATAGAGCCTATGGCTGAAGCATAGGGAACATCTTTCATTTTCTCTCTATCTTCTGCTGTGGTCGGGCATTGAGTTTGACTCAACTTCACACCTTGTAGCACAGGCAAGAAACCTTTCTTTGCCTGATCCATTTTGAACTTTTTCAAAATTTTGTCAAGGTATGTGCTTTGTGAAAGTCCTATTAAGCGTCTTGATCTATCTCTATAGATCTTGATGCCCAATATGTAAGCAGCTTCACCGAGGTCTTTCATTGAAAAACTTTTATTCAAGTATCCCTTTATGCTGTCCAGAAATTCTATATCATTTCCAATTAATAATATGTCATCTACATATAAAATCAAAAATGCTACAGAGCTCCCACTCACTTTCTTGTAAATATAGGCTTCTCCAAAAGTCTGTATAAAACCATATTCTTTGATCACACTATCAAAACGTTTATTCCAACTCTGAGATGCTTGCACCAGTCCATAAATGGATCGCTGGAGCTTGCACACTTTGTTAGCACCTTTTGGATCAACAAAACCTTCTGGCTGCATCATATACAACTCTTCTTCTAGAAATCCATTCAAGAATGCAGTTTTGACATCCATTTGCCAAATTTCATAATCATGAAATGCAGCAATAGCTAACATGATTCGGACAGACTTAAGCATCGCTACGGGTCAGAAAGTCTCATCGTAGTCAACCCCTTGAACTTGTCGAAAACCTTTCACAACAAGTCGAGCTTTATAGACAGTTACATTACCATCAGCGTCAGTCTTCTTCTTAAAGATCCATTTATTCTCAATGGCTTGCCGATCATCAGGCAAGTCAACCAAAGTCCATACTTTGTTTTCATACATGGATCCCATCTCAGATTTCATGGCCTCTAGCCATTTTACGGAATCTGGGCTCATCATCGCTTCCTCATAGTTCGTAGGTTCATCATGGTCAAGTAACATGACTTCCAGAATAGGATTACCGTACCACTCTGGTGCGGATCTTACTCTGGTAGACCTACGAGGTTCAGCAGATACTTGATCCGAAGTTTCATGATCAATATCATTAGCTTCCTCACTGATTGGTGTAGTTGTCACAGGAACCGGTTCTTGTGATGAACTACTTTCCAATAAGGGAGTAGATACAGTTATCTCATCAAGTTCTACTTTACTCCCACTCACTTCTTTCGAGAGAAACTCCTTCTCTAGAAAGGATCCGATTTTAGCAACGAAAATCTTGCCCTCAGATCTGTGATAGAAGGTGTACCCAATAGTCTCCTTTGGGTGTCCTATGAAGACACATTTCTCCGATTTGGGTTCGAGCTTATCTGGTTGAAGTTTCTTCACATAAGCATCGTAGCCCCAAACTTTAAGAAACGACAACTTCGGTTTCTTGCCAAACCATAGTTCATAAGGCGTCGTCTCAACGGATTTTGATGGTGCCCTATTTAATGTGAATGCGGCCGTCTCTAAAGCATAACCCCAAAACGATAGCGGTAAATCAGTAAGAGACATCATAGATCGCACCATATCAAGTAAAGTACGATTACGACGTTCGAACACACCATTTCGTTGTGGTGTTCCGGGTGGCGTGAGTTGCGAAACTATTCCGCATTGTTTCAAGTGTAGACCAAACTCGTAACTCAAATATTCTCCTCCACGATCAGATCGTAGAAACTTTATTTTCTTGTTACGATGATTTTCCACTTCACTCTGAAATTCTTTGAACTTTTCAAATGTTTCAGACTTGTGTTTCATCAAGTAGATATACCCATATCTGCTCAAATCATCTGTGAAGGTGAGAAAATAACGATATCCGCCGCGAGCCTCAACATTCATTGGACCTCAAACATCAGTATGTATGATTTCCAACAAATCAGTTGCCCGCTCCATAGTTCCGGAGAACGGCGTTTTAGTCATCTTGCCCATAAGGCACGGTTCGCAAGTACCAAGTGATTCATAATCAAGTGATTCCAAAAGCCCATCAGTATGGAGTTTCTTCATGCGCTTTACACTGATATGACCTAAACGGCAGTGCCACAAATAAGTTGCACTATCGTTATCAACTCTGCATCTTTTGGTTTCCACACTATGAACATGTGTGTCACTACTATCGAGATTCAATAAGAATAGACCACTCTTCAAGGGTGCATGACCATAAAAGATATTACTCATATAAATAGAACAACCATTATTCTCTGATTTAAATGAATAACCGTCTCGCATCAAACAAGATCCAGATATAATGTTCATGCTCAACGCTGGCACCAAATAACAATTATTTAGGTCTAAAACTAATCCCGATGGTAGATGTAGAGGTAGCGTGCCGACCGCGATCACATCGACTTCGGAACCATTTCCCACGCGCATCGTCACCTCGTCCTTAGCTAATCTTCGCTTAATCTGTAGTCCCTGTTTCGAGTTGCAAATATTAGCAACAGAACCAGTATCAAATACCCAGGTGCTACTGCGAGCATTAGTAAGGTACACATCAATAATATGTATATCACATATACCTTTGTTCACTTTGCCATCCTTCTTATCCGCCAAATACTTGGGGCAGTTCCGCTTCCAATGTCCAGTCTGCTTGCAGTAGAAGCACTCAGTTTCAGGCTTAGCTCCAGACTTGGGTTTCTTCTCTTGAGCAGCAACTTGCTTGCCGTTCTTTTTGAAGTTCCCCTTCTTCTTCCCTTTGCCCTTTTTCTTGAAACTGGTGGTTTTGTTAACCATCAACACTTGATGCTCCTTCTTGATTTCTACCTCCGCAGCTTTCAGCATTGTGAAGAGCTCGGGAATAGTATTGTTCATCCCTTGCATATTATAGTTCATCACGAAGCTCTTGTAGCTTGGTGGCAATGATTGGAGAATTCTTTCAATGACACTATCATCAGGAAGATTAACTCCCAGTTGAATCAAGTGATTATTATACCCAGACATTTTGAGTATGTGTTCACTGACAGAACTATTCTCCTCCATCTTGCAACTATAGAACTTATTGGAGACTTCATATCTCTCAATCCGGGCATTTGCTTGAAATATTAACTTCAACTCCTGGAACATCTCATATGCTCCATGACGTTCAAAACGTCGTTGAAGACCCGGTTCTAAGCTGTAAAGCATGGCACACTGAACTATCGAGTAGTCATCAGCTTTGCTCTGCCAGATGTTCTTAACATCGTCAGTTGCATCAGTAGCAGGCCTGGCACCCAGCGGTGCTTCCAGGACATAACTTTTCTATGCAGCAATGAGGATAATCCTCAGGTTACGGACCCAGTCCGTGTAATTGCTACCAACATCTTTCAACTTTGCTTTCTCTAGGAACGCATTAAAATTCAACGGAACAACAGCACGAGCCATATATCTACAAACAAACATAGACAAGCAAAATACTATCAGGTACCAAGTTCATGATAAATTTAAGTTCAATTAATCATATTACTTAAGAACTCCCACGTAGACAGACATCTCTCTAGTCATCTAAGTAATCACGTGATCCAAATCAACTAAACCATGTCCGATCATCACGTGAGATGGAGTAGTTTCAATGGTGAACATCACTATGTTGATCATATCTACTATATGATTCACGTTCGACCTTTCGGTCTCCGTGTTCCGAGGCCATATCTGTATATGCTAGGCTCGTCAAGTATAACCTGAGTATTCCACGTGTGCAACTGTTTTGCATCCGTTGTATTTGAACATAGAGCCTATCACACCCGATCATCACGTGGTGTCTCAGCACGAAGAACTTTCGCAACGGTGCATACTCAGGGAGAACACTTCTTGATAATTAGTGAGAGATCATCTTAAAATGCTACCGTCAATCAAAGCAAGATAAGATGCATAAAGGATAAACATCACATGCAATCAATATAAGTGATATGATATGGCCATCATCATCTTGTGCTTGTGATCTCCATCTTCGAAGCACCGTCATGATCACCATCGTCACCGGCGCGACACCTTGATCTCCATCGTAGCATCGTTGTCGTTACGCCATCTATTGCTTCTACGACTATCGCTACCGCTTAGTGATAAAGTAAAGCAATTACAGGGCGTTTGCATTTCATACAATAAAGCGACAACCATATGGCTCCTGCCAGTTGCCGATAACTTCGGTTACAAAACATGATTATCTCATACAATAAAATATAGCATCACGTCTTGACCATATCACATCACAACATGCCCTGCAAAAACAAGTTAGACGTCCTCTACTTTGTTGTTGCAAATTTTACGTGGCTGCTACGGGCTTAGCAAGAACCGTTCTTACCTACGCATCAAAACCACAACGATAGTTTGTCAAGTTGGTGCTGTTTTAACCTTCGCAAGGACCGGGCGTAGCCATACTCGATTCAGCTAAAGTGAGAGAGATAGACACCCGCCAGCCACCTTTAAGCACCAGTACTCGTAACGGTGAAACCAGTCTCGCGTAAGCGTATGCGTAATGTCGGTCCGGGCCGCTTCATCTCACAATACCGCCGAACCAAAGTATGACATGCTGGTAAGCAGTATGACTTGTATCGCCCACAACTCACTTGTTTTCTACTCGTGCATATAACATCAACGCATAAAACCTAGGCTCGGATGCCACTGTTGGGGAACGTAGTAATTTCAAAAAAATTCCTACGCACACGCAAGATCATGGTGATGGCATAGCAACGAGAGGGGAGAGTGTTCGTCCACGTACCCTCGTAGACCGTAAGCACGTTCAGCACACGTTCAGCTCGATGACAATCTCCAGCCTCCGATCCAGCAGAGCTCCGGAGATGAGTTCCGTCAGCACGACGGCATGGTGACGATGATGATGTTCTACCGGCGCAGGGCTTCGCCTAAACTCCGCGACGATATGATCGAGGTGGAATATGGTGGAGGGGGGCAACGCACACGGCTAAGGAATGATCCGTAGATCAACTTGTGTGTCTCTGGGGTGCCCCCCCGCCCCCGTATATAAAGGAGCAAGGGGGGAGGCCGGCCGGCCCTTGGGGCGTGCCAACGAGGGGGGGAGTCCTCCTCCTAGTGGGAGTAGGACTCCCCTTTCCTAGTCCAACTAGGAAGGAGGAAGGGGGAAGGAAAGAGGGGGAGAGGGAGAGGGAAAGAGGGGACGCGCCCCCCTCCCCTAGTCCAATTCAGACTCCCCTTGGGAGGGGGCGCGCCACCTCCTGGGCTGCTGCCCTCTCTCTCCCCTCAGGCCCACTAAGGCCCAATACTTCCCCGGGGGGTTCCGGTAACCCCTCCGGCACTCCAGTTTTCTCCGAAATCACCCGGAACACTTCCGGTGTTCGAATATAGTCGTCCAATATATCAATCTTTATGTCTTGACCATTTTGAGACTCCTCGTCATGTCCGTGATCACATCCGGGACTCCGAACAAACTTTGGTACATCAAAACTTATAAACTCATAATAAAACTGTCATCGAAACGTTAAGCGTGCGGACCCTACGGGTTCGAAAACTATGTAGACATGACCTAGAACTATTCTCGGTTAATAACAAATAGCGGGACCTGGATGCCCATATTGGTTCCTACATATTCTACGAAGATCTTTATCGGTCAAACCGCATAACAACATACGTTGTTCCCTTTGTCATCGGTATGTTACTTGCCCGAGATCTGATCGTCGGTATCCAATACCTAGTTCAATCTCGTTACTGGCAAGTCTCTTTACTCGTTCTGTAATGCATCATCCCTTAACCAACTCATTGGTCACATTGCTTGCAAGGCTTATAATGATGTGCATTACCGAGAGGGCCCAGAGATACCTCTCCGACGACCGGAGTGACAAAATCTAATCTCGAAATACGCCAACTCAACATGTACCTTCGGAGACACCTGTAGTACTCCTTTATAATCACCCAGTTACGTTGTGACGTTTGGTAGTACCCAAAGTGTTCCTCCAGTAAACGGGAGTTGCATAATTCTCATAGTTACAGGAACATGTATAAGTCATGAAGAAAGCAATAGCAGTAAACTAAACGATCAAGTGCTAGGCTAATGGAATGGGTCATGTCAATCACATCATTCTTCTAATGATGTGATCCCACTAATCAAATGACAACACATGTCTATGGTTAGGAAACATAACCATCTTTGATTAATGAGCTAGTCAAGTAGAGGCATACTAGTGACTATAGTTTTGTCTATGTATTCACACATGTATCATGTTTCTGGTTAATACAATTCTAGCATGAATAATAAACATTTATCATGATATGAGGAAATAAATAATAACTTTATTATTGCCTCTAGGGCATATTTCCTTCAAAAACAGCCACAATACCTACCTATTATGGCATTTCCATAGCCATTCCGAGATATATTGCCATGCAACTTCCATCATCATCATGACATACATTACTTTTGTCATATTGCCATTGCATGATCATGTAGTTGACATCGTATTTGTGGCAAAGCCACCATGCATTATTTTTCATACATGTCACTCTTGATTCATTGCACCATCCCGGTACACTGCCAGAGGCATTCATATAGAGTCATATCTTGTTCTAAGTGCCCTAGGTCTTCGTGAGCAAGCAAGTTGGATGCACCCCACTTAGTTTCTTTTGTTGAGCTTTCATATATTTATAGCTCTAGTGCATCCGTTGCATGACAATCCCTACTCCTCATGTTGACATCAATTGACGGGTATCTCCATATCCCGTTGATTATCCTCGTCAATGTGAGACTTTCTCCTTTTTTGTCTTCTCCACACAATCCCCATCATCATATTCTATTCCACCCATAGTGCTATATCCATGGCTCGCGCTCACGTATTGCGTGAAGGTTGAAAAAGTTTGAATTTATTTGAGTATGAAACAATTGCTTGGCTTGTCATCGGGGGTATAGAAGTTGGGAACATCTTTGTGTGACGAAAATGAAGCATAGCCTAACTATATGATTTTGTAGGGATGAACTTTCTTTTGTCATGCTATTTTGAGAAGACATGATTGCTTTGATTAGTATGCTTGAAGTATTATTATTATTGTGTCAATATGAACTTTTGTCTTGAATCTTTCGGATCTAAATATTCATATCACAATTAATAAGATTTATATTGAAATTATGCCAAAGTATCACTCCGCATCAAAAATTCTTTTTTATCATTTACCTACTCGAGGACGAGCAGGAATTAAGCTTGGGGATGACTGATACGTCTCCAATGTATCTATAATTTTTGATTGCTCCATGCTACTTTATCTACTGTTTTGGACTATATTGGGCTTTATTTTCCACTTTTATATTATTTTTGGGACTAACCTATTAACCGGAGGCCCAGTCCAGAATTGCTGTTTTTTTGCCTATTTCAGTGTTTCGAAGAAAACGGAATATCGAACAGAGTCCAAACGAAATGAAACCTTCGGGAACGTGATTTTCTCACTGAACGTGATCCAGGAGACTTGGACCCTACTCCTAGAAGTGCCAGAGGCGGTCACGAGGGTGGAGGGCGCGCCCCCTGGGCGCGCCCCCTACCTCGTGGGCCCCATGCTGCTCCATCAACGTACTCCTTCCTCCTATATATACCTACGTATCCCCAAACGATCAGAACAAGAGCCAAAAACCTAATTCCACCGCCGCAACCTTCTGTATCCACGAGATCCCATCTTGGGGCCTGTTCCGGAGCTCCGCTGGAGGGGGCATCCACCATGGAGGGCTTCTACATCAACACCATAGCCCCTCCGATGAAGTGTGAGTAGTTTACTTCAGACCTTCGGGTCCATAGCTAGTAGCTAGATGGCTTCTTCTCCCTTTTTGGATCTCAATACAATGTTCTCCCCCTCTCTTGTGGAGATCTATTCGATGTAATCTTATTTTTGCGGTGTGTGTTGAGACCGATGAATTGTGGGTTTACTATCCAGTATTATCCATGGAAAATATTTGAATCTTCTCTGAATTATTTTATGTATGATTGAGTTATCTTTGCAAGTCTCTTCGAATTATCCTTTTTGGTTTGGCCAACTAGATAGGTAGTTCTTGCAATGGGAGAAGTGCTTAGCTTTGGGTTCAATCTTGCGGTGTCCTTTACCGGTGACAGCAGGGGCTGCAAGGCACGTATTGTATTGTTGCCATCGAGGATAACAAGATGGGGTTTTTATCATATTGTATAAATTTATCCCTCTACATCATGTCATCTTGCTTAAGGCGTTACTCTATTTTTAACTTAATACTCTAGATGCATGCTGGATAGCGGTCGTTGAGTGGAGTAATAGTAGTACATGCAGAATCATTTCGATCTACTTGTCTCGGACGTGATGCCTATATACATGATCATTACCTAGATATACTCATAATTATGCTCAATTCTGTCAATTGCTCAACAGTAATTTGTTCACCCACTGTAGAATATCTATGCTCTTGAGAGAAGCCACTAGTGAAACCTATGGCCCCGGGTCTATTCTCATCATATCAATCTCTATCGCTTTATTTACTTGCTTTTTTTTACTTTGCCTTTTACTTTTTACTTTGCATCTATCTATCAAAAATACCAAAAATATTATTTATCATCTCTATCAGATCTCACTCTCGTAAGTGACCATGAAGGGATTGACAACCCCTAATTACGTTGGTTGCGAGTAGCTATCGTTTTGTGTAGGTACGAGGGACTTGTGCGTGGTCTCCTACTGGATTGATACCTTGGTTCTCAAAAACTGAGGGAAATACATACGCTACTTTGCCGCATCATCATCTCCTCTTCGAGGAAATCCAACGCAGTGCTCAAGAGGTAGCACCAGGCTGGCGAGTTTGCCTCTCCGGCCGACCTCGCGCCAGGGGTGGCACGCTGGCTTGGGGCGCTCAAGGCTAGCGGAGGAGTCTAGGCAGGAGGAGGTTGCTTCTCAGGAGACTTCGCGGCCTTAGCAGGAGGGACCCTGCGGAGCCATTGTGAGGAGGGGAAGCAGCACTCGAGAAATTACAAAGACAAGGTACTTACTCATCTATGGCGATGTACTTCCTCTGCTTCAACGGCTGGAAGGCACCATTGCTGCAGCTTGGAGACCTCTTCCTCTTGCGAAGCGCATCGAAGTCCAGACGGAGCCGACCGAAGCATTGGATGCGGCAATCGGTGCAGGGCGCAGTTGGTGAGGCGCCCAAGGAGACGACCTCAGGAGTGCTAGGCTGAGGGGAGCCCTCGGGCTCCGCCTCATGATGACCTGCTGATACCTCGGAGGCTTCAGCTTCAGGAGCAGCAGATTGCGTCGCCCCCTCAGCTGTCACCCTAAGACAAGAGTCACGGGCTCCCGGGGGTGGCACCTCGGGAGCCTCGAGTGGTGTCAATGCCTCAGCACCCGCGCCTCCGGCCTCCAGCGGTTCTTGCCCCCTGCATCCACTCTTGGGGCAAGTTCGGCGCCGGCGGCAAGGAGGGGGACCATGGAGACGGCATTCTCGCGAGGCCCTTGAAGGCCAACGAGACGCAGCCCCCATTCATCGAAGGAGGGCATCTACCCCGCGAACTCCACCCTATTTGAGTAACAGTACAACAGACATCCCTCCTATGGCATATCAGCTGGCGAGGGGTCGCCCCTGAAGACCTCGAGCAGCGTTCTTTGTGCCTCAGGCGGAAGCCCCGACTCCTGAAGCCTTATGCGATCCTGGCCACTGGACAGGGCCCACATCAGCCAGGAGTGGTGCTGGAGTGGGGCTACACAGCGTCGGAGGAACTCCTTCATCACCTAGGCGCAGTCATGCCGAGATCCTTCAGCCTCCTCAACCGGAGCCAGACGAAGGCAAGGCGAGGGACCGCGAGCTTCCCGTGACCCCAGCCAGAGCTGGGGACGGCGGGCGCCGACGGAGGCAAGAGCAGGGGGCTGAGCACTCCGACATCCACATACACCCACCGTGTCTGAAACCCGCTCACAGACAGTGGGAGTTCAAAGTCAATCCCCGAGCCGGACGTCGCTGCCACAGCCTGGAAGCTCAGGCACCCCAAGCACTGCCGGGGGTCAGTCAGGTGCAGCGAGAAGAAATGGCACAGGAGGGCCACGGAGGGGGAAATGCCCACCATTGCCTCGCACACAAAGGCAAAGACGGCAAGAAGGGCGACGGATTGGGGATCTAGGTGCAGCATATGGATCTGGTAATGGGAAAGCACGACGTTGATGAAGTCGGAGAAGGGAGGAACCAGGCCGGCCCACAGGGCGTCAATGAAGAATTGGACCTTGGTGGCTGTCCTATCGACAGAAGCTCGAGACGCAGGCCAGGCCACCGTCCCTCCTCATTCATTGAAGCTGGTGGCGAGCGCCGGGCGGACCTTGTCCATGGCCTCTTGGTTGAGCACCAGCGATCAACCAACGGCGGGCTCAATGGCCGGAGGTGGTCTGGCTGAGGACATGGGCTTCTTCTCCTTCTCTGTTTGGTTCGGCGCCATGACGATGGAGAGGGCTGAGCTCGGGTCGGATTGGGAGAAGAAGCTGAATTTCGAGGAAGTGGAGGAGTTGGGAGAGTGCGTCGCCAGCAATGGGGAAATAACCGTGTAGGATGCCGTGGACGCCTAGCCAGGCGGATATCAAGGCTGCATGGGGAAGTGGGGCCGCCCACGTCCAATCAATCGCCACGCATTGACTAAGGCTGCAGGCTGTGGGGCCCGTGGCGCTTCGCACTTGCCCTTCAGCTTCACCCCGAAGTCAAGTCCGAGCGCGCCTTGGGCCCGGGGGCTACTGTCGGCGTCCTGGGAACGGGTTTCCCCAGATTTGCCTACCTGCGGCCCATGGCATAGCTCCACCAGCGGCCCTGTGCGGCCCGTCTTCACCAGCAAACACTCAAGACCCTCACGAGGGGCCAAGCCTCGCGAGGCAGACGAAGCAAAACCTCCTCGGGGCGGCCTCACCAGGCCGGCTCGCAAGGGGTGGAGAGATCAAGGCAAGGGGCACCTCGCGAGGTTCCTGTGATGTAAGCCGTGATGACCGTGGCCTGGCGGGCGCCAGCGCGCGCAGTGTCCTCGTTTCCTCTTTGGTGCTAAAGAGTTAAGCACAAACGAGGAGTCCCGAGGCATGAGGCAAAGGTTTCGATATAAGTGCAACAGGACCAAGACTAGCAGGACAGCAGGACAAAGGTCACCATGGAGCCCAAGACGGCATCACCACCAGAGCCTTTGGCAGGCGAAGACCACCTTTAGTCAGGATAACTTGTACTAGTTGTCTCCCTTCGAATATGGCCGTTGTTGGATCCCTTCCCGCCTAATATTTGGGGAGAGGACCAGTGCCTCTATAAATAGGACTAGCCACCACCATAGAAGGGGATCCGGGATCATTCAGATCATCCTCATACACACAAGCTCACCAAACACAAGAGCACCTCTCCTCAGGAGGCAGTTCTTCCCTTGTAACTATTCATCCTCAGCCCAAGAGGCAATCCACCACACCACACCGGAGTAGGGTATTACACCACATCAGTGGCCCGAACCAGTATAAACTCTCGTGTCTCTCATTCTTTGGGATCGTCGAGCTAGGCCTTGTGATCATTGCGAGAGCGGGCTAGGGAGAGAGAGATCTTCGTGCGCACCCCAGTGTTCGAACCTCAAGGGTTTGCCGGAACCCGAAATTAGACATTTGGCGCGCCAGGTAGGGGTGCACTGATGCCTCTCTTCCATTAGCAGACCCACCAGTAGTCTACAGCGCCGATGACCGGCGACCTGAGGGCTAACGCCGACCACTGGGCGGCCTTCCCAGCCCTGGCGGCGTCAACCACCCAAGAAGACCTCAACCCCGCGCCTCGGGCCACACGCGCGCCGCCAAACGCTGCGGGGCACGGGCGGCGCGGCCTGGCACCGTCCACCCTTAACCCGCGGCGCGCGCAGGCTGCCGCGAGGGCCTCAAGCTATGCCGTGGCGACAGCGCCATACACTCGGCGGGAACAAGCGAACATAAGGGCCGCACTCACAGTAGCACGAGGGCTGTTGGGGTGCCGACTGATGGAGAACGGCCGAGATGCATTGCTGGAGCGCGTCGCCGAGCTATTGGACACTGTAGCTAGGGGAACACCGCCTTTCTGCTCCTCGCTCACGCCTCAGGCTGTGACCGGGTCGCACGGCGGGCCTCGGCACTCCCGCGTACCCCTTGGCGCGCCAGGAGGTTTCGTCGACACCGACGCGGCCAGTGGTGCCGGACGCTCAATCGTGCCCGTGCCACCTTCGATGGGCGCAGGCACGAGCGTTGCCACCCACGGCCCCAGCAGG
Source organism: Triticum timopheevii (assembly GCA_963921465.1). NCBI lineage: Eukaryota > Viridiplantae > Streptophyta > Magnoliopsida > Poales > Poaceae > Triticum > Triticum timopheevii. The sequence goes on from OY997274.1 coordinate 594,250,383, forward strand.
ATGCTGCCCTACTACCCTCAGGGCGGCACGCTGGGCCGGACGGCGTGGAGCGCGGGGCACTTCGGCGAGGTTTTCGGGGTGATGGCCTCGGAGGCCTACGTGCCCCGCATGATGGACCAGGAGTACACGCCGGAAGATGACCATGGCTCGTTCCTCGAGTCATGTTGGGAAGAGGAGGCGCTAGAAGCTGAAGCCTTCCAGGAGCCACCAGGGAGCCTCGTTGACCATGCCGGCGACAACAGCTAAAGGGTACCGCTAATCTCTTAGGAGCAGGCTAATGCTAACCATGGGTCGCAAGTGGATCAGGTCACAGCGCTGGACGACGTCCCTAGCACGGCGGGCCCCTTCCACCAGGGGAGTGCACTGGGGGCCGCAAGGAAGGAGCCGGGAGCAAGGCCCCTCCTCGCATCCCGCAGAGCAGGGCGTCGCCCGGAGGTAGGCTCTCTGCCGGGGAGGCGCTGGTGAGCCTTCCCCCCGGCAGAGGACCCATGGTCGCCAAGGGCGCCGCTAGCGTCCCCTTTGCCCCTTGGCATCGTCCTCGTTTCCGGACGCCCCAATGGTGGTTGAGGGAGGCGCAAGGCGGGGCCCTCTTCTGGTGATATGAAGCATGGCTCGCGCCTGTGAAGGTCTCCGCTTGTGACACTCTCACGTAATAATGAGTGGGGCTGTACGTGCCCCGGAGTCTCCAGAGAGCCGTCCTCAGGCCTCGGGGGCTCCCGCCCACGCCCTAGTGGAGGCGCCATGCTCCGCGCTGGTGGAAGACCAGAAGACTAGACTAGGCGCCGGACGTGGCCATTTGCTTTTAACCTCTTTTCTGTAGCCCTATCTTTTGGCTTGGATTTAAGTTTGAAGTTGAATTTTCATTGGTTTGCGCAGGGGGTGTCTTTTCTCATTCATGCGTTCTTGCAATCTGGTTCCTTGCCTTGATTCGAAGTTTGCACCTGCTGCCTCCCCCTCGCGAGCCCCTCGCGAGCGGGGGCTGGGCGCAACGCACGCGCGCTGCGTGCATGTCCTGCCATGGCTGGCGCTTGCTTCTCGCGAGGCCCTCTCGGACGGATCGGCAGGCTCCTCAGAAGCTCATGACCTCATGAGCCGATTTGGAGCTCGTCCTAACTAAGGTAAATTACAGCAGCAAGCTCACGGCGGGACTCGCGGGCTCATGAAAACACATCTCCAGCTTGGCCTAAGTAATAGAAGCAGTAATCTATTTACATGAGGGGCTCCCCCTCCCAAAATGCTCTTACAACTTCCGGGGCCGTGCCCGAGCTTTCACATGCAGGGTCAACGACAAGGAAGCACGGGCTCAATCAGACATGTTGCTCACTGCGTCCTTCGGGTCACCCTCAGACGCGTCACTGGCGTCGCTGTCACCATCGCTGGCATCACCGCCACCATTGCTGGCGCCGCCCTCACCATCGTCGACCACGTCACCTTCGTCCGCCGCGACCACCACCGCGTCGTCCTCGGAGGTGAAGGCCCTGACTGGAGCATCCACATTGTCTTCCACCCAGCGCGCCAGGTCGCCCCGGATGGCCTCGGGTACATAGGTGTCGGTGTACAAAAGTAGGGGCTCTCCTTTTGACCCCTTTACTTGTGCACGGGCAGTCAGAGCCACGCGCCACGGCCACGCTTGGCAAGGCAGGGGAGGTAAACCGAGGTGGAACCAAAGCACAAGACAAGCAAGACAACGCCAAGGCCAAGACCACAGAGAGCAGATGGACTAAGCAGGTTCCCCCGGCAAGGCCCTTGCCGGGGCAGCCTCCGCGGCCCTGGCAAGGCCCTTGCTGAGGGCGTACGCGAGGCCGCAGCCAGGGCCGCACCTGCCAAGCTTTACGCCACCAATCCCATGCAGCTGCTAGCCCACCAGCTGGGCAGACACCTGCGTGTTGATGCAAGGCTCCTTCGACAACTCATCACATGCCTACATGGTGGCATGCAGATCTTCGCGAAGGCTCCACCACCGCGCCACCTCAGTTGTTAGCCTGCCTACATGGCACCGCCGCCTCACTGGCCCGGGCGCGTGTCGAGACGAGGCGAAGCGGCGGTAAAGTGGAGGGGACACGTCAGGGGCGCATTTAATGTCCTTTGTCCCGTAGTAGCTAGCGATGCCACCTCCTGGTGCCACTGTGGCGTTCCCTTTGCCCATAAAAGGAGACCCAGGGCATCCAGGAGAAGGATTTGGACTCTTGGATAAGTTACGCCCCTTGTAGCTAGTTCGAGCTCCTCAAGAACACAGATATACACATCCAAGCAGGACTAGGGTATTACGCATCTCTGCAGCCTAAACCTGGGTAAACGATCCGCATGCTTGTACTGACTGCTAATCCTGCTCTCCTCACCACCCAGCACCCCGCAACCGCAGAAGGGATCCTTGTGATCCCATAGGTGTCGTTTCCCACCGACATCTTTGGCGCGCCAGGTAGGGGGCGCAATAGTGAGCATCCGGTTTTGCAGCCAGTGGCACCGTTCTTCGTTGCCATGGCTCCCAAGAAGAAGAAGGCCACGACGGTCGGTTCATTAGGAGCCAAGCGGCCCGATCCGGTGCGGGCGAGCAGCGGACCGGTCGCGGATAGCACTCGAGCCGCAGCCCACGAGCATCAGCATCGCTCTGGCAGTCGGAGCCTGGCGAGTAGCATCGTTCGCATGCCGAATGACGAGCCACACGCCGCTAGATCCGAAGACGGGGTTGGGCCCCATGCAAGCGGCACGGGACCCTCCAGGAGTGTTGCTGTGCCACCCACAGGTGGCGCGGCGACCTCCAAAACACCCGCCCGGCGCCCATAGCACGCTCTTCCCATGGTGTGCGCGACGAGCAGCGTCAACACGCTAGTGACCCTGGACGCCGTTGTGGGAAGAGCCCTGTGCTTCATCCGCGGGACCAAGAGGGCCTACATGCCCGCCGAAGCGCTAGCGAAAGTGGCATGCGGCCGCTGGGCCGTGACGGAGCTCCTTCTAATGTGGTTAGAAGTTGAAGCGCGCCACGGTCCACGCAGCTTTCGCCACCATCCACGCCAACAGAAGCTTTGGCGCGCGCACAACTGCTCCTCGACTTCCCTCCTGCTGCGGAGAAGCTTGATGAGTGGAGAGCCACCATCCAGAGCCTCATTGCCATCGCCAACAAAGACGATCTGTGACCAACGGGGCCCTCAGGTCGGCGCTCCGTCGAGCCACCTCATGCCAGTGGAGGAAGGACCGGGGTGCTGCGGCCCCGGTACACTCTCCTCCTCCACGCCAACCATCGCGAGTGTCAGCCCATCGTGACGACGCTTGTAATAATATCTCCATAGCATCGTCCGACCCGCGGACCGACCGCGACCAGCGCCAAGTTCTTTGGGAGCAAGCTCACGAAGACGCTCGAACCACCATCGAGCGCTGATGCGATACACGCCACAATCAGACAAGCAAGCAGGGCCCGCTGCGAACCCTCCGGCTCCGGGAGGCTTCGGTGTCCTACCTTACAAGGTGGGTTATCCGGCCTTTACCCGTGAGCTGCGGCAGTTCCAGTGGCCATCCCACCGCACGTTCAAGCCTAACGTCGGTGAGAAGTACAACGGCAAGACCCATCCGTCGAAGTTCCTCAGCATCTACACCATCGCGATGTAGGCTGCTGGGGCCCGCGATGACAAGGTGCTCGCCAATTACTTCCCGTTGGCGCTGAAGCCTAACGTCATTGTCGGTGTCAAAACCGGCGGATCTCGGGTAGGGGGCCCCGAACTGTGCGTCTAAGGCTAATGGTAACAGGAGGCGGGGGACACAATGTTTACCCAGGTTCGGGTCCTCTCGATGGAGGTAATACCCTACTTCCTTCTTGATTGATCTTGATGATATGAGTATTACAAGAGTTGATCTACCACGAGATCGTAGAGGTTAAACCCTATAAGCTAGCCTATGATTATCATTGTTGTTATTCTCTATCGACTAGCCTGGCCCTGGTTTATATAATGCACCAGAGGCCCAGGATAACAAGAGTCCTAGCCGAATACGCCGGTGGGGAGGAGTCCTTGTCTTGATCACCAAGTCTTGTGGAATCTTCCTTGTATGCGGCAACTGTCCAAACTGGCCCATGAGTATACAGCCATGGGGGTCCTCGTCCCAATCTAACTGATCGGGGGATGACGTGGTGAGTACCCCCTAGTCCAGGACACCGCCAGTCATGTCTTGGTTGATGCACTTGCCGGTGGATTCCATTTATTCTTCGTCGGACCTGTGTCATGAGTTTGTTGGTGCCTTCACTGGAGGCCACCAAGCTCACGGCCAGGCGAGTGATTTGCATATCATTCCCCAGAAGGATGGAGAAACCCTGCGCAAATACATCCAAAGGTTCAGCCGTGTGCAGTACAACATCCCCGATGTTCATCCCACCGCCGTGATTAGCGCGTTCCACTAGAACATGCGCAACTGCAAGATGCGCGAGGAGCTGGCGATGAACAAGATTAAGGATGTCGCCGAACTTTATGTTCAGGCCGATAGATGCGCCCGGGCTGAGGAGGGAAGGAAGTACCCTGGAGAGGACGCCGACGTGGAAACCGACTCTACTGATGGAGACACCGCCTCCCCAGCCAAGAAGGGCCGGCGTCGCAACAAGAAACGCAAGGGCAAAGCCGTGCTTGGCGTCGAGGGATCTGGCGACACCAGCGCCACCAAGAAGGCCAAGGCAGATGACCCCGACAAGGAGATTGCCGGGTGCACCGCTTGCTGGGCCTTGGCAGCCGCCGATAAGCCAGGGGGCTCCGACAAGCAGTACTACAAGATCCACCGCACCAAGGGCCACAACCTCCAGAACTGCCGGCAAGTCGAGTTGCTCTCTGAGAAGCAAAGGACTGAGTATGATAGGCGGGATAAGGAGAAGAGTCAGGATGGTGCCGAAGGATTCGGCAAGAAGCGTGGCGGCGAAGGAGGTCGCCGCGACAAGGATAGCCAACAAGAGAGGCCCGCTCGGGGCCATGACAAGAAGCAAGAAGATGATGATCATGACGAGGACAACGAGTCCGGTGAGCAAGAGTTCCAGAAGGCTACAGAGGCCATGTGCATCGACGGTGGAGCCTCACTGTAAACTTCTCACCGTCAGCTCAAACAGTGGGCGCGTGAGATTATAGCGGCGGAGCCCTCGTTCGACGCCCAGAAGCCGCTGAAGTGGTACAGCATGCCTATCGTCTTCGACACCGAGGACCACCCTGACCGCACTACCGCGGTCGGGTGTTTGCCGTTGTTGGTCTCACCAACAATCCGCAACCTCAAAGTGACGAAGATGCTAGTTGACGGCGGGGCCGGTCTGAACTTGATCTCGCCTGTTGTGATCAAGAGGCTGCAGATCCCCGATGGAGACCTCGAGGGTACATGCACGTTCTAAGGGGTTAATACGGGGAGGAGCTAGCCAAAGGGAAAGGTCACGCTGCCCGTGACATTTTGGGGCGAGCTGAACTACAGGACGGAGAGGATTGTCTTTGATGTAGCCGAGATCCCCTTGCCCTACAACGGGATCCTCGGCCCAATCTAATAGATCGGGAGACGATATGGTGAGTACCCCTAGTCTAGGACACCATCACCCCCCCCCCCACCCCCCGCTCGCACGTCTCCTCTCTGTTCTCCATCGGGCCGATTTCCCTCTCTCTCCTTCGGCCACCCTCTCCCTCTGGCCTCTGTCGCCCTCCTCCGGCCGCCCTCTCCCTCCGGCCTTCGAAGGTCGCCCCGCCCCCCCTTCACTGGTCGTTTTTCTCCCTCTGTCGTGCGCGCCGGCGGCGCATCTACCAGGGAGGTCGCGAGAGGGGTGAGTTTGTTCGTTCCTTCTCTGTCTTACAGCCATATCATTGATCTTGCTCGCTCTAGCGCTAATTTTGATTTGGAAAAGTAGATCCTGATCAAACCTGGTATAGAATTGTTTGATGCTACTTGAGGAGGTAATAAATCTTTCTAGAGGCCCAAAGATTCAGTTCACCTTTCTAGGTATTTCAGTTTCAGGCTTGCATTATTTCTAGAGGCCCAAAGATTCAGCTCACCTTTCTAGGTATTTCAGTTTCAGGCTTGCAATATTTCTAGAGGCCCAAAGGTTCAGTTCACCTTTCTAGGTATTTCAGTTTCAGGCTTGCATTATTTCTAGAGGCCCAAAGATTCAGTTCACCTTTCTAGGTATTTCAATTTCAGGCTTGCATTATTTCTAGAGGCCCAAAGATTCAGTTCACCTTTCTAGGTATTTCAGTTTTAGGCTTGCATTATTTCTAGAGGCCCAAAGATTTAAGTTCGCAGTCGTCGGCAAGCGGACCTGCTACCCATGCCCGTATCAACCTCAACTCGCGAGCGCCAGCGTCGGAGGGGTTCCCGGGGCTTGGGCTCTACAGAGCCTTCGTCCAGAGCGACGATGACGACCTCCTCCTTGGGTGCGTGAGGGGCTCCGGGCTCCCTCCCTATCATGAATGACTTCCGTGATAAGTTAGCTCATTCTTTCTTTCATGGAGTGTCTTTTTTTTGTGAAGCTTGATTGACGACTTGTATGTTTAAGTGGGATATCTCATTTGTATGGAAAAGTAAAATTTATCGTGTTTTGCATGCTTGATTTGCAAAGATGGTTCGTTTATGTCAATTGTCAGCGAGAGGAGGCCACACAAGAGCCAGTCAAACAAAATCCGGCAGTAAGTAGGGTCCAAAGTAGTCAAATGATTGAGAAAGAGCTTTTGTTGTCAATCTAACCCTGCCATCCATACACCTCTTTGGTTTAGAGTTAGTTCAGGGTTAGTTCAGGGTTAGAATCTAACTCTAACCTCTAACTGAGTTAGAGTTCTCCTCGTCTCGGTTCATCGCCATCATACTTTCCCCATTCATGTGTTTTCGGTATCCTGCGAATCAAAGAGGCCCTTAGACTGGTTTAGGTCCGGTCATTTTTTATAAACGTGTTATGTCCAAAATTTAATGAACGTGCTCCGGTTTCTACGAAAATATTCCGGTTTCATGTAGTAATTCATTTATTTATTTATTCTTCTGCGCAGGGGGGGGGGGGGTTGCATGTAATTCATGAGGTCTGAAATGTAAAGTACCCCGGCATATGCTTCGAGTTGTGCATGCACTACGACCCAGATGCTCTTTGTCCCACATGTCGGCGAAAGGGAGCACGTGGAAATAGCCTAGGAGTACATATATGAGGATAAATGCGTGAAAAAATATGTACTGTGAAGTGTAGCTGCGGTTCGAAAAGGACACCTAAAGTGATGACAGCTATAGGTCGCACGCACCCAACTAGTGGTACTAGACATACGACTAATTTTCCCTAAAAAAGAGGTATGAGTGCTTAGTACTCCTATTCTATCAACACGAGTCCCATCTAGCAACAGCGTCCGTGCTATAGCTAGCTCTTCTCCCTCGTTTCTCTCTTCTAATTCTAAACTCAGCCAACGCCCGGTGGGCGGGGTGGGGATTTGCCGATGGTCGGTTTGCTCAACTCGGCCCCACCTCATAGTGAAAATGTTACGACTGGAATAAAAATGCCATATACTCACCTCGCTCCTAAATATAAGTCTTTTTAGATATTTCAAGTGGAATACAACATACGGATGTATGTAGACATATTTTAGAGTGTAGATTCACTCATTTTGCTCCATATGTAGTCACTTGCTGGAATCTCTACAAGACTTATATTTGGGAACGGAGGGAGTACTATATTAATAAAACATGAAGGCCATGAGGCGATGCAGCGTTGGTTACAGGAGGCAAGAAGAAGAGATGCATCCATTGACGACATCCACCTCCTCGACTCAGGGCGCCGGCTCACCGAACGACGGCTAAGTAGCAGCGGCTTTCATGGCCAGGTCGACGTGCTTCTGAACAATGGCGTACAAAGATTCTAGCTGCTGGAAGAAGGCCAACGTCTTTCTGTCCTCGCTTGCCTTGTAGTGGCCTATGTATACAATTTCCTCGTAGACATGGATGTGTAGGTCGACGGTTTCTTGAATGGTGAGGCGCTGCGCGGCGAGTGCGGCCTCGAGGTGCACATTCTTCGTCGCGACCTCTGTCACCCGCAGGGCCACCAGGGCTTGAAAGAGTTCATCACCATGGAGGCCGATGAGGATGGCAGGCAATGAGGAGCCTGGGCGTGCAGGCTCGAGCAGTACGGCAAGGTCGTTCGCGCGCTTCTTGACGGCGGTGAACTTGTAGATGGTGTTGACCATCGTGTCGTCCATGCGAGAGGCAAAGCCGACGTCGGCGAGGGCTACAACATCGGCAGTCGCCAGCACCGTCTGGAACGTTGCACGGTGCAGGGCCGCGGCCGGCGCCTTGGATGATTCGGGCACAGCCGCTGCCGCTCGCGTCCATCACCTTCATAGGTGCTTGTGGCTTCTGGTCACTTGGTCTTGGATTGGAGTGAGCAGTGTTGCGCAGAGACTAGGAGTAGATGGATTGGAGTGGTGGGGCACCTTTATATGAGTCCAAACTCTGTTGCATTCACATCGTGCTGGCTCTATTCTGCTTCTCCAATTAATTCCCTCTGCATGTAATTGAGGATGCATCATTGACCGTTCAACATCTCAGGAACTGCTACCCTCTCCCTCCTTGGCATTCAAGCATCTATGGAGGCGACTGCCGCTTGCGTCTATCACGTGTCTATAGTGACTTTGTAAATGCGTGTGTGCGTTCATAGGGGTGAGTGTATGCGCGTGTATATGAGTGCTTGTGTTTGTACTGTGTTAAAAAACGTAAATGCGTGTCAAAAAGAGACTAGTCACCATCCTCAATATTGTGCACCACGACCAAGGCAGGGAGGAAAACGAGAGAACTACGTATTTATTTACGGTGTAGAGTCACTCATTTTGCTCCATATGTACTCCGTCTCGGTGTAGTCTAGTCACTTGTTGAAATCTCTAGAAAGGCAAATACTCCTTTCTGGTTTACAGGGCTATACTAGCAAGTACTACAATAGTGGGCTCACATAGCAATTTTTTCTCATGCAACAGCCTGGCTATATGCGTGCTCCAAGGTTCACAACTACCACGTTCGGGTTGCGCTTGGCTCTTCGCCTCTTCGAGAAGACGAACAATTATGTTACTACTACTGCTTCTACAGTATTGAATCCACTGCTGCATGTCCGTCCACCGCGAGCAGGAGGGATAGCTTGTTGTAGTACGATAAGCAAAAGCCTGTCCTCGTCTGCGAGCCACTACGCGCAAGGGCAAGGGAGAAGGCGTGTAGTAGTAAAATCAAGCTTCTCCTTGTTGTACGAGTTGACGCGACACATCATAGCACTGGCCCCACATGCTTGCCTCTAAACTTGGCTGAAAGACCCGCAATGTACAATATATTTGCTGCAACCTCTTGTTGACACCAGATTTTGGCATGACATAAAAAGAAAATGAGATGGCTTCGAGTGAGAGGGTTTTCAGCATGGAAAGTTTCACATCGCCGAGAGGAACAACTTTGATGTTTAAGTCATAGCCATCCGACCTCATCTCTAAGGCCGAAGTTGTGCTCAAAGTACTGGATTTTGTATTCAAAACACTCTTTGGCTCATTAAGCCACCGAGACGGCTTCGTATGGAAGAATTATCTACACGAGTTGTCTTCATCTCGTCGAAACGATCGATTTTGATATAAAGATCGTCGCAATCTGAGGTCGTATGCAAAAGTTAGAGCCTGCACAACGAGACCCTCCAGCGAGCAAAATATGACGCCCGGAACCAGACACATATGTGGGTGTCTGATGAGATGCGTGAATAATTTGCTGTTTTGCATGAGCGATTTGACCCTCGGGTTGACTTCTAATGAAAAAACGTTCAACATGAAAGATGTTCGTCTCGTCGAAATGGTCAAGATTGCTTTTGGACTCGTTTCCATCCGAGGTTGTCTGCCATCACAAAAAGGACCAGCAAGGTACAGTCAGTTTAAACCGAACAGTTTTGGAAAGTTCGGATAAAACCAGTCCGAATTTGACTAGGGTTTTGGACGTGAATTGATGCAATTTTATTGTAAGGAAAGCGTAGATGAATCCTTTTCTTGTACGGGAAGTCCAGCCGTCTCTTATATATGTTGGGGGTGACGGCCGATTGAACAACACAATCGAACAAATCAATATACTATTTTTTCATCTACGTTTTATCTCTCCACCATTTTTCTCTCTCCTTCTTCGCTATTCTTCATGTTTGAGAGCTGCGAATCCCGAGGCTCTAGGGGCCAGCGAATCGACCTAGGGCAGCCCATAGCCGCCGCACTCCTTGACGGGGTCCCTCCCGGGGGTGTGGGGTTTTCGGGTCTGCAAAAGCGCCCGTCGACTGTCTTGCGTATCGTGCTGTCGGTCGGGTCTCCTTCAACGTGAGTTGCGGTGCATCATCCCCGGCGTCGAGGATACACGTGACGTGTTCGTGTGTCAACACACTTTTTGGCGACTCCGCTGGGGACTCAAGATCAATCCTCATCATCCACCATGTCTGATCTTCCCAAGCCATCTGAGGTAGACGCCGATAACATCATTAAGCCCAGTCTTGATGAGATATCGGCCGATCATCGCCAAGTCTATGAGGAGTACAAGAAGGCGCGCGAGGAGAAGGACATGCAGGAGTTCCTTGCAAAGTTCAAGAAGGATCGCCAAGGCAACATCACTCCGATTGAAGAAATCAAGTTCCCTCCTCTTCAAGCCGAGCAGGTTAAACCCTCTGTAAGTACTGCCTTTTCTCCTCAGCAGTGGGCTGAGATTGAAAGTCGTATTGCTGATGGTAACAATCTAGTCTATCAAACTTTCATAGAAAGTACTAATGCTCAGAAGAATACATCTCAATCATCTAGTGGTAATGATGGTGTAGCTGCTAGTGTGCAAAACCCTAATCTGGCTTTACCTATTGCATCGGCGCCTCCCGTGCTGATGGCTTATTATCCTACCCAAACAAATCAGATTGTGATTGCACCCATCAACCCTATTATAAGCATGCCAGGTTCGGTGGCAACACCGAACCAAACCCTACCTACAGCTACAACCACTTGACCACTACTAAATTATGGGTCAACATACATGCCACAATTCCTACCTACAGCTAGTAACCCTACTCCTCCTATGCCACTGCCACAAGCTTCATCGTCCACAATGGATGATGGTCCAGCTAATCTTAGAAAGGAGATGGCTAAGATGCTTCGAGAAAATTTTGGAGTTGAGTTACCTCGGAATCGGATTTACCAAAAGCCGTACCCCGAGTACTTTGATGCCATCCAGTGCCCTCCAGGATATAAAATTCCAGATTTTGTTAAATTTAATGGAGATGGCACAAAAAACACATGGGAGCATGTTAGTCAATACATAGCACAATTGGGTGAGGCAGGCTCATTGATTGAATTGAAAGTGCGTTTATTTCCTTTATCATTAACTGGTACCACATTTTCATGGTTTTCTTCTTTACCACATGGTTCCATTCGGGTTTGGTAGCTAGAGCAGAAGTTTCATGATCACTTTTATAGCGGCGACAACGAACTCAAGTTGTCACATCTAACATCGGTTAAACAGAAGCATGATGAATCGGTCTCCGATTACGTCAAGAGATTCAGAGAAACAAAAAACCGGTGTTTTAGTTTGGTGATAACCGAGAGAGACTTAGCAGACCTAGTGCTGAGTGGTTTGAGGACTCCCATTAGAGAAAAGCTAGAAGGGTATGAGTTCTTAAATATCAACCAAGTCTTACAAAGGGCTTTGGCTCAGGAAAGCCGAAGCAAAGACCTCAAAGAAGTGCATAGATACAAAGCCGATTGTCCAAAGATGAATATGGTGGAATATGATAGTGATCACTCGGACGATGAGGGTGATGTTTTTGCTACTGAATTTGTTTGGCCATCTAAGGCCAAACCCTTTACTTGCAATGATCTGAAACCGATTCATAAGAATCGTGATGAAGAGATGAAGTTTACTTTTAACATTGCTAAGTGTGATAGAATATTTGATGCTTTGCTGCAGGCTAAGGTTATTAGTATATCTCATACTTTACCGCCGTTTGAAGAGCTGAAATGGCGCGCTTATTGCAAGTATCATAATTCTTTTTCTCATGCTACTAATGATTGCAATGTTTTTCGACGGCAGATACAATCGGCCATTAATGACGGACGATTGAACTTTTCTGAGATGCAAGTTGATAAACAGCCCTTTCCAATGAATACCATGGAGTTGGAGGGGAAGAAACTACTCATTTGGCCGGAGGTTGCCGAATCTACTAATAAAGCTAATGTCATTGTTGGTGAGCCCAGGAAAGACAAGGAGGGCGACAAGGTCTTGGGGAGACAGGTTGTGCTTGACAAGCAACCCGGTGGCAAGGAGATAATCAAAATCACCATCAAGAATCCTACACTCGGGGGGCAACCGCAAGTGCAAGAAAATAATCGTGTTAAATTTGTCAAGCCCAAGGATCCAGAAGTTGACAAGTGGAAGATGAATGAAGCTAAAGTGAAGTGCAAGAAAATCAAGCCAACTTTTGACATGCTGTTGTCCAAGTATGCCAATCATGCAGCCGGTTCTAGCTCTAACCGGTCATCAAATTTGAAGCGCTCAAGGTCACCTCCTTGGGAAGAATTTCAGCATCATGCAAGGCCATATGGGTCATGGGCGCCGGGACCATGGATGCCGCCACCCCCCTATGTGCCATACACTACTGGAAACAGGGAATTTGCCATCAGCCAGCTCTTTGCCATCAGCCAGCTGATGGCAAAGAATGTCTTTGCCATCTGCTCATAATAAACAGATGGCAAAGAACTGACAGACGGCAAAGAACATGGTTGCCATCAGCCAATTCTTTGCCATCTGCTAGTGGATGGAAAATAATCTTTGCCATCTGCCAGCAGATGGCAAAGAGGTTAGCAAATCCTGTGCCCATTAAAAGTGTAACGGCGTACCAGCCCCACCTCTTTGCCATCTGCCAGCAGACGGCAAAGATTCTTTGCCATCTGCTGGCAGATGGCAAAGAGATGGGGTAAATTTTTTTCCAGGTAAAAAAAATTGTGGGGTTATTTTTGTTCTCATTGGTTGAAATGTTTGTGTCATGGATTGATGACATGGCATCCATCCATCCATCCATCCCATTTACCTAAACAAAAAAAAGAGAAAGAAAGAAAAAGAACCCCCACTCCCCGGGCAGCCCAACCACCCAAACCCTATCCCATCCCTCTCCAGCTCGCGCACGCTCGCCGCCGCCACGTCTTCCGCCGCGGCCGCACTCAGGGTGCAACGGCCTCCTCCCCGCTTGCCGCCTCACTCCGCCTCGATCCCCTCCGTCTGCGGCGCCTTCACGCTGTCGTCCCCATCACACCGAGCCGCAGCACCTCCCCGACGTCGCTCGTCCCGAGCCGCAAGACCTGCCCGGGCGCCTACTCCTCCACCGCCTGTCCGGCAAGGCAGGGTCCAGGCGGAGATGGCGGCCAGCGCCTACTCCTCCACCGCCCCAGAAGCGAAAAGGGCTCGCGCGGGATGAGGTGGAGAAGCGGCGGCACGCGGTGGCGCAGGTGAGCCCTGGCCTCGCCCCTCCCCCTCCTTTCCTTCTCCGGCCAGCAACGGCCTCCCCCCTCTCCACATCTCCCCTGCAGCACCCCCGGCACCCGCCCCCATCTCCCCGGTCGGCCTGCATCTCCGGCCATCCGCCGGTCTCCTTTCTCTCCGCCTCCGCCCCATCCGGCCAGACCTCTTCCTCCATGCCTCTGTGAACCCGTCCCTCTCACCCGATGCATCTCTCACTGAGATCCCCTGCCTTCTCCCCACCCGTTGCGTGAGAGGGCTGGTCTGTTGATGTTGGATTAAAAAAATGGCTCTTGATGGATATTATGTATGCATGTTGCTACTTATAATATGATTTAGTGTATATCAGACTTGTAATGTGGCCTCTTTTGTGTAAGACTTCTATAATTTGTTGTTGCCATCCTTATGAGACTTCTCACTTAATCATGTTATATTATATATTGTCAAGATAATCATATATGCTGTTGTTACATATATCTATTCCTATTTTCCGTGTTTTTGAGAAGTTAATGTTGCTCTCAAGTTCACCATAATATGCTATTGTTTCCTACTGTTACATACAACCTATTTTTTTTGTATCTTTTCACAGTAGATGTTGTCAAGTTCATCATAATGTACTGCTGGCCTGTACCATCTTTTATGTTTTATTTTTTTTTTCATTTTTTTGTAATAAATCATTTTTCAAATATATGCATGTGTTGCTCAAATTCCATTTTCAAAATTTGTACAGCAAATTGTGTTCCCACATTTTTAAATGTCCAATTCCAAACTATGTGCATCCAAACATGATTTGGGATTGTTCCTTCCTATGAATTCCAAGAGCCCAATTGAACATATAAATCCAGCTACACTACCCGCCATCCTGAGTTGCCTGCATCGCGTGGTAGTTCTGGTTCGCTCGATTCACCATGAAATGTACTTTTTATGGTGGTGGCAAAGGCCCAGCCGTCCGTCCTTCTTTACATCATCATTTTGCTCTATGTCAATGACAGGTAGGTTTGATTTGCTTGCTGGACCCAGCATTGTATTGCGTTTTGCCCGTGCCTGCGTGAGAGAGGAGAGTCACGGGCGAGGAGGGGAAGCGGGGTCTTCAAGGTTGGTGGAGGTGCAGGGGAGACCGGCGGCGTGGGGACGAGCAGCGAGCCAGGAGCAGGGAGAGGCCAACGTCGGGGACAAGAAGCAGCGGGGCCAGCGGTCCGTCGCGGTGGTTTGGAGGGAGAGGGAGGAGGTCGGCCATGAGAGAAGGAGCAGTCCGGCCCTGCTTCGTCATGGAGGGTGTCCAGCTGCTCGTCCTCCTCCGCCTCTTCTCCAAGCGTCCACTTTATCGCAATTCAGCTTCACGTACACAATCATACTCCTCTTCCCGAGTTTTCTCTCTCCCTTTCTTGCAATCCCCTGTTTTTGTTTCTCTGTGCCTGCAAAGAGTTTGGTAAAAATCCAATAAGGCTAGCAGGGCAGTATTAATCTATGTAATTCATTTGATTTCTTTTTTCTATTATTTAGTTCCAGTAAAAAATAACAAGTTGAGTAGACCGACTAGCTTTTTGCAGTTTAGGTATTGAAGGAGATCATCGTAACTGCTTTTTCTTTCATGCAATAGTTCAGGTTTATTGTTCTTAGTTTTTCTGTAGTAGTTAATTTGATTGCTATGGATTAAAATCTAGAGCTACCTTATAATACTGCTTGAAAATAGCTTTGGCTCTTCACACATGGGAGTATTAGGACAGTTTGCATTCCTAACTTTCTTTTCTCTGTATATATATACATGGTTTTAGGATTCTATTTGTTTGCTATTGAAGCTTATGTTTTTCTTTTTCAGAATTGAGTGCGTATGAACCGTGTCTATTTGTTTGCTACGGAGGTCATGTTAACTCCTACAGCCTGATATGTTCTTTCGTCTCCTGGTGATTACTTCGAATGGTTGTGTGAGGTAATAGAGCTAATACTTTTTGTTTCTTCGTCGCTATAAACCATGTTTATTTCAAAACTGAGAGCCATAAAATATATGCATTAATCTCCCTTGGTATTTTTCCATCCGACCAACATTAATCTATGTTGATGTGTTCTATACCAATTCATTGCCAATGGAGTGCCAACATTAGTCGTATATAAAATTTAGATCTAACTTGCAAAACTGTTCTGATTATTGTGTGTGTGTGTGTGTGTATGTGTGTGTGTGTGTGTGTGTGTGTGTGTGTGTGTGTGGCTGCACATCTGTGCCATTCCAGCTGCTCTGTTCTTACTCTGAACACCGAGTTGAGCAGTGGATCATGCGGGAAAAAAAATCAAACCGAGTTGAGCTGCTCTGTTCTTATTATTATGCATGCAGATAATATTGTTTTCTGTACAGACATACTACATTGCCTAACATGCATGCTTCCGATTGATGAATTACTTGTGTACTTACATGATTATTCGCTGGTGCAGATTACTAAGGCATATTATTTGTGTATATAGTATGCTTATGCATGCATTTATTTCGGCCTTATAAGTAAAATATATAGCTATTAAAATTTCTTTTAATACACATAAATTTCTACAGTAACAAAACAATCTGGATGTATTAGCATCACAAAGAATCATATAAACATTTTGTCAAAAAACATATCATATAAACAAAGGATGATGTATGTGATATACATGCGTGTTTAGGGATAAAAAGTACTATAAACATTCAGGCACATTAATCACAAAAGAAACTCTTTAAGAATTTTTTTGGTACAAAAAAGAACTTGAAATCGGAATAATCTGTCACACAATTCCCAGCCAATCATAGGAGACTTTCTTTAAGAATTTGTTTGCTAAGATAAGAACATAAAATACGAATAACCTATGACGCTTAACATAGTCAAAAACTGCAGCAATCATTTTCTATATATATTATTTGCTAGAGTGTCACATATGTGTATAGAAATCCATGCAAAAAAAATTAGGTAGGGGAAATAAGGGACGATGTATGCTACAATAGGGCCCTAATCTTATAATCTTGAACGCATGATCAATGTAATAAAAAATTATGTTTGTAACAATTTTTGTACTATCCCCTTTCCGGTTTATGGGCTCATCCTACAAATCACATTAACCAAGGAAGGCGTACTAGAGTGGTAGACAACATATTAATACTGCATGCATGACCCTCTCAATCCTTTATGCATTCGTTGATTCTACAGTGTGAATCGGAATTTAATGTGGGCACAGCAACATTTGCATATTCCACCACAACCAGCTTTATATAGAATTTCTGAAGTCTTTTAGATATGCCCTCTAAACGGAAAGGAGGAGTATAATAATTATAAGTGCTAGCCCGTGCAGATGCACGGGTTGATGACTAGTTTGAATAAATTCACTTTTGATCCATTTGCTAACTTGGTGACTAGCCAGCTCATTAATATAGTATACATGCAGTCTGCTGATTTGTCTGTAAACTGTTGCTTTGAGTTGTGAGATAGAAATCGCTGAACTGGTGTTTAGGGATTTCAGTGGAGCACAATGCTTGCTTAATGTAAGCATCAACGTTGAATTGTTGATGCACATGGACTGATACACCTTTTGACTGTTCAATCTTGGCAGGAAATATGCACTGCTACTTCAAGTTCAGCATGACAGGTTGATGTTTAGAATATCTTGAAGAAATGGAAAAAAATCATCTTAGATATTCATTCCTGTATTATGTTCCAATATTTTTTAGTGTATGAACATTTAAACCATATATTTCAGTCTTAATTTGTGTAGTGCTCAAATTCGGTACTGCTAGTGTGTCATCTGTGGATTATTTTGGCATGTTCAACGGTGGCTGATAAAAATTCCAAACGGCCAGTGCTCAATTTCTGTATCCTTTATAGCCTGGACACGTTATGTAGTGCAATTAGCTTGCAATTGCTGTTTTTGTTGTCATGGAGTATGTGAGCATGTGGCAGCCCACATAATCCCACTTAAATTAAGTGGGCAGCATCATAATAATCTTCTTCTTCTAGTCTTCTTCTTCTAACTTTCTTCTTTCCCATTTTACAGATTTGCTTAAGATCACGGAAGCTTGGGTTGATGGAGTGCTTGTATTTAATTTTTGTTTTGACCTTGTGAAACTTGCTACCTATGGATGAAACTGTGTAATATTGATGAGACTATGTATATGTACGGATGAAACTTGCTACTATTGGTAACATGTGTTGGATATATATGTGTTCATGACTATTGGTAATATGTGTTGAATATGCTATATTGGTTTCATAAATATATTTGTGTTTGATTTCTGTGAAAATGAATTGATATAAGAAAAAACAAAATTAAATGGGGCAATATAGTCACTTTGCCATCTGCTGGCAGATGGCAAAGAGCTTTGCCATCAGCTGGCAGAGATGGCAAAGAGGCCACGTGTCATCTACATGTAACATTTGGGCTGGCCTATTTGGGCTCTTTGCCATCTGACAGCAGATGGCAAAGAGCCTGTGGCTTTGCCATCTGCTGGCAGATGGCAAAGAGCCTGCAGACTTTGCCATCTGCTGGCAGATGGCAAAGTATGCCGTTAGCCTTCTAACGGGGCTAACCCCGTTAAGAGGCTTTGCCATCTGCCAGCAGATGGCAAAGCCACAGGCTCTTTGCCATCAGCCAGCAGACGGCAAAGAAGCCTTTACCGGCAGGGTTTCGGACGACCTGTTTGCCATCTGTTGGCAGATGGCAAAGCCTTTGCCATCCGCCGACCATGCCTTTGCCATCTGCCATGGCAGATGGCAAAGTGCCAGATTCTAGTAGTGATACTACGTGGAAGACTTCAATGGAGGAAGGTGGCAGCCCCCAATGGCCCCTTATGCTTTTCATCCAGGTTGGGCAGAACCAAGGAGGCCCGTTTGTGAGAGACTTTTTTATCCCACACGAGGCCGTTTGAACAATGGTGTCAATCGGCCAGTGCAAGATAATCAAAAAAGGGTCGGCAAGCAAGAATGGCGTGTTAAGTCGCCAAGTGCTGCAGCGGTCGAGTCAAGCAAAGGCAAGGGAAGAATCAATGCCGACTCACTCATCTTGGGCACCAAAACATTCACCATACAACAGCCAATTATGCATAGCAATCCGATTGAGCCGATACTTGCTATCGCGCCAAAGCATTCGGCTAATGACCATGAAGCAAGCACCAGCCAAGTAAAGACGAGAGATCCTAAATACACTCAGCCAAAGTGGTGCCCTCCAGGACTAACAAAGACACAAAAGAGGAAACTACAGAGGTTAAGGAGTCAAGAGATGACAGAACAAGAGGCCGAGAAGCAAAGGGATAAGTTGTTCAATGACACTCGGCCTATGGTACCTACAAAACAAGTGTGGAGGCCCAAACAAATACAAGATGCAGTGGCTTCTACACCTATCACAGCAGCACCCACACTACCAAAAGAGGATGACACAATCATTGCATCGTCTACGTTACCTATTGCTTCCTCTTCACTCGGGCAAATTACAGAATCGGTGGATGCACTCGAGGAGGAGCCTGATATGTTGGACTATGAATCTACACCGATTCATGAAGGTATGGATATCAATATGGTGTATTACTTACCTGCTGAGTTTTGTGCTGTAGATGAGGAAGGGGAAGTGGCTCAGCTGGATTTTGGCCCTAAAAATGCAATATTCGAGAAGCCAAAAGAACCAATAACGCATCTGAAACCATTATATCTCAGAGGTCATATCAATGGGTCGTTGCTCACTCGGATGCTTGTTGATGGTGGTGCTGTGGTAAATCTTATGCCCTATTCGGTCTTCAAGAAATTGGGTTTGCCTGATGAAGAATTGATCAAGACCAATATGGTGCTCAACGGATTTGAAGGCAAAGAGAAAACTGAAGCCAAAGGTGTAATGTATGTGGAGCTTACAGTCGGAAGCAAAACTTTGGCTACTGCATTCTTTGTCGCTGAGGTGCAAGGTAACTATAACGTTATACTAGGCCATGATTGGGTTCATGCAAACCAGTGCGTGCCATCCACTATGCACCAGTTTTTGATTCAGTGGGTTGATGATGAAGTGGAAGTCATTCATGCGGATAACTCAGCCTGTGTTGCTTTGGCCGATGCATCGGTGGATTGGCAACATCCCAATGCTACTTGCTTGACGGGACGTGACTTATCAGAGTTTGATTTTCTCAGCGCGACCAAGAATGGTTTTGTGCCCGTTTCTTTAAAGCCAACTTAATGCAATCGGCTCCAAGGTATGATATGTTTAAATGGATCCTAACTCAGAGTGGTTACAAAAGCGACTTGTAGAATATCGATCCAATGAGAACGATATGTATGAGTCCATAGAAGAGTTAGATGATATGGATAAATTAGGACAAGGTTTTACATCGGCCGATCCATTAGAAGAGATAGATATAGGAGATGGTTCTATTTCTAGGTCGCGTTTGTAAACAAAAATTTAAGAGCCGATCATAAAGCTAAGTTGATCGAGTTTTGAAAGAGTATGCTTGCTGTTTTGCATGGGAATATCATGAGATGCCAGGTTTAAGCAGAGAGCTAGTGGAACATCGGTTACCTATAAATGCCGGTTTTAGACCATTCAAGCAATCGGCCAGAAAATTTAATCCAAAAATGTATGACCGGATCAAGGAAGAGATTTGTCGTTTGCTTAAAGCTAATTTTATCGGACCTTGCAGGTATGCCGATTGGATTTCTAACATTGTCCTAGTGGATAAGAAAGGATCCGGCAAATTGAGAGTGTGCATTGACTTCAGAGATTTGAATAGGGCTACACCCAAAGATGAGTATCCCATGCCAATAGCCGATATGCTTATTAGTGATGCTTCTGGACATAAGGTTATTAGCTTTCTA
The DNA here is from genome assembly GCA_963921465.1 of Triticum timopheevii. NCBI lineage: Eukaryota > Viridiplantae > Streptophyta > Magnoliopsida > Poales > Poaceae > Triticum > Triticum timopheevii. The sequence goes on from OY997274.1 coordinate 594,270,647, forward strand.
GATGGTAATGCCGGATACAATCAAATTTTTATGGCCGAAGAGGACATGTCCAAGACAGCTTTTCGTTGCCCTGGTTTTCTTGGTTTATTCGAGTGGACAGTGATGACATTCGGATTAAAAAATGCTAGCGCCACATATCAAAGGGCTATGAATTTGATCTTTCATGATTTACTCGGTGTCATACTTGAAGTTTATATTGATGATATTGTTGTCAAATCGGATGCTTTTGAGTCTCACTTGGCCGATTTGCGTTTAGCTTTTGAAAGAATGAAAAGGTATGGACTAAAGATGAATCCTTTGAAGTGTGCATTTGGCGTGTCAGCTGGTAAGTTTTTGAGTTTCATTATCCATGAAGATGGCATAGAAATTGATCCCAAAAAGATAGAGGCCATACAGAAAGTGGAGGCTCCAACATCCAAGAGAGATATGCAAAAGTTCCTTGGCAATGTCAATTACTTGAGGAGGTTTATAGCTAATCTGTCAGGGAAGGTTGACGCGTTTACTCCTATCCTTCGGTTAAAGAATGATGTTGATTTCACTTGGGGGGCAAAACAACAAGAAGCATTTGATATGATCAAGAATTATTTGTGCACTCCTCCGGTGATGAAAGCATCCAAGCATAGGGAACCTTTCAGGCTTTACATTGCAGCAGAGGAAGGAGTTATTGGTGCTGCTTTGACTCAAGAAACCGAGGGAAAAGAGCATGCTATTACATATTTGAGCAGACGCTTACTGGACGCCGAGACAAGGTATACATTTATTGAGAAACTATGTCTATGCTTATATTATGCTTGCACAAAATTGAGACATTATTTAGTGCCGAGTGCTTGTATAGTAGCTTGTCAAACCGATGTCATTAAATACATGCTACATAGGCCAATTCTTAGTGGTAGAATTGGCAAGTGGGCTTATTCTTTGATTGAATATGATTTGGCTTATGAATCTCTAAAATCTATGAAAGGCCAAATCGTTGCTAATTTTATTGTTGAACATCGGATTGATGACAAGCATGACATAGATATAAACCTTGTTTCATTAGTACCATGGAGATTATACTTTGATGGTTCAGTTTGTAGCAATGGCCAAGGTGTTGGTATTGTTTATATATCTCCTCATGGCGCTATTTTTGAAGCCTCATGCCGCTTAGAATATTTTTGCACAAACAATCAAGCCGAATATGAAGCATTGTTATTCGGCCTAGAGATGTTACTTGCTATAGGTGTTACACATGTTGAGGCTTACGGTGATTCGTTACTAGTGGTGCAGCAAATATCCAAAGTCTTTCAATGTTTGTACGAATCACTTAATGTTTATCTTGATAAATGTCTAGATATAATTTCTACTTTGGATTATTTTAGCATTCTCATATATCTAGACATGACAATTGGAAAGCAAATGAGTTGCCACAACAAGCATCCGGCTATCATGTTGATCGTGGCATGTTTATTATTTCTGAAAAGCCGATGTCTAGTCTTGCCAACATAGGGGAGGCCGAACCGGAGCCCACCGTTTCGGCCACTAATGAAATATTCAATGCAGGAGGAAATTAAGACTGGAGGAAACCCATTGTTGATTATTTGTGTGATCCTAGTAGAAGGGTGGACAGGGCTGTTCGGCGTATGGCTTTTAAATACACAATGAGAGATGATGGTCTCTATCGCCGAGCGGTTGATGATGTTCTTCTAAAGTGCTTGGAGGAAGACCAAGCGAGAGTTGCTATGGGGGAGGTCCATGAAGGTATTTGTGGCACTCATCAGTCGGCTCCCAAGATGAAATGGTTGCTACGACGTGCTGGATTTTATTGGCCGACTATGATTAATGATTGCTTCAGATATTACAAAGGGTGTGAAGCTTGTCAAAAATTTGGTGATATTCAGTTGGCTCCTGCTGCTATGTTACATCCCATTATCAAGTCGTGGCCTTTCAGAGGATGGGGTTTAGACTTTATTGGACAAATTCATCCGTCTTCCTCAAAGGGGCAACGGTTCGTATTGGTGGCAACCGATTATTTCACTAAATGGTCTGAAGCAGTACCTCTCAAGAACATGACACATGCGGAGGTAATTAAATTCATAACCGAGCACATTATTCATAGATTCGACATTCCTCAAACGTTGACTACAGATCAAGGCTCATCTTTTATGTCACACCAAGTCAGAGAATTTGCCGAATCTTACAACATAAAGTTGCTCAATTGCTCTCCATATTATGCCCAAGCCAATGGACAAGCTGAGTCTAGCAATAAAATTTTAATCAAACTCATTAAGAAGAAGATTGAGGATAATCCAAGGAGATGGCATGAGTTGTTGTCTGAGGCTTTGTGGGCACATAGGATCTCAAGGCATGGTGCTATGAAGGTGACTCCATATGAGCTAGTATATGGTCAAGAGGCTGTTTTACCGGTGGAAATAAATTTGAATACTTTGAGAATTGCCAAGCAAAATGATTTATCGGCAGTAGACTTTTATAACTTAATGATGGACAACATTGACGAAGTTGCCGATAAACGTTTGGCTGCTTTGAGGGCCATAGAGAGAGACAAGTTGAGGGTGGCAAGAGCTTACAATAAGAAAGTTAAGTTGAAGAATTTTCAAGTTGGTGATCTCGTCTGGAAAGTGATTCTGCCGATTGGTTCAAGAGATAAAAAATTCGGGAAGTGGTCTCCAAGTTGGGAGGGTCCTTTTAGGATTACAAGAATAGTTCCCGGAAACTCATATTTAGTGGAATCTGTACAAGGGGCATTGTTACATCGAGCTCTCAATGGCAAGTACTTGAAGAAATACCACCCGAGTGTGTGGCAAGAAGCCTAAATAGGCAATGGCCGATACATAATTATCGCCCTAAGAAAAATAAATGGCCGATGGAGTGTTGACATCGTCCTTAGAACAAACACCACGCATATTATTTTTTGGCGTGCAAGCTTTGCCGAAATACAGGGGGGGCATGTGTTGACACCAGATTTTGGCATGACATAAAAAGAAAATGAGATGGCTTCGAGTGAGAGGGTTTTCAGCATGGAAAGTTTCACATAGCCGAGAGGAACAACTTTGATGTTTAAGTCATATCCATCCGACCTCATCTCTAAGGCCGAAGTTGTGCTCAAAGTACTGTATTTTGTATTCAGAACACTGTTCGGCAGATTAAGCCCCCAAGACGGCCTCGTATGGAAGAATTATCTACATGAATTGTCTTCGTCTCGTCGAAACGATCGATTTTGATATAAAGATCGTCGCAATCCGAGGTCGTATGCAAAAGTTAGAGCCCGTACAACGAGACCCTCCAGCGAGCAAAATATGACGCCCGGAACCAGACACATATGTGGGTGTGTCTGATGAGATGCGTGAATAATTTGCTGTTTTGCATGAGCGATTTGACCCTCGGGATGACCTCTAATGAAAAAACGTTCAACATGAAAGATGTTCGTCTCATCGAAACGGTCAAGATTGCTTTTGGACTCGTTTCCATCCGAGGTCGTTTGCCATCACAAAAAGGACCAGCAAGGTACAGACAGTTTAAACCGAACAGTTTTGGAAAGTTCAGATAAAACCAGTCCGAATTTGACTAGGGTTTTGGACGTGAATTGATGCAATTTTCTTGTAAGGAATGCCTAGATGAATCCTTTTCTTGTACGGGAAGTCCAGCCGCCTCTTATATATGTTGGGGGTGACGGCCGATTGAACAACACACAATCGAACAAATCAATATACTATTTTTTCATCTACGTTTTATCTCTCCACGGTTTTTCTCTCTCGTTCTTCGCTGTTCTTCGTGTTTGAGATCTGCGAATCCCGAGGCTCTAGGAGGGAGCGAATCGACCTAGGGCAGCCCATAGCCGCCGCACTCCCTGACGGGGTCCCTCCCGGGGGTGTGGGGTTTTCGGGTCTGCGAAAGCGCCCGTCGACTGTCTTGTGTATCGCACTATCGGTCGGGTCTCCTTCGACGTGAGCTACGGTGCATCACCCCCGGCGTCGAGGGTACACGTGACGTGTTCGTGTGTCAACACCTCTAATATTTACCCACCATACATTAAAATATATATTCCTGTCTTGACCAGATGAGCGTGCAAACTACAATCACCAGGATGACAGGTAGGGTCAGTATATTATTTTAATCAAAAAAAGCTTCGAGACGGCCACATAGCATGGAGCCGACCCCAACGATTTTAAGCTTACAGGCACGTTACACGCTATCCTATTCTACTCTATGATACATCTCCAACGTATCTATAATTTATGAAGCATTCATGCTATACTATTATGTATTTTGAATGATTACGGGCTTTATTATACACTTTTATATTACTTTTGGGACTAACCTGAGGCCCAGCCCATATTGTTGTTTTATTGCCTGTTTCAGTATTTTGAGGAAAAGGAATATCAAACGGAGTCCAAATAGAATGAAACCTTCGGCAGCGTGATTTTTTGGAAGAATATGATCCTGGAGACTTGGAGTTCATGTCAGAAGATCCTCGAGGCAGCCACGAGATAGGAGGGCGCCCCCCCCCCCTGTGGGGTGCGCCCCCTGTCTCGTGGGCCCCTCGAGGACCCCTCGACCGACTTCTTTCGCCTATATAAGCCTACGTACCCTAAAACCATCGAATATCAAGATAGATCGGGAGTTCCGCCGCCGCAAGCCTCTGTAGCCACCAAACACCTCTCAGGAGCGGAGGGGGAACCCATCACCGGTGGCCATCTTCATCATCCCGGCGCTCTCCATGACGAGGAGGGAGTAGTTCACCCTCGGGGCTGATGGTATGTACCAGTAGCTATGTGTTTGATCTCTCTCTCTCTCTCTCTCTCTCTCGTGTTCTCGACTTCACACGATCTTGATGTATCGCGAGCTTTGCTATTATAGTTGGATCTTATGATGTTTCTCCCCCTCTACTCTCTTGTGACGAATTGAGTTTCCCTCTTGAAGTTATCTTATCGGATTGAGTCTTTCCTTTGAGAACACTTCATGTATGCCTTGCCGTGTTTATCTGTGGTGACAATGGGATATCACGTGCCACTTGATGTATGTTTTGGTGACCAACTTGCGGTTTCCGCCCATGAACCTATGCATAGGGGTTGGCACACGTTTTCCTGACTCTCCGGTAGAAACTTTGGGGAACTCTTTGAAGTACTTTTGTGTTGGTTGGATGAATCTGAGATTGTGTGATGCATATCGTATAATCATGCCCACTGATACTTGAGGTGACAATGGAGTATCTAGGTGACATTAGGGTTTTGGTTGATTTGTGTCTTAAGGTGTTATTCTAGTACGAACTCTTTAATAGATCGATCCGAAAGAATAACTTTGAGGTGGTTTCGTACCCTACCATAATCTCTACATTTGTTCTCCGCTATTAGTGGCTTTGGAGTGACTCTTTGTTGCATGTTGAGGGCTTGTTATATGATCTATCTATGTTATTATTGTTGAGAGAACTTGCACTAGTGAAAGTATGAACCCTAGGCCTTGTTTCCTATCATTGCAATACCGTTTACGCTCACTTTTATCATTAGTTACCTTGCTGTTTTTATATTTTCAGATTACAAAAACCTATATCTACCATCCATATTGCACTTGTATCACCATCTCTTCGCCGAACTAGTGCACCTATACAGTATACCATTGTATTGGGTGTGTTGGGGACACAAGAGACTCTTTGTTATTTGGTTGCAGGGTTGTTTGAGAGAGACCATCTTCATCCTACGCCTCCCACGGATTGATAAACCTTAGGTCATCCACTTGAGGGAAATTTGCTACTGTCCTACAAACCTGTGCACTTGCAGGCCCAACAACGTCTACAAGAAGAAGGTTGTGTAGTAGACATCACTCTACACATGAAACTGCCACACGAGCGTCTGGGCTGCGCTTGGCTCTTCGCCTCTTCGGGAAGTCAAACAATGATGGAGTACTACTGCAGTGGAGGAGTACTATAGTATGCTTCTGGCCATCTGACACCGATTGAACTGCTGCATGTCCACCGCGTGCGGGAGGGAGAGAGTGTAGCGAAAGCTTCTCCTAGTCATGCCAGCCACCACGCTCATGGGCGAGGGAGGGACGCAGCTTCATTGACTTACTGCTCCTACCTTTGCGTGTATGACAAGTGGGCCCAACTGGTGGGTGGCCCACCTGTCATACAGCCAAAGGCAGATGCAAGTAAGGCACCGGAGCTCAGTCCGCGAGGGAGATGATAATCAAACTTCTCATTGTTGTACGAGTTGACGCAACATATCAAAGCACTGCACTCGATATATTTCAATAATTTGCATTTACCGATGCATTAATTACAATGCATGCATGCATGTTGTGACTCTCCTTTTGATACTTGCATGTGTTGATTTAATGCACCTTGCAGTAGTATGAATATGTGACGGTAAAGCTTTGTAATGTCCCGGCCCTAAAGAGAGAGATGGTTGTGCATGAGGAGGGCGATATTGTGCAGACGGAACAGGACCAGACGATGGAGCTCTCTATGGTCTCGATGGACCCCACCTTGATCCACTGCCCCTTGTGCCTCCGCCCCTTGAAGCCTCCAGTGTATGACGTTCGAATATACCTCGTCCGTTCGTCTGATCGAGCAAGGTGCAGGTTTCTTGATTGATGCGATGTTTGATTTATTTGTGTAGTGCAAGGGAGGGCACCTGGCCTGTGTGGACTACCGCGTCGAGCGCCCCGAGAACCAGCGGTAGTGCCAGAAGTGCGAGCACGGCGGTGGCTTCAACATGAGGAACACGGCGGTGGACGCCGTCCTCTCGTTGGTGAGGGTGGAGTGCCCGCATGAAGGCTGTGGGCTCTACGTCACTTACCACAAGCTCGCCGATCACCAGAGCGTGTGTCCGCTCGCGCCTTGCAAATGCCCCGTGCCTGTCTGCGGCTACGAAGGCCCGCCGCCGGTGCTCTCCCACCACATCAGCACCGTGCATCCCATGCCCATGCACGGGATCCAGTACAGCAAGGTGCTCCAGCTGCAAGTGCCACTGTCAGAGCCACGGCTCTTGCTGTTCGCGGAGGAGGACGGTCGCAAGTTTTTCTTGGTCGGCGGCATGCTCGACATCGACGCGCCTATCGCCGTGTCGGTCGTCTGCATCAGAGCGGGGGCATCCCCACTGCCGCACTATGTGACCAAGCAATGGGCAAATGGCCCGCCGGGGGAGCCCAGAGGCAGGACCGACGCCGTCAAGGTGGAAATGGAGGTGACAAGAAGCAGGGATCCCAGCGACGTCGCCATACAGGAGCTGACCTTTCTTCACAGTTCCGCCCAAGCTGCTGGCCGGGGCTAAGCTGGTGTCCCTCCACATTCAGATTGACAAGCTCACGTCCTAAATGTTTCTACAGTGCCCTCTGTTTATCTTACTAATATGCTAATATAGGGGTTAGCTCGGTCTACTTTAGCTTAAGAGATGGTGGGTGTCGGTATCAAAACCGGCGGATCTCGGGTAGGGGGTCCCGATCTGTGTGTCTCAGGCTGATCGTAACAGGAAGCGAGGGACACAATGTTTGGGCCCTCTCGATGGAGGTAAAAACCCTACTTCCTGCTTGATTGATATTGAAGATATGAGTAGTACAAGAGTAGATCTACCACGAGATCATAGAGGCTAAACCCTAAGAGCTAGCCTATGATGGTATGATTGTAATTGTGATCGGCCTTCTAAGGACCAACCTCTCCGGTTTATATAGACACCAGAGAGGGCTAGGGTTTATATGGAGTCGGTTACAAGGAAGGAAACACAATATCCGGATCGCCAAGCTTGTCTTCCACGCAAAGGAAAGTCCCATCAGGACACAGGCCGAAGTCTTGAGTCTTGTATCTTCACGCTTCAATAGTCTGGACGATGTATATAGTCCGGCTGTCCGGATACCCCCTAATCCAGGACTCCCTCAGTGGGTTTTGGTGGCGATGCAGCAATTACTTCGACATCAGATCAGTAATTTCCAACAGTCGAACGGATATTTTGTGTCTGTTGGATATAAAGTTCCTTTGGGTAATAAGTACTACTTGTCATCAAAATGGATAAAAAAGAGATGTATCTAGACGTATTTTAGTTCTAGATAGGTCCCTTTTTATCCATTTTGATGACAAGTATTTTCGGACGGAGGGAGCTTATATGCTTGTTTGTTCATGAAGTGTTTCATACTTGTGCAAGTTGACACGACACATCAAAGTAGTACTACTAGTAGTACTCCCTCCGATCCTAATTTATTTGCGCATAAGTCGAGGCGCAGATACCAAGCAAGGCCTGGTTGTGTAAACTCACCTGACTGCGCACCAAGCAGACGAAGCTCGTGTCGTGTTGGTGCCATGTGTGGCCTCCACATTAACCAAAACCTCGTGCCTTCTAGCTTAGCCTCCGCGTTTTAAACTTCTCAATCTCAAGGCCAAGGAGCAACGTGAAACCTATGATAGAGCCAGTCAGATGGTTGAGAACACTACAATTTGTAGCTACAGATGCGTGTGTGAGAGAGGACGAGTGCGTGCTTGCACCTTTTCTCTTCCTATATAACGTACTAAACTCAGAGTACAAGTGTATGTGGGTGGCATCAACCTAGGGAGCTAGAGATGGTGTGTGCGAGAAGTCCCGAGAGATAGGTGTTATGCGTCTGAAAAAAAGACTAGTCTATAGCTCGCCACGAGGCTATTCCTATCGAACGCCCCAATAACCATAAGATATGTATCCGACGATGCCAGTTATTGCACGTACACAGCAGTAGAAAAGGAACTACCATGGCATATGCTACACCACGGCCGAGAACATGTGCCCATGTTACGCCATCCGGGAATAGTGCCACACTTCGAAACTAGAACCTTCAATAACTTTTGAGCTTGCATCTCGTCACATCCAAATTACCACTACTACCATGCTATATTTAATTGCAAACCTGTTCACACCGATCACAACCTAAACGGTTTCCCACTTAGGAGCGTATTAGTACTTGGTTATAAATAGTACTATACCAAGATGACTGCACATTCCTCCTTAACTCCTCATCCACAAAAACAAACAAGTCATTCAACATCCTTCCCTTGCGTCTGCCATGGCCAGCGTGAGTTCTGGGTCGAGAGATTACCACCATGGAGAGGCGAGCATGGAAGCGGAAGCACAAGAGATGTCCCGCCTCGCTGCGAAAGCAGCCAACATGTCCCGCCGCACGGAAGTAGCAGCATAGGGGTCCCGCCGCGCCGTCGATGCAGCAGAGTAGTCCGGCCGCACCGCGGAAGCAGCAGAGATGTCCCGCCACGCCGCGAATGCAGCAGAGATGTCCCGCCGCGCCATGGCAGCCTAGGAAAATGTCTCGCGGGCAGGCGATGACTCTTACAGGCGCATGCATGCGATCGTTCATAGCCAGATGGATCAGATCTCCGACTGGGCGAGGTTGCAACATGACATGAAAGCCTCATTTAAACAGGCTACCGGCGTCATCCGGCAACTAAGGGAGGGCAATGAGAGGCTCCGGGCCGAGCGCGACCTGCTGAGGGAGAAGATCATCCAAAGTGTAGACCAGCTGGAGGAGACCGGTGCCTTATTGAAGAGGACCGGCGTCGGCGTCAAGAAACTTATGAACGAGAATGACATGCTCTGCATCGAGCGCCAAAGGCTGGTGGAGGAATCCATGGATGCTCTCAAGCAGCGCCTTGAGGACACGACAGAGCTCATCGCCGCTTGCCACGGAGACTAGTTCCCGCGGCCTGCAGCAACGCATCAAGAAAGTAGAGATCAGCGAGCCAGATCGTTGTCTTCCTTCTTCTTTTGCCCTTGTGTATTTCGGGCGTAGCCGCATGTGGCTTTTTTAATTATCTTCCTAATTATGTAAGACAATTATTATCCACTGTCGTCGTCCTTATATATTCATCAGTCTTGCTATAAGTTTCAGTAGATGCTATATAGGTCCGTTGGATCTTACATCAAGATCCGTGCAAAATTTTCTTTCTAGATTTTATTTTTTCTCTCTTAAATCTCAGTCGAGTGAGACATAGCCATGCCATTAAACAGAGGCTCGGGTGCCATTAATGGAAACCTTGGGAGAGAGGTGGACGGTAGATGGAGGTTAAAGGGCTCTCCTCCCGATAAGCACACGCAGGGGTCTGATCGCACGCCTCCCGTACTCAAATAGCTACCCTGCACGACGCCTCCTAGCTAATAAAAAAAGGGGAGGCATGGCGGCACGTAAATGGTAAATAGAACGCCCACGGTTTCAATAATACTTGTGTTTCCGATTGTAACGTGACAGCACTTGTTCCAAAATGACTTTGTTGATTGTTAATTGTGTGCGCCTTCGCAAATCGGACAGCAAAATTACCACAACATGTTGGTTCCATGTCAAGGCACCAAGCTAAGTTTCATGATTTTCATGCATGTTTTGGATTTATAGGAATTAAAAAACCAAGTTTCTCAATGTTTCCAGCCGAGCCACGACGCCCAGATGTTTGAATTTCATTCCCATTTCTTGCATGGGACCTATAAATTTACCCGAGGACACACATGTGATTTTTCAACCAACTTTGGTTCACTGGAGCATGTGCTTGTATTTCAAATTTGAATTATGCACACAAAGGTGACACGTTCCCTCTCAAAACCACGAGCCTTCTTGAGAGAAGCTCCTGTTTGCAAGAAGCTTATACCAAAATTTGTTCCTATTCGGCCAATTTTTTTATCACGGCATGGTAGTACCATGCCATGACACCATGCCAAGTTTCATGATTTCCAGGCGTGTTTTGGATTTACAAGAATTTTAAAACCAAGTTTCTCAATGTTCTCGGCCAAGCCACAATGCCTAGATGTTTGAATTTCATTCTCATTTCTTGCATGGGACCTAGAAATTCACCCAAGGACACACATGTGATTTTTCAACCAGCTTTGGTGCACGGGAGCATGTGCTTCTAGTTCAAATTTGAATTATGCATATTAAATGACCAGAAACTCAATTAATGTATAAAAAGGCCAAACGAACCCGGAATAATTCCAAAATTTAATAGGGAACTCATGTAGTTCTATGTTACCTCTGTAAAGAAACTCAAGGGGGCAGCATATATCATTTCGCACTCAAAGGTGGCACATTCCCTCTCAGAACCACGAGCCTTCTTGAGAGAAGCTCCGGTTTGCAAGAAGCTTATACCAAAACTTGTTCCAAATCAGCCCAATTTTTTACCACAACATGTTAGTGCCATGACATGACACCATGCCAAGTTTCATGATTTCCATGCGAGTTTTGGATTTACATGAATTTAAAATCCAAGTTTCTCGATGTCTCGGCCGAGTCACGATGCCCAGATGTTTGAATTTCATTCTCATTTCTTGCATGGGACCTAGAAATTCAACCAAGGACACACATGTGATTTTTCAACCAACTTTGGTGCGCCGGAGCATGTGCTTGCAGTTCAAATTTGGATTATGCACATTAAATGTCCAAAAACTCAATTAATGTATAAAAAGGCCAAACGAACCTGGAATAATTCCAAAATTTAACAGGGCACTCATATAGTTCTATGTTGCCTCTGTAAAGAAAATCAGGGGGAGGCAACGTATATCATTTCGCACACAAAGGTGACACGTTCCCTCTCAGAACCACGAGGCTTGTTGAGAGAATCTCCGGTTCTGCAAGAAGCTTATACCAAAACTTGTCCCAATTCAGCCAAAAATTATACATATGAAAACAGGGTTTAGATTATCCCGAACATCTCGCTACCTAGACCAATGTACTATGATTTGAATTCAACATAAAATGGATACAAATATTTGAATTGGAGGTCGTATGGTACATGTAGTTCATAGTGAAATATGATTACTGCTATATTCATGTTTTTGTTATCAAGATAATATTTAAATGATTGTATAACTTGACAACAATCATATTCAAATAAGGAATATTGATTCAAATTTAGTCCATATGGTAGACGACAATATATATGTTCATAGGGTGGAGTAAAATGTTCATATATGATGGAAGATCAAAATGTACGACTACATCAATTATAAACTGCAAGGTCACCTAAGGATATATTTGAATTCAACATAACGTGGACTAAAAAATTGAAATTCGAGATCGTGGCATTTGTAATCATATAAAAAGGGACATTACTCTTTCTTTAGGTGGGAATTGATTTGTTTTTTGTTGTTGTTGAGGGAAGTGAGAATCGATTTGGTACTGTACAAGGTAATCTTGTTCTCCCGATTTTTTTTACATTTTTCTTGTAGTTTTTTATGTGGCAGTTATAGCAATATAGTAAAACGGGACATGATTCTCTTGTGCCTTGTATGAATTGTTTTTTTGTACATGTTAAGTTTGTTCTGCCGAACAAGGAATCCGCACCTTGTTATCCCGAAATTTTCAAGCTCGAGTATCTTTTGTCTCACCTGCTTTGAATCTCCCGCCTCTTCAACCCGCGCCGCGCCTTGTTATCCCGAAAATTCAACGCACGCAAAAACTCCCTCCTCATCCGAAATCGATCCCGCAGCCCATACACGTGAAATCCCCCTTCTACCCCTCAGTTGGAAATGTCGGCTCGACGTCGCGGTGTCAAAACCGGTGGGGGTACGCTGGTAACTTACCCTACATTTCGGACATGTGTCTCCTCAAGCCATGGCTCCCCCCTACCTTCCCCTTCGTTCCCCCCCTTCGTACACCGAGGCCGCCAAAACCCGCGAAACCCCACGCTCCTCCATTGGCCTCCCGACCGCCGCCCAGCCGGAGACTCTTCCCCGACGACGTCGTCCACTGCAACAGCTCGCCGTCCCTCATCCACCGTACCGGATGAGGATCTGTCGTCGATCTCATCGTCCCGCTGGACCAGCCGCCCCGTCCTCCACCTCCAAGGAGCTTCCCCGACGTTCGCCTCATCTATCGCGCCACCTCTATCCCCACAGCGCCGTCTTGACCTGCCCCACCGGAACCGCACCACCCTCACAAATTCCTCCGATGAAGCCAAGGCCAACTCGGCGCCACCAAGGAGGTTCTGCACTCACCGCTGCATTGCATCTTTTATTTGATCTCACGGGGCTACCGGTGCTCGATACCGAGCAGCAATGGCGGGTCTCCATCAACGGCGCCGTCGCCGGCCACTTCATCCACGGCGTCTCTCCCCCATGTCGTTGCTTCCTCGGCGGCAACTTCCACACCGGCACTAGCTGCAGCTACTCTATCTCTCGCTCGCGCTGCTGCTGCTGCTCCGGCTCTCGCTCACGCTGCAACTCTATTCTTGTTGTTGGTCGCGTTGCTGCACTGCTCTTGCTTTTGTTCATGTGGCTGCTCTGCCCTGCTATTGCTGTCAGTCGTGCTGCTGCTCCGCTCTTGCTCTCGTTCATGCGGCTGCTCTGCTCTTGCTCTCGCTCACGCTGCTGCTGCTGCTGCACGACCTCTGGCAGCTACAGGAGTTGCTGCTTTAGCACTCGCTCGCAGTGCTACTACACTACTTGCTCTCTGTTAGTGCGTTCCCTGCTTGAGTGTCTGCTGATTTAGATCACTGCTCCTCTGCTACTAGTGCTTGATCGCCCTAAACATCTATTGCAATGCTCTACTACTAGTTCAATCAGTTTTGATAGTAAATTCAGTTTTGACTGTAAACTTCAGTTCTTCAGTTAAGTTCGGAGTGAACAGTATTTATAGCATCTGTTGGAGCGGCCATGGCATGGCTGATGTGTTTTACATCTAACACTTTTTGGTGATGTATTTTACATCATCTACTGCAGATGATAATAGAGTCCCACTTCAGATTAACGTTGCCTATCTTGTCCTGCTTCAGCCTCGCCGCTGTACACCTCACAGGAGCTGCTCCAACGATGGAATCGTCCATCACAATGGAGCAGTACCCTCGATGCCGTTTCCAGAGGCCTCAGATCTTATTCCCCGCCTCCGATAGTCACACCAGCATCACCATCCTCCACGTCCAACCCAATGATGCTGACGTCCACAAGGCTATGCCAAAGAGGTTGTACACTCATCACATCACTTTGTTACTCTGCATTCATGTCGATCCCTCAGGGATCCTTTGCTATGGAACTACTATGGTACTACTATTCATGCATTTGGTTAGAAGGAGTGGAGCAAAACAAAACTAGGGGATTTTTTTTCCTTTGGTGTCTCTTTCAAAGAAAAAAAGGAGGAATTTTAATATTCACTTGGACGTCCTTTTCAAATTAATATGCATGAAGAACAGAACTAATTGCATTACTGGCATAATAAGATTCTTATTTTTTTTCATTTTCACATGGGTTGACTTTAATTTGACCATGTTTCTCCATTCCTGTGTTCTTCCAACTCATGTGAACCAAACACCTAGGTTGACAGAAATCCTATGTTTCCAAATGCTCTGTTTTGCACGTGCATTCCTATCCTATTCCTGTGTTTTTCATGTCCCTGCATTTATAGAATCCTCCCATTCTAAGGAGCCCTTACAGATTTACCTCATTTTTAGATAGGCGTCAAAGAAAACTCTGTGTGTTATGTACTGCTCCTGTCATGCCGTCATCCACCCCACATGAGGTGCACCATCGACAGAAGCGTTCACTGAAGCAGAGATTCCCCCTGCAGACTTTCTTTCACCGCCTCAGATCATCTTCCCCGTTGCCGGCAGCCACGCCAACTGCATTACAATCATAGACAGAGCAGATGAACCTGAGGACTACACAGTTCCGGAAGAGAGGTCGCAGTTTTTCGTGCTTGCTTACGTTATACATTGGTTATTATTACCTGCTACTTTATCGTTCAAACTTGAGTTTTAAAATGCCCATGGGTCTCATATCGAGGCAACAACAAATAGTATTTGTCTACTATCTAGTTCATCTGGGGTCTTCTATGTGGTTCATGCTGGGTGGGCAACAAACAGTGGATGATCCATTGTCTATCTTTTTAAACTGAAGCTATAATCTACATGCTATCATTAGTTTTGGATCTATCCACTCGTTTGCTACCATCAGTCTTGATTTCATGCATCCCTTAGGCCTTACAAAATCTAACTATTTTTTTATTATGCATGTCAGTTATTGTACACAATCATACTGAACATGTAGAGAAAAAGAGAAGACCGTTGCGTGGGAATATAATGTCCTGCAGACGCCGCTCCATGGTGGGCGAAGTGGGGGCCCCTCCCGCCATTCCAGATTGTATTCCAAAGGAAAATAACTGTTCAGACGGGGATTCAGAGGGAGCCGACCACTCTTATTTACCACCTTAGGTGTTTGCTCTAACCTGGCAGGCTGATGTTGGCCATATCATGCATATGGCGCCTCGCATTGCTTACATTATAAATCTTATATGTCATCAGCTTAGTTTAGATTTGCTTTGTGTGAATGCCACCTGTTTGGTTTCTATATCATACTCCCACCGTTCCTAAATATTTGTCTTTTTAGAGATTTCGAAAAGTGACTACATACGGAGCAAAATGAGTGAATCTACAATCTAAAATATGTCTATATACATCCGTATGTGGTAGTCCATTTGAAATCCCTAAAAAGAAAAATATTTAGGAACCGAGGGAGTATATGGGAATTATGCAATGCCATCTTCTTTAGCCAGGCATCATATACGTGAATCATGCAATACCATCCTGTTTAGACAGTCATCATATATGTGAATTGTATCGTGCCATATTTTTTCATAATGTATTCCATTTGTCAACAATATGTATACATTCATCTACTCTTCCTGTGTATCAGCCATTTGAGTCGGTCATGGGAAAATCTGGAGTGAAAACAAGGTCTTCTGAGCAGTAAGTGCTACCTGTCGATGCAGATTTCTTGCTGGTTACAGATAGCTCCTCAGAGGAGGATTCGGAGACAGATGACCAGTCGCATCCCCCCCCCCCCCCGATGTGCATGCTCTAACTTGGCAGGATTATATTGCTCATATCGTGCATATGGTGTCTTGCATTGCCATGCCATCTGCTTAGATTAGACATGCTTTGTGTGAATGCCTCCTGTTTGCTTTCTATATCAGATATGTGAATTATGCAATGCCATGTTTTCAGCCAGTTATCATATATGTGAATTATGCACCGCCATGTAGCCAGGCATCATATATGTGAATTATCTCATGCCATATTTTTTTTCATTACGTATTCCATTTGTCGACAATCTGTGTATATTGAACTACTCTTCATGTGTATCAGCCATTTGAGCCGGTTATGAAAAAATCTGGAGTGAAAACAAGGTCTTCGGAGCAGGCAATGGTACCTGTTGAAGCATATATCTCGATGGTTACATGGAGCTCCTCAGAGGAGGATTCAGGGACAGATGACCAGTCCTATATCTCCTGAGGTGTATGCTCTAAGTTGCAATGTTTATATTTGTCGTATCATGCATATGGTGTCTTGCATTGCTTAGTTTAGACATCATATGCACAATATTGAATCCATCTGCTTAGTTTAGAGATCATACATGCGAGTGCCAGCTACTTAGTATATGAATCAATTATGTCAATTATATCATGACATCCTATATACTTAGACAACATGTATGTGAATTATTTCATCCCAACCTATTTTAGAAAGACATCATATAGTTTTGTCATGTCATCTTGTTTAGATACTCATCATATGTTGAATTATTCAATTATATCCTGTTAAGTTATCCATCATATATCTGAAACTGTGTCATGCTATCCTGTTTAGTTAGGCATCATATATGTGAAATTGTGTCATGTTGTCCTATTTGGTTAGACAACATATATGTGAATTACCACATCTGTCTATCATACAATGTCTGTACGTTCAATTTCTTTTCTTGTTTATCAGCCATTTGAATTGGAGGGGGTGATGGCAGTATCTAAGGGAGCAAAAACTCGTTCTTCACAAAAGACAGTGCTACCCGTCAATGTAGATAGAACCATGGTTGTACTGGCCCACAAACTAGCCCCACCACACATAATCGAGACTCTTCCAGATTGCACACTTAAACCGTTGGGTAGAGAACCAGCTACAACCCATCTAACCCTAGCGGATAGTAACCCATTTCTAGTTGACAAAGTGATAACCCTCAAGTATAGGGGATCGCAACAGTTTTCGAGGGTAGAGTATTCAACCCAAATTTATTGATTCGACACAAGGGGAGCCAAAGAATATTCTCAAGTATTAGCAGTTGAGTTGTCAATTCAACCACACCTGGAAGACTTAATATCTGCAGCAAAGTATTTAGTAGCAAAGTAGTATGGAAGTAACGGTAACGATGGCAAAAGTGACAGTAGTAGTTTTGTAGTAATTATAACAGTGGCAACGGAAAAGTAACTAAGCAAAGATCAATATGTAAAAAGCTCGTAGGCAATAGATCAGTGATGGATAATTATATCGGATGTGATTCCTCATGCAATAGTTATAACATAGGGTGACACAAAACCAACTCCGGTTCATCAATGTAATGTAGGCATGTATTCCAAATATAGTCATACGTGCTTATGGAAAAGAACTTGCATGACATCTTTTGTCCTACCCTCCCATGGCAGCGGGGTCCTATTGGAAAGTAAGGGATATTAAGGCCTCCTATTAATAGAGTACCGGACCAAAGCATTAACACTTAGTGAATACATGAACTCCTCAAACCACGGTCATCACCGGTAAGTATCCCGATTATTGTCACTTCGGGGTTAACGGATCATATCACATAATAGGTGACTATAGACTTGCAAGATAGGATCAAGAACTCACATATATTCATGAAAACATAATAGGTTCAGATCTGAAATCATGGCACTCGGGCCCTAGTGACAAGCATTAAGCATAACAAAGTCATAGCAACATCAATCTTAGAACATAATGGATACTAGGGATCAAACCCTAACAAAACTAACTCGATTACATGAGAAATCTCATCCAACCCATCACCGTCCAGCAAGCCTATGATGGAATTACTCACGCACGGCGGTGAGCATCATGAAATTGGTGATGGGGGATGCTTGATGATGACGACAGCGATGGATTCCCCTCTCTGAAGCCCGAACGGACTCCAGATCAGCCCTCCCAAGAGAGATTAGGGCTTGGCGGCGGCTCCATATCATAAAACGCGATGAATCCTTCTCTCTAATTTTTTTTCCTCCCCAAACATGAATATATAGAGTTGGAGTTGAGGTCGGTGGAGCACCAGGGGGCCCACAAGGCAGGGGGCGCGCCCTGGGGGGCAGGGCGCACCCCCCACCCTCATGGATAGGGTGTGGTCCCCCTGGCCTTGATTCTTTTGCCAGTATTTTTTATATATTCCAAAAATATTCTCCGTGAAGTTTCAGGTCATTCCGAGAACTTTTTTTTCTGCACAAACCACCATGGCAATTCTGCTGAAAACAGCGTCAGTCCGGGTTAGTTCCATTCAAATCATGCAAGTTAGAGTCCAAAACAAGGGCAAAAGTGTTTGGAAAAGTAGATACGGTGGAGACGTATCAACTCCCCCAAGCTTAAAACTTTGCTTGTCCTCAAGCAATTTAGTTGATAAACTGAAAGTGATAAAGAAAACTTTTACAAACTCTATTTGCTCTTGTTGTTGTAAATATGTAAAGCCAGCATTTAGGTTTTTAGCAAAGATTATGAACTAACCATATTCACAATAACATTTAGGTCTCATGTTTACTCATATCAATGGCATAATCAACTAGCGAGCAATAATAATAAATCTCGGATGACAACACTTTCTCAAAACAATCATAATATGATATACCAAGATGGTATCTCGCTAGCCCTTTCTGAGACAGTATACCAAGATGGTATCTCGCTAGCCCTTTCTGAGACCGCAAAACATGAACGCAGAGCACCTCTAAAGATCAAGGACTGACTAAACATTGTAATTCATGGTAAAAGAGATCCAGTCATAGTCATACTCAATATAAATTAATAGTAATGGATGCAAATGATAGCGGTGCTCTCCAACTGGTGCTTTTTAATAAGAGGGTGACGACTCAACATAAAAGTAAATAGATAGGCCCTACGCAGAGGGAAGCAGGGATTTGTAGAGGTGCCAGAGCTCGATTTTTAAATAGAGATAAATAATATTTTTGAGCGACATACTTTCATTGTCAACATAACAACCAACAGATCTCGATATCTTCCATGCTACACACATTATAGGCGGTTCACAAGTAGAATGGTAAAGTTTATACTCCCCACCACCAACAAGCATCAATCCATGGCTTGCCCGAAACAACGGGTACCTGCAACTAACAACAGTCCTGGGGGAGTTTTGTTTGCAATTAATTAGATTTGGTTTGAGCATGGGACTAGGCATCCCGTTGACTATTCATTTTCTTGTGAGTGAGGAGCGGAGTCAACTCCTCTTGAGAATAACCCGCCTAGCATGGCAGATACATACAACCCTAGTTGATACATGAGCTATTCGAGCATACAAAACAGAATTTCATTTGAAGGCTTAGAGTTTGGCACATACGAATTTACTTGGAATGGCGAGTAGATACCGCATATAGGAAGGTATGGTGGACTCATGTGGAATAACTTTGGGGTTTATGGAAGTGGATGCACAAGCAGTATTCCTGCTTAGTATAAGTGAAGGCTAGAAAAAGACTCGGAAGCGACCAACTAGAGAGCGACAACAATCATGAACATGCATTAAAATTAATCAACACTGAGTGCAAGCATGAGTAGGATATAGTTCACCATGAATATAAATATCGTGGAGGCTATGTTGATTTTGTTTCAACTACATGCGTGAACATGTGCCAAGTCGAGCCACTCAAATCGTTCAAAGGAGGATACCACCCTCTCATACCACATCACAACCATTTTAATGGCATGTTGGCACGCATGGTAAACCATTATAAACTCCTAGCTAATTAAGCGTGGCATAAGCAACTATGATCTCTAATTGTCATTGCAAACATGTTTCATTCATAATAGGCTGAATCAGGAACGATGAACTAATCTTATTTACAAAGGTCGAGTTCATACCAGCTTTTCTCATCTCAATCAGTCCATCATATATCGTCATTATTGCCTTTCACTTGCACGACCGAACGGTGTGGATAATAATAGTAGTGCATGTGCATTCGACTAAGCTGGAACCTGCGAGCATTTAATTCAAGGGAGAAGACAAGGTAATATGGGCTCTTTGGTTAAATCAACAATAATGCATATAAGAGCCACTTCAACATTTTAATTATGGTCTTCTCATCTCGACCCCCAAAGAAAAGAAAATAAATAAAACTATTTACATGGGAAAGCTCCCAACAAACAAAAGAAAAACGGAAAATCTTTTGGGTTTTGTTTCTAATTACTACTACTAAATGCATGGAAAGTAAACTAGCTAAAAGCTACAACTAATTTTTTTGTTTTTCTTAAGGTTTTTCAAACACACAAGAAAAAGGCTTAGAAAAGAAAATAAACTAGCATGAGTAGTACAATGAAAAAGTATGAGAACTGACAATTAGAATGAGTGTGAACATGAATGTAATGTCGGTGAGAAATACGTACTCCCCCAAGCTTAGGCTTTTGGCCTAAGTTGGCCTATGCCCATGGATCAAAGTAACCGTCTCCAGTGTGCAGAGGAGTGTCATCGGGGTGCCACTGGTTGGCGATCTCCTCCGGATCCCACTGATAAATAAACTATCGATAAGGGTCAAGTGGTGGTTCCGGCTCAGGCTCTGGAACTGGTGTCAGGCTCCAATATGCATAAACGGCCTCCGGCAAGATGAGGTAGGTGCCTGAAAATATGTTAAACAAAGAGGGCGCAGGCAAGGTAATGATCTCACAATAATTTTTATCAAATATCAACTTATACTTAAGCATCTTCTTCTTATCTTTAACAATAAAATCATGTGCTACCATGCTCTTATAATCTAGAAAGACAGGGGGCAACAACTTCTCTTCTTCCACATAATGCCTAATAGGTATATTAAAGTGTGCAGCAAGGCGCGAGGCAAAGATGCCACCGAGAATGGGGCCCTTTGTACGGTTCAGAGTTAATCATTTAGCAATAATGGCGCCTAAACTGAAAGTTGTATCTTGAAACAAAGCATGGCGCAAAATAACAATATCAGGAGCACTAAGATTTCCGCTATTCCCGCGACCAATCAAGCATCTACTAGCAAATATTGCAAAGTAACGTAGAATAGGAAAATGTATGCTAGTGATTCTTGCATCGGAGACTTTCCTCATTTCCCCTACAGCAATTTCATTAATAAATCCCTCCACATCATTATGGTGTGGTTCCTCTATGCTGCCCTCAAAGGGTATCTTGCATACCCGACAAAAGTCATATAAGGTCATTTCCTTAAATTCATCATATAAATGAAACTCCACTGAAGGTGGCGATCTTCTAGCATGGAAATGAAAATTTTGCACAAAAGTATTAGTGAGGAGGAGATATTGTCTGCACTGGTCGCGGAGGAAGCAGGTGAGGCCTGCATTCTCAACCAAATAATAAAAATCATCATGAATCCAGGCTGCTCTCAAGAAATCATCACAAGGCCATTCACACAGAAAAACTTCCGCGGTGCGAGGAAGATTATATTTGGGCTTCTTATCCTCCTCACTTTGCTTATCCTTCGAGCTTCGGCTCGAAGAGCCTCTCAACAATCTCTTCATCATTTTGTTTTTCTAAAATTTTCTGAAATTTTTAGTAACTCAAAATAAAAGTGAACCAAACTCAACAAAATTGATAGCAACTACTCCCACAAGTGCCTAGAGACTATATCATGCATTAGAACTACTTGGGACCAAATAAATTTGACATGCAAGCTCAAGAACAGGGTCACCTAAGCAGCAAAAATTTGCAATAAATAAAGCACTAGAACAAAAACTAATTGGACCATTGGAGGAGTCACATACTGAAGAACAATCCCCCAAAACAGTTTTGTGAATGGAGCTTTGAGCAAGGAGATCGAAATTCGCAGCAAAACGAGCTAGAGCACGAGTTTGAGCTGTGGGGTGATTTTTTCTGGAGGAAGACGAATTGTGTGGGTGCTGGAATAAGTGGAGGGGGGCCACGTGGGGCCCACGAGGTTGGGGGCGCGCCCAGGGGGTAGGGCGCGCCCTGCACCCTAGTGGCCAGGTGGTTGCCCCCTCTGGTGTGTTCTCAGTGCCAGATATTCTTAAATATTCTACAAAAAAAGCATATTTTAATTTCAGGGCATTTGGAGAACTTTTATTTTCGGGGTATTTTTTTATTGCACAGATAATTCAGAAAACAGACAGAAAATACAATTCTTGCTTTATTTAATCTAAATAACAGAAAGTAAAAGGAGGGTACAGAGAGTTGTGCTTTCTAACTTCATCCATCTCATGCTCATCAAAAGGAATCCACTAACAAGGTTGATCAAGTCTTGTTAACAAACTCATTCTGAATCGCATGAAACCAGAGAATTTTCGAATAGCACCAGGTTACCTCAACGGGGATATGCACATCCCCAATAATAAGAATATCATATTTCTTCTTAACAGTAGGAAGAGGAAATTCAAAACCTCCAATAATAATCGATGGAATTTTTCCAATAGAATTGATATTGTGGACTTGAGGTTGTTTCGTCGGAAAGTGTACCGTATGCTCATTACCATTAACATGAAAAGTGACATCGCCTTTGTTGCAATCAATAACAGCCCTTGCAGTATTCAAAAAGGGTCTACCAAGGATAATCGACATATTGTCGTCCTCGTGAATATCAAGAATAACAAAGTCTGTTAAAATAGTAACATTTGCAACCACAACAGGCACATCCTCACAAATACCGACAGCTATAGCAGTGGATTTATCGGCCATTTGCAAAGATATTTCAGTAGGTGTCAACTTATTCAAATCAAGTCTACGATATAAAAAGAGAGGCATAACACTAACACCAGCTCCAAGATCACATAAAGCAGTTTTAACATAGTTTCTATTAATGGAGCATGGTATAGTTGGTACTCCTGGATCTCCAAATTTCTTTGGTATTCCACCCTTAAAAGTATAATTACCAAGCATGGTGGAAATTTAAGCTTCCGGTATCTTTCTTTTATTTGTAACAATATCTTTCATATACTTAGCATAAGGATTCATTTTAAGCATATCAGTCAAACGAATATGCAAAAAGATAGGTCTAATCATTTCAGCAAAGCACTCAAAATCCTCATCATCCTTTTTCTTGGATTGTTTAGGAGGAAAGGGCATGGGTTTCTGAACCCATGGTTCTCTTTCTTTATCATGCTTCCTAGCAATGAAGTCTCTCTTATCATAACGTTGATTCTTTGGTTGTGGGTTATTAAGATCAACAACAGGTTCAATCTCTACATCATTATTATTGCTAGGTTGAGCATCAACATGAACATTATCGTTAACATTATCATTAGGTTCATGTTCATCACCAGATTGTGTGTCGGCATCTGAAATAGAAATATCATTGGGATTCTCAGGTGTGTCAACAACAGGTTCACTAGAAGCATGCAAAGTCCTATCATTTTTATTTTTCTTCTTTTTAGAAGGACTAGGTGAATCAACATTAGTTCTCTGAGAATTTGCTCAGTTCTCTTAGGGTGGCCCTCAGGATACAAAGATTCCTGTGTCATTTTACCCCCTCTAGTCATAACTCTAACAACATTATCATTCTTCTTATTATTTGATTCATTGAGCAAATCATTTTGAGCTTTAAGTACTTGTTCTACTTGAGTGGTAACCATAAAAGCATGTTTACTAATGAGTTCAAGTTTACCTCTAACTCTAGACATATAATCACTCAAGTGTTCAATCATATAAGCATTACGTTTCAATTGTCTACCAACATAAGCATTGAAGTTTTCTTGTTTAGCAATAAAATTATCAAACTCATCTAAGCATTGGCTAGCAGACTTATAACGAGGAATATCACCTTCATCAAATCTATAGAGAGAATTTACCTTTACTACCTGTGTCGGTTTATCAAGACCATGTATTTCTTCAATAGGTGGTAAATTCTAAACATCTTCAACTTTAATACCCTTTTCTTTCATAGATTTCTTTGCCTCCTACATATCTTCAGGACTAAGAAATATAATACCCCTTTTCTTCGGAGTTGGCTTAGGAGTTGGTTCTGGAAGTGTCCAATTATTTTCATTAGTCAACATATTATTCAATAGCAATTCCGCTTGATCAACAGTTCTTTCCCTGAAAACACAACCAGCACAACTATCTAGGTGGTCTCTGGAAGCATCGGTTAGTCCATTATAAAAGATATCAAGTATTTCATTTTTCTTGAGAGGATGATCAAGCAAAGCATTAAGTAATTGCAGAAGCCTCCCCAAAGCTTGTGGGAGACTCTCTTCTTTAATTTGCACAAAATTATATATTTCCCTTAAAGCAGCTTGTTTCTTATGAGCGGGGAAATATTTAGCAGAGAAGTAATACATCATATCCTGGGGACTACGCACACAACCACGAGCAAGAGAATTAAACCATGTCTTAGCATCACCCTTTAATGAGAGCGGAAATAATTTAAGGATATAATAGTAGCGAGTTTTCTCATCATTAGTGAATAGGGTGGCTATATCATTTAATTTAGTAAGATGTGCCACAACAGTTTCAGATTCATAGCCATAAAAAGGATCAGATTCAACCAAAGTAATTACTCAGGATCGACAGAGAAATCATAATCCTTATCAGTAATACAGATAGGTGAAGTAGCAAAAGCAGGGTCATATTTCATTCTAGCATTCAAAGACTTTTATTTCAGCTTAGCTAATAATTTCTTAAGATCATTTCTATCATTGCATGCAAGAAAGTCTCTAGCAGTTTCTTCATCCATAACATAACCCTCAGGCACAACAGGCAATTCATATCTAGGGGGAGAATCTTCATCATCACTTTCATCAATTTTATCAGTTTCAATATTTTCATTCTCTCTAGCCCTAGCAAGTTGTTCATCAAGAAATTCACCTAGTGGCACAGTATTATCAAGCATAGAAGTAGTTTCATCATAAGTATCTTGCATAGCAGAAGTGCCATCATCAATAACATGTGACATATCAGAATTAATATCAAAAGCAGGTTTAGGTGTCACAAGTTTACTCAAAACAGAAGGAGAATCAAGTGCAGAGCTAGATGGCAGTTCCTTACCTCCCCTCGTAGTTGAGGGATAAATCTTGCTTTTCTCGTCTTTCAAGTTCCTCATAGTGACCAGCAAATATAAATTCCAAGTGAATCAAAGAATAGACCTATGCTCCCCGGCAATGGCGCCAGAACATAGTCTTGATAACCACGAGTATAGGGGATCGCAACAGTTTTCGAGGGTAGAGTATTCAACCCAAATGTATTGATTCGACACAAGGGGAGCCAAAGAATATTCTCAAGTATTAGCAGTTGAGTTGTCAATTCAACCACACCTGGAAGACTTAATATCTGCAGCAAAGTATTTAGTAGCAAAGTAGTATGGAAGTAACGGTAACGATGGCAAAAGTGACAGTATTAGTTTTGTAGTAATTATAACAGTGGCAACGGAAAAGTAACTAAGCAAAGATCAATATGTGAAAAGCTCGTAGGCAATGGATCAGCGTTGGATAATTATATCGGATGCGATTCCTCATGCAATAGTTATAACATAGGGTGACACAGAACTAGCTCCAGTTCATCAATGTAATGTAGGCATGTATTCCGAATATAGTCATACGTGCTTATGGAAAAGAACTTGCATGACATCTTTTGTCCTACCCTCCCGTGGCAGCGGGGTCCTATTGGAAACTAAGGGATATTAAAGCCTCCTTTTAATAGGGTACCGGACCAAAGCATTAACACTTAGTGAATACATGAACTCCTCAAACTACGGTCATCACCGGTAAGTATCCCGATGATTATCACTTCGGGGTTAATGGATCATAACACATAATAGGTGACTATAGACTTGCAATATAGGATCAAGAACTCACATATATTCATGAAAACATAATAGGTTCAGATCTGCAATCATGGCACTCGGGCCCTAGTGACAAGCATTAAGCATAGCAAAGTCATAGCAACATCAATCTTAGAACATAATGGATACTAGGGATCAAATCCTAACAAAACTAACTCGATTACATGATAAATCTCGTCCAACCCATCACCGTCCAGCAAGCCTACGATGGAATTACTCACGCACGGCAGTGAGCATCATGAAATTGGTGGTGGAGAATGGTTGATGATGACGACGGCGACGGATTCCCCTCTCTGGAGCCTCGAACGGACTCCAGATCAGCCCTCCCGAGAGAGATTAGGGCTTGGCGGCGGCTCCGTATCGTAAAATGCAATGAATCCTTCTCTCTAATTTTTTCCTCCCCGAACATGAATATATAGAGTTAGAGTTGAGGTCGGTGGAGCACCAGGGGGCCCACGAGGCAGGGGGCGCGCCCAAGGGGTAGGGCGCGCCCCCCACCCTCGTGGACAGGGTGTGGGCCCCCTGGGCTTGATTCTTTTGCCAGTATTTTTTATATATTCCAAAAATATTCTCCGTGAAGTTTCAGGTCATTCCGAGACTTTTATTTCTGCACAAAAATAACACCATGTCAATTCTGCTTAAAACAGCGCCAGTCCAGGTTAGTTCCATTCAAATCATGCAAGTTAGAGTCCAAAACAAGGGCAAAAGTGTTTGGAAAAGTACGATGGAGACGTATCACAAAGCACCATGTCCACCACAGAGTACCCCCACACGAGCAGTTTCTAAAGCAACTACAGTGCCCAAAGCACGAAGACCACCACAGCAAACCCAAACTCCACGTTTAAAGTAGAAGAGTAACTATTCTCAGGTCAGATTCCGTAGCTATGGTCTATACTCCTTTGCTGTTGCATCACTGTATTTACTTATACCAACTACTTTTGAATTTGAAGGATCCAATTGAAACTCCAATGGCGCAACAGGTATGTTTTAAACCTATTTCTTTAACTGGATTGGTATTCTAACTTCTTTCTCTATGTTGATTTCAGTTTCAGTTGTATAAACAGTTATGTTCTCATGTGATGCACATTACAAGTGTTGCCAATGCTGTGTAGTTTCTCACACTTATATTCTGTCTATGTTGTTGTGTCTTAAAAATATATGAGTTGAACTGTGTCTCTATCTTGATTAGGCAACATAAACTAGAATGATATGGACAATACAGTGACCATAGTACATAGATATATGTTTGTTTCATGCTGTTATCATGTCCACCTTACTACTGAACCGGTTTACCAAAATGAGTTTTGTATACAACATGCTAAACATGTGATGTGTCTGCTTGTTTCTCTTGTAGTATACAAACAGAATATTGGAGAAGAGCACCCCACTATGAATGGTAGAGAAAGTAATGCAGATAAGGTTCAAGATAGTGAGACAACCCTGTTGGTCTCCAAGAAAGGTGATAAAAACGATCTTGTAGATAGTGAGAAAACCCCATAGTCCTGCGTTGATGTAGTGTTCGACTTACTGTCCAGTACCGCTGGCACAAGCTCTTCGAACTCGTTGCCTGAATCACTTCGGCATCTTCAGTCTCACAAGCTGAAAGGCATCAGTCAGTTGTGCTGTGGCAAGAAGCCGAAGGACTGAGGAAGTCCCTGCAGAATTCAGATGCATACTTTCTTGTGCAACAGCAAGCGCTTGAGGATTTAAGCGCCAAACAAGAGAAAGTTAATAAGCTTGCTAAGCATCTTACCAGCATTATGGGTACCCAGGATATTTTTTCTTGAGCTCTTCTGAAGTGGTTTCAGTTCTGGACTTGTTTTGCTGCAGCGTTTATTTGCGCTGGTCGCCAACTTTGACAACCAGTGTATGTGATATGCTGCTTTGTTCCCTATATTTGCATTGGTGGCGAACTTTGATGCCCAGTGGATGTAATATGTTTAATGGCCGTGATAGCCTAGCGTAAGTTGCTTGCTTATTTATTTCCTTGTTGTCTTGTTTATTTGTTTGCTTGTAGTTCGCACAGTTCTTTTTTCGCGGTTTGCCAGCGCCGCAATAACCTATTTTTTAAAACTAGGCCACAATAACCATGGGCTACATATTTACTGTAGTGACACTGGGCCTCCTACGGGCCATAGAAACAATGGGCCTTCTACGGGCCGTAGAAACAATGGGCCTTCTACGGGGCGTAAAACAATGGGCCTTCTACGAGCCGTAGACACAATGGGCCTTCTACGGGCCATATCATCAATGGGCCTTCCACGGGCCGTATGATCGATTGGCCAAACATGGGCCAATAACAGACTGCATTATGGCCATAAACATGCTAGAGTTGGAATCATACGTTCATGGGCTGACCGTAACGGGTCGCCGTTAATCGGCTATATTTGATGACGCTATGAAAACGACCCAATGTATTAACGGGCCACAAACGGGCCAACTGTAACCACGGGCTGAATTTGGCCCACAAGCAGAAAATGACAGTAACGGGCCGTAAGTAACTGAATGCTGGAAATGAGCCCAAGAATAAATGGGCCCTAAGAAGGCCGAAAGATAACATGGGCGGGAAACGGCCCAATGGAATAATGGGCCGTTAATGGGTATAAAGTGATACATTGTTCATTACGGGCCATTAATGGGCCAAGAGTTACAAAGGGTCTCATATGGGCCGGAAGACGTCATGGGTCATACATGGGCCGGAAGTTAAAACGGGATGGAATCATATTGGACGGCCCAGATGACGCTACTGGGCCTAATTCAGATAGGTCATAACGGGCCCTGGGTTAGCGGGCTATAAATGGGCTATATGCGAATTGGCCGTTAACAGGATTTCCGTGGGCCGGCCCGCCACCTTTTGACCAAGTCAAACGGGTTGGCCTTTTCACAGGAATGGGCCTCTGTTGGGCCATGCCACGTGTCGACGTATCATAGGCGCCTTCGGTCCAATGAGTGGATGAAATCTGTCCCAATGGTGAGCCGACACGTGTTTCCTCCAGCCAATGATGATTTTACACGTGGAAAATCCCCATTGGTTGGGGCTGTTAACGGGTTATCGGATCCCCGATAGCTTAACGGAAGTTGTTACGGTGGATGCCACGTGTCGGTCACCCTTGAGGAAATCACTTCTATGACGCGCGATTTATCATCATGAAAGTGGACACTTCCGTGATGATAATTTTGATAATGTCATGGAACACTTCTACGACAGCACAGGTATGACTATCTTGATTTTGTCATAAAATCGTCATGGATGTACATGCATGACAGAAAACGTGACCTACTATGACAAACACGTATCATCACGGAAGTGTATTTTTTTGCAGTGAGGCTGGACAGGGACGAGTTAATGAGGACCGTCCGCACGGCCTTAGACAACCATCTACCCTGCCAAGGCTCAATGCGGTGCTGGAGCTTGTTCACCATGGGGCGCAATTCAGCCACTGTCAACCTGGAGTCGCTAATGGGGATCCCCAAGTAGGTCGTGGGGAAGCAGCCAAGCTGACAGTTCAGGAAATCTGCGATACTTTGGCGCTCGGCCGGGGGGCAGCCCAGAACCATCACTGCACTTTTATCGAAGTTAATGTTGAGGCCCGACATCTGTTGGAAGCAGAGCAAGAGGAACTTCAGGTTTGTGATATCGTTATCTGAGCCCTCAACCATAATGATGGTGTCATCCGCATATTAGAGGAGGAAGACCCCATTCCCTCCCATGAGATGCGGAACTATGCCACGTATATGTCCTGCCGATTTGGCCTTATCAAAGATGGCGGCGAGGGCATCGACTACCATGTTGAAGAGGAACGGGGAGAAGGGATCACCCTGCCGCACCCCACAGAAGGTGGGGAAGTAGGGACCTATTTATCCTTTAATGTTGATCGCAGTCCGACCCGAGGAGACCATCTGCATCAGGCGGGTCACCCAACGGTCGTCGAATCCTTGTTTGGTTTCCATCTGTGTATACCTTGTATTACTCAGTTTTAATGATGTGGTTACCTCTCAAAAAAAAGTTTCGTTCTCGCGTGCAGTAACTGCGATGGCGTGACGTTACCTAGCTTTGTTTTTTCATGTAGGGAGAGGGAGTTACAGAGTTTGCTGAAACAGGCAAAGTTGGAGGCAAAATGACCATGTGAACTGATTTGTGGACTGGCCGCTTAAAAGATCAGCCGGGTCATGAGCCGTCGGATTTACCGCATCACATGGCCGAACGTGCCTCCATTCTGCAACACAGTCTTGTTGCGGAATTATTTCTGCAACACTGGTCTTGTTGCAAAATTATTGATGCAACACAGATCCTGTTGCGGAGTTTTTTGCAACAGGAGTTTTTTTGTTTTTTTTTCTAACTGATGTTTTGTTGTACATGTTTTTTTGCAACTCATGTGTTGTTGCAGAAAAAATCCGTAAGAGAAGTTTTGTTGTAAAACGTAGACCAGTCATACAGTATTGCAACACCATATATGTTTCGGAAGTATAGGTCCTGTTGCAGAAGTGAGTTTATTGAAGGATGGTATGCGGGACGCGTGTCACGCAGGGAAGGTGACGGACGCGACCCAGTTATCCGCCGGTTGATGGCGAGTGTTTCCCAAAAAATATTATGGATCTAGCATCAGTACTCTACACAATACCTAGACAGCCCTGGCAAAACATATTTTACTCGGTCTCCCCTCCGGCGCGGCGCTACTGGGTAGTTGCGTTGTGAGTTTTTTTGTCTGTGGTTTTATTATCAGGGTTTTCACTGTTTGGAGCAGTTTCTCAAATTTTATTTTTATTTTTGTTTTTGTTTTCTCTTTTTTCTTTGGTTTTCTTTGATCCTTCTTCAATATTGATTGGGTTTTTTTTTTTGTTTCCTTGGTTTTCTCCTTCTCTTTTTCTGCAACACATATCTACATTTTTGTACACATTGTACATTTTTTCTATATCAGGAACATTTTTTATGGACGTTTACCTTTATGAATACATGATTAACATTTTTATGAATATAAGTTTTGATACCTATTTTTCATCATACAAATTGTACATTTTTGGTATACATTTTACAAAAAATATACACGTTTAATATTTTTCAAATACATGATTAACATTTGTTTCAAATACATCTTTCTGATATTTTTGGAATACATGTTAAACATTTAGTAAATACATGTTTTTTTGAATGATACAAAATATTTTTAAAACTATGCAAACATTGTTTTTCCATTATATACACATTTTCTAAAAATGTAAAAAAAAATGAAAAGCGTGGACATTTTAAAAAAAAATTACATCATACTACCTCTATCCTGGTTTATTGGCCGCCTTCATATTTTGTTCAAAGTTTGACCATAAATTTAACTAACAAAATGTTAAAGCATGACACCGAATATTAAAATATCGTCGGATTCGTATTTGAACATAGTTTCCTTTACATTGCACTACCTCTATCCTGGTTTATTGGTCCCTTCCATATTTTGTTCCAAAGTTTGATCATAAATTTAACTAACAAAATGTTAATGCATATCACCGAAAATTATTCATTGGATTATTTGAACATAGTTTCCGATAACATTATGTTTGCGATGTATATTTGTTTAAAATGGTGTTGAAAATATGACGCTAAACACGAGAGGGGCAAATAAACCAGGAGGGGTAGTATAACAATTTTCAAAAAGGTTACATACATTCTTTTTAAGTGTTTTAACAATTTTCCAATGTAAGAGCCATTTTATTTTGAATGCTATCAACATTTCTTTTAAATTACAATAACATTTTTTTACTAAGTTAAATTTATTCAAATTCAAGTTCTAAGCATAAGAATATTTTTTGAATATATGTATTTATAATATTTTAAAAGTATAAACAAAATGAAAATGAATAAAAACTGATATATGTGCGCCTATTTGATTATGGGCCTGCTCATCTAGGCCAACCTTTGAGGTGTGACGTGCATGTGTCTCGGGCGAGACACAGTCGGGGACCTCCTATCTGACGCATGCTGCATCATACAGGGGCTCGACACACGACTGGGCCGGCCCACCAACCTGCTCATTGTTTCGTTTGCTATCGCGTGACAGAAAAAAAGATGAAAAACTGGCGTCCCAGGAAGCGAACACCCGACATCAGACTGCTAGCGCGAGCTATCAGCCACTACACCACACAACACGAATAGAACATCCAGGTGCAGAACTCTATAAGAACACATAGCAGCGTTGAGATTTGGAAAACATTTCTTAAAAATAGCAAGCCATTTGAAATGCCACATTGTTTTGTATTCCAATTTTTTTAGAAAAGTAAAGATGTTTTGTACTTCCAATTTAAAAATGAAACACGAACAAAATTTGCAAATCCCAAATAGTTTCCAAAAAGCAACAATTTATTAAAACCTATCATTTTCTGAAAACTGTGCGAAAGCTCGACAGTTTGACACATTATGCGTCAAATAGGATATTCCACACAGTTAGTCCCTCCTGGCCACTCCTATATGGCACGTAGGTCGCCAAATAGGGAGCTGGCGCTTACCCCCTACAGCATCCGGTCCTGTTTGGGCCGTCCATTGCGGGATTCCATCCAACAGATATTGGGAAGGTTCTAGAACCTTCTCATAACCGGTTTGCCACTTTTTTCTTTATTCTTCTTCTGGTTTTTTCTTTTACTTTTATTTGTTTTTTCTGTCTTTTCATTTTCATTTTTTACTTTTCTGCTTTTCTTTTTCTCGCTTTTTTGTTTATTTCTTCCATTTCTTTCTTCTTTTTTTGTCCATCTTCGAAATTGCTAACATTTTTTAGCTCGTGAAATTTGTACGAAATCATTTACAAATTCGTAAACATTTTTCAAAACCTTGTACATGTTTTGAATTGACGATCATCTTTTACAAATTCACAATTTTTTTGGAACAAGTGAACATCTTTTAAATTTCATAAAGTTTTTTTCAAATTGAGAATATTTTTTGAAACATGAACGTCTTTTCAAATTCATAAAAAGTTTTAAGAATTGTGAACATCTTTCAAAATTCATGAAGATTTCTTGAAAATGAGTACATTTTTTGGAAAACGTGAAGAAAATAAAAGTTTGGGGACAAAATTTTAAATTCAGGCTTTTTTTGGTAAATACTTTTAGTTCATTAATACTGCTTGAAACAATGAACTTTTTAAATTTTGTGAACATTATTTATTGTTTGGGGACATTTTCTGAATATTACGAACATTTTTGTAGAAATTCATGAACATATTTTCAAATTGTAAACATTTCTTGAATAGACAGGCATTTTCGTTGAAATCGCGAATATTTTTTTGAATCCTTGAGTATTTATCATTTCTCAAACATTTTTCAAATCATGAAAACTTGTTGAGTTCACGAACAATTTAACAATTTTCAATTTTTTCGAATTCCTGAATTATTTTTGAAAATGAAAATTTATAAAACAGAAAAAAGCAAGAAAAAAAAGAAGGGGCTCCCCGCGCCGCACATGGGCCAGAAGATTCGGTATTTATCTTGCAAATGGAAAAAGATTTGGTATTTATCAGTCATTATAAACAACTTTCGGGTAATATATTTGAGTTCGTCGGATTTCTACAAAATGCATTTCTACGTACATAATCTCGTATGAACTTCAAACCACATTCCGCTTGGCTTTGTGAAGTCCAAATATACTCTCCCTATATCTTTAACTTTGTTTCCCCAAAATTCAGATATTTGTTTCCCGAATAGTATTTAGAAGAGTGGATTCCGACCCCATGTTTATGACTTTGTTTATCAAAAAATGTTTTTGAATTCAGGACATTGTTTACCCCATTCAGAAGAATTGGCACATTTTACCTTGAATTTGTCACATCATGTCAAGTTTATGCCCATTTAGTATCTCCCATGATTCTGATGGGAAGGGTCCATCTTGGCGGCCGACTCGCAAAACTTGTTACACCTTTTGCCACATGGCCAAGGTTAATGTGGATGCTTCCATAGATGGGAGTTCGGGTATTGGGGTAGTTGCGGCGGTGTTCATCGGCCATTGTCTTTAGGGGCACCAGCGGCCCTACCACATTGGAGGCACTAGTAGTAAAAGAACCAATGGCTCTCGCAGAGGATATTTATTTACAGTCTATCCATGTTGCATCAGATTGTTAGGTGGTGATTGACGATATTAAGCGGAGGAGTGGGGCAGGCTATAGTACATACTATTATACATGAAATCATAGAGTATTCGAGTAGTTTCATTTATGTAATTTTGTCCATGAGTTTAGGAGCTCGAATTTCGAAGCACACAATCTTGCGAAGGATGCATTTCATTTAAGGGTTGGTCGTCATGTTTGGTTAGGCCATCCCAGTGAACTTTCTTTTGTCCCTGTAAACATTGTCACGGTTTAATAAAGCTTTGCACGATTGTCTAAAAAAATCTTTTTGCCACATTCTACCTTAGATGCCAACTTAGAAATTTGTTGTAGTCTTGCATTTTCTCCCCACTTGCAAGACCCGGCCTGCTAACTCGCCCCGTATGCACCTTCTTCCGCTCACTTAGACTCACAAAGTCAATATGATTCCCCACTCCTCTCTTCTCTCTCTTGCTCGGACGCTATCTAGGATTAGGGATTTGGCAACAGTGTCGTGGTAGCAAGTTGGCTTCGATGGAAGGGGAAATGGCCTTGGCTGTAAACAAGGCATGTTGACGGTTTGGTTGCTACGCTCCATAGGGTGGGACGTGAGGCACATGAAGAGTCCAATGAGGCCGAAGCCGATCACATACAAAACAATTTTATTCTCCGGGGAAGTAAAGAATCTGCCAATGGTGAACCCCAATGTCGCCGCACTACCCCTCAATTCCTGCACTCTGTACCGTCTCCTTACCCACGCTTGCGGCACAATGAGATGGAGTCAGCAATTGAGCTAGTTTTGTTTGACCAAAACGGATAGGAGGTGCAACTTATGGGGATGGTTGTGTGCGGTGAGATGCGTAGGGTGCCTGGATCAACTATTGTCTTAAAATTACACCCATACCTACTAATAAAGGGATTAGTGCTTCTACTCGTCTGTCATGAAAATTGCCCCTAAAGTTGCCATGAATTACATCCATGCCTCCTGTAAGTCGCTGGCCGTTGCGTTTGTTCATGTCCAAGTATCCCCTCATTCATCACAATTGAACAAGAGCCAGACTAACCAGAGCCTTGCTCTTCTAGTCGGGAAACCTGAGTTCGATCCCACTACTCCCTTTTTTCTGCTTTTTCTTTTTGAATTCCAGTTGGCGTAAGATAGAGCTTCCTCGCCTATGTGTCGCTTAGCAGATGGGCGGATTTCCTCTCTGTTTAACTTTTCTCCTTTTTTGGCAGAATCAAATACTTCTAAAAAAATCATATCATTCAAATCTTAACACCAAATTTAACATGTTATGTATGAAAATCGCTCAAAACATGTTTAGATTCCAAATATGCTATTATCTTGCATGTTAATCATTTTAAAATGTTTAGAATGCACCTTTGATTAATTCTTTTATTTACATGGGGTATTCTGAAAATGTTATGTATGTTTCTTGCCCATTTAAATTGACTAGATAGAATAGTCTGATGATCTCACAAAATCTATTATTGGTACCATAGGGGATGTTCCTTTCTACCCATTTAAAATTCCTAGCTAGGTTTTGTTCCTTTTTAAAGAATAAACTACTAACTAGCTTTTGTTCTTTTTAAAGAAAAACTACTAGCTCGCTTAGTGCTATATATGTACGTGTAGAAACATACGTCTACACGTCGTTGTGTATAGTGGGTCGCCCGCCACCGTTGCATGCCAACGCCCACCAATGTGAAGCAGTTGATCGTCGGCTACAAATGACATGGACAGGAAAGGAGCAATGTTGGATTTGGGGCGCAAAGGGAGCTAGGGTCTGGAGTTTGCACGAGTCGCGAGTTCAGGTGGGGATTGGAAGCGGAGGAGGTCTCGACCATATATCAATCCTGATCTTTCCTAACACAAACAAACATGTTTCTCTTTCTGCCACTGTTACTCTAGACTAATCTACCTGATGATGTTGTTACTTTTAAATTTGTTCATAATATTATTTCTTTGTCGATTTACTTTTAAAATCAGCTCATGACATCAGGTCCAAATTTATTAATTATGTTATTTCTTCAAATTTTACTTTTAGTTTCAGAATGAACTAATAAGCTGAACTAAATTTACTCGGGAGCCTATCTCTTGTTTCGAATTGGCATCCTAAAAAATCCAACTTTCAATCAGTTCATTATTGGACATGTTGTTCATTGTTTTTAAGCTCACGTTCATGTTGAATGACCATTGGTTGTCATGTTAAAACAGAGGGCGTGCACCTGTGAAGAGTCATGAGAATGGTTATCACATTAGAGACGTGTGTTATTGTATGATCTCCCATTGCAAAGCAAGGGAATGTTTGCTAGTAAGCAATAAAAAGGAGGAGTGCACTTAGGTGTTTTTTGAGATGCTGTAAAACTAACGCAATGTGAGATCTAATCTTGGTGCAATCCAGGAAGCCCCAAACTGCAAACAGCACACAGGAATACATGATGCTACTGCATTATCATATTCCACAAAATGTCATCCGTGAACACACCTCGTTACTTGATCCGTGTGATTAAACAATCACAAGGGCCAGAAAACCAACCTCTGTTCCACGGATCGTTATCAGGAGGCTCTCTGCAGGAGGACGAGGAAACAGGAAAACCTCCCCGATCTCGCGCGTCACCACATGCACACCCAGCCAAATCACGAGCCAGCACACAGAGAGAGAGAGAGAGACAGGGGCCTCTCCCAAGATCTTCCCCACTAAACCGCCGCCTCGGGCGGCCGTCACGTCTTCGTCCGCCGCATTTGTTTAAGCGCTCCGGCGATGTGGCCTCCCCGCATCCATTCAGCCTCCGAATTGTTTACTCGGCGGCGATGGACTCGTATTACCCGCCTGCGTCCATGATTCGAGACATGACTCCTCCCCACTCCCACTACGGGAGGCATGCATACGCAGACGCAGACGCACGCAGGAGATCTCGGGCTGGCCCCCGTCGCTTCTCGCGATTTTACTTTGGCCCTGTTTGGATCCATATGTTAGAGAGTTAGTTTTAGTTAGTTGGGGCTTAAATAACCCAAAAGTATCCAAACATGATGGGTTAGTTTGGGTTAGTTGGATCTAACCCATCACAAAAAACTAGTCCATACTAGAGGAGCTTATTTGAGTTAGTTCGTCTGGACCCACTAAAAAAATTAGTAAAAAAGTTACCCCTCTCATTCCAATGTAGTTAAATGATTGAGAAATAATATTTATTGTCAATCTAACCCTACCATCCAAACAGCTTTTTGGTTAGAGTTAGTTTAGGATTAGTTTGGAGTTAGAACCTAACTCTAACCTCTAACTGAGCTAGAGTATCCAAACAGGGCCTTTGGCGGAGAGATGTCGCTTGTCGCACACCCGCCATTGCAGTAGGAGTACCTAGCTAGCTAGGCTTTGCTTGACACGCATGGACTTTGGTGGGTGGCTGCTGCGTGCTGAAAAGACGGGCACAATCTCAAGTTAGATGCGGCCTGGCACCGGCAGCCGGACCTGCATGGATCAGCCTGTCCTACCTTCACTAATTTGTTTATCTGGAGCAAATCTGCACCCTAAAGTCAGGTCGTAGGATAAGACGGCTAGGCGCCTACTTTAGTCCTAGGGTCGAGCTGATTTGTTCAAACGGACTGTTGCTGCCGGAGCGATTTTGGCGAACCAGGGGTGCTCGCAGGAGGCATGCATGTAGCTCAGCTGACGCTCTAATTTAATCATTGGGGCCGAACCGCACGACGGTGCTGTTGCGGTCCATTCATCGATCGATCCGCCAGGAACGGTGTTGCCATCGGCTGTCTCCGGAACAGTAAGAACTTTGTAGGGGATCCGATCCGGCCTGATCCGCGTGACACGGCTTAGTCCCGTGCTGTCAACTCGCGCGCGCCTAACGTAATCGGGTCGTTGTCTAGCTCGATCAGCTTCTGGATTCGCCATCAGCGAGAAGCAACTTGGAGCCATCGCTAGTTCGATACTGTTGGGGCGACGGGTACACTTTCCACTTGCGGGAGCGTTTAGGTGTGTGGCGCTCTTGAAACGGAGGGCCAAAGTACGTAAATCTATCTGGAGACTGGAGATATAGCGGCAGCGATGTAGTACCATCCATGTTCGATGAGCCCTGGTGGATGATTAGCGACTGGCTGCGCGATCAAAGTGGGCAAAGCAAGGATCACGGAGAGGGACCCTTTTGCTGAAAGCATTCAAGCTGGCGGTGTGCTGGTATAGACAAGAGAGACAGCATATACTACTACTAGTACGTAACAGTGCATGTATACTTTTCTGCTTTGAGTGCGTCGTTGTCAGTCCCGTAGCTAGGGCGCCCTTCTTCAGTTTTGCTGCTGCTCATTAAGAGGGTGCTTGGATTCAAGGGACTATTTTTAGTCTGACTAAAAATAGTCTCTTTTAG
Organism: Triticum timopheevii; assembly: GCA_963921465.1. NCBI lineage: Eukaryota > Viridiplantae > Streptophyta > Magnoliopsida > Poales > Poaceae > Triticum > Triticum timopheevii. The sequence goes on from OY997274.1 coordinate 594,308,833, forward strand.
AGGCTAAAGTTTCAAGCACCCCTGATTAAAGAGAGACTATGACTAGTTTTGAGGCTAAATTTTTTTAGTCATAGGAAACCTACTAAAATATGTATTAGCCCTCTCTCTCCTCATTTAATTTCTCTCTTTTAACACATACGAGTTCTGGATTGGAGGGTTTGGAGGATAATAAATGCTCAATAACTTGATGTTAGTCTCTTTAGTATTTGGATCCAAGCATGAGTGAGGCTAACAAGTTTTAGTCCTACTACTTTTAGCCATGGGACTAAAACGTATCCAAACACCCTCTAACTCTCTTCTTCAGGTGACGCTTGATCCAGCTGTGTAGGTAGATATTTCAGGCGTTTCACCTGCTGCCTGCGCTTCACAGGCAGCTTTGCCGGTCGCTGCACAGACACCAAGCTTTTTACCGAGCCAACTGGTTTCATTTTTTTCCAACAAAAAAAAAAAGCGTTCTCCTTCCTTCCGCTGTAGTAGTAGTATGTAGGGCTAGCTGAAGCCTGAACTGAATCGTGGTGGGTCAAACCCGGCCGGACGGACACGGACCGCCACAAAACGTACGCGTGGCGTCCGAGATCCACCAAACGCGGGTGTTTGCGGGCGAGGAGGACGAAGCAGATTGACGATGCCCGTGCCAGATGGAGCCCTCGACGCGACGTGGCTCGTCGGTCAGCGTACGGGGGCGGGACACACCCCTCGTCGTGCTGCACACGTCCCGCTGCACCCATGCCCCCATGCATGGCCCTCGCGACCCGGCCGCCATTCCGGCCCGTCCAGCGGTAAAACCTAGTCCTATATATAGCATCGGCAGAGGATCAGAATAATCCTTCATCGGTGTAGCATGCACACACGATTCAGGTCCTCACCACAGTGCATGCGTGCACGGAAGCCCTCCATCTATCCATCAAGAGCAAGACCTGGTCCAAACGGACGGACGTAGAGGCCTATCCGTCAACATGGCGGCCTGGTTCATCAAATGGGCGGACCGACGTTTGAGGTGGGCAATGGCCAGTCAGCCAGCGGGGCGACCTCGTTCAAACCTTCGGCGAGAATCTGGACGCCAATGTCGGGGCGGCGGGCGACACGGCGGGCCTAGCCCCATGCGGCCACCGGCGACTCGCCCGCCCCACTGCCTGCAGTCACCGATCACATCGCCATAAAAGCCTTTGGCAATACTCTACACGTTTGCCTGTCCAAAAGTGACCCAATACTTTTAACAACGATCAATCACTATGCAGACCATGAGAGCACAGCCCCTGAAAATACATTTCTACTAGAGCCAAACGGAAAAATATAATCAGTTAGAGGACTAGGTCAGTGAGTTCAGATAATGCACTCCTATTGGAGCCAAGAGCAGAGAGATTAGTCCCCTCTCCTGGATGGCCCATCTTTGGACGCTAGCGGGAGCCAAACACCTGAGTGCGCTTATGTCGCGATAGTCTTTCTTTCTTGCCGCTCTGCGCCTATTGTCTAAACCTTTTTCTTATTTAATGAAAATGGCAAGTCTTTTGCCTTGTTTTAAAAAATAAAATTCCCTCTCCTGGAAGCCAAGGCAGACAGCTTCCTTCAGCTACAGCTCTCTCTCCTCCGAAACTCAGCAACCACTCAATTGGAGTATGTTATAATTGCTTTTTATTTGTTCTTTAGGTTTTTGCTTTTTCTATGTATAGTTTTTTCTTTTCTTTCTCTCCTTTTTTGAAGACATTACTCGTGTACCATTTACTTAAAAAATCAATGAAATACGCAGCAGAGTCTTGCTGTTTGCCTAAAGAAACACGAGAGCACGGGTGTCCAGAGAAAGTGGGAGAGATAGATACTCTGAGGGCATCTACAGCGGGGCGTCATAAACTGGTGCCAAACGCCCGGGCGGCCCACCCGGTCACTGCCGGTCACGATCTTTCGACCCAAATGGCCCCTCAAACGAGCTTCAAACGCCTGGGCTGACCGGATATGGAGGCGCTGGGACACGTCCGGGCACGCCCGCCATGTTGGTCTGACGGCGGGGTCCCACGCGGAAACTCCTGGAAACCCGGCGGTCCGACGGACGCCGCGGTGTGAACGCCGCTCCGGCTCGCCGCCCAAGACCAAATCCAGCTATTTAAGCCGGCCGGCGTGCCGCAACCCTAACCCATCCACCTTCCCCCTCTCTGCGCCACCAGTCCTAGCCCATCCACCTTCTCCCTTTCCCGCTCCGGCGCTCTGCCCACAGTCCGATGCCACACCCATGCTTCGGCACTCCGCCATGGTCTGCAGCAAGATCACCTACTACGCCATGCTGACGCCGGAGCGTATATACGAGATCTACTGGGAGATCTAGGCGAGACAAGCCGCGCGCGCCGTCAGCATCGCTGCTGGGCTGCCTCCGGACTCGCCGGAGCCGGAGAAGGAGGAGGAGCCGGGGAAAGAGGAGGAGGAGGAGATGGCTCCGATGGAGGTGGAGCAGGCGGAGCAGCAGGAGCCGGAGCTGCCGGGCTTCAACATGGAGCAGACGAAGGCGGATTCGCTGTCGCCCAGTCGGTGGAGAATGGCGGAGCAGCAGGCCATCCTGGAGTTCATCCAAGGGTGAGGCCTATGTGGAGGCCAATCGGCTATTCCTCCGCCAGGAGCAGGCGGCGTCCGACGCGGTCTTCGCCGAACTCGACACGAAGATAGAGGCAGATGAGGCTGGAGCGGAGCAGCCGGAGGAGCCAGAGCTGCAGCTACTAGAGCCGGGCAAGGAGATCATCGACATCTCCGACGACGAGTAGCTAGGTGATCGACCTAGTACGCAGGTTTATTTTAGTTTACATGTCTTTGTATGAATTTTAGAATCTAGTATGAGATGTCCAGATTCAGCTGTTAAAATTTAAGGCACGTTTCAGGTGCCAGATTTATCAAGTCCGTATGTAGATGCTCTGAGCTAAGGAGGAGCCAGGAGGGCAGGCAGATCCGTCCGTCGTCTCCGACGAGTCCTCGTCAGTTTATTTTACTGGATCGCCATGCATGCAGCAGATATGCATATGGAGTGATGAGTCTGTGCCTCCAAGAGTAAGCAGCAGCACTCGCCGTCGTTTGCACCTGGTACAGAGCTACAGTCACGCTCTAATTACACGCGCTCTGGTTCGGTGTAGTACTCCTATCTGATACTCACTCCGTTCCTAAATATTTGTCTTTCCAGAGATTTCAACAAATGACTACATACAGAGCAAAATGAGTGAATCTACACTCTAAAATATGTCTATATACATCCGTATGTGGTTGTCATTTGAAATCTCTAGAAAGACAAATATTTAAGAACGGAGGGAGTATTCATCAATAGTTATATTTGGTTTTATCCAGTTATGGAGGCATCTTATTCGTGGACATTTTTTTCCAACCGGGCCTCACCCCCTTTCCATTAATTTCTTAACGGAAATACAAAGTCTGTTAAGCAGAGACTAGCTGGAAACCTGCTACCCAGAGCTCGGAATCGAAACTCCAGTTACAGGGCAAAAACTAGTTACAGTTAAGTGGACATTTTATTCGTGGACATGCCAGTACGTGATGATTTTTTTCCCGATAATGCATGTCCGCTGCAATCAAATTATGTCGGCATCGCGCAACTGTTTGGCGGAGAGCGACGTTATTCGAAGCTGATACGCGACGGAGACTCCAGAGTGTACATTTGTGTATACATTAGATGCATCTGGGCTTGCTGATCTGACAAGTCGCCATCGTCGTCTTTTTCGTGATAACAGCTATCGATATTTTGATGCTGATCGATGGGAACTGGTCAAGATTTGTCTTGATAATTAGTCAACATCCATTCCGTGCACACCTGAACCATCTGCGTCTGGCGGTATATTAGTATATATGTATGAGGAACACATGGTTGGAGATGAAGAAAAAAGTGTAGCATATGCTTCAGTCGGAGATCAAATCATACCTGAAAATCTACCTAACATTTCTGTGCGCATGTCTGGCTTAATCTGCCCTACTAACTTGGTTCGTTGCCATGTTTCTTGCCAACATATCTTCAAGTCTTTTCGTGTACTCCCGTGACAACAAGCTGGAGCCGGCACTGTTCAGAATTTATGCCCACTCAGCCGTTGCGAACAGCGGTTTTACCAGCTGGATCGGCATAAATCCCTACAGCTAGCTAGCTCCGGTCAAATCCGCCATGAAGGCCAGCAGAAAGCTCACCTCTGTACGTCGTCTCAAATCAAATCATATTTCATTCTCTCACAGGCGAGGGCAGGTACGCGCGCGGCCCGCCGGTGATGAACAGCAACAGCGGCGGCTCTGGCTGGATCCCGGCCGGCGCTTAAATGCGGTGCCTTTCTATTTCTTCTTCGGAGCCTCGCGCGCTCTTTCAGGCGAGTCATGTCCCTGGGTACCTACTGTTGATGCGACATGCGGGCGTCTGTCTGTCGTGATCCCTTTGCCGGTGATCGGTCGATCGGCCGTTCGGAAAAATCGGGGACATGGTTTGCGTCGCCGTTCCTTCTCCTAGAACAAAACCTATCAGCCACTGAAAAAAAATCTCGCCGTTCAGGAAAACAGAGAATGCACAGTTCATTTTATCCAAGCATAAGGACTGCCCATTTGCCGCCGCGGTTTGGTCTCACGTCAAGGTGTGGACGGGAGAGGACTCCGGGGCCACGCCCATGTTGCCCCCTTTGATGGGGATTTCGGACTGGTGGGATTCGTTCACCAACAATTTGCCCAAGGATGACAGAAGAAGGCGAAGCGGGCGTTTCCTTTACACCATCTGGAACATCTGGAAGGAGCGAAATCGACGCATCTTCAATGGAACTCGTCTCACGCACCTAGAGGTAGCAGCTATTGCCTTCGACGACATCAAGCAAAGGACTTTGGCCTTTGGCTGCGCACAGGTGGCAGCCGATATCGGTAGATTAGTGCCATCGTGCTGTTTTTTTTCTAGGGGTTTTTGTCCAGTTTCTCTCGATAAACCGGATCTCTATTGTACATAAACTTTCTTCTTCTTCTTATATGAAAAGGCAGTGCTCCTGCCGGTTCCTAAAAAAAACGACATACAATGTTATTTTTTATCCACGTGAAAAAAACTCCAATATTTACCCTAGAAACGACTTGGTCATTTTTCAGAGATTTTGTTGACTATTTGTTTCCAAAAGGAGATTAAACCCCGAGCCTTTGCATCAATGTCATGCACATCGAAAAGGAGAGTACAAAATAAAGACGACCACGACTGAACCATTACAAAATGTGAAAACAAAACCTGCAATTAAGTCAAATTATTTTCCAACAACGCCTTCAAGTAGCAATTAAGATTCTCGAGCCATTGTCATCGTGCCTGACTGAAGACGGCCTGGACGAGGATTCTCATCCTGGTTGCCAACACCGACCAATGAACACTGGTGCAATAGCAAGTAGACAACATCTTCATCAAGGTAGTGGCATGAGTTCGTCACTGCTGAGCCCGACTGATGAAGGTTGGGACAAGGGGTTTTTCCCAGAATGAAGTGGCATTTCAATCAACATCTTCAAGACGGATCATTCGATGATTGCATCCGCCAATACTCCATGCCAGCCTTCAAGACACTAGTGGAATGGTGGGACGTCCTCCCACCTTAACTCATTACTACGTCCAACGTGAGGCCGCCCACGATGCGGTACAGATCGGGTTGCTGCCACTCCACACCATAGAGAAACAAGCTACAACATCCATCATGATCCCGATGGAGCTCCTCCGGTACCCTTCATGTACACTAGAATGTCTCGCGCCGTTCCCTAGCCATCGATTGTATCTATATGTTGACGGGGGGATAGACCCTGGGTATCCTCAACAACACTTCAGCGCTTTTTAAGACATCGGGGCTGGCCAAGCCCCTCAGTCCGACTGGTCGCAGGGCCGGCCCTTGGGGCCGGCTGGAGCCAGAGGACCGCCTCCTAGAAGGCGTCAGACCCCAAGCAGGCGGCACGCTCCAGAAGGCGGCGAGGCCTGGGCCGACTCCTAGCAGGCGGCGAGGCCTGGGCCGACTCCCAGCAGGCGGCCGGTCCACTCCCTCGGAGTTTGGACCCGACCAAGAGACAAGCTGGGGCATGGCTACAGTGCGCCATGCCTCCCCCAAATCCAGGACGCATGGCTACAGTGAGCGCCGCCAGGCGCCCCCCGACCCGCCCGGCCCGGCCCTGTAGCCACGGCGCCCCCGACACGGCCTCCCTCAGCACGGACTGTGCAACTGTGGAGAGCCGTCCATGAGACCCGCAGGCGGCGGGTCCCTCCTGTCGGCCGGTTCCTCGGCAGCCGACAGGGCCCACCGGAGGCGGGCCCCAGCAGCCGGCGGATAACCCGGCCTCCTTAGTCACTGGCGGCCGGGACCTACCACTCGGCCGGATTACCATTGTACCCCTGGGGGGTAGGCCTATATAAACCCCCAGGCTCACCCATGCAAAGGGTTCAGCCATTATTTCACTCCACCATAGCTAGGGAAGAGATAGAGCTAGCCTTGCCCTTTTTCTTCCTCTAGCTGAACAGCTCGAGGAGCAACCTTGTAGCTGCCGTGTTGATCGTAGTCACCATGCGGAGACCCCGCAGAGTAGGACTAGGGTTGTTATCTCCACGGAGAGCCCCGAACCTGGGTAAGATTCGTCATCGTTCGAGGTCTTGCCTACTCCCGCTTCTAGAGCCCGGCAACGTACTCCTGTCCCCGCACATGATAAGCCATCCCTTGGCATATGTCGAGGAAATACCACGACATATGTCGATGGCTAGAGGTGTCACTCTGGGCACATCCTGTGTCTGACCCGCTGTCCGATAGAAGAGGCTTTGTTTTCCAACGCATGGAGGAGCCGGTGACCCCCTGAAGGTGGTAGGTGGTCCCGACCGACGCACATATGTCATAGCACCATGGACCTCGACGTCCATAGATGAGCCCTATAGTGGTCACTATTGGGTACGCGCTTCCACAATAGGAATCGCGCATAACCAATCCCCCTTGAGAAACCGGTGGAGGCAACCCTCCTAGTGGCGTCCAGTGGTCTATGTGGTAACTGGAGGAGGCAAGGACCCATAGAAAACCCAGCGCGGGCGGAGATGAGAGCATATACAATTGGACCGGGCAAATTTAGTCCCTTAAATGTTCACGGACGCATCCGGTCAGTGTTCGAGCGTGTCCATTTTATGCCACTATTTCTCCGTGCATGCAGCCATGACCCCACTATTATATTTATACTTAGAGTTTGTACTTCATTTATGCCACTAGTCGTGTCCCACTACTTAACTAGAAGAACGCCCGTGCGTTGCAACGGGGCCACATTAACTTTAAGAGTTCAATATTATGATATTCGTGACCTTTTTTACCATCAAATCCTCACACACACACACACACACACTCCCCCTCCCTCTTACTCACTCTCTCTCTCCCTCTATCTCTCTCTAACACACACACATATCCTATTCTCCCTGCCAATAAGACTTACTCAATTGGCAATAGTGTGTGGACTTGTGGCGAGCTTGACTAAACTAATGGATAGTGTGAAATATTCCCCAATCATTTAACAATGAAATTTCAGAAATGGGAAGATTATGTAACACCTCAAGTCGTTAGCTACAGTGACCTCCCCCTAATGATGCCATGTCATCAGGCTTGCTAAGCCAAACTGCCACTTGATAAAAATCAAAGCCCAATTCAAATTTAAAATAAAGTCAAATAAATTATTTCGTCAAACAGTAAAACTAAAATGTTCACCATATTCTATAAATTCCACTGATCTTTGCCATGTTGAGCCCAACATTATTTGACCCAAAAATTAAATCTTGTCAAATTAATAAGAGGTCCAACAGTAGTTAAAATAACCAATTAAATATAAACCTAATTTTATGTATTTCCTTTTGGCCCCAAACTTTTTGTGCCACCTAAAAATATTGTGCTCGAATTGTGTGCATTTCACAATTAACAAGATCCATTTAGTTGATATAAGAATAAATAAAAAACGGTGTTAAAAAGGAGAAACGGATTAGAATACGTTAAAAACCAAAAGGACGATGAAAAAGGGGATGCCCCCTATCCCCCGGGCCTTGCCACCGAACCGGCCTAGTGGTCCAGTCCCCGCAAGATCGTCTTCTCCTGTTCCCTAAGCCCGTCGCTACATAGTCGGGCTCCCGCCTGACCACCTCGCCGGCATTGAAGGGGAATGGATAAGGGTGACGCCCTACCTCCCCTGCCCCATGAACTCACTCCTCCTCGATGCCCCCTCCCAGATCCACTTTTCCTCCTCGCTCGCTCGATCCCGGTGATCTGGACGAAGTCAGATGCCACGGCCACCATGACCGACCCCGTCCACACGACCACTGTCCTCCCTGCTGGCTAGGAGCTTGTCGAGGAGCTTCGAATGCCTCCGCTACTTTGTCTGTGCCAACGAGATCAAGTCCAGCACCCCTAGATCGACGTCATTGCCGTCTTCCTCAACCTTCGGCCACCGCGACATTGCCGTTCGATCCGCGCCGCCCCGAGCTCCCTTGTCTTCCCCTAGGGTGCCATTGACACCGCCGTGATCTCCTCTTGCCTTTCCCCAGTTTCCCCTCTCGCTTGCTCTCGTTAGGTATTTCGCCGTGGCCGAGAACCGCCGTCCGCCATGGCCATTGCAGGGGTAGCCACTGAGCTCCTCGGATTGACTCCGTGGCACATGCCCGCTCCTATGCGCGCCCATGCCCGAGCCTTCAGCTCTTCTTTCGCGCCCGCGGGGCCACTCCCTCTCTGGATCTCCATGCCCGCGCACGTGCCACACCGCGTCCGTCGCGCCAGCCATTGCCATCACGCTCGCCACAGCCACTGCACCACTGTGCCCCACGCGACGCACACCCTGGCCGCGCATCACACTCTCGCTGGTTGCGCTCGCCCCGTCTGCTGGCACCTATCCCTTCGCTCGCCCCGCTGTCGCGCCCCTGCCTCGCGCCGTCTCCTGTCGCGGCCATCTTCTGCCGGCCACCCCCTCAGACACGCCGGCCGCATCTCTGCCCTTCACTGTTGGCCGCTCGCCTCGCCTGCTGTGTGCTTCTCCCTGCTGCTATGCGCTGCTCTACCACTGGTACACTATTGCGCCATGCCCTCAATATCGCCGTGGACAAATGTGGCGGAGGGATTGTCAATGGAGTATGAGGAGGAAGTGGCAGAGAAGGTGCGGAGAGGCAAGAGGTCTAGGATGGCGTCAGCTGGCTCTGGTGGAGGTGATTATGCGAGAAGGAGCCGGAGCGGAAGGAGAAGTCACAATTGGAAAGAATCGCAAAAAAATCATAACCCGGAGATCTCATTCCAAAAAATGCTAATATCGATGGTGGGGTGATTTCCTTCAATAGGTGGAAAACATAGGAAATATTGGATGTTATCAAGGAAAGGTAAAAATTTAGGAAAGTTAAGATTTTGAACCGATTTCTATGCAAATGGGGTTTTATTGTTTGGTAATATGATATCAGTACCTTCCCGTTTGTGACGTGTATGATTAGGAAAGTTTGCAAATGTTAAGAAACTATTTATTGGGAGGAAAGTTTGTGACGTGTCTGTTATTTGTTTCCTAAAACAAATTTCACTAGTTAGAGAAATTGATTGATTTAGATAAGTTAGGAAAGTTAGATTCAAATCTATTATTTGTTTATTAAAAATTTGTTATTTGTTCCTAATACAAATTGAACCAATAAAAGGAATTGATTGATATGAATAATTTAAGGAAGTTATATCCGTGATTTGTTATACATTAGGAAAGTCTTGGTTGTAATAAAGAGTGGAGAGAAAAATAAACCGATGGAAGAGGATGGGAGGGGTGGTGGGAGGAGAGACGAAAAAACCCAGCGAAAATAAACCGTGGAGACTATTCACCAACTGCTCCTTTAGGAGTAGAGATTTTTCCATCGGAAGTTACAACTGCTCAAAACTTCCATCGTTCTATGAGATGCTTGCGAAAAAATGCTATTAGGTACCTAAAAAATGCCATCACATTTGGTGTTTGCCAAAAATGCTATTAGACACCGTTGTTGTTAGGTCAAACCCACTGACCATGTTATATGACCAAAATACCCCTAGACCCAACATGTTAACTCTGTCTATCTCACAATAATAAGTGTGGGCCCCACTTGTCAGGAGTAAGCAAGTGAATAATATTTGAGGAAAATAAGAACATTGTTGGGAATCGAGTGGGGCCCACACTTTATCATAGTGAGATAGAGGGAGACCTAACATGTTGGTCCATGGGTATGTTGGTCATTATAACATGGTAAATGGGCTTTGAGCTGACAATAATGGTGAATAGTGGTATTTGTTAGTATGCGCCTAACAGAGCGATTGCATCCTTGAGCAATTGAAATTCCTAGTGACGAAACTAAGTAGCGAGACACAACTAGCTGTTGGGGAACATTGCATGGGAAACAAAAATTTTCCGCACTCACCAAGATCAATCTTGGAGATGAATATCTACAAGAGGAGAGATTATATCTACATCCCCTTGTATACTGCTAATCTATGCCAAGATCAACCTTATGTAACTAGAAATGATTTTTGGAAAAAATAAATGGCAAACTATGAGGCAGCTGCAGTTCAAATTTCACCCGCTTCCTACTGAATCGGCGGGACTTTGTCTTTTTCACCAGAGGTGGATGAAAACTTTTGACACCCAACCATTTTTGTCAATTGTGCATTAAATATGGCCTATTATTTTATAAAATTGATTTGGTCCAATTTTGCAACAAATATATGGTAGGTCCTTCACAAAAAAAACTCATTTCAGGCACTCGGAAAATGGAAAATGAATTTTCCGTGTAAAGAAAATGAAAACTTCCTAAGGCAACATTATTTGCCATTCCAAGATGCACCCTTGTGCACAATATGAGATTATTTGAACAAACTATGCCATGAATGTGGCCATAAGAATGATCATTTGGCTTGAAAGCCATGAATCTTCACGCATGATAGCTCATTTTTAGAACACTTTTTTAAAATAATTTCCGTATTACAAGTTTATTAATTTTCCTGGAAACTTGGTCACATATAATGACACAATGCGAAGGTTTTCCAATTTTTTGATTTTCTTGAATTTTTTATGCCCGTTTCAAAATGCGGTCAAAACGGCGGGCTTGACCGTTCCTAGCTAGTGGTTGAATCTTGGAAAACTTTTGATGTTTCTCTAATTAAATAGATACTTATGTACCTATAAATGGTTTTTGGAAAAAATAAATAGCAAACTATGAGGCAGCTGCAGTTCAAATTTGACCCGCTTCCAGCTGAATCGGCGGGAATTTGTCTTTTTCACCAGAGGTGGATCAAAACTTTTTACACCCAACCATTTGGTCAATTTTGCATTAAATATGGCCTAGTATTTTAAAAAATGATTTGGTCCAATTTTGCAAGAATTATTTGGTAGGTCGTTCATAAAAAAACCGCACTTGGGGCACTCGAAAAATGGAAAATGGCTCTTTTGTGCAATAAAGTGAAAACTCCCTTAGGCAACATTGTTTGGAATTCCAAGATGCACCCTTGTGCACAATATGAGATCATTTGAACAAACTATGCCATGAATGTGGCCATAAGATTGATCATTTGCCTTGAAAGCCATGAATCTTCACGCATGATAGCTCATTTTTTAGAACACTTTTTAAAATAATTTCTGTATTACAAGTTTATTATTTTTCCTGGAAACTTGGTCACATATAATGACACAATGCTAAGGTTTTCCAATTTTTTGATTTTTTTGAATTTTTTATGACTGTTTCAAAATGTGGTCAAAACGGCGGGCTTGACCGTTCCTAGCTAGTGATTGAATCTTGGAAAACTTTTGATGTTTCTCTAATTAAATAGATACTTATGTACCTATAAATGAATTTTCGAAAAAATAAATAGCAAACTATGAGGCAGCTGCAGTTCAAATTTGACCCGCTTCCAACTGAATCGACGGTAATTTGTCTTTTTCACCAGAGGTGGATCAAAACTTTATACACCCAAACATTTGGTCAATTGTGCATTAAATGTTGCCTAGTATTTTAGAAACTTGATTTGGCCCAATTTTGCAAGATTTATTTGGTAGGTCCTTCACAAAAAACCTCACTTGGGGCACTCGAAAAATGGAAAATGGCTCTTTTGTGCAATGAAAGTGAAAACTCCCTTAGGCAACATTGTTTGGAATTCCAAGATGCACCCTTGTGCACAATATGAGATCATTTGAACAAACTATGCCATGAATGTGGCCATAAGATTGATCATTTGGCTTGAAAGCCATGAATCTTCACGCATGATAGCTCATTTTTTAGAACACTTTTTTTTAAAATAATTTCCGTATTACAAGTTTATTATATTTCCTGAAAACTTGGTCACATATAATGACACAATGCGAAGGTTTTCCATTTTTTGATTTTATTTGAATTTTTTATGCGCATTTCAAAATGCGTTCAAAACGGCGGGCTTGACCGTTCCTAACTAGTGGTCGAATCTTGGAATTTTTTTGATGTTTCTCTGATTAAATAGATAATTTTGTATCTAGAAATGAATTTTGGAAAAAATAAATAGCAAACTATGAGGCAGCTATTGTTCAAATTTGACCCGCTTCCAACTGAATCGGCGGAAATTTGTCTTTTTCACCAGAGGTGGATCAAAACTTTTGAAACCCAACCATTTGGTTAATTGTGCATTAAATATGGCCTAGTATTTTAGAAAATTTATTTAGTTCAATTTTACAACAAATATTTGGTAGGTTCTTCATAAAAAAAACCATTTTTGCCACAAGAAAATGATTAAAAATATCTAGAAAAATAAAAAATGCATGCAAATCAGTGATCATCCATAAAAATGGGTTCTAACTTGAGTGAAAAATTTAGTTGTGCCGTTTTGCAAAATATTTTGATAGTTGCTTCACAAAATTCCCCTATTTTTAGTACTTAGAAACTATTTTAAATCACTGATTTTCCGAACCAATCAGGGCTCTTCCCACGGATCGATGACATGGCGTCCATCCATCCATCCATCCATCCATCTCTCCATCCCACATCCATCCATCTATCTACAGAAAAAAAGAAACCAAAAAGAAAAAGAGATACCCCAGGCACCCCAACCCTAGATGAAACCCCTCCCCCCATCGCACCCCTCCTCCCTCCTCCGAATCTCCTCGCCACCGCCGCCACTTCCTCCTCCACATCCCCCCTCCCGATCTACCTCCTCCCCATCCTCTCCCACCCACCGCCGACCTCGTCCCGCAGCGGTGCCCACCACATCCTTACCGAGAACACGCGCCGCCGCCTCCTTCTCCCCGATCCAAATCGACGACGCCACCGGGATGGGGATCTTCGACCTGCTCGACCTGGCCGACGGCGCCTCAGCCCGCGGCGCTCTTGGCCGCCTTCGCCCTCGCCCTGCTCGCGCTTGCGCCCCCGTTGGCGGTCGAGATCCGGTTGACGGCGATCCGGGCGGACCCGCGCACCATCGTCCAGCTCGATGAGTTCGGCTTCTCCAACCATGGCGTGCTGGAGCTCAACGTCACCGGCATCGCCTTCGACCCCCCGCCTCCCCAGTCCTCGACCTCTCCCAGCTCAGCGCGCGCGTCCTCCAGCGCCACCCACGACCATCTCCCGTCACTTGGGTTTCGCCCGGCGTGGTCCAGCGACTCAGGTGCGTCCCTCCACTCCATTTCCTCCTCCTCACAGCCCTCCCTCACTAACTCACCTCATGTTCTCTCCCTCCCAGATCCAGGATGCCATCCTCGCTCAAGCACCAGGACACCATCGGCGCAGCGACAGGGCACAGCAAGAGCTGGCCGTGGATGGCAAGATCGCCAAGGACGCCAAGGAGACCGTGCAGGAGTGCGTCTACGAGTTCATCTCCTTCATCACCAGCGAGTAGGTGCCCCCGCTCTGTTTCGCCTGCCTGAATCAAGTGTGTGTGGTCTGGTGCTGACCTGTTGCCATTTTGTTTCGTCTTTGTGCTGCAGGGTGAGTGACATGTGCTAGAGGGAGAAGAGCAAGACCATCAACGGCCGTTGGCAGGGGACCTCAGCAACATGGCCAAGATGCTTCTCCCCTGCTTAGTACTGTGAATCTGTTTCCTCTAGGCATTTAGATAGTGTGACTTCTTAGATATACTACATACTGAAAGTTAAGAACCCCAACTGAATTGTTCTCAATCTGATTGCTTGCTGGTTACTTAGTTTTTATATCTGGACATAGTGTTGTAATACAATATTGTGTCCCTATGATGTGAAAGTTATGGTCTGAATAGCTTTATATTAGGATCTGCTTGAGTCTCTATGATGTTAAAGTGGCAATATTACTAATGTTGAAGCTGAAGCTTCAGATTCAGATTCTCTTGTGCTTCCAACAATATTGCTGGCAATATTACTAATGTGTTAAGTTGTCTAAACATGCTTGCTGCTAGCTTTGAAGTTGATCTAAAGAACCATTCATGCATTTACACATTGATGATTTCCTCTGCCGTTTGTAATTGTTGTGGTTAACTGTGCTAGTAGATATTGCCTGGGATTTGTAGCTGGTAGATATTGTGTCATGTCCTCTTTGATGAGTAGATATTGTGTCATGTCCTCTTAGAGGAGTTCATTTATTAAAAAATATTTCACATGTAGGGTAAATATGTCAACTTGTAGACGAGTTTTGTTTTTACCTCTTGCGTATTTAACATACATCACAATAGCAGTAGGTATTGAAATATATGTGAAGGTAGAAGCTATCGCTGCTGCCTTGTGGGTCATAATTCTTTCTCTCCAGACGCATATACTGCCTGATGTATCGCTCATGCTCATATTCTGTACCGAGATAGTCCTAATATCCATAGGGTTGTAGATTGATTTCCCTTGAAAAAACTATGCTTCTTTCCTTGGATGATAAGCATGTTCGGCAGCTATGTGGAATCCTTAAGATGAATGGTCTTTAGTTTCTTTTGGTGCATCTGCATGCACATAACAGTCTGTTAGTTTCTCTTTATATAATGAAGAAAATATGCTGCTGCCGTTTGTTTATTATTATCTATCATCTGTAGATTGATTTTTAGGCCATCAGTACTTTTATGTATAATTTCTAGTCACTTGAATGAATAATTTTTCTTTAGGTGTCATGCGTCTTGTGCTACTACACGCATATGTCGTGAAGTACATGGTTCCAGAACTATGGTAACCCGTAGTTTGCTCTACTGGTGATAGTAGGATGATGGAAACATCACTACTGAATGTAGTTCTTGTTTCTTCAACTAATCATCATGTACTAGAGTTTCTCTTCTTCTTGCTACCGTTTGGTTTTTGACGTCACTAGCTTGTACTGAAACGTGCAGACTTTACCCCTTGAAATCCTTCGCTGGAGGTGACCCATGTGATGGTGATTCGCTCCACCAGTTCCGGTACGGCAGTGGTGGTGCTACACTGCTACTGCTCCTATGATGGCTACGCATTGGTAGGCTTGGCTGCCTCCCTTGGCTGTCACTGTGATGGTGAAGCTCAGCCTAGGCTACAACCACTTCCGATGAGCTCCTTAGGCCCCCTTCTACCCCTCCTACTCGCTCCATGATTCTTTGTTTTGCCTTTGTGAGGTGTAATTGTTTAATTTTTGTCATGGTCGAGCATTGGATGATATATTGTATCTGTCATGGAGGTACATGGTTCATGGATATGCCAACCTGCAGCTTGTTGTACTAGTGATAGTAGGATAATGCAAGTTTTGACAATCCATACATATTCCTGCATGTTAGTGTCTCTCCATGTAAGTACGAATTTTGGTGATGCCTTCATCTATGATGATGCTCTGCCTTTCACATCCATTCATTGTCTGATTGTTCTAGGAGTCCTTGTATTTATTTGAAAATCTGTGCACATGTACATCATTCTAGAGAAGCATTCCCATACCAGCACATGTATTTGAAAAATCTATTCAAATCTCCTCACTTCATATGTTGCTATCAACACTAAGTTCAGAGTGTTGCATGCTGTTAAGAGATACTGCAACTCCAAAGTAGACAACTAAAACATATTAGTAAAATCAGTATGCATCCCTAGTGATGCTTTATCTTGTTATTTTAGTCCATGAGTGATGTGTTGGAGCATCACGACTTGTATGGTTTTTTTTCAAGGTCTATACAAGTGCCATCTTTGTCTGGCAACATCCGCCTCCTGTGTCATGTCATGTATCTATTTCACTTTAGATGTTTTAAGTGAATGATGTATTACTTGTGAGTGTTCATGTACTGATGCGAACAATGCTTGTGTACTTGTGACTAATCTGATCCCCTCTCATTTATAGGAGTTCCTCGGCCAAAGAAATTCGAAGAAGCTCGAAGCCCCAGTCAGTGGCTCGCTTTATATGTTATTGAACTTGTAATCCAGAATTTTCTTGGAATTTTGATGTAATGCTGATCTTGCTAGGAATTGGGTGTATATTTACTTGTTGTACCTGTTATTTAATGTCGGGTGTACTTGTTATTCAAATGCTGGGAATTTGAATGTGATAAATATATTTAGTTGGATGTGAACATAATACTGAAAGAGTTCTTGGCCCAATACTACTGGACCTTAAAAAGGCCACAACCCAAACATAGTTGTGGCCTGTTTTAGCAACGCCAGTATATAATTTTCGAAAATAAATAAAATGGACTGTAAAAAGGGCCGAAAGGGCGAGACTTGAATAGGAATTGGACTGAAAAAAGGCTGAGGCCCGAACAAGAATCGAACATACAAGGGCGGGGCCTAGAAAAAAAATGTTGCAATGTTGGGCTAGGCCCATGAAATCGACCAAAAATTAACAGGAAAAACTAATAATAAATGGGCTGAATTAATGGGCTCGGCCCATATAGACACCTACTTGGACCGGGCTGAATCTTATCAGTGACCTTTTGAATTGGTCGCAATTTTGCCACGTCAGATTGCCACGTCAGATCCGACGTGGCCTGGGCAGACAGCTAGTGACCAAAACAAAACAGTAGGCATATTTTGGTCATAAACATCTATGACCTTCTCATAGAGAAGGTCGTTAATTTCAGTTTACGACCGCCAGCTTTTGACCTTCTGTTTTTGGTCACAAAAAGGTCGCAAATGAAAAACAATGACCTTTCAGTGACCAATAGTCAAGGTCACAAGTTGACATATTTCTTGTAGTGTATGCAGACATGATCGAGACACCTCTATGGTCAATAATCAATAGCGGGACCTGGATGCCCATATTGGTTCCTACATATTTTACGAAGATCTTATCGGTCGAACCTCGATGTCAAGGATTCAGCTAATCCCGTACAAAGTTCCATTTGTCCTTCGGTATATTACTTGTCCGAGATTCGATCGTCGGTACCCTCATATCTAGTTCAATCTCGTTGCTGACAAGTCTCTTTTCTCATTCCATAAATATAAGATCCCGTGGCTAACCCATTAGTCACATTGCTTGCAAGCTTATTGTGATGTTGCAATACCGAGTGGGCCCTGAGATACCTCGCTGTCATACAGAGTGACAAATCCCGATCTTGATCCATGCCAACTCAATAGAAACCCTCGGAGATACCTGTAGAGCACCTTTATAGTCACCCATTTATGTTGCGACGTTTGATACACACAAGGTACTCCTCCGGTGTTAGTGAGTTGCATGATCTCATGGTCATAGGAACATATACTTGACATGCAGAAAACGATAGCAATAAACTTAATACGATCACATGCCATGTTTATAATTTGGGTCTTGTCCATCACATCATTCTCCTAATGATGTGATCCCGTTTATCAAATGACAACTCATCTCCATGGCTAGGAAACCATAGCCATCTTTGATCAACGAGCTAGTCCCGTAGAGGCTTACTAGGGACATGTTGTTGTCTATGCATCCACACGTGTATTTGAGTTTCTAATCAATACAATTAAAGCATGGATAATAAATGATATCATGAACAAGGAAATATAATAATATCCACTTTATTATTGCCTCTAGGGCATATTTCTAACAGTCTCCCATTTGCACTAGAGTCAATAATCTAGCATTACATGGTAATCAATCTAACACCCATAGAGTTCTGGTGTTGATCATGCTTTGCCCGTGGAAGAGGTTTAGTCAACGGACCTGCAACATTCAGATCCGTATCAACTTTGCAAATGTTTATGTCCTCCTCCTTGTCCCAGTCGCAGATGGAATTGGAGCGTCTCTTTATGAGTCTGGTCCTCTTGTGAAACCTTGGTTCCGTGGCCAAAGCAATGATATCAGTGTTGTCACAGAGCAGAGTCAGTGGGTCTAGTGCACTGGGCACAACTCCAAGATCTGTCATGGACTGCTTCATCCAGACACCTTCCTTTGTTGCCTCTGAGGCAGCTATGTATTCCGCTTCGCATGTAGAATCAGCTACCACACTTTGCTTGGAACTGCACCACCTTATTGCTCCCCCATTTAGAATATATACATATCCAGTTTGAGACTTAGAGTCATCCAGATCAGTGTCAAAACTTGCATCGACGTAACCCTTTACGACGAGCTCTTTATCACCTCCATAAACGAGAAACATTTCCTTAGTCCTTTTCAGGTACTTAAGGATATTCTTGACCGCTCTCTAGTGTTCCACTCTGGGATTACTTTGAAACCTTTCCGCCATACTTGTGGCAAGGCTGACATCTGGTCTCGTGCACAACATCGCATACATAATAGAGCCTATGGCTGAAGCATAGGGGATGACACTCATCTTTTCTCTATACTCTGTAGTCGCTGGGCATTGAGTCTTACTCAAATTCACACCTTGCAAAACAGGCAAGAACGCCTTCTTGGACTGATCCATTTTGAAAATTTTCAAAATCTTATCAAGGTATGTGCTTTGTGAAAGTCCTATCAGGCGTCTTGATCTATCTCTATAGATCTTGATGCCGAATATGAAAGCAACTTCTCCTAGGTCCTTCATTGAAAAACTCTTGTTCAAATATTCCTTCATGTTCACCAAAAGTTCTATATTGTTTCCAATAAGCAATATGTCATCCACATATAATACTAGAAAAGCTATAGAGCTCCCACTTACTTGTAAATACAAGCTTCTCCATAAACTTGTATAAACCCAAACGCTTTGACACCTAATCAAAGCAAAGATTCCAACTCCGAGATGCTTGCACCAGCCCATAAATGGATTGCTGGAGCTTACACACTTTGTCAACATTCTCAGGATCGACAAAACCTTCTGGTTGCATCATATACAACTCTTCCTTAAGGAAACCGTTAAGGAACGTTGTTTTAACATCCATGTGCCAGATTTCATAATCGAAAAATGCAGCTATTGTCAACATGATTCTGACGGACTTAAGCATTGCTACGGGTGAGAAAGTCTCATCGTAGTCAACTCCTTGAACTTGTGAAAACCCATTTGCCACAAGTCGAGCTTTATAGAGGGTGATATTACCGTCCACGTCCGTATTGTTCTTGAAGATCTATTTATTCTAAATGACTTTTTGCCCTTCAGGTAATACTTCCAAAGTTCATACTTTGTTTTCATGCATGGATCCCATCTTGGATTTCATGGCCTCTGACCAGTTGTCAGAATCCAGGACCACCACCGCTTCTCCATAGCTCGTAGGTTCATCGTTGTTGTTGTCCAACAACATGACCTCTAAGACAGGGTTACCGTACCACTTAGGAGTAGTACGTATCCTTGTCGACCTACGAGGTTCGATAGTAACTTGATCCGAAACTTCATGATCACTCTCATGGCGGGCATGGCGGGCCTCGATCTCAGCTTTGCCGCAACATCTGGGGCATCTGGCGCATCCGTGTCCGTGCGCATTGCCCGTGTTGACCTTGGACTTGGAGCCCAACGTTAACGGGACAAGGACTTAACGTTGGGGTTGCTTAGACACCGCTAATTGTCCTTGGAGGTGCACATGTACCTCTAGCCACCGCTTGTTGGTTCCAGTTTCAAAGTGGACACACGCCCAGATCCGCTGTTGGGCGCATTGCCGCCGCCGGGTCCTTGCCCACTGACTCTTACGACACGTATGCGTGCATGACACTCGAGTCGGCGTGCGCCTGCTGCTCTGACACCTGAGCTGGGGTATCCTCTCAGGATCGACGGTGAGCCAGCCAGACGGCCAACTCCTCCTCTTTTGAGTAGGTTACGAGGTCCCATTCGATGGATCCGGAGTTGCCGTACTCAGATTTGTTGCCCGCCAGCCGATGGTCACCAGAGAGGAATTGTGCGTATCGGACTGGAGATGGAGTGGAGTGGCATATGGCTAGGTTTTGATAGAGGACGCGGATAGGGATGGGATATTTAAGGGGTCAGAGTGGACCGGTCTGATGTGGCGTACGCGTCCTGGCATATCCGAGCGACCCTAAATCCGTCCCACGTATAAGCTAAGTTTGAGGGGTGCCTAATAAGCCGAACTTTTGGGCTGCCTATAAGTGGTTTGGTTGGGCCGTAGTTTTTGATCTAGGCGGTATCCGGCTATCCTCCCGGTCAGTTGAGGGGAAGTGGGGGTTGTAGATGCATTTAGTGTTTTTTTGTTACTCATTAGAATCACAATGCACTAGGACAAAATTAGTAGGGGAAACTCTCAGTCCATCTGCAACTGTGTCGAGGGTTGGGTGCGACATATGCCAAAGGATGGCTTATCATGGTGGGAGTGAGTAGAACGTCCCCGGTGCCTGGAAGCGGGATGAGGCGTAGACACGAACGCCGGCAAACTTTACCCAGGTTCGGGGCTCTCCTAGGAGATAACACCCCTAGTCCTGCTCTGCGGGGTCTCCGCATGATCACTAAAGGCACAAGTGATACAAGTTGCTCCTTGAGCTGTTTGCTAGAGGAAGGAGAAGGCAAGGCTAGCTCTCTCCTGCCCTAGGAATGTGGCTAGGTCTAAGGGGGTGGGAACCCTTTGCATGGGTGCCCTGGGGGGTTTATATAGGCCTACCCCCAGGGGTACAATGATAATCTGGCCGGCTGCTGGGCCCAGCCGTCAGTGTCTCCGGCCTCCGGCTTCTCCACCGACCGCTGGGGCCCGCCGCCTGGTGGGCCCCACCGACCGGTCTGGTACGGAGCCGACAGGCCTCTTCCGCCGCTGGTGGGTCTGGTTGGTGGCTGGTCATTGTAGCCGCGCCGCTAATGACGCGGGCTTGGTCATCTCAGCGTGGCTACAGTCCCTGCCGCCTGGTGGGACATCACTGTAGCCACACCTGGTCTCGTCAGGTTAATGGTGTACGGGCTTCGAGGGAGGGGATGGCCGCCTGCCCGAGGCCTGCCCTCCTCCGGTCCGCCTGGCTCGGTGTGCGCCGTCTTCTGGGATGTCACTGCCCGGTAGGGCCCGCAGCCTGCGGGTCGTACCGACATGCCGTCGTGGGGAGCAGGGCTCCGCCTGCCCAGAGTGATGTCAGAGGAGAGTGGCAACAGTGCCGCGTCGTGCGGAGATCTCCACCCGTACGGGAACACTGTGGCCACGCTGACCCCAGCATTCGGGGGGTGAGGGCTTCACTATTGCATGCCCCGTCTCGTCCTCTTGACGGGGGCACAGATTCTGAGGGTGCACGGTGGCCGCCTGCTAGATGCCATCTTCCATAGGGGCCGGGCGGCTGGAGCCGGCAGCTCGTGATTCCGTCTGTTGGCGGTTGGCCACCCTCTGGCAGCCAGCCGTTGGGTTTGCCGGTCCCCAGAAGGCGGAGCTTCAGCCTTGGGCGCAGCGAGGCGGAGCTGGCCCAAGGTCTTGATAAATTCAGGGACTCGGGTGAGCCTATCCGTGGCCCATTACTCCGACAGTAGTCCCCGAAGCCGGTGAGGCGTCGTGGTCGAGGGGCCGCGAAGTCTAAGCGGCTTCCCCCCCTCACCGAGCTCTGGGAGAGCGTTGATCCGTCTTGCGGTTGGCCGACTGCTGAAGCCGGCCTCGCCTAGGTGGAACCATTTGGTTGATTTTGAACTCCAAGGCGGGAAAACAGGTGGCGTGCCTGCTAAGCTTCCTGGGCCGCCACCCGCCACAGACATGCCACGCGGCACGCGCCAGCCCGACCAGCCTGCCACCCCACGCCCCTGATGGGACGTGATAGTGGGCCAGGCCCGCCACTACCGCGCCTCGGCACCCGGGCGGATCCGCTGTGCCAAGGGGGGCGGTTGCCATTCCCACGACCATTCGCGGCGTGGTAAATGCGTGCGATAATTGGGGGACGTGGGGTCGTGGGCTGATACGTCCATTTTGCATCATGCTTTTATATCAATATTTATTGCATTATGGGCTGTTATTTCACGTTATGTTACAATACTTATGGCTATTCTCTCTTATTTTACAAGGTTTACATGAAGAGGGAGAATGCCGGCAGCTGGAATGCTGGGCTGGAAAAGGAGCAAATATTGAAGGACTATTCTGCGCAACTCCAAAAGCCCTGAAACTCCACGAAATGTCTTAAAATAAATAAAGAAAAATCGTCGCCAAAGATGAAGGCCAGGGGTCCCACACCCTGCTCACGAGGGTGGGGGGCGCGCCCCCTACCTCGTGGCCCCCCTGGTGGCTCTCCGACGTCCATCTTCTCCTATATGAAGTCTTTCGATGAGAAAAAAATAGAAGGCAACCTTTCGGGACGAGACTCCGCCGCCACGAGGCAGAACCTTGGCGGAACCAATCTAGGGCTCCGGCAGAGCTGTTCTGCCGGGGGCACTTCCCTCCGGGAGGGGGAAATCATCACCATCGTCATCACCAATGCTCCTCTCATCGGGAGAGGGCAATCTCCATCAACATCTTCATCAGCACCATCTCATCTCCAAACCCTAGTTCATCTCTTGTATCCAATTCTTGTCTCCAAGTCTGGGATTGGTGCTAGTAGGTTACTAGTAGTGTTGATTACTCCTTGTAGTTGATGCTAGTTGGTTTATTTGGTGGAAGATCATATGTTCAGATCCTTTATGCACATTATTACCCCTCTGATTATGAACATGAATATGCTTTGTGAGTAGTTACGTTTGTTCCTAAGGACAAGGGAGAAGTCTTGCTATTACTAGTCATGTGAATTTGGTACTCGTTCGATATTTTGATAAGATGTATGTTGTCTAACCTGTAGTGGTGTTATGTGAATGTCGACTACATAACACTTCACCATTATTTGGGCCTAGAGGAAGGCATTGGGAAGTAATAAGTAGATGATGGGTTGCTAGAGTGACAGAAGCTTAAACCCTAGTTTATGCATTGCTTCGTAAGGGGCTGATTTGGATCCATATGTTTCATGCTATGGTTAGGTTTACCTTAATACTTTTGTAGTAGTTGCAGATGCTTGCAATAGAGGTTAATCATAAGTGGGATGCTTGTCCAAGTAAGGGCAGTACCCAAGCACCGGTCCACCCACATATCAAATTATCAAAGTACCGAACGCGAATCATATGAGCGTGATGAAAACTAGCTTGACGATATTCCCATGTGTCCTCGGGAGCGCTTTTCCTATTATAAGAGTTTGTCCAGGCTTGTCCTTTGCTACAAAAAGGATTGGTCCACCTTGCTGCACTTTATTTACTTTTGTTACTTGTTGCTCGTTACAATTTATCCTATCACAAAACTATCTGCTACCACTTATTTCAGTACTTGCAAAGAATACCTTGCTGAAAACCGCTTATCATTTCCTTCTGCTCCTTGTTGGGTTCGACACTCTTACTTATCAACAGGACTACGATAGATCCCCTATACTTGTGGGTCATCAAGACTCTTTTCTGGCGCCGTTGCCGGGGAGTGAAGCGCCTTTGGTTGGTGGAATTTGGTAAGGAAAAATTTATTTAGTGTGCTGAAATTTTCTGTCACTTGTTACTATGGAAAGTAATTGTTTGAGGGGCTTGTTCGGGGTATCTTCACCCCGTCCAGTTGAGCCAAGAGTTGCTCCTCAACCTACTGAATCTACTGAACCTACTGAAAATGAAACTCCTGTTGAGATTCCTTCGGGCATGATGGAAAAACTGCTAGCTAACACTTTTACAGGAGATGGAACAAAGCATCCTGATGAACATCTACGCTATGTGGATGATATTTGTGGACTATTTAAGCTTGCAGGTATACCCGATGATGTTGTTAAGAGGAAGGCTTTCCCTTTATCTTTGGAGGGAGACGCATTGACATGGTATAGGCTATGTGATGATACGAGATCATGGAACTATTAAAGATTGAAATTGGAATTTCATCAAAAGTATTACCCTATGCATCTTGTTCATCGTGATCGCAATTATATATATAATTTTTGGCCTCGCGAAGGAGAAAGCATCGCTCAATCTTGGGGGAGGCTTAAATCAATGTTATATTCATGCCCCAATCATGAGCTCGCAAAAGAAGTGATTATGCAAAGTTTTTATGCTCGGCTTTCTGGTAACAATCGCACCATGCTCGATACTTCTTGTGCTGGCTCTTTTATGATGAAGCCTACTGAATTTAGATGGAATTTATTGGATAGAATTAAACGCAACTCTCAAGATTGGGACCTTGACGAAGGTAAGGAGTCAGGTATGACACCTAAGTTTGATTGTGTTAAATCTTTTATGGATACCGATATTTTTCATAAGTTTAGCACTAAATATGGACTTGACTCTGAGATAGTAGCTTCTTTCTGTGAATCTTTTGCTAATTATGTTGATCTCCCCAAGGAGAAGTGGTTTAAATATCATCCTCCCATAGAAGTAAAAGTATATGCACCTATTAAAGTTGAAGAAAAGAGTGTCACTTATAATGATCCTATTGTTCCTACTTCTTATGTTGAGAAACCACCCTTCCCTGTTAGAATGAAGGATCATGCTAAAGCTTCAACTATTGTTCGTAAAAGCAATACTAGGACTTATACACCTCCTGAGCAAGTCAAAGTAGAACCCAATATTGCTATTGTTAAAGATCTCTTGTCTGATAATATTGATGGGCATGTTATTCAATTCTCTGGTGAAACTGCTAGAATTGCTAAACCCTGTGATAGAGATAAACATAGACCTGTAGTAGGCGTGCCTGTTATTTCTGTTAAAATAGGAGATCATTATTATCATGGCTTATGTGATATGGGTGCTAGTGCTAGTGTTATACCCATTGACTTATACAAAGAAATTATGCATGAGATTGCACCTGCTGAGTTAGAGGAAATTGATGTTACAATTAAACTTGCCAATAGAGATACTATATCTCCAATAGGAATTGTTAGAGTGTTGAAGTCTTGTGTGGGAAAACCAAATATCCCGCTGATTTTCTTGTTCTTGGTTCTCCACAAGATAGCTTTTGTCCCATTATATTTGGTAGACCCTTCTTGAATACTGTTAATGCTACAATAGACTGCAAAAAGAATGTTGTTACTGTTGGCTTGGATGATATGGTTCATGAGTTTAATTTCTCTAAATTTAGTAAACAACATTGTGAGGAAGAATTGCCTAGTAAGGATGAAATTATTGGTCTTGCTTTTGTTGCCGTACCTCCTAGTGATCCTTTAGAACACTATTTGCTAGACCATGAAAATGATATGTTCATGAATGAAAGAAGGGAAATAGATGAAGTATTCTTTAAACAGGAACCTATTCTGCAACACAATTTGCCCGTTGTAATCCTAGGGGATCCCCCTCCACCCAAGGGTGATCCCGTGTTTGAGCTTAAACCGTTGCCTGATAATCTTAAATATGCTTATCTTGATGAAAAGAAAATATATCCTGTCATTATTAGCGCTAACCTTTCAAAGCATGAAGAAGAAAGATTATTGAAAACTCTGAAGAAGCACCGTGCCGCTATTGGATATACTCTGGATGATCTTAATGGCATCAGTCCCACTCTATGTCAACATAAAATTGTAGCGACCATACCTCAAACAGTCCGATCTCTGTGCTCAGTGTCATCCCTGGATCAGTAATGCTGACACCACACAGTACTTGGAGGATTTATAACAGAGTAGCAATCACAGACTTATTACATCGAATGTCTCAAGAGAGAACTTATTGAAATAAATATGGCTTAAGGCCATCTAAATACGATAACAGCGGAAGGCTTGGAAGATAAGCGAGTCCATCAACTCCAACGACATCACTGAGTATAGAACCACGAGCTAAAAGCACCTTACTCGTCGTCTGAAAAGTCTGCAACATGAAACGTTGCAGCCCAAAACGGGTCAGCACATGGAATATGCTGGCAATGTAACACATAGAGAAAGACAATGAATTAAGCTATTCTACATGCATATTTGGCTGGTGGAAAAGCTTTATGGTTACAGTTTTTGCATAAAGCCAATTTTTCCCTACTGCAAAGGAATAAATTTATTTAACTATCATGGTGGTTGTTAAACATTGAGAATGGTTGACAGCATTCTCAATCCCAATTAAAAGTACTCTTTAAAACCCAACAATATTGATTATAGTAACATAATGAGATTCACAGGAAAATCAAGTACTAGATACTCAAGATGTCCATAACCGGGGACACGGCTAACCATGATTAGTTTATACACTCTGCAGAGGTTTGCGCACTTTTCCCCACAAGACTCGATCGCCTCCGTTGGATTTCTCGCACTACATGATGTTTGAGAAACGGATGACCGAGACATAGTCTTTCGGAAGCGCTAGCACCTTACTAAAAGGGTAGTCCGGTACACCTACTTTCCCCTACATCTGCTAGTCCACCCGTAAGAGTTCGCACGACTTAATCAACTATGCCAGAGCCCATAATGGCTTGTGGCTGCACACGTAAGTTTCTAGTTTGAAAAATCTCATGATCCCTTTTAGCCTGGGTGGCGGTCCGAAGAAAAACAGGCAAGTCCTGATAGAAACTAGGTGTCTCAATCCACCCAGATGTGTGTTTAAGTTGCCACCTTAAATAAACCATTAATTAACAAACTCACATCTGTCATGGAAATTCACTCACCCAATCCACGTCTACTAGCATAGCATGGCATAATAAGCAAACGTAGAAGTAACTCCCAGGGGTTTGAAAACAAAACAGGTAATAGGTACTACCTCATCTACTTCCCATCCCACAATTTAATTAGATCCTAATCATGCAATGTTTGAGGATTGATCTAATGCATAAAAACTGGGTATGAGAAGAGGTATGACCAAAGTGTTACTTGCCTTGCTGATGATCCGCGAAACCTAGAGACTCAAAGTAACAGGCGGTGCAATCCGGGTATTCTATCGCAGACAAACAAACAAATATACAATAAGTACTCATCTAATGCACAGGTAAAACTCAAATAAAAGATCTAACCTGAAAGTTCAACTTAAGAACTCCGGTTTGCAAAAGGAATCAAAAACAAACGAAGCAACGGAAGTCAAACGGCGAAAGAAAACAGCTTCGTTTTACTAATCTGGATCTAAATCAAATTTTACAGAAGCAAAAACTGGTTTAAGTTGATTATTCGAAAAGAGGGTGTCGAGACAAAACTCCAGGCGCTTGAATCGCCTGATTCCGATAAACGAGCGAAAAGTTATACTAAAACGAAAATCTGATCAGGAATCAAGATCAGAAAAATCGCGGATTAAATCCGAGAAAAAGAAAAATGACGAACCGGTTAACGAACGAACGTTCGTAACTAAACTAATCTGACGAACATGTTCATTAAAACAAACGAACGTGCGAACGCTCGCTATTTAACCGAACCGAAGAAAAAACTGATCTAACAAAAAACCGAAAAAAAACCAAAGAAAAACTTCTCGGTTTAAAAAAAACCGGCGCGGAAATCGAGGCGGCGGCGAACCTCGGAAGGCGGGTCGCGGCGGCGGCGGGCGCGGGTGGCGGCTAGGGTTAGGGTTTCGGTGGGTGGGCCGGCGGTGGCGGATCGGGCCTGGGGCGGTGGGGGCGCCAGTGGGCTCGGGCGGCGGCTGACGGGCCTGGGGCGCCGGGGGTGGCTCTTATATAGTGCGCCCCCCAGCGGACTCCCGCTCGGGCACGGCCCAGAGGCGGTTCGTTTTTTTTAAATAATTCCGCACAGAAGAAAAATAAAAATAAATACTAAACAGACTCCAAAAATCCCGAAATAAATTTTCCCCGACTTTTAAAATCAAGCCGGACAAGATGCACATTTATTTGGGGCCTAAATGAAATTTTGAAAAACGCGCATTTTTCCTAAATTCAAATAAAACGTGAAAAACTCCAAAATAAATCTTATTTGATTTTTTTATTAAATCTTCATTATTTCTTTATTTTGGGAAAGTCATTTTATTCCCTCTCTGAGTTTTTGGTAGTAGAAATAATTGAAGATAAAATGAATAAAATCAAATGATCCTATTTTCAAAATTTGAGAAAACTCAAATATGAAAATAACGAAATCCCCAACTCTCTCCGTGGGTCCTTGAGTTGCGTAGAATTTCTAGGATCGAGCAAACAATGCAACAAAATATGACATGCAAATGATGATCTATGTATAACATTCCAAATTGAAAATTTGGGATGTTACAAACCTACCCCCTTAAGATGAATCTCGCCCTCGAGATTCGGGTTGGCTAGCAAATAGGTGAGGGTGGGCCTTGAGCAGATCTTCCTCTCGTTGGCAGGTGGCTTGTTCCTCGGTGTGGTGGCTCCACTGAACTTTGCAAAACTTGATAACCTTGCTGCGAGTAACTCGACTGGCAAACTCGAGAATCTTAACAGGTTTCTCCTCGTAGGTCAGATCATCATTCAAATGAATTGCTTCCAGTGGCACAGTATCTCTCAGTGGTATATCAGCCATCTCTGCGTGACACTTCTTCAAATGAGAAACATGGAACACATCGTGGACACCTGACAACCCCTCGGGTAATTCCAACTTGTACGCTACTTCTCCCATGCATTCCAGAACTTTGTATGGTCCCACAAAACGTGGCACTAACTTTCCTTTAACTCCAAAACGCTTTACTCCTCGAAGCGGAGATACTCGAAGATAAACTCTATCTCCGACTTCGTATTCTGTCTCCTTGCGTTTTGAATCTGCATAGCTCTTCTGCCTTGACTGAGCTACCTTGAGCCTGTCGCGAATCAACTTTACTTTCTGTTCAGACTCCTTAATCAAATCCGGTCCAAACAACTGGCGGTCTCCAACCTCATCCCACAACAACGGGGTTCTGCACCTCCTTCCGTACAAGGCTTCGAAAGGGGCCATCTTCAAACTGGATTGATAACTATTGTTGTAAGAAAACTCCGCATATGGCAAGTTGTCATCCCAACTTGATCCATAATCCAAAACACAAGCTCTAAGCATATCCTCCAAAATCTGATTGACTCTCTTGGTCTGTCCATCTGTTTGTGGGTGGAAAGCTGTGCTAAACTCCAGCCTGGTTCCCAATGTTTCGTGCAACTGTTTCCAGAACTTTGAGGTAAATTGGGTTCCTCTATCTGATACGATACTCCTCGGAACTCCATGCAAACATACAATCCTTGTCATGCATATCTTAGCCAATTTGGCACTGCTGTAGGTGGTCTTTACTGGGATGGAATGAGCTACCTTCGTCAAACGATCGACTACAACCCAAATCGAGTCATAGCCTGAACGAGTCCTGGGCAATCCCGTGATGAAATCCATGCCTAGTTTATCCCACTTCCATTCGGGTATAGGCAAAGGCTGCAACAATCCTGTTGGCTTTTGATGTTCTGCCTTCACCCTCTGACATACATCACAAACTGCTACATACTCTGCAATATCCTTCTTCATTCCGGTCCACCAGAAAGTTTCCTTCAAATCCAAATACATCTTGGTATTTCTGGGGTGAATCGCATATGGTGAATCATCTGCCTCTTGCAGAATCAACTTCCTGATCTCTGGGTCATTGGGCACATAAACACGGTCTTCAAACCGTAGGGTATCGTGCTCATCCTCACGAAATCCCTTAGCCTTCCCTTCGCTCATTTTCTCCTTTATAGAGGAAACTTCCTTATCTGTCTTTTGAGCTTCTCTGATTTTATCCATCAATGTAGACTGAATCTCCAATCCTGCTACGAAGCCTCTCGGAACTATTTCCAAACATAGCTCATGAAGATCCTCGGCTAACTCCTTGGGTATTTCTTCCGTCATTAGTGTATTGACATGGCTCTTGCGGCTCAACGCGTCTGCTACAACGTTAGCCTTCCCGGGGTGATAATGCAATCTCATATCGTAATCTTTAATAAGCTCCGACCATCTCCTCTGCCTGAGATTTAACTCCTTCTGCGTGAAGATGTACTTCAAACTCTTGTGATTCGTGTACACCTCACAATGATTTCCAATGAGAAAATGTCTCCACGTTTTCAGTGCGTGCACTACGGCTATTAACTCCAAATCATGAGTAGCATAATTCAACTCATGAGGCTTAAGATGTCGTGAAGCATATGAAACAACTCTTCCCTCCTGCATAAGCATTGCTCCAAGTCCTCGACGTGAAGCGTCGCAATACACTTCATAATCCTTGGTCTGATCTGGCAGAATTAATACTGGTGAGGTAACCAAACGTTTCTTCAACTCTTGGAAACTAGCCTCACACTCCTCCGTCCAAATGAACTTGGTATCCTTCTTCAACAATTTGGTCATAGGCTTCACAATCTTCGAGAAATTTTCAATGAATCTCCGGTAGTATCCTGCGAGTCCAAGGAAACTCCGGATCTCTCCAACTGTTGTTGGTGCTTCCCAGTTTGTCACAGTGACAACTTTAGTGGGGTCTACTGCTATACCTTCTCCGGATATAACATGTCCGAGAAATCCAACTTCCTTTAGCCAAAACTCACACTTGCTGAACTTGGCATATAGCTGATGTTCTCTGAGCTTCTCGAGTACCAAACGCAAGTGCTCCTTATGTTCCTCTTCATTCTTCGAGTAAACCAAAATATCATCAATGAACACCACGACGAACTTTCCAAAAACTCCATAAACACCTTGTTCATCATGTTCATAAAGTAGGCTGGGGCGTTAGTCAGACCAAATGACATAACGGTGTACTCATACAGCCCGTACCTGGTGGTAAAATCCGTCTTCAGTATATCTTGCTCCCGAATCTTCAACTGATGGTACCCTGATCGCAAATCGATCTTGGAAAACACCTTAGCTCCTTGCAACCGATCAAACAGATCATTGATCATTGGTAGTGGGTACTTGTTCTTGATTGTTACTTCATTCAATCCGCGATAATAAACAACCATTCTTAACGATCCATCCTTCTTCTCCACCAGAAGTACTGGCGATACCCAAGGCGAAGAACTTGGGCGAATAAAATCTTTGTCCAACAACTCCTTAATCTGCTTCTTAATTTCCTCCAAATCTTGGGCTGGCATCCTGTACGGTCTCTTGGATATCGGCCCAGTGCCTGGCAGTAGTTCAATTAAGAACTCAATATCTCTATCGGTGGCATGCCTGGTGAGGGAGTCCTGGGCTAGGGGGTGTCCGGATAGCCGGATTATCATCGTCAGCCGGACTCCAAGACTATGAAGATACAAGATTGAAGACTCCGTCCCATGTCCGGATGGGACTTTCCTTGGCGTGGAAGGCAATCTTGGCGATACGGATATGTAGATCTCCTACCATTGTAACCGACTCTGTGTAACCCTAGCCCTCTCCGGTGTCTATATAAACCGGAGGGTTTTAGTCCGTAGGACAACAACCATTACAACAATCATACCATAGGCTAGCTTCTAGGGTTTAGCCTCCTTGATCTCGTGGTAGATCCACTCTTGTACTACCCATATCATCAATATCAATCAAGCAGGAGTAGGGTTTTACCTCCATCGATAGGGCCCGAACCTGGGTAAAAACATCATGTCCCTTGTCTCCTGTTACCATCCGCCTAGATGCACAATTCGGGACCCCCTACCCGAGATCCGCCAGTTTTGACACCGACATTGGTGCTTTCATTGAGAGTTCCTCTGTGTCGTCACCGATAGGCTTGATGGCTTCTTCAATAAACAACAACACCGTCCAGGGTGAGACTTTTCTCCCCGGACAGATCTTCGTGTTCGGCGGCTTCGCACTGCGGGCCAATTCCCTTGGCCATCTGGAGCAGATCGAAAGCTACGCCCCTGGCCGTCAGGTCAGGTTTGGAAGCCTAAACTTCATGGCCGACATCCGCAGAGTCTTGATCCTCGATGGATTCGAGCTACAGCCGAGCATGCCGCGCTGTCACGATGGGCATGATTTAGCTCTGCCGCCGGACAGTGCCCTGGAGGCCGCATACGAGTCCGCTCTGACCCATAGTTCGGAGCAGACTGCACAGATCGAGGACAGGTGGCTGGAAACTGCCTCGGGGGCTACAACTTCTACGGCGATAGAGCCGAATACTGATCTTGTCCCTTATAAATCTCGTGACTCTGAGGCGCCGGACTCCTAGCCGGACTCCGAACCTCCTGAGCTCCTGCCAATCGAATCCGATTGGGCGCCGATTATGGAATTCACCGCCACGG
Source organism: Triticum timopheevii (assembly GCA_963921465.1). NCBI lineage: Eukaryota > Viridiplantae > Streptophyta > Magnoliopsida > Poales > Poaceae > Triticum > Triticum timopheevii. Next base: position 594,341,056 of record OY997274.1, read on the forward strand.
ACATCTTTCAGCACTCACCCTTTGGCGACATCCTGAATTCGCTAAAGCATCTCTCGTTATCAGGAGAACCCTGGCCAGACTACGGTCAGGACGGTTGGGATGCGGACGACGAAGAAATTCAAAACCCACCCACCACCCACTTCGTAGCCACTGTCGACGATCTAACCGACATGCTAGACTATGACTCCAAGGACATCGACGGTATGGACGACGATGCCGGAGACGATCAAGAACCAGCGCCTACAGGGCACTGGAAGACCACCTCGTCATATGACAGATACATGGTGGACACCCCTAAGGATGGGGATGGCGAAGAAGCAGCGGAGGCAGATTCCTCTAAGAAACAGCCCAAGCGCCGACGTCAGCGGCGCCGCTCTAAATCCCGCCATAGCAAGAATGGAGATTCCGGCACCGGGGATAACAACACCCCAGAGAGTGCCGAAGACAACCCCCTTCAGAACAATTAAGCACAGGAGGACGTGGAAGCCAGCCCTCGCGAGAGAGCGGCAGATGAGGAGCTGGAGGATGACAATTACATGCCTTCCTCCGGAGATGAGGCAAGCCTCAACGACGACGAATTTGTCGTGCTCGAGGATCCCGTCGAACAAGAGCGTTTTAAGCGCAGGCTAATGGCCACGGCGAACAGCCTAAAGAAAAAGCAGCAACATCTTCAAGCTGATCAAGACCTGCTGGCCGACAGATGGACCGAGGTCCTCGCGGCCGAAGAGTATGAACTCGAACGCCCGTCCAAAAGTTACCCAAAACGCAAGTTGCTCCCCCAACTAGAGGAGGAAGCATACAAATCTTCATCACCAGCGCATACGGCAGACCGACCACCCCGTGGTCGCGACAGAGAGGCATCTAGGCCCTCCACTAGAACCATACCCCGGCACCGCTCGAAAAGTACGAAGCCACAGGGGAATGCGCCGGACTTGCGGGAAATATTGGAGGAGAAGGCAAGACAATCCAGATCCATCTACGGATCACGTGGGCGCCCCACGACCCACGACGACTACCGTCACGCCGGATACAGCAACTCCGGCCGGGCCGAACACAGTAGACAACACTCTCTTGAGCTACGTTGCGATATTGCTCAATATAGAGGCGCCGCACACCCACTATGCTTCACAGACGAAGTAATGGATCATCAAATCCCTGAAGGGTTTAAACCCGTGAACATCGAATCCTACGATGGCACAACAGACCCCGCGGTTTGGATCGAAGATTATCTCCTTCATATCCACATGGCCCGCGGCGACGATCTCCATGATAACTTCCAGGGCACATATGTGCGACCACCAGACGCCGATGACCTAAGCCACATAATTCAGCAGCCAGACGAATCGGCCAGACAGTTCTGGACATGGTTCTTAACAAAGAAAAATCAAATCGTCGACTGTCCGGATGCAGAGGCCCTCACAGCCTTCAAACATAACATCCGCCACGAGTGGTTGGCCCGGCACCTAGGACAGGAAAAGCCGAAATCCATGGCAGCCCTCACATCACTCATGACCCACTTCTGTGCGGGAGAGGACAGCTAGCTAGCTCACAGCAACAACCTCAGCAAAAATGCTGGCAGTCCGGATACTAAGGACCACAATGGCAGGTCACGTCGAAACAAAAACAAACGCCGTGTTAACAGCGATAACAATGAGGATACGGCAGTCAACGCCGAATTCAGAGGCTCTAAACCCGGTCAACGGAAGAAGCCATTCAAAAGAACTACCCCGGGTCCGTCCAATTTGGACCGAATACTCGATCGCTCATGCCAGATACATGGCACCCCCGAAAAGCCAGCTAATCACACCAACAGAGATTGTTGGGTATTTAAGCAGGCAGGCAAGTTAATTGCCGAAAACAATGATAAGGGGTTGCACAGCAACAACGAGGAAGAGACCCGGCCGCCAAACAGTAGAGGATAGAAGGGTTTCCCCCCACAAGTGCGGACGGTAAATATGATATACGCAACCCACATACCCAAGAGGGAGCGGAAGCGTGCACTTCAGGACGTATATGCGATGGAGCCAGTCGCCCCAAAGTTCAATCCATGGTCCTCTTGCCCGATCACCTTCGATCGAAGAGACCACCTGACCAGTATCCGCCATGGCGGATTTGCCACATTGGTTTTAGACCCAATCGTCGATGGATTTCACCTCACTAGAGTCCTGAGGGATGGCGGTAGCAGCCTGAACCTGCTTTATCAGGATACAATGCGCAAGATGGGCATAAACCCCTCAAGGATTAAACCTACAAAGACGACCTTCAATGGCGTCATATCAGGTGTCAAGGCCAATTGTACAGGCTCGGTCACACTGGAAGTGGTCTTCGGATCCCCGGATAATTTCCGAAGCGAGGAGTTAATCTTCGACATAGTCCCGTTCCGCAGTGGCTATCACGCCCTGCTCGGACGAACCGCGTTTGCAAAGTTCAACGCAGTGCCGCATTATGCATACCTCAAGCTCAAGATGCCAGGCCCTCGTGGAGTCATCACGGTCAACGGAAACACTGAACGCTCCCTCCGAACGGAGGAACACCCAGTGGCTCTCGCGGCAGAAGTACAAAACAGCCTTTTAAGACAATTTTCGAGTCCGGCCGTTAAAAGACCAGACATGATTAAACGCGCCTGGAGCAACATACATCAAGACCACCCGGCACGTTCCGAGCACGCGTAGCAATGCGACCCCACCCCCAGCCCTTGCATGATTGCAATACAAGCTCCTCGCGTACATCATTACGCTCTGGAGATACCTTGGGCATAAGGGGAGGGGCACGACCATGGCAGGCCCAGAGTGCGGCTCAACCACACCAGGGGCTCCTAAGTGTGTCGCTCTTTTTCTTTTCCTTTTTTCCTTTTATCTTATCTACAGGACTCCGTTTATAAGAGGACCTGTCCGGCAGTAGATCGGCCGAACTCACGATGCAACAGCCAGGGACGATCAAGGGCTACGATGAACACTCAGGTGGTCTCCATTATGAGCATTAAATCTGTTTATTACACAATTCCGCAGCCCACCCCTGGAGGGGGACATGATTAAATAGTCCAAACCCTTGCTTTCCGCACCATTTGTATCGTTCTGCACTCATAGCAGAATTCCTTGAAATAAACAATGCAGCACTTTTGCCTATAAATTGCATTACTTTTTTTTACATATATGTTCATTAATGACATCTTGCACCCGTAAATTTTGGTACAGCCGAATACACCAGGGACTTATGTTCCCCGCATTATGGTGTGATAAGTCCGAACACTTTCACAAGTGCGGCACCCCGAACTTATAGCGTTATATGCATCGGCTCCGAATCATGTCTTGGGTCAATAGTTGGGTTTGCTCGGCTCCCATGTTTTGGTACCTTACGTTCCATTCTGTCGGCTAAGGTAGCACTGGGAGAACCACTGCGATTGCGCCCCGGTTGAGCTGGGCGAGCGCCTCAGTGGAGAAAGCTAAAACTGACTGTCATGATAAGGCGAGAGACTGGTCGCTGTTCGAGAGGTCTTTTCGAGTCCCTAAAGACTTAGGCCGCTTCGAGCGAAGAACCAGATAATGTCCGGCCAAGGCGTGGATAGCGCCCCAAACTCGGTCTTCCGAATACTAGGGGCTTCGCCGAAATTTAAAATTATAGAATTCTATGGCTAAGTGAGAGTGTTCAAGCATTATAAGTCCGTTTGCCTTGTTCGTCGTGTTGAGCGCCTCCCTAGATGGACCCAAAAATGGGAACAAGAGCGCTCAAGTTTATCCCGAACACCCCAGCACTCGTGGCATGGGGGCTGAAGCCGACGACTTGCCATCTCTCAGATTTAATAAACGACCACACAGAAGGTAATATTTTAAATTAATAAGCGTTGCTTAGCGCATATGAACTAAGTTTTCAGCGCACAGGATAACACATAGCGAGTTTACTCAAAAATTACATCTCTGGGGCACTCATCCGCAATCTTGCGGGCACCCTTCAGGACAGTCTTATAGTACATCTCGGGCGTACGATACTCCTTGCCCGCTGGCGGCGCGTCAGTGATAAGCTTCTCCGCATCCAGCCTGCCCCAATGCACCTTTGCGCGGGCAAGGGCCTGACGAGCACCTTCAATACAGGCGGAGCGCTTGATGACCTCCACCCAGGGGCACGCATCCACCAGCCGCCGCACGAGGCCGAAGTAGCTCCCAGGCATGGCCTCTCCAGGCCACAGCCAGACTATGAGGCCCTTCATGGCCTGCTCGGCTACCTTGTGGAGCTCGACCAGCCGCTTCAGCTGGTCGCTAGGGGGCATCGGATGTCCGGCCTCAGCGTACGGAGACCAGAAGACCTTCTCCGTTGAGCTCCCCTCTTCAGCCCGGTAGAATGCGGCGGCATCGGACACGCTGCAAGGCAGATCTGCAAACGCCCCTGGAGAGCTCCGAATTCGGGTAAGTAACAGGTAATTTACATTCACATGCTTGCTTTGCATGAAAAATTGCTTACCCGCCACTATCTTCTTCATCGCCTCAATCTCTTGGAGGGACTTATGGACCTCGGCCTTGGCGGCTTTGGCACTTTCAAGAGCCGAGGCAAGCTCGGACTCTCGAGTCTTCGAGTCGCGCTCCAAACTCTCATGCTTCTCCATGAGAGCCTAGAGCTCTTGCCGCACCTCCGCCACCCGCGCCTCCTGCTTCTCTCGCTCCGCCCGTTCCACGGCCGCATTGCGTTCGGCCGCGGACACGGCCTCCTTCAGGGTCGCCACCTCGCTCGTGGCCCCTGCAGTACCCACGTTATCCTTGTTATTTCTATTTGCAGCCAAAATCCTTTTCTGTAAGGTACAAATTTTAAAGTGGTGTTACTCACCTTCTTTGTCCTCGAGCTGCTTCTTGGCAAGGCCGAGCTCTTGCTCGGACCGCTCGAGATCCTGCTTTAAAGCACCGACCTCCGCAGTCAGTGCGGCAGAGGTCAGCAGCGCAGCCTGCAAACCCATATTGACATAATTTTTAGCACTCCTGCGTATATCTTCTATAGATCCTCAGTCCGGTTTTTCTTTCCGAACACCAAACCGAGCATCAGGGGCTACTGTCTATGCGGTATTACATTACATATTTTAAACTTCTTACCTCAAAGCCTGTTAGAAGGCTACTGCAGGCTTCGGTCAGCCCGCTCTTGGCGAGCTGAACCTTCTGAATCACCGCACTCATAATAGTGCGGTGTTCTTCCTCGATGGAAGCGCCATTGAGCGCCTCCAACAAGTTGTCCGGCGCCTCCGGTTGGACGGAGGCTGCCGGCGTCACGGTCTTGCCCTTCTTACAAAGGGGCCGCCTGCCGGACTCCGGAACCACTGCGGGTTCCGGCATAGAGTCCGACGCAAAGTCCGGAAGGTTGCCTTGCGGCACCTCCGGAGCCTCCTCCTGATGGGTCCCCTCCTGGGATCACACCTCGGTGTCGTCAGCACCGCGAGGGGTGGAGGCAGTCGGAATGGAATCCACGTCCGACGGAGCCAAGGACCCGCTCGATGAAGCGGGAAAATCATCATCGGCCGGACTACGGGCAGTATGCGGCATTAGAAGGACACTATGTGACACAAAAGATAAATTATGAATCATTCAGGAATCCGGATACTTACGATCTTGCCGGAGGCCTGGCCCTTGAGGGCCACTCTTCGTCGCCAACATTGGCGTTGGAGGAGCTGTCCGGGGGATGGTCCTTCCACTCTTGGACCCTTCGGCCTCCCCCGTTGGGGAAGCCTTCCTTTTTCTCTCTCCCTCCTCCGGGAGAGAGTCCTCTTTCTCCTCCTCGTCTTCGGGGGAGGAGTCCGCCTTGGAGCCATCGGACGATGAGTTCGATATCACCTGGCGCTGGGAACTTCTTCGCGTTCCTGTGGCCTTCTTCTTGGCCTTCTTCTCCGGCACCACATAAAGTGCCGGGACCAACAGCCCCGTTAAACGGCCATCCGCTGGGTCTTCGGGAAGGGGAGCCGGACAGTCTACCTGTCCGGATGTCCTCTGCCGGTCCTGTCAAAGGCATTGGGAGTTTTAGATCCCACATAGAATTAAACTATGAAAGAAAATAACTGTCCCATAGAGGATAACAAAGCTTACCTTGCCGGCCGGGCGCTTGGTGCTGAATCCGCGATCTTCAGTCGCGGACGCGGGGGCTTCTCTGCCCTTGAACAGCACCCTCCAAGCAGCTTCGTACGTCGTGTCGAAGAGCCCGCTCAGGGTCCGGTGCTGTTCTGGATCGAACTCCCACAAATTGAAGGCTCGTTGTTGGCAAGGGAGAATCCGACGGATGAGCATGACCTGGATCACATTGACAAGCCTAAGCTTCTTGTTCACCAGGGTCTGGAGATAGGACTGGAGTCCTGTCAGCTCCTCCGAACTACCCCATAGCAAGCCCTTCTCTTTCCAGGAGGTGAGCTGCATAGGGATACCAGATCTGAACTCGGGGGCCGCTTCCCATTTAGGGTCGCGCGGCTCGGTGATGTAGAACCACCCCGATTGCCATCCCTTGATGGACTCCACGAAGGCCCCCTCGAGCCAGAGGATGTTGGGCATCTTGCCCACCATGGTGCCTCCGCACTCCACTTGGACGCCCTTCACTACCTTCGGCTTGACGTTGAAGGTCTTGAGCCACAAGCCGAAGTGGGGCCGGATGCAGAGAAAGGCCTCGCACACGACGATAAACGCCGAGATGTTGAGGATGAAGTTTGGCGCCAGGTCGTGGAAGTCCAGGACGTTGTAGAACATGAGCCCCCGGACAAAGGGATGCAGTGGAAAGCCGAGTCCGCGGAGGAAGTGGGGAAGGAATACAACCCTCTCATGGGGCAGCCGGTGCGCGATGTCGCCGGAAAGGTATCCGGTGCCGCGCAGCTTTGCGATGTGCTCCTCCGTAACGGAGGAGGCCAACCATTTGCCTCCCGCTCCAGACATGGTCGGAGAAGGTCGAGATGAGATGTACGGACTTGGGCGTTGGAGCTCGAGTGCGCGGAGATGGATAAGCAAAAGAGGAAGAAGGCGTAGGTAAAAAGGTGAATCCTTATCCCCTTATATATGGGCGGACGAAGACTATGCTTCCCCACCGGCCTGGTAAAACTCGCTTATCTCCCAAGCGCCACCATCAACGGCGCAGTTCGGTTACCCACGTCCGTATTGATGAGAATCCCAGAATAAGGGGAACACGATCTCTGCTTCGACAAGACGTGCCAAGGAAACCGCTTCGCTAAACACGCTGAGGTGGTATAATAAAAAACGATTCAAGTAAAGGCTTGGTAGTGGTGTGACGTCATGCCACAAAATACGTCAGCAGGTTGAACTTGTGTACATATTATTCTCTTTACGGTGGAGTGTGGAATTTATTTTGCAGAGCCAGACACTATCCTGGTGTTCACAATCTTCTATGAATTATTCGGAGGAGGAACCCGCCTTGCAATGCCAAACAATATGCGTGCCGGACTCATCGTCATTGAAGCCTGGTTCAGGGGCTACTGAGGGAGTCCTGGACTAGGGGGTGTCCGGATAGCCGGACTATCATCGTCAGCCGAACTCCAAGACTATGAAGATACAAGATTGAAGACTCCGTCCCGTGTCCGGATGGGACTTTCCTTGGCGTGGAAGGCAAGCTTGGCGATACGGATATGTAGATCTCCTACCATTGTAACCGACTCTGTGTAACCCTAGCCCTCTCCGGTGTCTATATAAACTGGAGGGTTTTAGTCCATAGGACAACAACCATTACAACAATCATACCATAGGCTAGCTTCTAGGGTTTAGCCTCCTTGATCTCGTGGTAGATCCACTCTTGTACTACCCATATCATCAATGTCAATCAAGCAGGAGTAGGGTTTTACCTCCATCGAGAGGGCCCGAACCTGGGTAAAAACATCGTGTCCCTTGTCTCCTGTTACCATCCGCCTAGACGCATAGTTTGGGACCCCCTACCCGAGATCCGCCGGTTTTGACACCGACATTGGTGCTTTCATTGAGAGTTCCTCTGTGTCGTCACTGATAGGCTTGATGGCTTCTTCAATCAACAACAATGCCGTCCAGGGTGAGACTTTTCTGACCATAAACTCAGCTCCGGTGAACTTACTAGCATGCGTGTCTTAAGAGTCTTACTGGGCAGGCTAAACTTATGCACAAATCCCCTTGATATGTATAAATGCGATGCACCAGTATCAAAAGAACAACTGCAGTAAATGCCTTAACCAAAAACTTACCTATTACTGCGTCTGGCTGAGCTTCAACCTCCTCCACGGTAATGTGGTTCACCTGTCCTCTGTTGAAAGGGCTCGGCTTCTTTCCTGAGCTTCCATTGCCATTTCCATTTTGGGCTTCAGGACAATCATTTGCATAATGCCCCGTCTTACGGCACTTATAACAAGTGATATGACTCAGGTCTACCTTGGATGGTGTTGACGGGTTGGTGCGGCTTTGTCCATTGCTTCCTCCATTCCCGTTTCCATTCTTTGTGCCATTATGATTGTGCGAGCTGCCTCCTCCATGAGTATGCTGAAATTGCCCTCCTGACTTTGGGGTAAAGCGTAGCTTCTGCTGAGCTCCAGAATTGTACTTCCCCTGTCCATACTTCCTCTTACGATTGACAATCTGCTGCTGCTTCCCCTCAATCATAAGAGCACGATCTACTAACTCCTGGTAGTTATTGAAAGTGGCTACCATCAACTGCATGCTCAGCTCATCATTCAGTCCTTCTAGAAACTTCTCCTGCTTAGCTGCATCCGTAGCAACGTCATCTGGGGCATAACGTGCTAGCTTACTGAAATCATCCACATACTGGCCAACTGTCCATCCTCCTTGGCGTAAGTTGCGAAACTCACGCTTCTTCATGGCTATAGCTCCTGCTGAAACATGGGCAATACGGAAGGCTTGCTGAAACTGATTCCATGTGACAGTGTCTACAGGGTAAGTGGCTGTAAAATTCTCCCACCATGCTGCTGCGGGTCCGTCAAGCTGATGTGCGGCAAACTTCACCTTTTCTCAATCTGTACATCATGCAGTGGTCAACTCCCTCCCTATCTTACGGAGCCAATCATCTGCTACTATCGGCTCGGTGCTACTGGAAAACACCGGCGGATTCAGCCTTAAGAAATGTGCCAGATGGTCAACGGGTGGTGGTGGTGGTGGGTTGTTGTTGTTGTTGCCTTGGTTCTGTACCAATGTTTGAATCAAGGTATTCTGCTGCTGAATCAACTGAGTGATCTCCGGAGGAAAAAAAATTGGGGTCACGTCTCGGAGGCATCTGAGGGTTTTAAAGAGGAGAGGAGAGTTAAGAATAGAATGAGGTATAGTGAGATAACAATACCCATATGCACATGAGACAAAAGCACACAATATCACTCCAATCAATTCAAACAAGGGCATATAACGGTCTAACTATCGTTACAAAAGTGCTTGGACTAAAACTAATTAAATGGTGGAAAATTCTACTACTGTTATGGTGGTCAACTAGAAAAACTGCTCCGATGAAGATTCCATGATATCTGCTCCAGCTTCATCAACATAGTCATCATCGCTGTCGTCGGGATCCGAGTCGGTGTCGTCGATGATGATATAATTATCTGGACAAGTAGGTTCATCCTCTTCTCCTGTGGGTGCTGATCCTCCCATGAATACTCCAATCTTCTCCTTAAGGTCGCCGTTCCGTCTTACTAGAGCGACGATTTCTTCCATATAGTCTTTACGTGTAGCCTTGAGTTCTTCTTCTAGTTCCTTGATCTTGGTCATAGCCTTCTGCAGATCCTCCATATCTGCGCACATCTGATTCTCCTGGCGGCGGATGTGTTGGTTTAACTCCTGAATATAAGCTGCGATTGATCTGTCCTTCCTGGTGTTGATCATCTCCCAATGCTCATCTCGGCGCCCACAAATTTGGTAGATAGTATTCTTGAGATCGTTGTGGTAAACTTCTCCAATTTGTCCCATGGCGATGTGAGCTCCCATGCTCTCTCCTAGGCTCCATGTTGGTGCATCAAAGGTAAACTCTATTGGCTCCGTGGCTGGTGCAAATGTCCTTCCTGGAATGTAGACTTGAATCATCCAGCGCTCCTCTTCGGGTAAAGTGGCGTTGAAGGTTCCAGTGAAGCTTGGTACTCCTATGTTCAGGTATCTAGTAAGGTGAGTTTTCATCTGGTTGTGTGAACTTGATCCTTGCATCCACCATCCTAAAGAATAGAAAAGATGAGGAGTCAGAAATGAGGAGAAAGAGTAGTGATCTACGGCTTTAGCTTAGTGGCCGTGTCCTACAGTCAGCGTGTGCTCTGATACAATCTTTGTAGCGACCAGACCTCAAACAGTCCGATCTCTGTGCTCAGTGTCATCCCTGGATCAGTAATTCTGACACCACACAGTACTTGGAGGATATATAACAGAGTAGCAATCACACACTTATTACATCGAATTTCTCAAGAGAGAACTTATTGAAATAAATATGGCTTAAGGCCATCTAAATACGATAACAGCGGAAGGCTTGAAAGATAAGCGAGTCCATCAAGTCCAACGGCATCACTAAGTATAGAACCACGACCAAAAAGCACCTTACTCGTCGTCTGAAAAGTCTGCAACATGAAACGTTGCAGCCCGAAATGGGTCAGCACATGGAATATGCTGGCAATATAACACATAGAGAACAACAATGAATTAAGCTATTCTACATGCATATTTGGCTGGTGGAAAAGCTCTATGGTTACAGTTTTTGCATAAAGCCAATTTTTCCCAACTGCGAAGGAAAAAATTTATTTAACTATCATGGTGGTTGTTAAACATTGAGAATGGTTGACAGCATTCTCAATCCTAATTAAAAGTACTCATTAAAACCCAACAATATTGATTATAGCAACATGATGAGATTCACAGGAAAATCAAGTACTAGATACTCAAGATGTCCATAACCGGGGACACGGCTAACCATGATTAGTTTATACACTCTGCAGAGGTTTGCGCACTTTTCCCCACAAGACTCGATCGCCTCCGTTGGATTTCTCGCACTACATGATGTTTGAGAAACGGATTACCGAGACATAGTATTTCGGAAGCGCTAGCACCTTACTAAAAGGGTAGACCGGTACACCTACTTTCCCCTACATCTGCTAGTCCACCCGTAAGAGTTCGCACGACTTAATCAACTATGCCAGAGCCCATAATGGCTTGTGGATGCACACGTAAGTTTCTAGTTTGAAAAATCTCATGATCCCTTCGAGCCTGGGTGGCGGTTCGAAGAAAAACAGGCAAGTCCTGATAGAAACCAGGTGCCTCAATCCACCAAGATGTGTGTTTAAGTTGCCACCTTAAATAAACCATTAATTAACAAACTCACATCTGTCTTGGAAATTCACTCACCCAATCCACGTCTACTAGCATAGCATGGCATAATAAGCAAACGTAGAAGTAACTCCCAGGGGTTTGAAAATAAAACAGGTAATAGGTACTACCTCATCTACTTCCCATCCCACAATTTAATTAGATCCTAATCATGCAATGTTTGAGGATTGATCTAATGCATAGAAACTGGGTATGAGAAGAGGTATGATCAAAGTGTTACTTGCCTTGCTGATGATCCGTGAAAACTGGAGACTCGAAGTAACAGGCGGCGCACTCCGGGTATTCTATCGCAGACAAACAAACAAACATACAATAAGTACTCATCTAATGCACAGGTAAAACTCAAATAAAAGATCTAACCTGAAAGGAATCAAAAACAAACGAAGCAACGAAAGTCAAACGGCGAAAGAAAACAACTTCGTTTTACTAATCTGGATCTAAGTCAAATTTTACAGAAGCAAAAACTGGTTTAAGTTGATTATTCGGAAAGAGGGTTTCGAGACGAAACTCCAGGCGCTTGAATCGCCTAATTCCGGTAAACGAGCGAAAAGTTATACAAAAACGAAAATCTGATCAGGAATCGCGATCAGAAAAATCACGGATTAAATCCGAGAAAAAGAAAAACGACGAACCGGTTAACGAACGAACGTTCGGTAACTAAACTAATCTAACGAACATGTTCGTTAAAATGAACGAAGGAGTGAACGCTCGCTATTTAGCCGAACCGAAGACAAAACCGATCTAACAAAAAACCGAAAAAAAAGAAGAAAAACCGCTCGGTTTAAAAAAAAGGCACGGAAATCGAGGCGGCGGCAAACGTCGGAATGCGGGTCGCGGCGGCGGCGGCGGCGACAGCTGGTGGCGGCGGCGGCGGGCGCGGGTGGCGGCTAGGGTTAGGGTTTCGGCGGGTGGGCCGGCCGCGGCGGATCGGGCCTGGGGCGGCGGGGGCGCGGGTGGGCTCGGGCAGCGGCTGACGGGCCTGGGGCGCCGGGGGTGGTGCTTATATAGTGCGCCCCCGAGCGGAGTCCCACTCGGGCACGGCCCAGAGGCGGTTCGTTTTTTTAAATAATTCCACACAGAAGAAAAATAAAAAGAAATACTAAACGGACTCCAAAAATCCCGAAATAAATTTTCCCCGGCTTCTAAAATCAAGCCGGACAAGATGAACATTTATTTGGGGCCTAAATGTAATTTTGAAAAATGCGCATTTTTCCTAAATTCAAATAAAAGACGAAAAACTCCAAAATAAATCTTATTTGATTTTTTTGTTAAATCTTCATTATTTCTTTATTTTGGGAAAGTCATTTTATTCCCTCTCTGAATTTTTGGTAGTAGAAATAATTGAAGATAAAATGAATAAAATCAAATGATCCTATTTTCAAAATTTGAGAAAACTCAAATATGAAAATAACGAAATCCCCTACTCTCTCCGTGGGTCCTTGAGTTGCGTAGAATTTCTAGGATTGAGCCAACAATGCAACAAAATATGACATGCAAATGATGATCTATGTATAACATTCCAAATTGAAAATTTGGGATGTTACAAAAATAAATTTGGAAGTTGATGCCAAACTAGTTTGTTTTCCTCAACGATGTTTGAATCCTAAAATGAAAGAAGTGGTAAGAAAGGAAATACTCAAGCTTCTGGAGGCAGGTATAATTTACCCCGTTGCTGATAGTTAGTGGGTAAGTCCTGTCCATTGTGTCCCTAAGAAGGGAGGTATTACTGTTGTCCCTAATGATAAAGATGAATTGATTCCGCAAAGAATTATCACAGGTTATAGGATGGTAATTGATTTCCACAAATTAAATAAGGCCACTAAGAAAGATCATTACCCCTTACCTTTTATTGATCAAATGCTAGAAAGATTATGCAAACATACACATTATTGCTTTCTAGATGGTTATTCTGGTTTCTCTCAAATACCTCTATCGGCTAAAGATTAATCAAAGACTAATTTTACATGCCCTTTTGGTACTTTTGCTTATAGACGTATGCCTTTTGGTTTATGTAATGCACCTTCTACCTTTCAAAGATGCATGATGGCTATATCCTCTGACTTCTGCGATAAAATTTGTGAGGTTTTCATGGATGACTTTTCCGTCTATGGTTCCTCTTTTGATGATTGCTTGAGCAATCTTGCTCGAGTTTTGCAGAGATGCGAAGAAACTAATCTTGTCTTGAATTGGGAAAAGTGCCACTTTATGGTGAGTGAAGGTATTGTTTTGGGGCACAAAGATTCTGAAAGAGGTATTGAAGTTGATAAAGCCAAGGTTGATGCTATCAAAAAGATGCCATGTCCCAAGGACATCAAAGGTATAAGAAGTTTCCTTGGTCACGCCGGATTTTACAGGAGGTTCATTAAGGACTTCTCAAAAATCTCACGGCCTCTGACCAATTTATTACAAAAAGATGTACAATTTGTCTTTGATGATGATTGTATAGAAGCATTTGAAATACTTAAGAAAGCATTAGTCTCAGCACCTGTTGTTCAGCCACCTGATTGGAATTTACCCTTTGAAATTATGTGTGATGCTAGTGATTATGCTGTAGGTGCTTTTCTAGGGCAAAGAGTTGATAAGAAATTAAATGTTATCCATTATGCTAGTAAGACTCTAGACAATGCTCAAAGAAATTATGCTACTACTTAAAAGGAACTTTTAGCAGTTGTATTTGCTTGTGATAAATTCAGACCCTATATTGTTGATTCTAAAGTAACTATTCACACAGATCATGCTGCTATTAAATATCTTATGGAAAAGAAAGATGCAAAACCTAGACTCATTAGATGGGTTCTCTTGCTTCAAGAATTTGATTTGCATATTGTTGATAGAAAAGGAGCTGAGAACCCCGTTGCAGACAACTTGTCTAGGTTAGAGAATGTTCTTGATGACCCACTACCTATTGATGATAGGTTTCCAGATGAACAATTAAATGTCATAAGTACTTCTCGTAGCACTCCATGGTATGTTGATTATGCAAATTATATTGTGGTAAATTTATACCACCTAGCTTCACATACCAACAAAAGAGAAAGTTTTTCCATGACTTGCGACATTACTTTTGGGATGACCCATATCTTTATAAAGAAGGAGTAGATGGTGTTATTAGACGTTGTGTACCTGAGCATGAACAGGAACAGATCCTACGCAAGTGTCACTCCGAAGCTTATGGAGGACACCATGCTGGAGATAGAACTGCACATGAGGTATTGCAATCCAGTTTTTATTGGCCTACTCTCTTCAAGGATGCCCGTAAGTTTGTTTTGTCGTGCGATGAATGTCAAAGAATTGGTTATATTAGTAGACGTCAAGAAATGCCTATGAATTATTCACTTGTTATTGAACCATTTGATGTTTGGGGCTTTGATTATATGGGACCTTTTCCTGCCTCTAATGGATATACTCATATTTTAGTTGTTGTTGATTATGTTACTAAGTGGGTAGAAGCTATTCCAACTAGTAGTGCTGATCATAACACTTCTATTAAAATGCTTAAGGAAGTTATTTTTCCAAGGTTTGGAGTCCCTAGAAATTTAATGACTGATGGTGGTTCACACTTTATTCATGGTGCTTTCCGTAAGATGCTTGCTAAATATGATGTTAATCATAGAATTGCATCTCCATATCACCCGCAGTCTAGTGGTCAGGTACAATTGAGCAATAGAGAGCTCAAATTAATTTTGCAAAAGACTGTCAATAGGTCTAGAAAGAATTGGTCCAAGAAACTTGATGATGCATTATGGGCCTATAGAATTGCATACAAAAATCCTGTGGGCATGTCTCCGTATAAAATGGTTTATGGAAAAGCATGTCACTTACGTCTCGAACTGGAGCATAAGGCATATTGGGCTATTAAAGAGCTCAACTATGATTTCAAACTTGCCGGTGAGAAGTGGTGATTTGATATTAGCTCACTTGATGAATGGAGGGCCCAAGCTTATGAAAATGCCAAGTTGTTTAAAGAAAAGGTTAAAAGATGGCATGACAAAAGGATACAAAAGCGTGAGTTTAATGTAGGTGATTATGTATTGCTATACAACTCTCGTTTAAGATTTTTTGGAGGAAAACTTCTCTCCAAATGGGAAGGTCCCTACGTTATCAAGGATGTCTATTGTTCCGGTGCCATAAAAATCAACAACTTCGGAGGCACAAATCCGAAGGTGATAAACGGTCAAAGGATCAAACACTATATCTCAGGTAATCCTATAAATGTTGAAACTAATATTATTGAAACCGTAACCCCGGAGGAATACATAAAGGATACTTTCCAGAATGTTCCAGACTCTGAAAAGGAATAGGTATGTGGTACGGTAAGTAAATCGACTCCAAACAATTTTTAAGGCAATATTTCTCCGTTTTGGAATATTTAGAAAAATAGAAAAATAAGTAGCAGTCCGGGGAGGACACGAGGCCTCCACGAGGGTGGAGGGCGCGCCCTACCCCCCTAGGCGCGCCCCCTACCTCGTGAGCACCTCGTGTGCCCTCCGGACTCCGTTTCCTCGCACGATACGTATTTTGGTCGGTAAAAATTCATTATATATACTCCCGAAGGTTTTGACTCTCGTATCATGCAAATCTTCCCTGTTCTTGTTTTGAGCTGTTTTTCTGACAGGTCTAGATCATCATGACGACCCCAAGTGCTTCCAAGGACAAGTTCTTCGAGAAGGTTATCAACCCTTACCTCGCGGAGGTGCTGCGACACCCTCAAACCATTGAGATGCGTGATGGGTTGCTGCACATCCGCGATGTTGAGGGACCAAAGGGAACCAGAAGCGTGGAGTTGAGGCTCGAAGCAATGGAGCAACAAGTTTTCAAGTGCCAGGGGATGGTGGAGCATGGAATCAATGCTACCCACAAGATGCTCGCGGAGTTCACCAACAACTATGAGCCGGATGCCAAGAGGACAGAGGAAGCCATCTTCAAGCTACATGAGAAGATCAAGCACCTCCAAGCCCAAATCTATGATCTGCAAAACCAAAACTGTGAGTATGAATATAGATTCAAAAGGATGAGTTTGGCTGCAGATTTGAGGATTCGGGAGACTCGATCATCCTTCTATGATGGTGAGCCTATGCCATGGAAGGTGGACGACAAGCTTGCATCATCATCAACACCTCCACCGCCAACAAAAAGGAAGAAGACATAATCACATGGGTATGTGCATTCCCCTTGGCAACTGCCAAGCTTGGTGGAGGTGCCCCGGTATCGTATCACCATCACAACTCCTATCTTTATCGTTTTTCTTAGTTCGATCCTTTTAGTAGTATTTTGATTTAGTAGAATAAAGTCATGGCATGATCTAGTTTTGAGTTTTGCTTTATGATCCTTTTTAATCGAGTCCGAGTGTTGAGTCAAGGGCTTGAATATTTTTCCATGATCTTGGGTGATTAGAAGAAAAAGAATAAAAAGAATCAAAGAGTTCATATTGATCTTATTGAAAGTAATGACTTCACATAGAAAGAGTATGATGATTAAAAGTTGTTGGGAGTTGGGAAATATAGCTTTGGTCATCGTTGCAATTAACAAGAAGTAATAAGGAAAGAGAGGTTTCACATATAGATATATTATCATTGACATCTTTTATGATTGGGAGCACTCATTAAAATATGACATGCTAAAGAGTTGATGTTGGACAAGGAAGACAATATAGTGAGTTATATTTTCTTACATCTGAGATAAAGTATGTTGTCATGGATCCTCTACCGTGTTGAGCTTGCCTTTCCCCCTCATGCTAGCCAAATTCTCAGCACCAAGTAGAAATACTACTTGTGCTTCCAAATACCCTTAAACCAGTTTTGCCATGAGAGTCCACCATAACTACCTATGGATTGAGTAATATCCTTCAAGTAAGTTGTCATCGGTGCAAGAAATAAAAAAATTGCTCTCTAAATATGCATGACTTATTAGTGCGGAGAAAATAAACTTTGTACAAACTTGTTGTGGACGCAATAAAAGCGACGGACTGCATAATAAAGGTTCACATACAAGGGGCAATATAAAGTGACATTCTTTTGCATTAAGATTTTGTGCATCAACCCTAAGCGCGCATGACAAGCTCTGCTTCCCTCTACGAAGGGCCTATCTTTCATTATTATCCTCTACCTTATGCAAGAGTCACGGTGATCTTCACCTTTCCCTTTTTATTTTTTCCTTTGGCAAGCTCAGCATGTTGGAAAGAACATGATATATATATCTAATTGGATGTGGGGGAGCATGAATTATTATTGTTGACATTACCCTTGAGGTAAAAAGTTGTGGGGAAAAACTATAAGCCCCTATCTTTCTCTGTGTCCGATTAAAACTCCGTAACCACAAGTATTGCGTGAGTGTTAGAAATTATGAAGGACTAAGTGATAGTTGAGTATGTGGACTTGCTTTTAAGCTCTGACATAGACTCTTTCCGATGTTATGATAAATTGCAATTGCTTCAATGACAGAGGGTATAATTTGTTGGTGCTTGTCGGTGTAAAAACCGGTGGATCTCGGGCAGGGGGTCCCGAACTGTGCGTCTAGGCAGATGGTAACAGGAGACAAGGGACACGATGTTTTTACCCAGGTTCGGGCCCTCTCGATGGAGGTAAAACCCTACTCCTGATTGATTGATATTGATGATATGGGTAGTACAAGAGTAGATCTACCACGAGATCAAGGAGGCTAAACCCTAGAAGCTAGCCTATGGTATGATTGTTGTTCGTCCTACGGACTAAAATCCTCCGGTTTATATAGACACCGGAGAGCGCTAGGGTTACACAGAGTCGGTTACAATGGTAGGAGATCTACATATCCGTATTGCCAAGCTTGCCTTCCACGCCAAGGAAAGTCCCATCCGGACACGGGACGAAGTCTTCAATCTTGTATCTTCATAGTCTTGGAGTCCGGCCAATGATGATAGTTCGGCTATCCGGACACCCCCTAGTCCAGGACTCCCTCAGTAGCCCCTGAACCAGGCTTCAATGACGACGAGTCTGACGCGCATATTGTCTTCGGCATTGCAAGGCGGGTTCCTCCTCGAATAATTCATAGAAGATTGTGAACACCAGGATAGTGTCCGGCTCTACAAAATAAATTCCACATACCTCCGTAGAGAGAATAATATTTACACAAGTTCAATCTGCTGACGTATTTCGTGGCATGACGTCACACCACGGCCAAGCCTTTACTCAAATCGTTTCTATTATTCCACCTCAGCGCGTTTAGTGAAGCGGTTTCCTTGGCACATCTTGTCGAAGCAGAGGTCGTGTCCCCTTATTCTGGGATTCTCATCAATACGGACGTAGGTAACCCAACGGCGCCCGTTGCCATGCCCCCTCCATCGAAGGCGAGTTCCAAACAGTCACGGGGACAGCTCTTGGTATTCTCCCCCTTTATAATGAGACCAAGGCCTGTCCCTTTCCTTCGATCCTCAATCGAATCCGCCCCTCACCCCGAGTTCCAACATTCAAGGCTCCAGATTCGGGCGCTTCGGACCTTCGACAATGTCCGGCTCCGACCTACAGGGCCGATGATGCCCTCCTCCGTCACAGAGGAGGACGTGCTGAAGCTGAGAGACGCTAGGTATCTAACCTGCGAGATTTCACATAGGCTGCCCGCCCAAGGGCAAGTCATTCCCACTCCCGAGCCTGGTGAGAGCGTCGTGTTCGTGTCTCGCTTCCGTCGGGGTTTAGGCTTCCCGATGGACCCCTTCGTGAGGGGGCTCATGTTTTATTACGGGATGGAATTCCATGACTTGGCTCCGGAGTCCATCCTCCACATCTCATCGTTCATTGTCATCTGCGAAGCCTTCCTCCGCACTACCCCTCACTACGGTTTGTGGCTCAAGACCTTCAACGTGGAGCCGAAGATGATCGAGGGGCGACAGGCAGAGTGGGGAGGGGCAGTTATAAGTAAGAGGGCCGATGCCCCATGGCCCGAGGGCTCTTTTCAAGAGGAGCTTGATTTGTGGCAGCAGGAGTGGTTCTACATCAATGCTCCCAGGGGCACCAGGCAGGTGGCGCCACCCGCCTTTCGCTCGGGACCTCCACAACGGCTGGCGTCATGGGTCAACAAAGGGCTTGACTGGGGGCCGTCCAAGGACGTGCCACTTTTGCAGGGCCGCATTCGAGACCTCTAAGAAAGGGAGATCAATCTGATCGTAGTGGCGCAGGTTATGCTGATTCGGCGCCTTCTGCCCTGCAAACATCGCCCCCTCCGCCTGTGGGAGTTCAATCCGGAGGGACCGCAAGCTCTTCAACACTTCATGGGTACGACACCCGTGGAGATGTATAAACTGTTCTTCGGATCACAAGAGATGTGTCCGGACTTGACCGAGGACGCCGGCTTGAGCTGCAATCGCCCGGATACTCAGGTAAGTAGTCCTGTGTCCGGACATACCGTCTGTTTATTTATCATAGATTTGCCTTTTAACCAGCTAACACTTGAACAGGAGTGGATAGCGAAAGCAAAACTGATACGGTGTCCGGCCCCCCTCCCTGAGACCACGCCGGATCCCGTGTTAGTCAAGATGCTGGAGGTTGCGCCTTCAGAAGAGGGCGAAGGGGAAAACAGGAAAACTACCGCCTTTGCTAAGGAGGCTCTCAAGAAAGGGGGGATCGAGAATCCCTCCCTCCAGGGGGAGAAGAGGACCGCTTCCGAAGATCCGGAGGCCAAGGCCTCAAAGCGGGGGAAGAAATCTTCACCGGAGGGTCCTGCACCAGGAGAAGCCCCGGCCGCACTATTTCCCCAAGGGAATCAGCCCTCCAGCGAGCCGTAAGTAGAAAAAGGGGAGTTTTGTAATAAGGGACATCCCTGTTTTTATTTCTGAGGATAACCGAAGTTCCTACCTTGTAGTTCGGATCTCAGCCCTTCTCAGCAGAGCTCATCTTCGGGGGATCTTCGTCCGGAGATGATGGAGAGCGAGACGCCTCCATCTTCCGCACCGTCAGGTGGGGTGGACGACCCTGAGGTGTCGTCGCGGAGGGTCTCCCCGAGTCTGGCGGGGCCGGAGAGTTCGGCACCAACTGGTGTATGGCCGGAGGAGCTGAAGGATCTGCTCGAGAGGGCGTCTATCTCAGAAGATCACCGTACATTAATGAGTACGGTGATTGAAAGGATTTCATCCGCTAAGAGAGGGTTGCATGAGGCCATCAGAAGTTTACTGACGGGGTTTGAGGTACGTAAAAATGATATACCTTATGTCAGTTTTGCACATAGAGTGCGCCTGTATAGATAGTAGCCCCTGAGACTCGGTATGTTGTCGAAAGCGACAGCGTGCCGAGGATCATAATCTCAGTTATAAGATGTCGCCCTTCCTATTCAGGTGGCGGAACGTTCGGTGGCCAGCCGGACTGATAGAGTTGCCGAACTGAAGCGGCACCTCGACGTTGCGGATGCGGACATCGCGCTGGTCAATAAACAACTTGACGAGTCACAAGGTAGGTGGTTTCTCCGCGGTCACCTGGTAAGAGAGCTGATGCCCACGCCTTACAACATGTATGCTTGATGCAGATGGCGCCGCTGCTATGGAGTGCCTTCGGGCAGAGCTTGCTCGAGCCAAGGAGCAGGCCAGAAAGAGTGATGCGGCTGCCTCGAAGGCAGCCGAAGAGCTAAAAGCCGAAAAGGCTGCTCACTGCCGAAGGAGGGAGGAGATGGCCCGAATGGTCGTGAAGCTGAAGGATGCTACCGACCGCTATGAGGTTCTTGAAAGAGAACGCCGAGCGGGGCAAGAGGACCTGAAGAAGGCCACCGCCGAAGCCAAGGATGCCTGTTCTGCGATGAGGGCTATAAAGGAGGAGCTGTGTCAGGCCGAAGACATTGCGGCTGGAAAGCCCTTTCTGCTGCGTTGGAAGTTCACGGATCCAAAGTATGCTTAGTTGGGCCAGTTGTGTGGTGCGGAGGATGCTTATCTAAATTTGGCGGCGAGTGCGGCGGACGCAGTCATGCACTTCCGAAGCCAAAAGGATCATGAAATGGAAGAGCTTTTTTGGTCTCAATTCCACAATCCGGAGCGTCCACTTCCGTTAACCGATCGGTTGGCCGAGTGGGCTGAGCTGAACAGGTTGTCTGGACTTGCCATGAAGGATGTCGTGGCTCATCTGTGGCCGAAAAGGCCCGAGCCGAAGAGTTATTTTGGCTTAGTGCAGCAGTTCCTTGATGTGGTGCCGCATATCAAGGCGATGAAGTGGTCGGTATGCACAGAGGGTGCACGGATGGCTCTCGCCCATGTCAAAACATACTGGGCAGAGATGGATGCCACCGACGTTGCATCCCGGGATTTGGACAGAAGCCGATTACCCGCCGAGCACTATTTTGAGGAAGTCCTGTAGGGCGCTCGTTTAATAGAGTCGCAGTGCTCGAAAAACGTTATGTTCAAATGACATGTATGATTTGTAAAACCATATTTGTAATATAAGGGCTTTTTACACTTTTGCGTTCAAGTATTGAAATATCTCCTGTGCAGCCATTAATGTATATGTATATATAACCTGAAAGATGGCAGTCTTCGGCTTCAGCCCCACGCACATGGTGCGGGGGTGTTTGCAAAAAAGTGCATTTTCACACTTAATCCAACGTCTTGGTCCTTTGAAGGAGGTGATAGCGTGGCAAACTAGGCAACCGGACTATAATGCTTTATCACTTTCACTTAGCCATAGGAGTTCGATGGTGGGGCTACTATACAGCCCCTTGGGGCACCACGCTCTTCGAACTCGGGGCGCGTGTGTGCCTGACCGGGAAACCGTCCATCGTCAAAGCGGAGGAATTCTAAACATTCCGGTAGTCGATCGAGTGGTTGACCAGTCTCTCGCTATATCATGACAGTCAGTTTTCGGCTTTCTCTACTGAGGTGCCGCCCGGCCGAACCGGGGCACAATCGCAGTAGTTCTCCTAGTGCCGCGTTAGCCGATAGAGCGGAACGTAAGGCAGCAAAACACAGGAGCCGGGCAAACCCAACATTTGACCAAAGACATGATTCGGAGCTGATGCATATAAGGCCTAACTCGAGACGCCAAACACTCCCTGAGGTATTCGGTCTTTATGATAACGGGCAGAACAATGCCCTAAGCCCCTAGTGTCCAGGTACGCGCGAAAACTTCTGACGCGGCCGATGCCAAAACGCCAGCCTCCTCCTCGGTTATGGTAAGAAACCGGGGGATGTGTATCAACAAGAGACAGTAAAAAAGGTTTACGCAGGGTCTTAATCTAAAAAGAATCCTTGTAACGGGTCCCTGTTGCACGTCTGCGCCTGTGTCTCCGTTGTGCTGTATCCTGGACGGGTGTAGCACGTTGTTCATCTATAAAAAGAGAGGAACTTAGTTTGGAAAAATATCGTGCGAAAAATGTATTTAAAATAGAGTATGATTTAAAAGATGAATAAAATTGAGCTTTATTGGCTCTCATTGTTCATGCGTGCAGCCCCTTGTAAAGGGGTATGCGGCTAGTAAGCCCCTTGTTTATTTATGCCGGACTCGCTTAACCGTGTCCGGGGTATAAATGACCTGTTTTAGGAGCTTTGATCAGCAAAGTCGGATTAGTGTGTGGCTGTCAAGGCAGTCTCACATTCTTCCGCGGTCGAGGAACACTTGAAGTTTCCCTTCAATGAGATGATACCGCGTGGACCGGGCATTTTAAGTGTAAGAGACGCGTAATGCGGTATTGCGTTAAAGCGGGCGAAAGCTTCGCGTCCCAATAGTGCTTGATGGCTACTTTTGAATGGGGCGATATGGAAGATTAGCTTTTCGCGACGGAATTTGTCGGATGAACCAAACACGACTTCTAGTAGTAAGTAGCCCGTACAATTGGCATAGGGGCCTAGCGTTACTCCTTTAAAGGAAGTGTTGCTATGGCGAATTTTGGTAGGGTCTATCCCCATTCTGCGGATTGTGTCCTGGTATAGCAGGTTTATATCGCTGCCGCCATCCATTAGGACTTGTGTAAATTGTAGTCCGTCGATTATAGGATCCAATATCAAAGCAGTCCACCCTGCGTTTCGAATACTTCTGGAGTAATCCTGATGGTCGAAAGTAATTGGTTTTGACATCCAGTTTCGGGACTCCGCTGGGGTGGACCGTGCGGCGCATACTGTAGTAGGTGCCGCCCTATTTTTCCTTGTTATCACTTGAAGTGAATTTACTGTTTTGACTTCTTGTGGGAAATTCTTTTGTTTTCCGGCGCTCTGCTTGTGGGGTTCGTCATCGTCCTCACTTTGTGTGTCGAGCCCCTTGTGTTCGGTGTTAAGTCGGACGGACTGCTTGAAGACCCAACAATCTCTGTGGGTATGGTTTGCAGGCTTCCCGGAGGTACTGTGGATTTGACATATCCTGTCCAAGATTTTGTTTAGGTTGGATAGCTCGTCACTGTTGTCCTTAAGAGGCAGTGTTTTGTTGTTCGGCCGAGAGCTTTTGAACCCGGCGTTGACTACCGTGCTCTTTGGGCCATTTTCCTTAGTCCGGCACTGATCTTTTCTGCATCATGGTTTCCCATTTCCATCCCTGACCTCGGATGTACTCGGGTCGCTGGTGCTGCATCTTGCCAGCCAACTATCTTCTCCTGCGCAAAAGCGGGTCATGAGGCTTGTTAGCGCGGCCATTGTCCTTGGCTTTCCTTGGCCTAGGTGTCTGGCGAGCCACTCATCTCAGACGTTATGTTTAAAGGCTGCTAGGGCTTCGGCGTCCGGACAGTCGACTATTTGGTTCTTTTTGGTGAGGAACCTGTTCCAGAATTTGCGGGCTGACTCTCCGGGATGTTGAGTTATGTGACTTAAATCGTCTACATCCGGAGGGCGGACATAAGTCCCCTGAAAATTTGCCCGAAACGCATCCTCGAGCTCTTCCCAACTTCCAAAAGTTTTTTCTGGGAGGCTTTTCAGCCAATGCCAGGCTGGGCCTTTCAGCTTGAGGGGTAGGTATTTTATGGCATGGAGATCATCTCCTCTAGCCATATGTATGTATAGGATGTAATCCTCAATCCAGACTCCGGGGTCTGTTGTTCCGTCGTATGCCTCTATGTTTACGGGCTTGAATCCCGCTGGAAATTCGTGATCCAGTACCTCATCGGTGAAACATAGGGGGTGTGCGACGCCACTGTATTTAGGTGTACCGTTATTTTCAAACACTCAACGTGTTGTGTTGCTCCCTGGAGCCTTCTTTCTTGGCCCATAGATGGATCTAACCCGGCCATCCTTTTTACGAGGATCCTTATGTGGATCGTGTGCCGGCTTGTGTGCGGCGCCGCTTGCCGCTCTTTGCTTGTCATGTGGTCGTCTATCCGACCAGGCGGCCTCTTTGTTTTTTGACTGTGGGGGCTCTGCGGCCTCCTCGTCAAATTCGGGCAATAGCTTGCGCTTCGGGTAGCTCTTTGCTTGGTGACTATCGCCGTATTTGTCTGCGGTCTTGAGTACTTTGCTCCATCTCATTCTGAGTATGTCTTCCGCTGTTTTGAGCTTCCGCTTCTGCTTCTTCAGACTTCTTGCAGTGGCGACGAGCCTTTTGTGGAGGATCTTATGCTCCGGTGATGTGTCCGGCGTGAAATCGTTTGGACTGTTGCTTTCGTCGGGGTTGGATTGCTCGTCCAATGCATCCTGTTCAGACGGTTGCTTGGTGGCGTGTTCGTCATCCACTGGTCCGCCCTGCTCTATGGCTGGGTCTGTATGGGTGCTGTTGTTATCGAGGCGGGACTTGGGGTGGCGCTTGCATCACCGTTTTGGCTGTTTTTCGAGGGAATTATCCTTCACCGCGTCCCATTGTTCCTCGTTATCGCTTCCTTTTGGTGTATCCACCATGTACACATCATGAGTTGAGGTGGCTTTCCAGTGCCTTGTGGGCGCTGGTTCCTGGTCATCTCCGGCATCATCGTCCATACCGTCGATGTCTTCGGAGTTGAAGTCTAGCATGTCGGTTAAGTCATCGACAGTGGCTACGAAGTGGGTGGTGGGTGGGTTTTGAATTTCTTTGTCGTCCGCATCCCAACCGTCCTGGCCATAATCCGGCCAAGGCTCTCCTGACAAAGAGAGACACTTTAGCGAATTCAGGATGTCGCCAAAACGCGAGTGCTGAAAGATGTCCATAGTGGTGAACTCCATGATCATTGCCCAATCGGATTCGTTTGGCAGGGGCGCGGAAGGTTCAGGGTCCGGACAGGAGTCCGACACTTTGGAGTCACGAGCTTCACAAGGGACAGGGTCAGTATTCGGCTCCATCGCCGTAGAGGTAGCAGCCCCCAAGGCGGTGTCTAGCCTCCCATCCTCGATCGGCACAATCGGCTCCGAGTTAAGGGTCGGAGCGGACTCTTGTGCGGCCTCCAGGGCGCTGTCCGATGGCAAAGCTAAATCATGCCCATCGTGATAGTGCGGCGCACTCGGCTGTGGCTCGAATCCGTCGAAGATCAAGTCTCCACGGATGTCAGCCGTATAGTTCAAACTTCCAAATCTGACCTGATGGCCAGGGGCGTAGCTTTCGATCTGCACCAGATGGCCAAACGAATTGGCCTGCAGTGCGAAGCCGCCGAATACAAAGATCTGTCCGGGAGAAAAGTCTCACCCTGGACCGCATTGTTGTTGATGATTGAAGGAGCCATCGGGCCTATAGGTGACGACACAGAGGAACTCTCAATGAAAGCACCAATGTCGGTGTCAAAACCGTCGGATCTTGGGTAGGGGGTCCCGAACTGTGCGTCTAGGCAGATGGTAAGAGGAGACAAGGGACACGATGTTTTTACCCAGGTTCGGGCCCTCTCGATGGAGGTAAAACACTACTCCTGCTTGATTGATATTGATGATATGGGTAGTACAAGAGTAGATCTACCACGAGATCAAGGAGGCTAAACCCTAGAAGCTAGCCTATGGTATGATTGTTGTTCGTCCTACGGACTAAAATCCTCCGATTTATATAGACACCGGAGAGGGCTAGGGTTACACAGAGTCGGTTACAATGGTAGGAGATCTAAATATCCGTATTGCCAAGCTTGCCTTCCACGCCAAGGAAAGTCCCATCCGGACACGGGACGAAGTCTTCAATCTTGTATCTTCATAGTCTTGGAGTCCGGCTGTCGGTGTCAAAACCGGCGGATCTCGGGTAGGGG
Organism: Triticum timopheevii; assembly: GCA_963921465.1. Lineage (NCBI taxonomy): Eukaryota > Viridiplantae > Streptophyta > Magnoliopsida > Poales > Poaceae > Triticum > Triticum timopheevii. Next base: position 594,367,401 of record OY997274.1, read on the forward strand.
GTCCCAAACTGTGCGTCTAGGCGGATGGTAATAGGAGATAAGGGACACGATGTTTTTACCCAGGTTTGGGCCCTCTCGATGGAGGTAAAACCCTACTCCTGCTTGACTGATATTGATGATATGGGTAGTACAAGAGTGGATCTACCACGAGATCAAGGAGGCTAAACCCTAGAAGCTAGCCTATGGTATGATTGTTGTAATGGTTATGTTGTCCTACGGACTAAAACCCTCCGGTTTATATAGACACCGGAGAGGGCTAGGGTTACACAGAGTCGGTTACAATGGTAGGAGATCTACATATCCGTATTGCCAAGCTTGCCTTCCACGCCAAGGAAAGTCCCATCCGGACACGGGACGAAGTCTTCAATCTTGTATCTTCATAGTCTTGGAGTCCGGCTGACGATGATAGTCCAGCTATCCGGACACCCCCTAGTCCAGGACTCCCTCAGTAGCCCCTGAACCAGGCTTCAATGACGATGAGTCCGACGCGCATATTGTTCGGCAATGCAAGGCGGGTTCCTCCTCTGAATAGTTCATAGAAGATTGTGAACACCAGGATAGTGTCCGGCTCTGCAAAATAAATTCCACATACTACCGTAGAGAGAATATTATGTACACAAGTTCAATCTGCTGACGTGTTTTGTGGCATGACGTCATACCACCACCAAGCCTTTACTGGAATCATTTTTTATTATACCACCTCAGCGCGTTTAGCGAAGCGGTTTCCTTGGCACGTCTTGTCGAAGCAGAGATCGTGTTCCCCTTATTCCGGGATTCTCATCAATACTGACATGGTTAACCCAACCGCGCCATTGATGGTGGCGCTTGGGGGATAAGCGAGTTTTACCAGGCTGGTGGGGACGCATAGTTTTCGCCCGCCCATATATAAGGGGATAAGGATCCACCCTATTTACCTACGCCTTCTTCCTCCTTTGCTTATCCATCTCTACGCACTCTCGAGCTCCAACGCCCAAGCCCGTGCATCTTATTTCGACCTTCTCCGACCATGTCCGGAGCAGGAGGCAAATGGTTGGCCTCCTCCGCTACGGAGGAGCACATCGCAAAACTGCGCAGCGCCGGATACCTTTCCGGCGACATCGCGCACCGGCTGCCCGACAAGGGGCAGCTCATCCCCACCCCCAGGCCCCATGAGAGGGTCGTATTCCTTCCCCACTTCCTCCGCGGACTGGGCTTCCCTTTGCATCCCTTTGTCCGGGGGCTCATGTACTATTACGGCCTGGATTTCCACGATCTGGCGCCAAACTTCATCCTCAACATCTCGGCGTTTATCGTCGTGTGCGAGGCCTTCCTCTGCATCCAGCCCCACTTCGGCTTGTGGCTCAAGACCTTCAACGTCAAGCCGAAGGTAGTGAAGGGCGTTCAAGCGGAGTGCGGAGGCGCCATGCTGGGCAAGATGCCCAACGTCATCTGGCTCGAAGGGGCCTTCGTGGAGTCCATCAAGGTATGACAATCGGGGTGGTTCTACATCACCGAGCCGCGCGACCCAAAATGGGCGGCGACCCTCGAGTTTAGATCTGGTATCCCGATGCAGCTCACCTCCTGGAAAGAGAAGGGCTTGCTATGGGGCAGTTCGGACGAGCTGACAGGACTCCAGTCCTGTCTCCAGACCCTGGTGAACAAGAAGCTCAGGCTTGTCAATGTAATCCAGGTCATGCTCATCCGTCGGATTCTCCCCTGCCAACAACGGGCCTTCAACCTGTGGGAGTTCGATCCGGCGCAGCACCAGACTATGAGCGGGCTCTTCGACACGATGTACGAAGCCGTCTGGAGGGTGTTGTTCAAGGGCGGGGAAGCCCCCGCGTCCGTGACGGAAGATCACAGATTCAGCACCAAGCGCCCGGCCAGTGAGGTAAGCTTCATTATCCTCTATCGGACAATTGTTTTTATAGTTTGACTCTATGTGGGATCTAAAAACTCCCAATGCCTTTGACAGGACTGGCAGAGGACGTCCGGACAGGTAGACTGTTCGGCTCCCCTTCCCGAAGACCCAGCGGACGCCCGCTTAACGGGGCTGCTGGTCCCGGCACTCTATGTGGTGCCGGAGAAGAAGGCCAAGAAGAAGGCCACGGGAAATCGAAGAATTTCCCGGCGCCAGGTGCTATCGGACTCATCGTCCGATGGCTCTGAGGCGGACTCCTCCCCCGAAGACGAGGAGGAGAAAGAGGACTCTCCCCCAGAGGAAGGGGAGAGGAAGAGGAAGGCTTCCCCGACAGGGGAGGCCGAAGGGTCCAAGAGGGGAAGGACTATTCCCCCGGACAGCTCGGCCAACGCCAACATTGGCGACGAAGAATGGCCCTCAAGGGCCAGGCCTCCGGCAAGATCGTAAGTATCCGGATTCCTGAATGATTTATAATTTCTCTTTTGTGTCACATAGTGTCCTTCTAATGCCGCATACTGCCTGTAGTCCGGCCGATGATGATCTCCCCGCTTCGTCGAGCGGGTCGTCGGCTCCGTCGGATGTAGATTCCATCCTGACTGCCTCTACCCCTCGCGACGCTGAGGACGCCGAGGAGGGATCCCGGGAAGGGACCCATCAGGAGGAGGCTCCGGAGGCGCCACAAGGCAGCCTCCCGGACTTTGCGCCGGACTCCACGCCGGAACCCGCAGTGGTTCCGGAGTCCGGCAGGCGGCCCCTTCGCAAGAAGGGCAAGACCGTGACACCGGCGGCCTCCATCCAACCGGAGGCGCCGGACAACTTGTTGGAGGCGCTCAAAGGCGCTTCCATCAAGGAAGAACACCGCACTATCATGAGTGCGGTGATTCAGAAGGTTCAGCTCGCCAAGAGCGGGCTGACCGAAGCCTGCAGTAGCCTTCTAACAGGCTTTGAGGTAAGAAGTTAAAAATATGTAATGTAATACTGCATAGACAGTAGCCCCTGATGCTCGGTTCGGTGTTCGGAAAGAAAAACCGGATTGAGGATCTAAAAAAGATATACGTAGGAATGCTAAAAATTGTGTCAATATGGGTGTGCAGGCTGCGCTGTTGACCTCTGCCGCACTGACTGCGGAGGTTGGTGCGTTGAAGCAGGACCTCGAGCGGTCCGAGCGAGAGCTCGGCCTTGCCAAGAAGCAGCTCAAGGAGAAAGAAGGTGAGTAATACCATCTTTGAATTTGTACCTTATATGAAAGGATTTTGGTTGCAATTAAAATAACAAGGATAACATGGGTACTTCAGGGGCCACGAAAGAGGTGGCAACCCTGAAGGAGGCCGTATCCGCAGCCGAACGCAATGCGGCCGCAGAATGGACAGAGCGAGAGAAACAGGAGGCACGGGTGGCGGAGGTGCGGCAAGAGCTCCGGGCTCTCATGGAAAAACATGAGAGTTTGGAGCGTGACTCGAAGACTCAAGAGTCCGATCTTGTTTCGGCTCTTGAAAGTGCCAAAGCCGCTAAGGCCGAGGCCCATAAGGCTCTCCAGGAGATTGAGGCGGTGAAGAAAATAGCGGCGGGTAAGGCATTTTTCATGCAAAACAAGCATGTTAATGTAAATTACCTATTACTTACCCGAATTCGGAGCTCTCCAGGGGTGTTTGCAGATCTGCCTCGCAGTGTATCCAATGCCGCCGCGTTTTACCGAGCCGAGGAGGGGAGCTCAACAGAGAAGGTCTTTTGGTCTCAGTACGCTGAGGCCGGCCATCCGGTGCCCCCTAGCGACCAGCTGAAGCAGCTGGTCGAGCTCCACAAGGTAGCCGAGTAGGCCATGAAGGGCCTCATAGTCCGGCTGTGGCCTGGAGAGGCCATGCCTGGGAGCTACTTCGGCCTCGTGCGGCGGCTGGTGGATGCGTGCCCCTGGGTGGAGGTCATCAAGCGCTCCGCATGTATTGAAGGTGCTCGTCAGGCCCTTGCCCGCGCAAAGGTGCATTGGGGCAGGCTAGATGCGGAAAAGCTTATCACTGACGCGCCGCCGGCGGGCAAGGAGTATCGTACGCCCGAGATGTACTATAAGACTGTCCTGAAGGGTGCCCACAAGATTGCGGATGAGTGCCCCAGAGATGTAATTTTTGAGTAAACTCGCTATGTGTTATCCTGTGCGCTGAAAACTTAGTTCATATGCGCTAAGCAACGCTTATTAATTTAAAATATTACCTTCTGTGCGGTCGTTTATTAAATCTGAGAGTTGGCAAGTCGTCGGCTTTAGCCCCCATGCCACGAGTGCTGGGGTGTTCGGGATAAACTTGAGCGCTCTTGTTCCCATTTTTGGGTCCATCTAGGGAGGCGCTCAACACGACGAACAAGGCAACCGGACTTATAATGCTTGAACACTCTCACTTAGCCATAGAATTCTATAATTTTAAATTTCGGCGAAGCCCCTAGTATTCAGAAGACCGAGCTTGGGGCGCTATCCACGCCTTGGCCGGACATTATCCGGTTCTTCGCTCGAAGCGGCGTAAGTCTTTAGGGACTCGAAAAGACCTCTCGAACAGCGACCAGTCTCTCGCCTTATCATGACAGTCAGTTTTAGCTTTCTCCACTAAGGCGCTCGCCCAGCTCAACCGGGGCGCAATCGCAGTGGTTCTCCCAGTGCTACCTTAGCCGGCAGAACAGAACGTAAGGTACCAAAACATGGGAGCCGGGCAAACCCAACTATTGACCCAAGACATGATTCGGAGCCGATTCATATAATGCTATAAGTTCGGGGTGCCGCACTTGTGAAAGTGTTCGGACTTATCACACCATAATGCGGGGAACATAAGCCCCTGGTGTATTCGGCCGTACCAAAATATAGGGGTGCAAGATTTCATTAATGAACATGTATGTAAAGTAATGCAATTATAGGCAAAAGGTGCTGCATTATTTATTCAAGTGATTCTGCTATGAGTGCGGAATGATACAAATAGTGCGGTAAGCAAAGGATTGGACTAATTAGACATGTCTCCTTCCAGGGGTAGGCTGCGGAATGGTGTATTTAACAAATTTAATGCTCATAATGGAGACCACCTGATTGTTCGTCGCAGCCTTTGTCCCTCCCTGGTTGTTGCATCATAAGTTCGGCAGCTCGCCTCCGGACAGGGCCTCTGGTGAACGGAGTCCTGTGTATAAAAAGAAGGAAAATAAAAAGTAAAAAGAGCGACACACTTGGGAGCCCCTGGTGTGGTTGAGCCGCACTCTGGGTCTGTCGTGGTCGTGCCCCTCCCCCTATACCCATGGTATCTCCAGAGTGTAATGATGTACGCAGAGAGCTGGTCTTGCAATCATGCGAGGGCTGGGGTTGGGGCCGCATTGCTACACATGCTCGGAACATGCCGGGTGGTCTTGGTTGATGTTCCTCCGGGTGCGTTTGGATGTGTCCGGCCATTTAACGGCCGGACTCGAAAATTGCCTTAGGAGGCTGCTCTGTACTTCTGCCGCGAGAGCCGCTGTATGTTCCTCCGTTCGGAGGGAGCGTTCCGTATTTCCGTTGACCGTGATGACTCCGCGAGGGCCTGGCATCTTGAGCTTGAGGTATGCATAATGCGGAACCGCGTTGAACTTTGCGAACGCGGTTCGTCCGAGCAGAGCATGATAGCCGCTGCGGAATGGGACTATGTCTAAGATTAACTCCTCGCTCTGAAAATTATCCGGGGATCCGAAGACCACTTCCAGTGTGACTGAGCCTGTACAATTGGCCTCGACACCTGGTATGACGCCTTTGAAGGTCGTCTTTGTAGGTTTAATCCTTGAGGGGTCTATGCCCATTTTGCGCACTGTATCCTGATAAAGCAGGTTCAGGCTACTGCCGCCGTCCATCAGGACTCTCGTGAGGTGAAATCCATCGACGATTGGGTCTAAAACCAATGCGGCAAATCCACCATGGCGGATACTGGTCAGATGGTCTCTTCGATCGAAAGTGATCGGGCAAGAGGACCATGGATTGAATTTCGGGGCGACTGGCTCCGTCGCATATACGTCCCTCAGTGCATGCTTCCGTTCCCGCTTGGGTATATGGGTTGCGTATATCATGTTTACCGTCCGCACTTGTGGGGGGAAGCCCTTCTGTCCTCTACTGTTCGGCGGCCGGGTCTCTTCCTCATCATTACTGTGCAGCCCCTTGTCATTGCTTTCGGCAATTAACTTGCCTGCCTGCTTGAATACCCAACAATCTCTGTTGGTGTGGTTAGCTGGCTTTTCGGGGGTGCCATGTATCTGGCAAGAGCGGTCGAGTATTCGGTCCAAATTGGACGGACCCGGAGTGGTTCTTTTGAATGGCTTCTTCCGCTGACCGGGTTTAGAGCCTCGGAATCCGGCATTGACTGCCGTATCCTCATTGTTGTCGCCGTTAACGCGGCGTTTGTTTTTGTTTCGACGCGACCTGCCATTGTGGTCCTTAGTGTCCGGACTGCCAGCATTTTTGCTGAGGTTGTTGCTGCGAGCTAGCCAGCTGTCCTCTCCCGCACAGAAGCGGGTCATGAGTGATGTGAGTGCTGCCATGGATTTTGGCTTTTCCTGTCCTAGGTGCCGGGCCAGCCACTGGTCACGGATGTTATGTTTGAAGGATGCGAGGGCCTCTGCATCCGGACAGTCGATGATTTGATTTTTCTTTGTTAAGAACCGTGTCCAGGATTGTCTGGCCGATTCGTCTGGCTGCTGAATTATGTGGCTTAGGTCATCGGCGTTTGGTGGTCGCACATATGTTCCCTGGAAGTTGTCGAGGAATGCGGCTTCCAGGTCCTCCCAACAACCAATTGACTCTGCGGGCAGGCTGTTAAGCCAATGCTGAGCTGGTCTTTTAAGCTTGAGCGGGAGATATTTGATGGCGTGGAGATCGTCGCCGCGGGCCATATGGATATGAAGGAGATAATCCTCGATCCAAACCGCGGGGTCCGTTGTGCCATCGTAGGATTCGATGTTGACGGGTTTGAACCCCTCAGGGATTTGATGATCCATTACTTCGTCTGTGAAGCATAGTGGGTGTGCGGCGCCTCTATATTGAGCAATATCACGACGTAGCTCGAGAGAGCGTTGCCTGCTGTGTTCGGCCCGACCGGAGTTGTTGTATCCGGCGTGACGGTATTCGTCATGGGTCGTGGGGCGCCCACATGATCCGTAGACAGATCTGGATTGTCTTGCCTTGTCCTCCAATATATCCTGCAAGTTCGGCGCGTTCCCTCGTGGCTTCATACTTTTCGAGCGGTGCCGGGGTACGGTCTTGATGGAGGGCCTGGATGCCTCTCTGTCGCGACCACGGGGTGGTCGGTCGGCCGTATTGTGCGCTGGTGATGAAGGTATGTATGCTTCCTCCTCTAGTCGGGGGAGCAACTTGCGTTTTGGGTAGCTCTTGGAGGGGCGTTCGAGTTCATACTCTTCGGCCGCGAGGATCTCGGTCCATCTGTCGGCCAGCAGGTCTTGATCAGCTTGAAGCGGCTGCTGCTTTTTCTTTAGGCTATTTGCTGTGGCCATTAGCCTGCGTTTGAAACACTCTTGTTCGACGGGATCCTCAGGCACGACGAATTCGTCGTCGTCGAGGCTTGCCTCGTCTCCGGAGGGAGGTATGTAATTATCATCCTCGACCTCTTCGTCTGCCGCTCTCTCGTGAGGGCTTTCTTCTGCATCCTCCTGCGCTGAATCTTGCTGGAGGGGGTTGTCTTCGGCACTTTCTGGTGTGTTATTATCTCCTGTGCCGGAATCTCCATTCTTGCTGTGGCAGGATTTAGAGCGGAGCCGCTGACGTCGGCGCTTGGGCTGTTTCTTTAAGGAATCTGCCTCTGCTGCTTCTTCGCCGTCCCCATCCTTTGGGGTGTCCACCATGTATATGTCGTATGACGAGGTGGCCCTCCAATGCCCTGTGGGCGCTGGTTCTTGATCGTCTCCGGCATCGTCGTGCATACCATTGATGTCTTCGGAGTCGTAGTCTAGCATGTCGGTTAAGTCATCGACAGTGGCTATAAAGTGGATGGTGGGTGGGCTTTGAATTTCTTCGTCATCCGTATCCCAACCATCCTGGCCGTAGCCCGGCCAGGGCTCTCCGGATAGCGAGAGATGCTTCAGCGAATTTAGGATGTCGCCAAAGGGTGAGTGCTGAAAGATGTCCGCGGCAGTGAACTCCATGATCGGCGCCCAGTCGGATTCGATTGGCCGGGGCGCAGGAGGTTCGGAGTCCGGCAGGGAGTCCGGCGCCTCGGAGTCACGAGCTTTATAAGGGACAAGGTCAGTGTTCGGCTCTATCACCATAGCGGTTGCAGCCCCCGAGGCGGTGTCCAACCATCCGTCCTCGATCTGCGAGATCGGCTCCGGACTATAGGTCGGAGCGGATCCGTGTGCGGCCTCCAAAGCACTATCCGGCGACAGAGTTAGATCATGCCCGTCGTGACAACGCGGCACGCTCGGTTGTGGCTCGGATCCATCGAAGATCAAGTCTCCGCGGATGTCTGCCGTGAAGTTTAGGCTTCCAAACCTGACCTGATGGCCAGGGGCGTAGCTTTCGATCTGCTCCAGATGGCCAAGCGAATTGGCGCGCAGTGCGAAGCCCCCGAATACGAAGATCTGTCAGGGAAGAAAAGTCTCACCCTGGACTGAGTTGTTGTTGATTGAAGAAGCCATCAAGCCTATCGGCGATGACACAGAGGAACTCTCAATGAAAGCACCAATGTCGGTGTCAAAACCGGTGGATCTCGGGTAGGGGGTCCCGAACTGTGCGTCTAGGCGGATGGTAACAGGAGACAAGGGACACAATGCTTTTACCCAGGTTCGGGCCCTCTCGATGGAGGTAAAACCCTACTCCTGCTTGATTGATATTGATGATATGGGTAGTACAAGAGTGGATCTACCACGAGATCAAGGAGGCTAAACCCTAGAAGCTAGCCTATGGTATGATTGTTGTAATGGTTATGTTGTCCTACGGACTAAAACCCTCCGGTTTATATAGACACCGGAGCGGGCTAGGGTTACACAGAGTCGGTTACAATGGTAGGAGATCTACATATCCGTATCGCCAAGCTTGCCTTCCACGTCAAGGAAAGTCCCATCCGGACACGGGACGAAGTCTTCAATCTTGTATCTTCATAGTCTTGGAGTCCGGCTGACGATGATAGTCCGGCTATCCGGACACCCCCTAGCCTAGGACTCCCTCACCGGCCAATGATGATAGTTCGGCTATCTGGACACCCCCTAGTCCAGGACTCCCTCAGTGCTCAATAAGGTTTCTGATTAATACTTTGGCTTTGTGAAAAGATCATCACTTGAACATGAGTAATCATATGACAAAATCTTTATATGTTGCTGTTATGAAAATAATCATGATGCCTTCATGTCCGTATTTTATTTTTATCGACGCCTCTACCTCTAAACATGAGGACATATTTATTGTTTTCGGCTTTTCGCTTGAGGACAGGCGAGGTCTAAGCTTGGGGGAGTTGATACGTCCATTTTGCATCATGCTTTTATATCAATATTTATTGCATTATGGGCTGTTATTTGACGTTATGTTACAATACTTATGGCTATTCTCTCTTATTTTACAAGGTTTACATGAAGAGGGAGAATGCCGGCAGCTGGAATTCTGGGCTAGAAAAGGAGCAAATATTGAAGGACTATTCTGCGCAACTCCAAAAGTCCTGAAACTCCACGGAATGTCTTAAAATAAATAAAGAAAAATCGTCGCCAAAGATGAAGGCCAGGGGGCCCACACCCTGCTCACGAGGGTGGGGGGTGCACCCTCCCCCCTGGGCGCGCCCCCCTACCTTGTGGGCCCCCTGGTGGCTCTCCGACGTCCATCTTCTCCTATATGAAGTCTTTCGATGAGAAAAAAATAGAAGGCAACCTTTCGGGACGAGACTCCGCCGCCACGAGGCGGAACCTTGGCGGAACCAATCTAGGGCTCCGGCAGAGCTGTTCTGCCGGGGACACTTCCCTCCGGGAGGGGGAAATCATCACCAATGCTCCTCTCATCGGGAGAGGGCAATCTCCATCAACATCTTCATCAGCACCATCTCATCTCCAAACCTTAGTTCATCTCTTGTATCCAATTCTTGTCTCCAAGTCCGGGATTGGTGCTAGTAGGTTACTAGTAGTGTTGATTACTCCTTGTAGTTGATGCTAGTTGGTTTATTTGGTGGAAGATCATATGTTCAGATCCTTTATGCACATTATTACCCCTCTGATTATGAACATGAATATGCTTTGTGAGTAGTTACGTTTGTTCCTGAGGACAAGGGAGAAGTCTTGCTATTAGTAGTCATGTGAATTTGGTATTCGTTCGATATTTTGATAAGATGTATGTTGTCTAACCTCTAGTGGTGTTATGTGAACGTCGACTCACTTCACCATTATTTGAGCCTAGAGGAAGGCATTGGGAAGTAATAAGTAGATGATGGGTTGCTAGAGTGACAGAAGCTTAAACCCTAGTTTATGCGTTGCTTCGTAAGGGGCTGATTTGGATCCATATGTTTCATGCTATGGTTAGGTTTACCTTAATACTTTTGTTGTAGTTGCGGATGCTTGCAATAGAGGTTAATCCTAAGTGGGATGCTTGTCCAAGTAAGGGCAGTACCCAAGCATCGGTCCACCCACATATCAAATTATCAAAGTACCGAACCCGAATCATATGAGCGTGATGAAAACTAGCTTGACGATATTCCCATGTGTCCTCGGGAGCGCTTTTCCTATTATAAGAGTTTGTCCAGGCTTGTCCTTTGCTACAAAAAGGATTGGGCCACCTTGCTGCACTTTATTTACTTTTGTTACTTGTTGCTCGTTACAATTTATCCTATCACAAAACTATCTGTTACCACTTATTTCAGTACTTGCAGAGAATACCTTGCTGAAAACCGCTTATCATTTCCTTCTGCTCCTCGTTGGGTTCAACACTCTTACTTATCGAAAGGACTACGATAGATCCCCTATACTTGTGGGTCATCATGGACGTAGTTAATCCCACGACCCATGCCCCGCCCCCTCGGCTTCGTAGCCCGAGGGCTATAAGTAGGGGGAAGGGAGGGGTGCGGCAAAGCTTGCGCGCCCCCTCCCACTCTTCTTCTTCCTCTGCTCTCTCCTCCACTGCCATTGCTGCTGCCCAGTGTTGTCGTGGAGCTGCCGCCGTCGTTCGTCGCCGACGCACCCATCCTCCTTACGCGGCCAGCCGGAAGCCATGGCGCGCGAGAAGGGCGGCGACTGGGACGGGTCGACAGTGATCAAGGATTACATCTCCTTCCTCCGCGACACGCGCCGGATGCCCAACGCGGCATTTGTCAAGGTGCGGGTGCCGCCGGAGGAGGAGATCTCGCCGGTGCCGAGGGGGAACGAGCGAGTCGTCTTCCGCTCGCACGTCCTCCACAGCTTCGGCCTTCCGGTGAGCGGCTTCCTCCGCTCTTTTCTCGACTTCAATAACCTCCAACCTCATCAACTCACGCCCAACGCCGTGACTCTACTCTCCGCCTTCGTCACGGTGTGCGAGGACTATATTGGCGTCCTCCCCACACTCGAGCTGTGGGGAGCGTTCTTCTACGGGAAGCTCGGCACCTCCGCCATCAAGCTGGCGCAGTCCGTGAAGATGTGGCAGCAGTCCTACTTCTATGTCGAGAACATGGATCCGACTGTCGACTTCCTCAACCTGCCGGCCTATGAGGTCGGCCCTCCCACCGGACTCCGGCCTAACTAGGGCTACAAGCCGAAGCCGGTGACGCCAGACGCAGCGACCGCCATCGGCCGACTCCGAGTGCTCCAGGAGTTGGAGGGCCTCATGGCCTCCGACCTCCTGATCGCCTTCGTCGAGCGCTGGGTTCTCCCGCTCCAGAGCCGCTCTCATCCAATCTTCTAGATGAGCGGGCACCGCGACCTGAGCCGGCTGTGCACGAAGCAGATGCCGACTGCCGAGGTCGCGCGAATGGTGAATGAGATCTCCGACCTCAAGGTGTCGGAGGTAGAGTGGCGGTATGGGAAACGGCCGTACTCGCGCGACGATCCGCCGCCTGCTGTAAGTTTCTTCATCTTTTCCTTCTGATCTGTTTTTCTGGTCTTGTTCTTGTCGTGATGTGACTCCCTTCTGGAGTGTAGATTTATATGTCCGCGGCGATGGCCGCCCTCCTGGGGCCGGGTGACGACTACCTGCCGGACAGGGCGGTGAGCGACCTGGATGACCCCGACTTGGGGGCGTCCGCCCTAGCGGACGACGCAACAGGCGGCGGCGGCAGAGCAGGCGGCTCCGAGGAGGGCGGCGGCGTGGAGACTTGGCCCGACGACGACAATGATGAAGACGAGCCGCGCCCCTCCCGGAGCTCTGCCAACACCGGTGTAGGCCCCTCTATTGGGCCGTGGCGGCAAACACAAGCGGAAGCAGGGCGCTGCCCTGTTCGGCAGCGTCCCGAAGAAGCCCAAGAACCCGGCCTCGAAGACCAGGCGGAAAGAAGCCGCGGCCAAGGTGGCCAAGCACCAGAGGCAGCCGAAGGTGCCCGTCATGGTGTCGGCATAAGTATCATTTCATATTTTCCGTCTTCTTGCCAATCCGGCCTGAGAACGTTTCTGACTTGTCTTCTTATTTCAGGGACCCGCTGACCCTCGAGAAGTCGAGCGCCGCCTCGGTCATCAGGTCGGCAGCGACCTCCTCCACCAGCCGGCGAATTGACCCGGCCGCCGACCTCAGAGAAGCGACAGAGCGGAACGCGTGGGAGGAAGAGGCCGACCGTCTGGCCAAGGAGCAGGCGGACAAGGCCGCCACGTCTGCTGAGAGGGCGCTGGCGCAGGCAGAGGCCGACGCTGGGAAAAAGGAACAGCTCGCGGAGGCCGCACGTCGCTAAGAGCCGCTGCTCGTGACGCCCCTGAACACCGCGCCGCCTTCGCCTGAGTTTGTGGCGATGGCCGGAGGAGCCGGCAACGATCATCCGATACGGGAGTGGGAGGGCGGTGACGTGTCCATGCCGGACGTCTTTGTGCCGCCATTGCCGCCATCACCGCCGCCAGCCAATGGGACGCAGGACGAGCAACCAGCCGTACCGCCGGTGCCACCGGACGAGGACACGGTGGTGACGGACCAGATTCCTGAGGTCCGCACACCCGCGCGCCGCCGCCTTGAGAAGGCGGCCTCAGCATCGCGGCCGCAGGAGGACGGCGCCACGAGCTCGTCGGTCCCCGACACCGAGGCGACCAGCGCCGCGCCCGCAGGCTGGATACATGGGGGCGGGACGGGCGCCCTGAACCAGACGTTCCTTGACGTCTAGGCCAAGCTCCGGGCCGAAGTCGAGGCCCTCAGGCGCTGCAATGAGGCCTTCTTAGAGCCGCGGGCAGCCATCCGCGTAAGTTTCCTTCGCTTTTTGATCTTCTTGCTTTCTTCGTGGGGGCGCGCTGGCGCACCCACTGGGTGTAGTCACCAAGTTTCGGGCCGGCTGCTGAGTAGGCGGTCCGGAACTTTTAACTTGTATGCATCAAATGTTTGACTTGTCTGGTATCCCTTCTGTAGGACTACCACAATCTCCGTGTCGTCTCCTTCAACTCCAGGGTTCGGGAGCTGGAGACGCAGACCGCGCATCTGTCCGAGTGCCGGAGTAAGTTCCGACTTCCTTCTTCACGGGGGCGCACTGGCGCACCCGTGGGCTGTAGTCCCCGAGGTTCGGGCCGACTGCCGAGCAGTCGGGCCGAATCTCCTCAGTGTTTATTTCTTTGCTAATTACTTCTTCTCTGCGGGGGCACGATGGCGCACCCGCGGGCTGTAGTCCCCGAGGTTCGGGCCGACTGCTGAGCAGTCGGGCCGAATCTCCTCAATGTTTCTTTCTTCGTCTTCTTGACTAACGCTCTTTCTTCTTTCCCTTTCTCCAGAGGCCAACGCCGCCTTGCAGCAGCAGCTGGGCGAGGCCAACACCACTCTGCACGGCAAGGAGGCGGAGTGCAGTAAGCTGACCGAGGAGCGGGACCGGCTAGTCGCCAAGCTCGCCGAGCAGACGGAGGCTCTCAAGACGGCCCAGCGGGACGCGAAGGCGAAGGAGGCCGATCTCCTTGCCGAGTTCGAAACCGAGCGTGCCGCCTGGGCCGACAAGGAGGCGCAGATGACAGCCTGCTTCAGCAGCATCGAGGACCTGGTTGACGGTGAGTTTTATTCTTCTTGTTCGTTGTCTTGAGCTGCCGGCCTCTTCTAAACCGACTGCTTGTTTCTGACTTTGTCTTTCCTTGCTTTCTGCCCAAGTAGATTTCTTCCCGGGTCACTCCGTCACCGCGAGCCAAGCCATCGAGGCCCAGCGCGAGGAGCGGAGGGCGAAAGGCGCGCAGATCGCTGTTGATGCCCCCCGAACCCTGAGTGAGCAGATCCTCAGCATCCAGGCCCATCTTCGGCCCGCCCATCAAGTGTTGCACCGTCTTCAGCGCGTCGGGGCCCAGGCAATTTCCGCCCTCTGGCCAGGCCTGCCGCCTCCGCGCACTCCAAGCCGGACTGCCGACTGGCTGGAGGTGGCGGCCGGCCGCCTGGAGGCCTGGAAGGGCTCTGCAGCCCGGGCAGGAGCGCGCCGCGCCCTTGAGTTCGTCAAGGCGTGGTATCCTGGGCTGGACTTAACCCAGTTGGCCACGTTCCGGCTGGAAGCGCGGGAGGAGCTGGCAGCGGTGGAGGCCGAACTTGTCAACAGGGCGGCGACGATTGCTGACTTGACCGACACGAGTACCTTCATTCCGGAGGTGGTCGAGGAAGGCGGCAAAGCCCCGCAAGAGTGGCTCGGGCTGAACCCAGAGGACAGCGAGGACTCGGCCGAAGTCATCGACTCCGGCGATGAAGGCGAGGATGGGGAGGAGGAGGAGGAGGAAGAGAAGGAGGAGGAGGACAAGGACAGCGACATCGACATGCCGGAGGCTGGTGCGGATGATCAGGCCCACCCCGACAGGGCCTTGAGCAACGACACACGCTCCAAAGTGCCGACTGCTGCTGGAGGCGGCCAGGTGGTGACCGACCAGCCGCCCGTGCCTCGGACAGACGCCACCGACTCCATCATCCAACCTTCTGCCACCCCGACTGGCCTCGCCGACTCCAGCATTCAGCTAGTGCCGCCTGTCGCGCCAATCCGCGCAGCTGACTCCGTCGTCCAACCGGAGCCGCCTGCTGCACCAACTGACACCGTCGACCCCAGCATCCAGCCGGAGCCGTCTGTTGCGCCAAATAGCACTGCCGACCCCAGCGCCCAGTCGGAGCCGTCTACTGCGCCAACCGGCACTGCTGATCCCAGCGCCCAACCGGAATCCTCCGCCGCTCCTTAGGGATTTTATCTTTTTTCTTTTCCTGCTTGCTAGTCTGAACACTTTTATTAAATTCGCACAATTCCACCCGCGGGGTGTATCTTAAACTTTGTTGAATGCCGGCCGATTGGCCTTTATCTCTGTAAATATTCTATCGCAACTTTATGCTTTGTTCTGCCAATCTCTAGCTTTCCTGGCGCAAACTCCTTGCTTTTTTCCTTTGCCGCCCTCCGTTAGCTATTTTCTTGCCAGCCAAGCAGCCGCTCTGCGGACTGCGGCTGGTTTGAGTACGTAACTTTTTTGCGGGAGGGCAAGTACTTAGCTATTTGGAGGTTCTTGTAAGGGAGGCAGAGGCCGGCCGGCCGGCTGCTCGGCAGCTGGCAGGGCAGGTATGGTGCCGACCTCGGCTATATGTGCTTTTTTCTTAACCATTTTTCATGTGGGCACTGTCTTGCTGCCTCTGCCCGCCATGCAGTCGCTCTGCGAACTGTGGCTTCTGACAGAATAAGTTTTTGGTGCCAACACATTACTTGTCCGGCTGCACGAGGCGGCACATAGTAGAGGGCGGCAAACCTCCGGGCCGACTGGTCGACCCGGTGCCAGGCGGAAATCATAAAACAAAAACATACTCATGGGCATAGTACTTATCATATGGATAAAAGGAGGGCAGTCCCCGAGTTCGTCTCGGGGGACCCGGAGTCTTTGTACATGATACAAAAGGTAGCGTGATACATACTGCTTTCAAATGTAAAATCTTCGAAGGAGGTTTGCATTCCACGGCCTCTCCGTCTCCTTGCCTAAATCGTCTCTTTTGCGTGCTCTGGGCTTCTGAGCGTCGATCAGGTAGTAGGAGTCGCTGCCCAACACCTTGTTGATGATGAAGGGGCCTTCCCAAGGCGCCGAGAGCTTGTCTTGGCCGGCTGTTTGCTGGATCAGCCGGAGCACAAGGTCTCCCTCTTGGAATGATCTTGGCTTCACCTTGTGGTTGTAGTATCGACGCAGACTCTGCTGGTAGATGGCGGACCGGCTGAGTGCCAACAGCCAGCCTTTTTCCAGCAGGTCGACGCCGTCTTCTCGCGCCTCCTTGGCATCCGCCTCGGTGTACATGGTGACTCGCGGGGAGTCAAACTCTATGTCCGTCGGGATGACGGCTTCAACACCGTAGACGAGGAAGAAAGGTGTGAAGCCGGTCGACTTGGTTGGAGTTGTGCGCAGGATCCAGAGGACGGCGGGCAGCTCGTCGAGCCACCAGCCGGCCGAACGCTCAAGGGGTTCGACCAGTCGGGGCTTGATGCCGGACAAGATGAGGCCGTTTGCTCGCTTAACCTGGCCGTTTTATTGCGGGTGGGCAACGGACGATAAGTCCAGTCGGATGCCCTGCGTCGCGCAGAAACGAGCCAAGGCTCCTTTGGCAAAGTTTGTGCCATTGTCGGTGATGATGCTATGTGGTATGCCGTACCGAGTGGTGATGTCGGCGATGAAAGTCATGGCAGTCGGCCCATCCAGTTTCTTGATTGGCCTGGCCTCTATCCACTTGGTGAACTTGTCCACAGCGACAAGCAGATGAGTCATGCCGCCACGGGCTGTCTTGAATGGCCCCACCATATCCAAACCCCAAACAGCAAATGGCCAAGCAATCGGAATAGTCTTGAGTGCAGAAGCTGGCAAATGCGGCTTGGAGCGGAATCTTTGGCACCCTTGGCACTTCTGGACCAACTCTTTGGCCTCTTCATGAGCGGTCGGCCAAAAGAATCCATGGTGAAAAGCTTTGGCAACAAGATGTCAGAGGAGAGTGGCAACAGTGCCGCGTCGTGCGGAGATCTCCGCCCGTACGGGAACACGGTGGCCACGCTGACCCCAGGATTCGGGGGGTGAGGGCTTCACTATTGCCACGCCCCGTCTCGTCCTCTTGACGGGGGCACAGATTCTGAGGGTGCGCGGTGGCCGCCTGCTAGATGCCGTCTTCCATAGGGGCCGGACGGCTGGAGCCGACCGCTCGTGATTCCGTCTGTTGGCGGTTGGCCGCCCTCTGGCAGCCGGCCGTTGGGTTTGCCGGTCCCCAGAAGGCGGAGCTTCGGCCCCGGGCGCAGCGAGGCGGAGCCGGCCCAAGGTCTTGATAAATCAAGGACTCGGGTGAGCCTACCGATGACCCATTACTCCGACAAACTGTGTCACTTTCATTGTGCAGCGTGGAACGATCATAGACATATCAATCGTGCAGAGGTCATCTACCCCCTGAAATCTTTTCTGTGAACAACATGATGTAGTTACCGCACAAGTTTCCATTCTGTATTAGACACCACACGAGTTGATTAGCAGGTTGCGAACCAACCTGTGGTTGGATGGTTAGAGGGACCCTGATATCCCCAACCCACCAGGGTTCAAATTCTGGTGCTCGCATTTATTTCTCGATTTATTTCAAGATTTTCGGTGATGTGCATTCAGTCGATGACGAAGGTGCCTACGGTAACTTAGTAAATTTTAAGATGATATACCGGCTCAGTCTTTGGGAGGTGCTCGTTGGGGTAGGGTGTGCATCTGTGCGTTCATAGGGGTGAATGTATGCGCGTGTATATGAGCGCTTGCGTCTATATTGTGTTAAAAAAAATTGATTAGCAGCCCGTGTTTGTTTTAGCACATGGATTCCCATTGGAATTCCGTGCAATTTCTGCAATAAAAACAAACAACATAATACGAGCGGTAGAAATATGATAGGATACTCCGGTTTCCTGAGGAACATGAGGATCTGTGTGAGCATGAGAGGGCATGTCCTACCGCGTGCCGACGTTACAGCAACACTTGGTCGCATCCCAGCTGACAAGAGTTTTATGTCAGTTAATTAACCAAATCCAAACTAGCTCTCTGCCCCACGCTTGACATGACATATGTGTATGCAATAATAAAATCAAATAGTGCCTACCCTGGCGCATACAGTACACAAGGAAGGGACAAAGAATAATTGGGTACATGGCCAGATAAAAAAAAATTACAACAAAAGCAGGGGCAAGATCTACTAGTACCTCCGCCCTGTTTTATTAGTCCTTCATTTCATGTAGTTTAGGTCAAATTTTGACATTTTATTTAATTACAAAAATAAGTTTTATACTCTAAAATAGTATTGTTGGAAACCTCTTCGAATATGAATCCAATAATATAAGTTTTGTGACATATAATTTAAAATTTGTTAGTCAAATCTACGGTCAAAGTTGAGCACAAAATATGAAGGGGACCAATAAACCAGGAGCTAGTACTATGCAATCTAAATGCATCCCCCAACATCATCTACTATATATTCTACAAGATGACATGCACTGTATTCGCAAAAAAAGATGATATGCACTGCAATTTGAGAAAAAGGCTACGATAATAACACGTGACAATCATATGTGTGCATGCGTGCAATTGCTTCCCATGGCCTCACCACTACTTGTTGTCTTGCTACGGTGTATAGGCTTTGCAGCCCATTGGCGTCGCCCTGCCCTCAGGACCACTCCGTGCCTCTGTGTTGCATTTTGCATGGTGAACAATGTCATGGATGTGTACCTGGCAACTCAAGTGTAATACTGTAGGTGGCTACATAGGGTCCTGCTCTGCGGATCTTGCCTCTTGGAGCAAGAGGACAGATAAGAGCACTGTTGGTCACAAATATATATAGCTGTGCAACTTCAGGGCATCCATAATAGTCGGTTTGAATGCAGCACATTACTAAATAATTAGGACCGAGGGTTTGGGCATGCAATGCGATGGCCAAGGTGTTGTTTTGGATGTTTGCAATTGTTTTTACCAGCAGTATAATGCTGTGCTGTGTGCTTAGACTGTGCTATTTGAAAAGGAGAGGGTTCTAGCTTTGTTTGTACTCCATATATGTGTTCACAAAGACTGCTCAGGTGGGTGAGATAGGTCCCGCCTTCTGTTTATGTTGTTTGCACCTTTATATTCGATATTACTCCAAAGCATATACAAATGTGAAGCTGCAAAAAAGTTACACACAGTACCAACTATTTAGTAATAGGACCCGCACGAAAGCACATGTAGACGGCAAATATATGGCTCAAACATCCATATATAGTACTACCAACTTAAATAAATGACATATGTAAATGACTAGTTGCGAAAAAGTTACATGCTTAAGGGCATCTCCAACGCCGAACCTCAAGCGACCCACAACCGTCCGGACCGAGTGGTCCGGACGTGTTTTGCCATTCAATGCGTCTTGTATCGGTTCGCTCGATGGTCCTGATGCACTTTTCCCCACAAACCGGGGTCAAACTAGAGGTGCTTTGCAGACGTCCGGATCGCTGCCACATCCGTTTCTGACTGCCCTGGCCCACCATTAACCCCCTTGGTCGCCCGCGCACGCTTCCCGCCCGAAACAGTCAACGCTGCTCTAAAGCGTCGGGGTTGCATTCATGTCCGGTAGCGGATGCGACCTCTCATGGTGTCGGCATTGACGCGGCGCGTCGACCGAGAGAGCACCTCCCGTGCCGCTTCCCGATCCAGGCGACTGCTCCGCGTTCAAACGGCACCCCGCCAGTTCGACTCCCTACATTAATGATATGCGGTTGCCGAGGAACCTACTCTGACGCCACCCGTCCGTATGTCTTCCGTCCACCATTAACCACACCGCTGCAGCCCATTGCCATCCGCCCGCTATATAAACTCCAGCACCGGCCATAGCCGCAGTCACCCTCCTCCAGTCCCTTTCTCCTCTCCGCACCACGCCTGCCATGGCCTCGTCGTGCTCCAAAGCGCTTTTGGACACCCTATCATCAGAGCAGAAGAAGGAGATGGCTGCCATTGTTGCCGGCCGGCCGGCAGGCAGGCAGATGAAGGCCGACGAAGCCCCAACGAAGGACGAGCCACCCTCCTCACCGGTGCATGCCGACATCACCATCGGCGAGGCTTGTGCCCATTACATGGACATGGTGCATGAGGAGCGGGAGGCCAAGTTCTGGCAGGCGCAAGCCGACCAGGCCTACAACCTCAGCCTCCTTTTTCGAGCACCGGCGCACGGAGGAGCAACTGCCGCCGGCACGGCCATCACGTCGGGCGTGTGGCAGAGTAGGAGGCGCTGCTCAACTCCTATAACTCCGCCCATGACATCCCCCGTGACCGCTGGTGGTATCGCCTCCATCAAGCAACGAGGCGGCGGATGAGGTGTTCGGCAAGAGCGATGATGAGGAGGACATCGCCAGTTCCGCCGAAGTCGCGCCCCACTGCCACCTTGATAAAGATGGCACGTCAGCGGGTGCCGCCGGCAGCGAGAAAGAGTACTCCATGCTTGGTCGCCGCCTTGAGGGTCCCAAGAAGGCCACCGCTCCGCCCCTCTAATTGAAGGCAAGCTTGGTGCGCTGAACATCGTCGATCGATTAGCCGCTTGGCGACGATGTGAAGGCGGACAACTTCACTTCTCGGGGCTCATGGCTGCGGAGGCGGAGGCTATGGAGGCAGAGTTGGAGAGCGCCGAGGCGGAACCAGAGCGAAGGCAAGAGCCAGAGCTTTAGTTCTGGGGGCTCATGGCCGGACATGGAGAACGGGCGCCGACAATCATTTAGATTATGTTTAGAGTATGGTTTATTTAAAATTTGTCTGAAATGTAATGAATTTCGTCCGATGTATATGAAATCCGCCGTGTTTGCATGAATTTCGTTTGTTTAGTTCAAACACTAAATAGTAAAATGTAGTTTAAGTATGTTAGATTGAAAATATACCATTAACATGTTGATGAAAAATATATTCATAGTATTTATAGTTCTGTACATGCCTATCTACGGGTACCCCAGGATCGCGCATGCCTATCATCAAAAGACAAGACACGAACAATCCGATGAGAATTTTTTTTGGCTAGAAAATCCATTGAGAGTTCACCGGCCACAAGTAGGCGATCGATTGGACGTGGTTAATGAGTGCTACCCTCGGAAAAAGAGGAACAAGAATGGTGCTATGTGCATACCCTCATGTTCTCCGGCAAGTCTCTTCAGGAATCAAATGATTTGGGAATCCATTGCCCATTTGGCCCTAATCATCATGCGCAAGAAAAGCTCCGTCGCCCTCGGCGGGAAGACACACACCAACATTTCGACCAATTAAACGTCCATTGACCATATGATACGTTCCTTTCCTCTTTTGAGATGAAAATTGTTCCATCGGACGCCTGTCAATCCCCTCAGCCGCCAAGTAGTTGCGTCTACGGAGCAAAAGGCATAGTGGAGGTCAATGGGCCACTATAACGGACGTGTGTTAAATGTCTATGCAATGCCGCCAATCTCTTTTAGCAGATGATCCGACTTTATTATCGGACTAGGCAAACAAATCACCGTAGACATATTGTTCTTCGGTTTCAGTTAAAAAAATACACGTGAAGTATATCAAATTGAACAAACTCACAACCGAAAAGAACTACAAACATCCATGATGAAACTAATGGTAGCATCAAGTTTTTTCCAAGTTACTGGCTTAAAAAATTTGTTGTTAGTCATGATACAACTCTTTTATTTGGACATAGATTCTACTTAGCTGATAATGGTCCACAACTATTTCACACATGACACTTGTCAAGAATGTCAACCTCACCAATCATTGTATAAGCACATGTACAGTTTAGGCCACGAGGTATGTCAACTACTCGACTTCAGTACTAAGACGACCGACAACATTATAAGGAGTTTTTCTTATTTCATTCAGGAATCATGTAATGCAAGGAAACAAATTTCTATGTTTCTAGTACGGTTTGGATGACCAAATTTCTTAGGATTATGTCGATGAGACAAGGGGACGACACATTGCATGAATCAAACACTACTACAAAATAGGTGTCAGGAGCGGTTTTGGTACATGAGCATGAGACGATTTTTCATTCCGCCTCTAAGCCCACGCCGCTAATAATCAGACCATCGGAGGCTGTTGCAAAACCGCCTGAAATGCTTGCAGACCCGCTTGTGATTCCTCATGAATGGTCATTCCCATAGCTTTAGGTGTCGAAGACGGTTCCCCATATATAACCGTCGGGAATACTTCTTCATTGGAAATGGTTTCAGTTCAGAACCGCCTTCATTGTTCATTTCAAGACTGCCAATTTAGTTTCATTGGGTGACCAACCCACCTACTGAAATTTACATAAAACAATAAAAATACAAAGGCATGCACATTACCATTGATTTGCAGTTTATAAGTTCAAGCAAAACACTCATATTTATATATGATAATTCAAAGCCAATATGTAGAAAAGTTTTGCTAGTTCATAGTAAACTTAACCTATCTACCCCTGGTTGGCTTGAGGAGTCTTCCAATCTCACATTGCCATCTCGCTACTAGATATATGCTTGATGGGTACCACAGAACACTTGTGTGATACACAGAATAGGCTAAGGCATGCAAATAGCATAGCATACTGATTGGTTTATAGGACCTGTTTGGGACTGCTCTGCCCCATCAAAATCAGTTCCGCTCCACCAAATCCACTTTGGAGCAGTTTCATACAGGAGTTGCAACTCTTCCAAAGAGAATGTTTGGCTTTCATCTAGCTCCAACTTTAAAAATGAGAAATTTCGTGGAGATGATCTATTTGATTGGATGAGTGGGAAGAAATGAAGGGGTATCCACTTTAATGGTGGTAGTGGTGGCTAATTTCCTTCCAATTCTAGCTTCTACAATTTTTTGGAGCACCTCCTAAAGAGCTTCACGAAAAACAGCAGGGAGTTGTACCCAGATCCTAGTTTTTTTGCGGAGCAGCATATCGTGGAGCTATCCCGTTTGGCTTATGTTTCTAGAGCGGACCTGAATATCAAGGAGCGGAGCAGTTCCAAACAGGCACATTGTGTAACTAAGAAGATCACCCCACCCCCCCACCCCCCACCCCACCGGCTTTGGATGTGTGGAAGCAAACAAAACAAACATGAGCCAATAGTTGGTGCCATTTATATCTCTAAATCACATAGCTATTTGTCTGTTATTTCGAGCAGTGCAACTGAAATTGACCCACATGCCAAAAATACAATCATGTTATTAGAAATATAATGCAAGCTAAATCCTGGTAAGCGAATAAAAACACTAGTTTTTTGCAGAGAAGCTGTAGCACTTTGCAGTTATGGAGAATTTGAAGTAATTTACATTTGAGGGTGAAGTTGAAGAAGTTGCATTTTTCACATAGAACTTGAAGCAGCAGGAGCACCACTGGCTTTCATGGTCGTGTATGCCGCATCGCCTAATTCCATCACCTCCGATTGCCATATAAATCCACCCGTCGCCCCACGCTGAACCTAGTCGTCGGCCCCCATTACACGATCTAGCATCGGTTCACCACATCGTTAGCAACCATTCCGTGATCTAGCATCAGTTCACCACGCCATTTGCGATGGTCGCAGTCACGGGCATCGCGGAGAGCTCCTCTTTAGGGGAGGAGGAGGACAATGAGTACGGGAAAACCAAGGTGTGTTTGTGTGTGTGTGTGTGTGTGTGTGTGTGTGTGTGTGTGTTGGAGGATGCTCTGCCTGAGTTCCTCCGGACCATGGTTGAGCACTGTGCCGTCGAGGCTAAAATTGGACGAATGCGCATGGACACTATTGTCATTCTTGCCAATCCGGTGGCGGAGGTGAAGCATCACACTACCTAGGAATTAATAGAGGATGAGCGTGAGGTTGCCGCCAACGGCGGCACCTTTGCCATCGCTAAGCGTATATGAGAAACCATTTTCGCCTAGCACGGCGATACTGATGACACTAGTAGAAAAAGCCCCATTTGTCCCGGTTCATAAGACCCATTTATCCCGGTTGCCGAACCGGGACTAAAGTGTCGGTACTAAAGCCCAACAACTTTAGTCCCGGTTCGCCCACGAACCGCGACAGATGGGGCTCCACGTGGCCGCTGCAGCTTGCCCAGGCAGGAGGGCCTTTTGTCCCGGTTGGTGGCATCAACTGGGACCAAAAGGCATCCACACATCAGCAGTTCAGGGCTGTGTTTTTGTTTTTTTTTGAAGGGGGGGGGGGGGAGGGGGTTGGGGGGTTTTGGGGTTTTTTGTAGGGTTAATTTAGGGGTTTCATATATTGTGTTAGCTAGCTAATAGAGAGAAGTGTCCTCTCTTATCTCCGTGCTTGGTCGATGCTATGTACTATACGTATAGAGAGGACTCGAACACGCTAGCTAGCTAGTAAGCAAATGAAGGAAACCATTAAGTACAGAAGATCGTCATGAACATATATAGAGAGAAGTGATCGGCCTCTCCTTCTCCGAGAGATTGGTCAAACAACAAGTTTTCGTATATCTATCCGATGCTACTGGCTACATATATACAATATAAGATCTCTTACAATCCCCTAACATCTGAACTCAAGTTCCACATGGTATTCTTCATCTTTCTCGAAGACGTGGTCAAGAAAGAATCCCGTCAATTCCTCTTGAATTGCTCTTATGCGATCTTGTGGTAGGAGTTTATCCTACATCTGAAACATCTAATTTGAAGAAGGGGGTCAATACATATATATGAATGAAACTCAACACACATGATGGTAATAAAATAAAATTGTGAATATTATTGCTTACGCACTTCATATTGTTTTTTAGAGTAGCCCGGCTCACAGGTCGTGTGGCGGATGAACTCGCAAATGTAGTATCCACAGTAATTATTCCCGGGTTCCTGGCATAACCACTTTACAAGAAATAGAGGTCAATCAAACTGATAAGCAAGCATGCTAAATGGTATTGATGAAACTAGCTAGAATAATGGGAGATGCGCGAAACTAGCTAGTAGTACTTACTCTCGGGTTTTTAAATCGCAGCTCCGCCAGCAGTCCCGGAGCTTCTGCGGTGAACTTTTTTCAAACCCTGGCAGACAAAGAAAACAATTAATTGATATCAAGAAATGAACAAAGTTGCCGATATGGTGCGATAATGATTGATTGAACTTACTTCTCGAGCATTTTAGTCATGGTCGCATACTCCTCGGCATTTTTTCGTTTCGAGTCTATGACGGTTACTAGTCCCTGCTCAAGCTTAATCTCTAGCAGAATAAAGTGGAATCTGCGCACGCATGCATAACTCATCAATTACATTACTATAACCTCGAGTAATAAGGGAAACCAAATATGCATAAGATAGTAACACGCACTTGAATTCGTAAGGAAAGAGTATTGTATCTTTGTTTTGATTTCGAAGTAACGATCGTAGCAAGTTGGCCTCGGTTTGTTTGGCATCATGTTTAACTTTCCATTCATCTATGAGATTTGTGTTAATGAACCCAATATCACCGATTTGTCTTTTCTTCAATTTGGCGATCTTCAATCTGCATAATATAATGAGGATAATTATATATACATGCAATGAAAGAGCTGAGCTATATATAGAGACTTAATTACAGAAGTAGTACTTACAGACAGTAGCAAGTGATGATTGTTTTATCGAGGTCCTTTTGATTGAAAAACTGGAAGAGCTCCTCATACGGAACAGACAACAGATCAATTCCAACGAGGTCGTGCTCCTCTTTAACTCTCTGCGTCAAAGTATCCTTCCCAGACTTGCTGCAGATGTCCATGTACCAATCATGGAATCTTCGCATCATCGTTGTTAGAGGAGGATGACCAGGTTTGACGAGAGGCTTACCGTACCAGAATTTGAATGTGTCCACCTCCATTGTATCAAAAAGTGCATCGTCGGGCATGTAATCTCCAGGATTGGTACCGGGCACCATCCCCGGAAGATTAGCGACGATATCGCTAAACACCTTGAGCGGGGGGCATGATTGCTTCGCTTGTTCACCGAGCTGGGGAATTTGTTTCCCACTTCTTCGTTCTACTAACCTTTGATCAGTGCAAGTACTTCCCGACCGCTCTGCTTCCTTATATGCCCTTTCAATAGTGCGGTCATAGTTGGTTTGCGGCGGAGGCGGTGATGCTCGCTTCAGGGCATCCAAAGTGCGCTTCGCTTTCACCGAATTCTCCTATGGAGGTGGATGTTTCTTAGCTTTTACCGTTTCAAAGAAGTCCTTCACTTGGGCTTCACAGATCTTCTTGTTTTCCTCTTCGCTCCTCTCGTATGGTAACTTCTCTAGAGGCTTGAGAGACGATGGACCGTCTGTATTGCCTCCCGCCTCAGGTTGTACTGTTAGACGCCGGAGCAGCCGGAGCGGCTGCGGCTGTCTTCTTTCATTGCTTACGAGGCGGAGAAGAAGGAGGCGGACTACTGCGTGATAACCCACAAGTATAGGGGATCGCAACAGTTTTCGAGGGTAGAGTATTCAACCCAAATTTATTGATTCGACACAAGGGGAGCCAAAGAATATTCTCAACTATTAGCAGCTGAGTTGTCAATTCAACCACACCTGGAAACATAGTATCTGCAGCAAAGTGTTTAGTAGCAAAGTAATATGATAGTAGTGGTAACGGTAGCAAAAGTAAAGAGAGCAAAATTAATGTTTTTGGTATTTTGTAGTGATTGTAACAGTAGCAACGGAAAAGTAAATAAGCGAGAAACAGTATATGGAAAACTCGTAGGCACCGGATTAGTGATGGATAATTATGCCAGATGTGGTTCGTCATGTAACAGTCATAACATAGGGTGACATAGAACTAGCTCCAATTCATCAATGTAATGTAGGCATGTATTCCGTATATAGTCATACGTGCTTATGGAAAAGAACTTGCATGACATCTTTTGTCCTACCCTCCCGTGGCAGCGGGGTCCTATTGGAAACTAAGGGATATTAAGGCCTCCTTTTAATAGACAACCGGAACAAAGCATTAGCACATAGTGAATACTTGAACTCCTCAAACTATGGTCATCACTGGGAGTGGTCCCGATTATTGTCACTTCGGGGTTGCCGGATCATAACACATAGTAGGTGACTATAGACTTGCAAGATAGGATCAAGAACACACATATATTCATGAAAACATAATAGGTTCAGATCTGAAATCATGGCACTCAGGCCCTAGTGACAAGCATTAAGCATAGCAAAGTCATAGCAACATCAATCTCAGAACATAGTGGATACTAGGGATCAAACCCTAACAAAACTGACTCGATTACATGATAAATCTCATCCAACCCATCACCATCCAGCAAGCCTACGATGCAATTACTCACGCACGGCGGTGAGCATCATGAAATTGGTGATGGAGGATGGTTGATGATGACGACGGTGACGAATCCCCCTCTCCGGAGCCCCGAACGGACTCCAGATTAGCCCTCCCGAGAGAGATTAGGGCTTGGCGGCGGCTCCGTATCGTAAAACGCGATGATTTCTTCTCTCTGATTTTTTCTCCCCGAAAGCCAATATATGGAGTTGGAGTTGGCTTCGGAGGGCCACCAGGGGGCCCACGAGGTAGGGGGGCGCACCCAGGGGGGCCCCTCACCCTCGTGGACAGGGTGTGGGCCCCTTGGTTTTCATCTTCGGCGAGGATTTTTATTGTTTTTTCTAAGATGTTCCGTGGAGTTTCAGGTCATTCCGAGAACTTTTATTTTCTGCAAATAAAACAACACCATGGCAATTCTGCTGAAAACAGCGTCAGTCCGGGTTAGTTCCATTCAAATCATACAAGTTAGAGTCCAAAACAAGGGCAAAAATGTTTGAAAAAGTATATACGACGGAGATGTATCGACTCCCCCAAGCTTAAACCCTTGCTTATCCTCAAGCAATTCAGTTGACAAACTGAAAGAGAAAAAGAAAAACTTTTACAAACTCTATTTACTCTTGTTGTTGTAAACATGAAAAGCCAGCATTCAAGTTTCATCAAATATTATGAACTAACCATACTAATAATAACACATAGGTCTCACAATTACTCATATTAATAGCGTAATCAGCTAGCGAGCCATAATAATAAAACTCGGGTGACAACGCTATCTCAAAATAATCATAACATGATATAACAAAATGGTATCTCGCTAGCCCTTTCTGAGACTGCAAAACATAAATGCAGAGCACCTTTAAAGATCAAGGACTCACTAAACATTGTAATTCATGGTAAAAGTGATCCAGTCAAGTCATACCCTATATAAACCAATTATAATGAATGCAAACGACAGTGTGCTCTCCAGGGGATGCTTTTAATAAGAAGTATGATGACTCAACATAAAAATAAATGGATAGGCCCTTCGCAGAGGGAAGCAAGGATTTGTAGAGGTGCCAAAGCTCGATTTTGAAATAGAGATAAATTATATTTTGAGCGGCATACTTTAATTGTCAACATAACAACTAAGAGACGACGATATCTTCCATGCTAAACAAATTATAGGCGGTTCCCAAACAGAATGGTAAAATTTATACTCCCCCTCCTCCAAAAGCATCAATCCATGGCTTGCTCGAAACAACGAGTGCCTCCAACATTCAATGGGTCCCAGGGGGAGTTTTGTTTGCAATTATTTTGATTTAGTTTGCATAAAGCATGGGACTGGGCATCCTGGAGACCAGCCATTTTCTCGTGAATGAGGAGAGGAGTCCACTCCTCTTGAGAATAACCCGCCTAACACATAAGATAATGGCATCTCTAGTTGACATATGAGCTATTCGAGCATGCAAAACAGAATGTTTATTGAAGGTTTAGAGTTTGGCACATACAAATTTACTTGGAACGGCAGGTAAATACCGCATATAGGTAGATATAGTGGACTCATATGGAACAACTTTGGGGTTTAAGGAGTTTGGATGCAAAAGCAGTATTCCCGCTTAGTACAGGTGAAGGCTAGCAAAAGACTGGGAAGCGACCAACTGAGAGAGCGACAACAGTCATAAACATGCATTAAAATTAATTTACACCGAATACAAGCATGAGTAGGATATAATCTTCCATGAACATAAATATCATGAAGGCTATGTTGATTTGATTCAACTACATGCGTGAACATGTGCCAAGTCTAGTCACCCAATTCATTTAAAGGAGGATACCATTCCATCATACCACATCATAATCATTCTAATAGCATGTTGGCACGCAAGGTAAACCATTATAACTCATAGCTAATCAAGCATGGCACAAGCAACTATAATCTCTAAATGTCATTGCAAATATGTTAACTTCATAATAGCTGACTCAGGAACGATGAGTCATCATATTTACAAAAACAAGAGAGGTCGAGTTCATACCAGCTTTTCTCATCCCAGTAAGTCCATCATATATCATCATTATTGCCTTTCACTTGCACGACCGAACGAAGTGTATAATAATAAGAGTGCACGTGCATTGGACTAAGCTAGAATCTGCAAGCATTCAACTCAAAAGAGAAGACAAGTAATATGGGCTCTAAGTATAATAAACAATCATGCATATAAGAGCCACTAAGCAATTTCAATATAGTCTTCTTGACCCCCAAAAGAAAGAAAAGAAAATAAAATTATTTACACGGGAAAGCTCCCAACAAGTAAGAAGAAGAACGGAAAATATTTTCGGGTTTTCTTTTTGATTACTACAGCAAAGAAATAAATTACTACTAATTTTTTTGGTTTTTCTTAAGGTTTATTGAACTCACAAGAAGAAAGTAGGAAAAGGAAAATAAACTAGCATGGATATTACAGTGAAAGAGTGTGAGCACCGACATCTAGCAATGAGTGTGTGTGAACATGAATGTAATGTTGGTGGGACATACGTACTCCCCCAAGCTTAGGCTTTTGGCCTAAGTTGGTCTATTGCCAGGGATAGACTAGCGGATACTCGTAGGTGTAGCTGGGGTCGTACTGCGATGCTGCGGCTATCGCCGCCTGAGCTGTAGCGTGGCGTCGAGCAGCCTCCGCTCTCCTCTCGTACTCATCTGCCTCCTCTCTGGTAATAATGTATCTTCCTTTTGTCTGAGAATCAAAGAAGGTAGGAGCAGGAAGAGTAATACGGACAACATGCCGTTTGTTAAAGATTAATCGATACTGGAGAGATAGTTCAGTTCTCTCAACAAACTGGTGGGAAACCATAAAATCAAAATCAAAATAAGCAGGGGGTAACTCCATATCACCCTCACGAATGTCTATCTCAAGAAAATTAGCTAAGCGGGTTGCATAAATTCCTCCAAAGAAATCTCCGTTATGTCTATTCTGATGCAGCCTGCGAGCTACAATGGCTCCCATATGATAAGATTGGTCTCCTAACACAGCACTCCTGAGAATGCTGAGATCAGGGACACACATGTGGCATGCTTCATCCTTAGCATTTATGCATCTACCTATGAAGAGAGCAAAATAATGTATTGCAGGAAAGTGAACGCTCCCTATAGTGGATTGTGTTATATCTCTAGATTCCCCCACAGTTATTCTAGCAAGAAAGTCTCTATATTCAGATTTAGAGGGATCCCTGACACTACCCCAAGATGGAAGTTTGCAAGCAGAAGTGAAATCCTCTAAGTCCATGGTATAAGATTTGTCATAAAGGTCAAACATGACTGAAGGAGAATTACGCGAAGATGAAAACTCAAACCTGCTCACAAATGAACTTGTGAGATCATGATACTGGGGGCATTTGTCAGCTTCAAAGTCCTCAAGACCGACTGTCGGTGTCAAAACCGGCGGATCTCGGGTAGGGGGTCCCGAACTATGCGTCTAGGCGGATGGTAATAGGAGACAAGGGACACGATGTTTTTACCCAGGTTCGGGCCCTCTTGGTGGAGGTAAAACCGTACTCCTACTTGATTAATATTGATGATATGGGTAGTACAAGAGTAGATCTACCACGAGATCAGAGAGGCTAAACCCTAGAAGCTAGCCTATGGTATGATTGTTGTTCGTCCTACGGACTAAAACCCTCCAGTTTATATAGACACCGGAGAGGGCTAGGGTTACACAGAGTCGGTTATAATGGTAGGAGATCTACATATCTGTATTGCCAAACTTGCCTTCCACGCCAAGGAAAGTCCCATCCGGACACGGGATGGAGTCTTCAATCTTGTATCTTCATAGTCTAGGAGTCCGGCCAATGGTGATAGTTCGGCTATCCGGACACCCCCTAATCTGGGACTCCCTCAGTAGCCCCCGAACCAGGCTTCAATGACGATGAGTCCAGCGCGTAGATTGTCTTCGGCATTGCGAGGCAGGTTCTTCTCCAAATTCCGTATACTTGTCGAATAGTGTCCGACTTCTTATAAATGCTGCGCTCCTTGGCTTCCACGCCCAATAATGGTCATCTTCCACATGTCGAACGAATGCGGAAAGCCAGGGTATTTTTACACTTTCCCCCCTAGCTGCGCAAATGAGCCGCCTATAAAAGAGACGAGGATCTAGATCCGAATCACACCATTCCCCCTCCGCAAGCTTTCATCGGAGCGCCTCTGACAAAAAATCCATTCCGTCATGGACACTCGACGCGGCCCCTCCTCTTGCGTCCCCAGCCATCAGCCTGGAGATTGGGAGAGATGCTCGGTCCCGCATAGCAAGCTAGTGACGCTCCAAACCAAGGGATTTCTTCCCCCAGCCTTCATGGTTCCGGTTCGAGCCGGACTCGCCACCTATAAGGGCGGAAAGCAAGCGGAGAGCGTCCTCGATCCTTCCAAAGGAGAGCGGGTATGCTTTATCTCTTATCTAATAAGAGGACTCGGATTTCCAATACATCCGTTTCTCCGGGGGCTCCTGGAGTTCTACGGCCTCCAGCTGCACCACCTTATGCCTGCTTCCATTCTGCACATCGCGGGCTTCGTGGCCCTTTGCGAACTGTTCCTGGGCGTTGAGGCTCGTACCCCGTTCTCATGAGGGGTCAATATATCAAGTGGGCGGAGCCGAGCTATGGCGCATCGCCGGGACCGGATATCTATCCAGAACCCCGAAGAAGGCGTCCGAAGACGGGCCTTCGAAATGGTTTTATATAGAAGACGCCCCGCTACCGGATCCCATTCGGACCGGCCTCCCGGAGTTCAGCAATGCTCCCTTGAAGAAACGCCTAAGTTGGCATCCGCAGAGCTCTCAAAGGGAGAATGACAGGGACGTCCTTTACCTAATGAGCCGAATAAGGTTACTAGCTCATTCCGGACTGACCATGATCGGAGTCATGGCCACATGCATTATGCGGGGGGCGCAGCCACTCCAGTATAGGGGCCACCCCATGTGGGATTTCAACGGGGAGGATGACGCCACCCGCCATGGCCGTAAGGGGCCGGGATCGGTCGCCGATCTGGTGAAGATCTTGTCCGGTCTGTACAAAGGGGAAAAGGAGGATTTTCTCCGTGTTAGTCCACTGAATGAATTTCTATGAACAATCCTCGAAGCTGGGTAAGCGGACATTTCTTTTTGCCTACTCGATCCACATTCCCATAGTTAAGTATCTCATTTTGTGACTTCGACGCAGGAACTGCGCCGGGCCGTAGAAGATATACACAGCCCGCCTCCACAACCCAAGGATCCGGAACGGTCCCTCGATCCGGCCTCCGAAGAGGATCCGGATATAAAGGTGGAGCTGATCAATGGGGTGTTCCACCAACTTAGTATCGACAATGCTTTGGTCGCCATTACGGCCAACTACCCCGGAATATTTCCGGCTTCCCAGGTAACTGTGACCGAAGTCCTGATACCATGACCCATCCATGCTTATTTCTGATCATCGCATACCAATGGTGTTCCACAGGAGGTGTCTTTGAGGCGGGAAGCCGAGCCCGCGGCGGCTGGCCAACAAGGGGCAGCTCGACCCAGCAGGCAGAAAAGAAGTGCGGTGCGGATCGAGACGTTGCCGCAACAGTATGGCGCGCCACCGTGTTTCAAGGAAAGATTCCTGGAAGGCATACTAATGATCGTGATCTTTTCAGGAAAAAGAGCGCTCGCCGGACTGTGTCCAGAGAGGTTGCCAATCGAGCCTCCGCCAGCCAGGCTCCAACGCCAGGTCTGGAGGGGGAGGCGAACACAAGGCGCGCGTCGGATGCTCCTCCAACGGAGGATTCCAACAGGTTGTCCGCCACCAGATCTGAGGTGGAGAGTGCCATGAATCATAGGTGCCGCCGGACAATTCTTCGTGACGCATGTTTCTCCCCAGAGGCATTGAATGCCTTTAATTCGAGAGATGCGCACCTCCGTGCCGCTCAAGATGGTCTAGCCAGAGCCACGGAGCAGTATGTGAAAGACATACGGGCGAGGAATTTTGACAGTTATATATGCCAGTAGCCCCCGAGACTTAAAATAGTTAGAATAACTGATTTAAGGATCATTTGTTAAGCAGGATCTTACAGAAAAGAATACCCAACTGTCCCAGGAGCTTCAAGAGTGCCAGGCCCAACTTGAGGCCGCACTAGCCGCCACAGGGGGAGCCATAGAGACCCCCTCCGGTAATATATACTTCGAAAGATAAGTAGTTTGTGAAGTGCGGCGTGTGTATAGGTCTGACAATAATATTGCAGATGGCGCCGGACTAGATTCGGACAGGCAACAGTTACTGCGCCGGTTAAAGGCCGGCGAGAATGTGCTTACGTGGGTGAGGCAAGAGAAAAATAATCTCCAAGAAGCCAACACCCAGCTGGGTGAGGAACTGAAGGATGTTCGAGCCCGGCTGTCTGACTCTGTTAAGGAGAATCGGCGGCTTCGTCGCGGCATTTATAGTAAGTGCTTGAGTGAACTTTTGAAAAGAAGAGTTCAGCGAGGAAGTCGATTAACAGAAATATGTATGTAGGTATGCTCACAGGTCGTCCTGCAGAGGAAATGCCCAGTTCAACGGGTGACCTACTTCCCGAGCTGCTGCAACTGCACGAACGAGTTTGGCAGGTGATGAGAGGCGTCGCCCAGGCCTTTTGGCCATCCATCTCCCTACCCGAAGGCCTTGGAGAGCTTGCAGAGAAGCTTCAGGGAGAACGGCGGCGCTTCCAGCTATGGAAGATATTGGCCTGTCGTCAAGGCGCCAGGGAGGCTTGGGCCATGGTGAAGACGCGGTACACGAAGGCTGACCCAAACCACATGGCCGAGGTCGGACCTGTGGGGCCCGATGGGAAGGAGATCCCTGTGAGCTTAATGTATGGCCAAGTAGAGTTGGCCGCAAAGTATTCCCAGTGGGACTATAAACTAGACAGCCTATTAGATGGTATTGAAGAGGAATACAATCAGTCAATTTGACTATGTAATTTAAAATGACATGTAAAATGCCTTCTAGCCGGATTGTAGATCATTTGTCGTAGCGGACCTTTTCGCTTCAACCTCGGGACCCGACAGTCCGGAGTGTGTCTGAATACCCTCGCGGTTATGTAAGAACCGGGGCATGCGTGGAGACCAGGCGTAGGGGTCTTGAGTGCTTTATCAGACAAGCGCCCAACTAGTTATGTTATATTACATGGTTAGTAAGAAACATCTTCCAGGGAGAATAGTTCTGTTAGGGTTTCCTTTCCCTGGGAGGCATGCCCTAAAGTGCATGTCCGAACTGCGAAAAAAGCAGAAAATAATCTGGGGCAGATAAATGAATAAGTAAGAATTCGTCTGTTAGTTCACCGACCAAATATTCCCTTAAGAACGCTAGCTTTCAGCTTCACCCAGTCTGAGGTACACGTCCGGCTGACCCGGCGGTAACAATCGCAGAGGTGCTCCCTTTACCACCTAGCCGAACAATCGGGAACGTAGGGGTAAGCACAGGAGCCAGGCAACCCAGCTTGGCCAAAACTTAAGTCATATTGATGCATATAATGGTGAATAAAAGGTACATGTGGAAGTGTGACACATGTGTTGGGCATAAGGCCCGTAAAAATAAGCTTCTGTTAAAGAAGCCCCCAGGTATACTAAGCGCGGATAACGCGTCAAGTGTGTGCGAATAGTGCGCGAACGAGCCTTCAACGGCTTCAAGAAAAAGGAGGGAGAAGGAGAGAAATAAAAGACAGTTAAAGTATAAAATATAGACAGAGGAAGGAGACGAACTCAGAGTCTGGCGCTAGGCGTAGAATCTTTGGAGACGGGCTGCGTTCCATGGGTTTGGCTCAAGTCGGTTATCCGATGCATTCCACAGACGGTACGCTCCGCCGGTCAGGACTTGGTCGATGATGAATGGACCCTCCCATTTGGGCTTGAGTTTGTCCTTTTTCTTGTCCGGCAGGCGTAGAACTAATTCGCCAACATTGTAAGCTTTGGCCCGTACTTCTCTGCTTTGGTATCTTCGAGCCTGCTGTTGATAGAATGTGGAACGAGCTTTTGCCACGTCGCGCTCCTCCTCCAAGGCGTCCAAACCGTCCTGCCGATCCAGCTCGGCTTCTCTTTCTTCGTACATGCGCACGTGAGGTGAGTCATGAATTATATCGCAGGGCAAAACTGCCTCTGCGCCATATACCATAAAAATGGTGTGAATTCGGTAGTGCGATTCGGCGTGGTCCGCAGCCCCCAGAATACGGAGTCGAGCTCCTCTACCCAGTGCGTGTTAGATTCCTTGAGGGACCGCACTAGTCTGGGTTTAATGCCGCTCATGATTAGACCATTTGCCCGTTCGACTTGACCGTTAGTTTGAGGG
The DNA here is from genome assembly GCA_963921465.1 of Triticum timopheevii. NCBI lineage: Eukaryota > Viridiplantae > Streptophyta > Magnoliopsida > Poales > Poaceae > Triticum > Triticum timopheevii. The sequence goes on from OY997274.1 coordinate 594,402,903, forward strand.
TGATAGACTGAAGCATAGTCAAGCTTGATGCCCATGTTTTTGCACCAGAGTTTAACCTCGTCGGCCGTGAAGCTCGTGCCGTTATCAGTGATGATGCTATGGGGGACGCCGTAACGGTGTACTACCCCTGATATGAAGTCTATCACGGGTCTAGATTTGGCCGTTTTAACTGGCTTGGCCTCTATCCATTTGGTGAATTTATCCACCATGACCAATAGGTATTTTTGCTTGTCGGTTCCTCCTTTAAGGGGTCCAACCATGTCAAGCCCCCAGACCGCAAACGGCCAGGTGATGGGTATAATTTTGAGGGCGGTGGGTGGCATGTGGCTTTGATTAGCAAAGAGCTGGCAACCGATGCATCGTTGGACTAAGTCCTGAGCATCTACCCGGGCCGTCGGCCAATAAAATCCTATACGGAAGGCCTTGCCTACAAGGGCCCGAGCTGCGGCGTGGTGCCCACCGAGTCCGGCGTGAATTTCAGCCAAAAGATTTCGCCATTCCTCTTCGCAGATACACCTTTGAAGGACTCCGGTTGTGCTTTTCTTATAAAGCTCTCCCTCATGGACCTTATAGGCTTTAGATCGCCGTACTATGCAGCGGGCTTCGTTTTGGTCCTCAGGAAGTTCCTGCCTAGTTAAGTAGGCTAGGAATGGTTCCGTCCATGGGGCAATGACTGCCATTATTTCGTGGGCTGAATGTGTTATTTCATTGGCAGAACTGCCGATTGTGTCAGAATGTTTGGTGTTGGGTGGTGCGGTTGGGTCCGAATTGTTGTTTCTGGACTCCCCTTCCCATAGTACGGATGGCTTTAATAGTCGCTCTAGGAAGATATTTGGAGGGACGGCAACGCGCTTTGCGCCAATGCGTGCCAATATGTCCGCCGCCTGGTTATTATCCCGGGCTATATGGTGAAATTCAAGCCCTTCAAACCGAGCTGACATTTTTAGGACGGCGTTATGGTAAGCTGCCATTTTCGGATCCTTGGCGTCGAAGTCTCCATTTATTTGGGATATCGCGAGGTTCGAATCCCCGCGCACCTCTAGGCGTTTAATGCCCATGGAGACCGCCATCCGGAGGCCATATAGAAGGGCCTCATATTCGGCTGCGTTGTTGGAGTCCGTGTATCTGGAGTACGTATTGAACTGTGTCTCCAGTTGGGGACGCCAGGACGACGCTAGCCCCTAGGCCGGCCAACGTTTTGGAGCCGTCGAAGTGCATGATCCAATTGGAATATGCGCCGTATTCTTTAGGGAGTTCGGCTTCAGTCCATTCGGCAACGAAGTCGGCCAAAACTTGCGACTTGATAGCACGCCGTGGTTTATAGGTTATGTCGAACGGGAGGAGCTCGATGGCCAATTTTGCAATCCGGCCGGTCGCATCGCGGTTGTTTATAATGTCATTAAGAGGTACTTCGGAGGCTACTGTTATCGAACACTCTTGAAAGTAGTGTCACAGCTTCCGAGATGGCATGAACGCCGTGTACGCTATCTTTTGATAGTGTGGATACCGGGACTTGCATGGAGTCAGGACAGTGGACACATAGTAAACTGGTTTTTGAAGGGGGAACTTCTGTCCTTCTGTTTCTCGATCGACGACGAGCACCGCGCTTACAACTTGATGTGTTGCCGCGATATATAATAACATTGGTTCGCCCATGTTGGGCGCGGCCAGGACCGGATTTGTTGCCAATATGGCTTTTATTTCTTCGAGTCCGGCCGTGGCGGCATCCGTCCACTGGAAGTGTTCAGTGCGCCGGAGGAGGCGATAAAGGGGTAATGCCTTTTCTCCCAAACGGGAGATAAAGCGGCTTAGAGCCGCCACGCATCAAGTCAATTTTTGTATTTGTTTGAGGTCTTTTGGGTTATCCAATTGCGACAGAGCTCGGATCTTGGCTGGGTTTGCTTCAATTCCTCTACCGGATACAATGAAGCCCAAGAGCTTTCCGGCTGGTACGCCGAAGACGCATTTTTCCGGATTCAGCTTAATGTCGTATGTTCGAAGATTGTCCAATGTGAGCCTCAAGTCGTCTACTAGAGTTTCAACATGCTTGGATTTGACGACCACATCATCTACGTATCCCTCCACTGTTTTGCCGATCTGGTTTGCCAGACATGTCTGAATCATGCGCTGATATGTTGCGCCGGCGTTTTTGAGCCTGAAGGGCATTGTGTTGAAGCAGAATGGGCCGTATGGAGTGATGAATGCCGTTGCGGCTTGTTCTGGCTCTGCCATCTTAATTTGGTGGTAGCCTAAGTATGCGTCGAGGAAGCACAATGAATCGTGTCCCGTGGTAGCGTCGATAATTTGATCAATGCGGGGGAGGGGGAAGGGGTCCTTTGGGCAAGCGTTGTTAAGGTCCTTGAAGTCGACACATAGGCACCAGGATTTATCCTTATTTGGTACCATCACCAGGTTCGCTAGCCAGTCCGGATGTTTTATATCTCTAATGAATCCGTCTTCCAATAGTTTGGCTAGCTCCTCTCCCATTGCCTGTCTCTTGTGTTCAGAAAATCGCCGAAGAGCCTGTTTGACCGGCTTGAATCCTTTTAGGATATTTAGGCTTTGCTCGGCCAGCCAGCATGGGATTCCTGGCATGTCTAAAGGGTGCCAGGCAAAAATGTCCCAATTTTCCCGTAGGTATTCTTGTAGTGCGGCGTCTACATCAGGGTTTAACTGTGCCCCAATGGAGGCTGTCTTTGTAGGGTCCGTTGGATGGACTTGGAATTTGACTATTTCGTCCGCTGGCTTAAAAGAGGTGGACTTGGATCTCCTATCGAGTATCACATCGTCCTTGTTCACCGTGGAGCGCAGCGCATTGAGTTCTTCGGCTGCTAGGGCTTCGGATAGTGCCTCTAGGGCTAGTGCAGCTGTCTTTTTTTTCGGTGCAGAGTGCTATGTCCGGATCACTGGCAAGAGTGATGATTCCGTTGGGCCCGGGCATTTTGAGCTTCATGTACCCTTAATGGGGTATAGCTTGAAAAATTGTGAATGCCTCTCGCCCTAATAAAGCGTGATATCCGCTGCTGAACAGGGCCACTTGGAACGTGACCTCCTCGGACTTGTAATTGTCCGGCGAGCTGAACACCACATCCAGTGTGATTTTTCCTGTGCAGCATGCTTCCCGACTAGGGATTATTCCTCTAAAGGTTGTGCTGCTTCGCTCAATGCGGCTCCAGTCTATTTCCATTTGTCGAAGGGTTTCCTCATAAATGAGGCTTAATCCGCTGCCGCGTCCATGAGTACCTTAGTAAGGCGAAAGCCGTCCACTATTGGACTGAGGACCAATGCGGCTGGTGCTCGGGCTGTTCGGAATTTAGGTTCGTCATTGGCATTAAAGGTAATAGCCGTGTCACTCCATGGGTTTATTGTCGCTACTTGGTAGACTTCGGCAAAGGCTGCGGAGTGTTTGTTTCCGCGTATTATTTGATGCGAAAGTCTCGAAGACTGTTAATACCGTACTGGTGTTGCTGGGCTGGTTCTCTGGAGCTAGAAGCTCTTCGCCACTTTTGGCCACCTGCCATAGTATCCAACATGCATGAAGGCTATTGGTTGGAGTGGCGCCCTCTGTACTATGAATTTTGCAGGGTGCATTGAGCCATCCCTCCAGTACGGTTCCGTGCCCTTTAAGGGGTTTTTGCTTTTTGGTATGTAACCTAGGTGCCTGGGTATGATGCACCCTTTTATTTCGGACTAGGGTTATGCTCGGGGCCGGATTGTCCCAAAAATTGGTTTCGGTTTTCCAGGCACTCTCCATCGCACAGTACTTTCGTACTATGGATGCCAAGTCGGCAAAGCGTGTAATTTCACGACAACTTATGCGTGTAGGATTCCCTTGTCCATGCAATTATTGCAGAAAAGTGAAATTGCGTCTTCCTCGCGGCAGTCCTTTATCCTGTCCATAACCAGGAGGAATCTGGCCCAGTAATGGTGTACTGTTTCAGCGAGCTCTTGCCGGATTTGGGATAGATTGCTTATGTTTGGGTGGGCGGGTGGAATTAAATTCGGAACCCCGTCCAATCTAAGGCTCAAGGGCCGAAAAGTTTTCGAACTTGGAAGCTTGGGTTTTTGGATATTGTCCAATGAATCCAGCCCGCTGCCTGACTTTAGGTTCAGGACTTGATCGACGTCCGTCCCTCCGCGGGAATCCGGCATGGAGGGGTCGGGAATCCGGACAACATAGCTAGTCATTAATATATAAGAAGGGTCTCCGTACTGTTCCTCCACCACAGCAACGTGGTGGGTAGCCTGGGGAGAGTTGATCTCTCTCAGATCGGTTTTAGGCCCAATCTGATCGTAGTCTGTAGCGACTCCCAGGGCAGCGATGCGATCCAAGAGCTCGTTTAAGGAAGAGAGCTCCATCGGATCTAGCTGCTCGGCGAGTTCCGAGTTGACGTGAAGATTGCTTTTGATGACCCGAGAAGTCATCGTCGGCGCGGCGGCCGAACATGCGGTCATAAGAAAACCGCCTAGCCGGAGAGTTTGGCCGATGGCCAAAGCTCCTTTAGCAACGGTGCCGTCTTTAAAGACGGGACGAGACATCCTTCCTGATGGCGACGACACAGAGGAACTCTCAATGAAAGCACCAGTGTCGGTGTCAAAACCGGCGGATCTCGGGTAGGGGGTCCCGAACTGTGCGTCTAGGCGGATGGTAACAGGAGACAAGGGACACGATGTTTTTACCCAGGTTCGGGCCCTCTCGGTGGAGGTAAAACCCTACTCCTGCTTGATTAATATTGATGATATGGGTAGTACAAGAGTAGATCTACCACGAGATTAGAGAGGCTAAACCCTAGAAGCTAGCCTATGGTATGATTGTTGTTCGTCCTACGGACTAAAACCCTCCGGTTTATATAGACATCGGAGAGGGCTAGGGTTACACAGAGTCGGTTACAATGGTAGGAGATCTACATATTCGTATTGCCAAGCTTGCCTTCCACGCCAAGGAAAGTCCCATCCGGACACGGGACGGAGTCTTCCATCTTGTATCTTCATAGTCTAAGAGTCCGGCCAACGGTGATAGTTCGGCTATCCGGACACCCCCTAATCCGGGACTCCCTCACTGACGTTACACAAATATGCGCTAAATTCTTCTTTGATTCCCGCTTGATTCATAAAATTTTCCGAAGGCCATTCACAGGGCCTCACAGGAGCGTCTCTTGGTGGTTCCTCGTCAGCATCACGTATTGCAAGCCTGGGACCTTGCTTTCTTGAAGAACCACCTTGGAACATCTTCCTAAACATATTGTTTCCTCTGAAAAATTTCTGAAATTTTTAGTAACTTCAAATAAAAGTGAACCAACTTCAATAAAATTGATAGCAACAACTCCCACAAGTGCCTAGAGCCTATATCAAGCATTAGAACTACTTGGAACCATATAAATTTGACATGCAAGCTCAAGAACATGGTCACCTATGCAGCACAAATTTGCAATGAATAAAGCACTAGAACAAAAACTAATTGGACCAATGGAGGAGTCACATACCAAGGAACAATCTCCCCAAGCAGTTTTGCGAGAGGTGCTTTGAGCAAGGAGATCAAAAATCACAACAACGGGGGCTGGAACTCGTGCTTGAGTTGGTTTTTCATGTTTGTGTGAGGCAGAGGAAGAATATGGGTGCAAGGATAAGTGGAGGAGGACCACCGTGGGCCCACGAGGCAGGGGGGCGCGCCCTCCACCCTCGTGACCAGGTGGCAGCTCCCCCCGTGGTAATTTTTGCACAGTTCCTCAAATGTTCTTGAAAAAATCATATTAAATTGGCATGGCATTCCGAGGACTTTTATTTTTGGGATATTTTTATATTGCACGGATAAGTCAGGAGACATTCAGAAAAATACTATTTTACTTTATTTCTACTAAATATCAGAAAATATAAAGAGGGTACACAAGGTTGTGCTTCTAGTTTCATCCATCTCGTGATCATCAAAATGAACCCACTAACAAGGTTGATCAAGTCTTGTTAACAAACTCATTCCGAATAACACGGAACCGGAGAAATTTCGAATAACACTAAGTTACCTCAACAGGGATATGAAAATCCCCAACAATAAGAATATCATATTTTTTTCTTGACAGTAGGGAGAGGAAATTCAAAACCTCCAAATATAATTGATGGAATTTTTCCAACAGAGTTAATACTATAAACTTGAGGTTGTTTCCTCGGAAAGTGTACCGTGTGCTCATTGCCATTAACATGAAAAGTGACATTGCCTTTGTTGCAATCAATAACAGCCCCTGCAGTATTAAGGAAAGGTCTTCCAAGAATAATAGACATACTATCATCCTCGAGAATATCAAGAATAACAAAGTCCGTTAAAATAGTAACGTTCGCAACTACAACAGGCACATCCTCACAAATACCGATAGGTATAGCAGTTGATTTATCAGCCATTTGCAAAGATATTTCAGTGGGTGTCAACTTGTTCAAGTCAAGTCTACGATATAAAGAGAGAGGCATAACACTGACACCTGCTCCAAGATCACATAAAGCAGTTTTAACATAATTTCTCTTAATGGAGCATGGCATAGTAGGTACTCCAGGATCTCCAAGTTTCTTTGGTATTCCACCCTTAAAAGTGTAATTAGCAAGCATGGTGGAAATTTCAGCTTCCGGTATCTTTCTTTTATTAGTAATGATATCCTTCATATACTTAGCATAAGGATTTTTTTGAGCACATCAGTTAATCGCATACGCAAAAAGATGGGTCTAATCATTTTAGCAAAGCGCTCAAAATCCTCATCATCCTTTTTCTTGGATGGTTTCGGAGGAAAAGGCATGGGTTTCTGAACCCATGGTTCCCTTCCTTTACCATGTTTCCTAGCAACAAAGTCTCCTTTATCATAACGTTGATTCTTTGATTGTGGGTTATCAAGATCAACAGCAGGTTCAATCTCTACATTATTGTCATTACTGGGTTGAGCATCATCATGAACATTATCATTAACATTATCACCAGGTTCATGTTCATCACCTGATTGTGTTTCAGCATCAGACATAGAGATATCATTTGGATTATCAGGTGGTTCAGCAATAGGTTCACTAGAAGTTTGCAAAGTCCTATGATTTTTCTTTTTCTTCCTTCTAGAAGAACTAGGTACATCAATATTATTTCTCTGAGAATCTTGCTCGATTCTCTTAGGGTGGCCTTCAGGATACAAAGGTTCCTGAGTCATCCTACCTATTCTAGTAGCCACTCTAACAGCATAATCATTTTTCTTACTATTCATTTCATCAAGCACTTCTTTCTGAGCTTTAAGTACTTGTTCTACTTGAGTGGTAACCATACAAGCATGTTTGCTAACAAGTTTAAGTTCACCTCTAATATTAGCCATAAAATCACCCAAGCATTTAATCATAAAGGTATTCTGTTTTAGTTGTCTACCAAAATAAGCATTAAAATCATCTTTCTTAAACATAAAGTCATCAAACTCATCCAAGCACTGACTAGCAATTTTAGTAGGAGGGACTTCAGCTTTATCATATCTATAGAGAGAATTTACCTTTACTACCTGTGTCGGGATTTCGGGAGGTTCTTCAGTGAATAAGGGATTGAGATCATATACTTCTTCAACAGGCGGTAAATTAAGACCGTGTATTACTTCAATAGGAGGTAAATTCTTAACATCTTCACCTTTAATACCTTTTTCTTTCATAGATTTCTTTGCCTCTTGCATATCTTCGGGACTGAGAAATAGAACACCTCTCTTCTTCGGAGTTGGTTTAGGAATAGGCTCAGTAATTGGCTCTGGAGCTGGCTCTGGAGGTGGCTCGAGAGGTGCCCAATTATTTTCATTTGCCAACATATTATTCAATAGAATTTTAGCTTCATCCGGTGTTCTTTCCCTGAAAAGAGAACCAGCACAACTATCCAGGTAATCTCTGGAAGCATCAGTTAGTCCATTATAAAAGATATCAAGTATTTCAGGTTTCTTAAGAGGATGATCAGGCAAAGCATTAAGTAACTTGAGAAGCCTCCCCCAAGCTTGTGGGAGACTCTCTTCTTTAATTTGCACGAAGTTGTATATTTCCCTTAAAGCAGCTTGTTTCTTATGAGCAGGGAAATATTTAGCAGAGAAGTAATAAATCATATCCTGGGGACTATGCACACAACTAGGATCAAGAGAATTAAACCATATCTTAGCATCATCCTTTAATGAGAACGGAAATATTTTGAGTAAATAAAGGTAGCGCGATCTCTCATCATTAGTAAAAAGGGCGGCTATATCATTTAACTTAGTAAGATGTGACAGAACAGTTTCAGATTCATAGCCATAGAAAGGATCAGATTCAACCAAGGTAATTATATCTGGATCAACAAAAAATTCATAATAATCCTTATCGGGAACACAGATACGTGAAGTAGCAAAAGCAGGGCCGGGTCTCATTCTATCTCTAAGAGATTCTTTACTCCATTTAATTAGCAGCCTCTTAAGTTCATATCTATCCTGGCAAGCAAAAATAGCTGCAGAAGATTCTGCATCAAAAAGTTAACCCGCAGGAATAGTAGGAATATTCTCATCATCACTATCATCATCGTATTCAGGTTCAATAATTTCTCTTTATCTAGACCTAGCAATTTGTTCATCAAGAAATTCACCAAGGGGAACAGTGGTATCAAGCATAGAAGTAGTTCCATCATAAGTATCATGCATAGCAGAAGTGGCATCATCAATAACATGCCACATATCAGAATTCATAGCAGTAACAGGTTTAGGTGTCGCAAGCTTACTTATAACAGAAGGTGAATCAAGTGCAGTGCTAGATGGCAGTTCCTTACCTCCCCTCGTAGTTGAGGGCAAAATAGTAGTTCGATCGTCTTTCAAGTTCTTCATAGTGTCCAGCAGATATAAATCCCAAGTGACTTAAAGAATAGAGCTATGCTCCCCAGCAATGGTGCCAGAAAAAGGTCTTGATAACCCACAAGTGTAGGGGATCACAATAGTTTTCGAGGGTAGAGTATCCAACCCAAATTTATTGATTCGACACAAGGGGAGCCAAAGAATATTCTCAAGTATTAGCAGCTGAGTTGTCAATTCAACCACACCTGGAAACTTAGTATCTGCAGCAAAATGTTTAGTAGCAAAGTAATATGATAGTAGTGGTAACGGTAGCAAAAGTAAAGATAGCAAAATTAATGTTTTGGTATTTTGTAGCGATTGTAACAGTAACAACGAAAAAGTAAATAAGCGAGAACCAGTATATGGAAAACTCGTAGGCACCGGATTAGTGATGGATAATTATGCCGGATGCGGTTCGTCATGTAACAGTCATAACATAGGGTGACACAGAACTAGCTCCAATTCATCAATGTAATGTAGGCATGTATTCCGTATATAGTCATACGTGCTTATGGAAAAGAACTTGCATGACATCTTTTGTCCTACCCTCCCGTGGCAGTGGGGTCCTATTGGAAACTAAGGGATATTAAGGCCTCCTTTTAATAGAGAACCAGAACAAAGCATTAGCACATTGTGAATACATGAACTCCTCAAACTATGGTCATCACCGGGAGTGATCCCAATTATTGTCACTTCGGGGTTGCCGGATCATAACACATAGTAGGTGACTATAGACTTGCAAGATAGGATCAAGAACACACATATATTCATGAAAACATAATAGGTTCAGATCTGAAATCATGGCACTCGGGCCCTAGTGACAAGCATTAAGCATAGCAAAGTCATAGCAACATCAATCTCAGAACATAGTGGATACTAGGGATCAAACCCTAACAAATCTGACTTGATTACATGATAAATCTCATCCAACCCATCACCGTCCAGTAAGCCTACGATGCAATTACTCACGCACGGCGGTGAGCATCATGAAATTGGTGATGGAGGATGGTTGATGATGACGACGACGACGAATCCCCCTCTCCGGAGCCCCGAACGGACTCCAGATCAGCCCTCCGAGAGAGATTAGGGCTTGGCGGAGGCTCCGTATCGTAAACGTGATGATTTCTTCTCTCTGATTTTTTCTCCCCGAAAGCCAATATATGGAGTTGGAGTTGGCATCGGAGGACCACCAGGGGGCCCATGAGGTAGGGGGGCGTGCCCAGGGGGGCGCCCCCACCCTCTTGGACAGGGTGTGGGCCCCCTGGTCTTCATCTTTGGCGAGGATTTTTTATTGTTTTTTCTAAGATGTTCTGTGGAGCTTCAGGTCATTCTGAGAACTTTTATTTTCTGCACATAAAACAACACCATGGCAATTCTGCTGAAAATAGCGTCAGTCCGGGTTAGTTCCATTCAAATCATACAAGTTAGAGTCCAAAACAAGGGCAAAAATGTTTGGAAAAGTAGATACGACGGAGACGTATCACTGCGACGCGCCGGAGCAGCCGGAGCGGCGGCGACTGTGTTCCGCCGTCGCCATTGCATACGAGGCAGCGAAGGAGGAGGCGGGCTGCTCGGACGCGCCGGAGTAGGCAGAGGAGGCGGAGTACTGCTGCCCTCACGTACCGGAGCAGGAGGCGGAGTGCCCTGATGACTCACCGGAGGAGGAGGAGGAGGAGGCGGAGTGCCCAGCTGACTCGCCGAAGGCGTGAAGTTCAGAAGCTTGATGTGCTCCTTCCGCCATAGACATGGAGTCTTCAGAGAAAGACCCAGCTGAGTCTCCCCTTCACCTGTAGGATGGTCAAGCTGGAGCTCCTCAAATCCCTCAGTTATTTCATCCACCATCACAACACCATGGCCTTGTGGAATCAGACGGCAGTGAAAAATTGCTTCGGGTGAAAGAGGGAACACAGAGCCAACAGCCACCTTGACTTTGAGGTTCTGCCATTACGTCATAAGCTCGCACTGATGTGAATCTATGATAAAATCCATGGGGTAGCTAGGACCCGTGAAGTCAGGCTGCCGAACAAACTCGGTGGAAGCCATGCTGCTTGTCCGCTGAGATGGCGGGGTAACTTCTGGGTTAGGTTGGGCAGGATCTCGCTGGTTCTCAACAGCTTATCGTTCCTCTAGCTTTCGTACCATTGCCTGAAGCTTCTGCAGTTCGCTCAGCTCCACTTTCCTCCTCCTCTCTTGGGTTTCGTAACCTCCTGCGTTGGGAAACCTAACCTTCCATGAAACAGAGCCCGGCGTGCCTCATGTTCGTCCAGGGTGCTCAGGATTCCCGAGGGCCTTTGTGAGCTCGTCGTTCTCTCTGTCGGGAACGAACGTCCCTTCCTAGGCTGCCTTGATTGCTTCCTGAAACTTCGTGATAGGTGTTGCAAGTTGCTCGTCCGTCCAACAACACTTCCCTGTTTTAGGGTCCAAAGTTCCCCAAACCCCGAAGAACCAAGTCCTTGAATGGTCTGGACAGTGCAATGTCTCTGGTTTGACCCCTTTTGCAATCAGGTCCTGCTCAGCCTTGTCCCACAACGGCAAGGCTTTGAGGTAGCCACCTGACCCCATGCGATGGTGATGCTCCTTCTTTGCATCATTTATCTTGTTAATCGCTGACATCTTCTTGCTCTTCTCCGATGTCTTGTGGGCCACAAATTCGGGCTAGTGATCTCCTATCTTCTCAAATCGGCCGGTGAATTCTGGAGTCTTGTTTTTGTTGACATACATTGATTTCAACTCATTCTTCCACCTCCCGAATAGACCTGCCATCTTCTTGAGAGCATGAGCCTTGACCAATGGCTCTATTACTGGCTTATCCGGATCCTCCTCTGCCGGTAAGGTGAAATTTCCTTCAGTGCGGTCGAAAGATCATCTTTCTGTCTATCTTCAACAAAAGAAACTTGCGGGTCTTCCTTCTTAGGCTTATACCATTGGTGGATGCTAATGGGGATCATGTCCCTAACAAGAAGCCCGCACTGAGCAGAAAATGCTTCCTTGGTCCGAAGGGGTTTGATCGGTTGGCCATCGCATGTGAGTTCTGTGATCGTGAACCTTTCATCCTGGCGCAACTTTTTCTTCGGGCCTCGTCTCGTTACCGAAGTTTTGCTCGATCCGGAGGGCTATAAAAGAAGAAATAAGAGTTAATATATGTACATACCAAAACAACTAATGCATCAATTAGCTAATCAGCATAGGCTTATATATAGACGGTCTATTCGGCTAATATTAGCAGAATAACTATTCTGCACACCACTTCCGCACTGCACGATGAACGCAAGTGCACGTCATTCTTTGAACCAAGTGTGCTGCAATACTCACACGAGTGAACTTCTCGTCGGAAAAAACTGCATGCGTTATTTTTTCGGTACTGTTTTCGCTCTAATTTTTAACCGTTTATCGGAATGAGGCGTGTAATATACCGTTGAAAAGCTATGGATTAGGCGCAACTTTGACATGTTGAACACTTTTCGAGATTCCACATGGTTTAAGATCAGTTTTGAAAATGGTGCGGCGGATGACGAGTGGCAGCAAGTGTTTTTTCGCGTTTTTTCTAAACCGCTTGTTGGAATGAAGCAAATAATACGCCGTTTGATAGATATCGTCGAGGCGCATCTTTTCCATATATAAATCTTTCCCTAATTGGTTACGGTTTAAGAGCAGTTTCAAATTTACTAAATCACGGTATTCAGTTTTTCAAGTTTTTTAAAATTTTCGGTACTGTTTTCGCTCTAGTTTTTGAACCATTTGTCGAAACGAGGCGTGTGATACTCTGTTGGAAAGCTACGAACGAGGCACAACTTTCATATGTTGAAATATTTTTGATATTCCTTATGGTTTTTAGTTAATTTTGAAAATAGTACGGCTAACGACGAGAGGCAACGACCGTTTTTGTGAAATTTTCACAAACCGCTGGTCGAAATGATTCAAATTACACGCCGTTGGAAAGATATCGACGAGGCGCAACTTTTTTACGTCGAACACTTCCGCTAATTCCTTATGGTTTAAGAGCAGTTTTGTTTTTACAAAAATGCGGACACTCTGTTTTTTGCGACATCCAAATCGTCGTGTGCACTGCATCAGACAGATAGTGCACTGCTTCAGACTGAAAATCGCACTGCATCTGATAAACTGAAAATTGTCATGCGTACGTGATGAACGAAGTGCACCGCTTCAGACAGATGAGTGCACTGCTTCACACCGAAACCGCACTGCATCAAAATGGAGTGAAAATCATCATGTGTGTACGCGACAACGAAGTGCACTGCATCAGATAGATCAGTGCACTGCTTCAGACCAAAACCGCACTGCACCAAACAGAATGAAAATCATCGTGTGTATGCAACAACGAAGTGCACTGCAACTCCCAATGCAATTTTACTTTCGTGTGCCGTGCAATAAGGGAACCACAAAGATTTTAACAATGAAGTACAACAATTTGAAAAAATGTACTTCTTCGGTTCACCGAGCGCACTGCTTTTACAAAGTTTTTCTTTACAAATTAAGTAATCCACACAAAGGCCTTTTTTCTGTCACCACATTACAATCACCCACAAAATACAACCCAACTGCAACTTTTTATAAAATGTACTGCACACATTAACATAGTGAGAATGCAAATGCTTTGCGTTGCCGAACCGCATGCAGTCGCCGGACGTACTTCACTCAGCAAGCGAGCTGCAAAACAAACTTCAGTGAGCTGCAAAACAAACTTCAGTGAGCCGCGGAGAGGGCTCCCTCGCCCTGGGAAACCACCGAATTTGTTCTGCATTTTTTTCTCAAATCAATAACGGTATGACTTCTTCCATTCATCAAGCACACTACTCTTCCAAATTCATTGGTGAATTCCACTAGCGAACAGAAGTCCACTTATCCTGCAACAGAAAGTAAGATGAGCGGAGGAACGGACAATAGCGAACTGAAGTCCACTCATTTTTTCTCCAAAAAAAAACACTAGAACGTGACTTTAGTAGCGAACTGCTCCAACAACACCCTTGGGCTGCTCGTGCACTGCTTGCCCTCAGCGGAGAACAGCAGGGAGAGGAGCAAAGGAGTGGAATCCCGGGCCGGTGTGGTGGTGCACTGCGCCTAGAACAGCACGAACCAAAAAAACATAGCATACCCCGTGAGTCAACTGCACGATGCATCAACTGCACATCCAAAATCGGATAATAAAAAAAAATCCTCTTTTGAACTGCACGGGGCATCATTGCCGTGGTTGACCTTTGTCGCGCTCTTGGAAATCGGTGGGATCTTACCATATCAATCTTGAGCAAGAGCAACCCACTGCCGATCACACGCCGGCATTCTCTGTCGCCAAAAATTGCAATAGATGTCAGGGGGAGGGGAAGCAAGGAAAGGGAGGGAGGAAGGATGTGCTTGGACGAGCCGCTATGTGGCAGGGGGCAGCCTGATTCCAGCAACAAGCAGAGCAGATGAGGCGTGGCGCAGCTGGATCCGTCGTCAGGGCTTGTGTTGGAGAAAGAACTCGCCACAGTCTAGCCTGCGCCGCACTGGAGAGGAACGCCGGGGCACTGGCAAGCTGCAGAAAAGAACTGCAAGTCCATGAACGCTAAACCGCACCGCGCCCCTCCAAAAAAATAACTACATGTCAAGGACGCCGAACCTCATGCCACCGGCGGTGAGCTGCGCGTCCACGAGACGAAAGGAGGAAGGTCTCTCCCCATCAGAAGGAAGAAGTGACGGGAAGATGCACAGACCATAGGAGGGGAGGAGTTGCTCCGAAATGCAGTAGGAGATGCCCGTCCCGGCGGCGAATCCGGACGGGGTGGAGCGGGGCAGGAGGTCGTAGGTGGTGGCCGGGGGCGGGCCACGGTGGGTGGTGGCCGGCGGTGGGTCGCGGTGGGTGGTGGCTAGGACGGGTGGCGTGGCGCGGAGAAGATGAGGGGGTGGTGGGCGGCGGAGGTCGGGTCGCCGAGGGGGATCCCGACTCCGTTCGGTCACTGGAGTCGTCATCACGGTCGCCGGAGCCACCATCATGATCATGACTTTCCTCCTCCATTGTTTGATCACCGTAGCTTGCTTCCTCTCCTTCTAGACCATCGGTTTCGTTGAGAAATAACGACAAGACATCACCTCCGTTGCGGATTATGTCCCCCAATATATCTTCTTGTTCGAAATCTCTTTGTTGATCCATACTTTCTGCAAATATTACAACATGGCAATTAATATACAAACATGAGAGATGGATATATTAATAGTGGCAAACATATATAGACCTAGCTAGCTAATCACAACACTTCTAGGGTTTGGGGTGGCCTCGACCACACTCTTTTAACTTGGTAAATTTGGGTGGCCTCGACGCTTCTATGGTTTGGCCCGGACCGCCTCTCTCATGAATGTTCGACGTCCAGACCGCCTCTCTCATGGATGTCAAACAAGGGATTGAACAAGATGGCGCCATTCTGGATGTGCAGAAAAAAATGGTCCCTATTTTTCCTGATCTCATCTACCCTTCTATATGTCTCATTGTCTAGTGTCAGAGCAATACTTTGACACAAGAGAACGTGCACATATACAATGGTAGATAAATCAGAAAAGAATAGGGATCAACTTAATTATGCACATCCATAATGGGGGCATTCTTGATAAATCTCTTATATATCTCGAAAGAGTTTGTCGGGTAGGGGCAGGAGGGGGTACGAGATCGACAATGTTTTTTCTATGGTTTGGGTGTCCTGGGAGTTGGTCGAGCGAGAGGAAGTTGATCGACGTCCCCATGTCGACCCCTCGGCGATCCTCAACCCTTGACCCCTCGACGACCCTCAACCCTCGTCCCCTCGGCGACCCTTGACCCCCTACCATAGCTAGTTCCGATCCTCGACGCTCGGATTCTCTTAACCTTTAAGGGATTCAACAAGATGGCGCCATTTTGGATGTGCAGAAAATGGTCCATATTTTTCTTGATCTCAAGAAAACCATTGCTTCATCATTTGCCGAAAGTAACAACACATAACGGTACGAAGCTCTCCAAAATTATTTTGAAACAGTGTCCCGGATAGGATAATTCGCTTTTTGGTACGAATTTCAGCAAGAGCCTTCCGAATAACGCTATTTGGAAGGCCTTTGCTGAAATCCGTACCAAAAAAGCGAATCATTCTATTAGGAACTCCGTTCCAAAACAACTTTGAAGAGCTTCGTAGCGTCATACGCCTCTTACTTCCAGTAAATGATATAGCCATGGATGAGATCAGAAAAAAATGGATCAACTTAGGCACATCCATAATGGGGGATTCTTGTTAAACGGAGACCCTCGACCCTCGGCGATCATCGACCCTCGACCCCTCGAGCCTCGACCCCTCGATGACCCTCGACCCTCGAATCTCGACGACCCTCGACCCTCGACCCCTCGGCGATCCCCGACCCTTGACTCTCGACGACCCTAGTTCCCGACACCCTCGTTCCCGATAAAAGATAAGAAGAGGAAGAAGAAGAAAAAATAGAGAAGAATAAGAAGAAAAAATAGAAGAAAAAAATAGAAGAAAAAAAAGAGGATAAGAAGAAGGAATAGAGGAGAAGAAGAAAAAAATAGAAAATTTTCTATTTTTTTCTTCTTCTCCTCTATTTCTTCTTCTTCTCCTCTTTTTTCTTCTTCTTCTTCTTCCTCTCTTATTTTTTTCTCCTCTTCTTCCCTTCTTCTTCTCCTTCTTCCTCTTCTTATTTTCCTTTTTCCTCTCCTTATTTTTCTTCTAAATATGAACATATACATAAATGACATTGATCATACACAATTTTCCTATACATACACAATATGAACATATACATAAATTGACAAAGAAAATTCTATGAACAAAAAAAATCGTAAAAACTCTATGAGCAAAATTATAACACAAAAAATCATAAAAATTCTATGAACAAAATTACAACAGAAAAAATCATAAAAATTCTATGAAAAAATTGACATATTCTTTGCATATGAACATACAAACATTTGCATTTGAACATACATCATCATCATCATCATCTACTACAAATAAAAAAATGAACAGGGGCCGCACGCCGTTAGTGTTGGGGCGGGTGGCGGCGTTGGGGCGGGCGCGCGGCGGTGCTGGGGCGCGGGGGGTTGGGGGAAGGGTGAGAGGAGGGGGAACGGCACGGTGAGGCTCACAATGCAGGGGAGCGGCGGCGAGGTCGGGGCAGGGTTCGGCGCGCACGACGGCGAGGTCGGGGCAGTGCGCGGCGAGGTGGGGGCAGGGCTCCGTGATGGCGAGGTCGAGGCAGGGCGCGTCAAGGTCGGGGTAGGGTGCGGTGAGGCCGGGGAAGGGCGACGGCGATGACGGAGAAGGCGGACGGGGGTGGGGCAGCCTGGTGGCGTTGATGACCTCGGCATCGTCGGGCACGAATTGACGATGGAAATCTGAAAATTCCTAACTGTTGATTATATAGCAAAGGCTTTAGTCCCGGTTGGTGGCACCAACCGGGACCAATGCCGACCTTTAGTCTCGGTTGGTGCTACCAAACGGGACCAAAAGTCAATTTCCAGCAGCCCAAAGGGCGGGAAAATGAGACACGAACCGGTACCAATGCACCCCTTTAGTCCCGGTTGGTGCCACCAACCGGGACCAAAGGCCTTGTTTTACCCCGCGGCCAAAATGTTTATTCCCACCTCGCTATTCGAGAGGGGCTCGGAGTGCTTTATAAGCGCGGCTGAGCTGATCACTTCAAGCTCCTCTCCAATGTAGGCTTACAGGCCTAATCTATCACTGTTATGCCTGTGGGCCTACATGGCCTTCTACGGTCCTGAATCCTGGCCCGTGGTTGGGTTTCTAGTAATATTCCCGCCGTGGTGGCCCAGTAAGTGGCATTTTCTTTTATTTTTTTCCAGTTTTTCTTTCGTTTTTTGCATTATTTACTTTCTTTTGTTTTTGCTTTATTTTTAATTCTTTTTGCTTTTAGGTAATAAAAATTATAAACTTTCTATTAATGCCATTTGTTTTCCAATTTGATTTTTTTAAGATTTGTGTGAATCACTAGTTTTTGAATAACTTTACCATAAAGATAGATTTTTGAGTGATTCTTTTTCCTGCTATTTAATATTACTGTGATTTATCATTATATTCAAAAACAGATTTTGTTATTTTAGTTTCTAACAAAATAATGTTTATGATAAATTTTTTTCAATTAAAGTTTCTAACAAAAAGAATTCTTTATGAAAATTCTTTTTTCTTTAATGTTTTGAACAGAAAATACTTTGAAAATTTTAGTTGCATAAATTTTATATAATTTTAGTTTCAATAATAGTAGAGTTTTATAAAAGTTTTTTGATTTGATTCTTTTTGCTATTGGAGTTTTATAAAAGCTTTTTGGTTCATTCTTTTTGCTATTAAAGGATATTATAGTTTTGTTTTAGTTGATCATAACAGAATATTTTAATTGATTTTTTTAGTTCATTCTTTTTGCTATTAGTTCGTTCTTTCAGCTAAATGACCCTTAAATTGAAAAGCACTACAAATCAACTCTGAAAAGGTTGAAAGTTGGCATGGTATCATCATTTCACCCACATAGCATGTGCTAAAAAGTTGAGAGGGTTACGACAAAAACTAAATGGACTTCGTGTACAAAACAGACAATCTCTTTGGAAGTATTAGGGTTTCGGATGAAAACTCATATGTTACAAAGGGATTTCATTTGTTCACATGTAACTGCAGTGATATTCTAGATCAAAGGCATCATCATAATAGTTGTGGATAGAAAGTCTTCACTTTTTCTTCGCTTGTGTCCTTTGCTTATTGCGCCGTAACCATGGATAATCTTCATTGTTTAATAGGGTGCTTGGGTCAGCCTTGACTTGGAAGGGAGGAATTTCATGAAACTTTTCATAATCTTCAGACATGTTTGTCTTGCCCTCCAATCCCACGATGTCTCTTTTTCCTGAAAGAACTATGTGGTGCTTGGGCTCATCGTATGATGTATCTGCTTTCTTATCTTTTCTTTTTCTCGGTCTGGTAGACATGTCCTTCACATAGAAAACCTGAGCCACATCATTGGCTAGGACGAATGCCTTTTCCACCCAGTCTCCCCTCATACCGCGTTTGAGGGAGACCAATCTTCTTAAGGCCAGGAATGAAATCAACACAAAACCCAATGACATCCTTTGTTTGATGGCCCATGGAGATGCTTCCTTCTGGCCTTGAGCGATTACAGACATATTTCTTTAGGACTCCCGTGAACCTCTCAAAGGGGAACATATTGCGGAGAAATACAGGGCCCAGAACGACAATCTCGTCGACTAGATGAACTAGGACGTGCGTCATGATATTGAAGAAGGATGATGGGAACACCAGCTCGAAACTAACAATACATTGCGCCACATCACTCCTTAACCTTGGTAGGATTTCTGAATCGATCACCTTCTGAGAGATTGCATTGAGGAATGACCATAGCTTCACAATGGCTAATCGAACGTTTTCCGGTAGAAGCCTGATACGTCTCCAATGTATCTATAATTTTTGATTGCTCCATGCTACTTTATCTGCTGTTTTGGACTATATTGGGCTTTATTTTCCACTTTTATATTACTTTTGGGACTAACCTATTAACCGGAGGCCCAGCCCAGAATTGTTGTTTTTTGCCTTTTTCAGTATTTCGTAGAAACAGAATATCAAACAGAATCCAAACGGAATGAAACCTTTGGGATAGTGATTTTCCAACCGAACGTGATCCAGGAGACTTGGACCCTACTCCAAGAAGTCTCCGAGGAGGTCACGAGGGTGGAGGGCGCGCCCCCCTGGGCGCGCCCCCTATCTCGTGGGCCCCTCGGAGCTCCACCGACGTACTCCTTCCTCCTATATATACCTACGTATCCCCGAACGATCAGAACAGGAGCCAAAAACCTAATTCCACCTCCGCAACCTTCTGTATCCACGAGATCCCATCTTGGGGCCTGTTCCGGAGCTCCGCCGGAGGGGGCATCCACCATGGAGGGCTTCTACATCATCACCATAGCCCCTCCGATGAAGTGTGAGTAGTTTACTTCAGACCTTCGGGTCCATAGCTAGTAGCTAGATGGCTTGTTCTCTCTTTTCGGATCTCAATACAATGTTCCCCCCTCTCTCGTGGAGATCTATTCGATGTAATCTTCTTTTTGCAGTGTGTTTGTTGAGATTGATGAATTGTGGGTTTATGATCCAGTATTATCTATGGAAAATATTTGATTCTTCTCTGAATTCTTTTATGTATGATTGATTTATCTTTGCAAGTCTCTTCGAATTATCCTTTTTGGTTTGGCCAACTAGATTTGTAGTTCTTGCAATGGGAGAAGTGCTTAGCTTTGGGTTCAATCTTGCGGTGTCCTTACCCGGTGACAGAAGGGGTAGCAAGGCACGTATTGTATTGTTGCCATCGAGGATAACAAGATGGGGTTTTTATCATATTGCATGAATTTATCCCTCTACGTCATGTCATCTTGCTTACGGCGTTACTCTGTTTTTAACTTAATACTCTAGATGCACGCTGGATAGCGGTCGATGAGTGGAGTAATAGTAGTAGATGCAGAATCGTTTCGATCTACTTGTTTTGGACGTGATGCCTATATACATGATCATTGCCTAGATATACTCATAACTATGCTCAATTCTGTCAATTGCTCAACAGTAATTTGTTCACCTACTGTAGAATACTTATGCTCTTGAGAGAAGCCTCTAGTGAAACCTACGGCCCCCGGGTCTATTCTCATAAAAAGATCTAAATCAAATGCCAGGATGAGATAAGGATTTTCAATATGTCATTTCACAAACTATGTCCAAGTGATGTTATGATGAAAATGTGATGGTCTCATCACGACTTAATTTCCTAAGGTGCCACAACGAAATAATTTTTCGGTTGAGCAAACTACATTGTTGGACCCCTGCCTTAGTTAGACTAATGCATGATGTGTCTCACATTGACCTAGCGTAGCGATGTTTTCCAGAACCAGTAGAACTTTCATACGAGAATAGTTGTGTACGGAGGCAAAACGGACATTTTGTCATTTTCATATAGTTTACAAAAAGTAACCCGTAGCAAGATGTGTCAACTTTGTTGGGCCCGCGACATTGTTTTAAAATTCCAGAATATGTGTTGAATACACGATTATATTTTTAGAAATCATGAACATTTTTTATTTCATTGTTTTTAAAATCATGATTTTTTTTATAATATGCAAACAATTTTTTTAATCATGAACATTTTATGATCCCCTAATAAAACCTCTACAGAACCCCTAATAAAACCTCTGCCTAAGCGATGGTTTGTTTTGTTCGTTACTTAAGAATCAGTTTTAATTTTTGTGAACATTTTCTAAAATTTCATGGACATTGTTTTCAAATTCCCAAATATGTTTTGAATACACGATCATATTTTTATAAATCATGAATTTTTATTTTATTGTTTTTTAAATCACGATTTTTTTAAATATGCGAACAGTTTTGTTTTTAAATCACGAATTTTTTTTGATTTCTCAAATGTTTTTTGAATTCACAAACATTTTATGATGTATCTATATATTTTCTCAGTACTCGCAACTTTTTTGATTTTTTTTCTGGAAATCCCAGAGTAATTTAAAGAAAGAAAAACAGAAAAAAAAAATGAGAAAGGAAAAAAGCAAAAGAAAAACAGGGGCGTCACTATGGGCCGGCCCATTATTGCCTGCTATATATATTGCAGAAAAGGGGAGGGAGAAAAAGGGTATGCACGACCAGGGATCGAACCCTGGTCTCCCGTGCGGGCGGCTTTGGCTCTAGCCACTGCGCTGGCTTCCGGCGAGTGTTATATAATTGTATTGACTTCCCTATAACAACTAAATTGGACGGTGATTTTTTTTTTAAAAACGAATCGTTTTCTTTACTTACCGGTGGCATGGTGGGTAAATTGGGACAACTTCAGAGGCAATTTATATGACGGACGACAGAAACCCAATTCTCTTTATTATTAGGTAAAGATTACTTTATTTACTTGTTTTGTTTTTATTTTGCCTTTATTTTTTACTTTGCATCTATCTATCAAAAATACCAAAAATAATATCTCTATCAGATCTCACTCTCGTAAGTGACCGTGAAGGGATTGACAACCCCTAAGCGTTGGTTGCGAGTTGCTATCATTTTGTGTAGGTACGAGGGACTTGTGCGTGGTCTCCTACTGGATTGATACCTTGGTTCTCAAAAACTAAGGGAAATACTTACGCTACTTTGCTGCGTCATCCTCTCCTCTTCGGGGAAATCCAACGCAGTGCTCAAGAGGTAGCAAGAAGAATTTCTGGCGCCGTTGCCGGGGAGGCTCACTCAAGCAAGTCAACTATACCAAGTACCCATCACAATCCCTATCTCTCGCATTACATTATTTGCCATTTGCCTCTCGTTTTCCTCTTCCCCACTTCACCCTTGCCGTTTTATTTGCCCTCTCTTTCCCGTTTGTATTTTTCTCGTTGCCTTTCTGCTTGTTCGTGTGTTAGTTTGCTTATCTGTTGCGATGGCTCTACCTAGATTTGGTGACCTTCACCTTAAAAGGCTAGAGGAGATCGAAAGCAATGTCAGAAAGTTTATGGTTTTGCAATTTGAGCACAATAATTTCTTTGGAAACGAACTTAAGGAACAAAAAAGTTTTATGATCTATATGAATAAAGAACTCGATGATATGTCTAAAGAATTTGATGGTATAAGGGCCCAAATTGCTCGTCTTGAAAAAATGAGCGCTAAAATTTCGGATATGCAAGCTACCTTAGTCAATAAGATGGCCGCTAAACCGAATTCCTATGGAAATCAAGATGAAGATCTAAAAGTTATTGATGTGTCCCCCATTAAATCTTTGTTTTGCAATATGAAACTTGATGAATCTGAAGATTATCTTCCTTTACCTAGAAGGCGTTCTAAGAATTCGGAGTTTCTAGATTTTGATGATGAAATTGATGAAAGTGGGATTGAAATAAATAAAAACCATGATGTTGCTAAACCCACTATTTTGGATCCCAAGGAATTTAATTATGAAAATTGCTCTTTGATTGGTTGTATTTCCTTGTTGCAATCCATGCTAGATTCTCCTCATGCTTATAGTCAAAATAAGGCCTTTACCGAACATATTGTTGATGCTTTGATGCAATCTTATGAAGAACAACTTGAGTTGAAAGTTTCTATCCCTAGAAAACTCTATGATGAGTGGGAACCTACTATTAAAATTAAGATTAAAGATTTTGAGTTTCATGCTTTGTGTGATTTGGGTGCTAGTGTCTCTACTATACCCAAAACTTTATGTGATTTGCTAGATTTCCGTGATTTTGATGATTGCTCTCTAAACTTGCATCTTGCGGATTCTACTATTAAAAAACCTATGGGAAGAATTAATGATGTTCTTATTGTTGCAAATAGGAATTATGTGCCCGTAGATTTTATCGTTCTTGATATAGGTTGCAATCCTTCATGTCCTATTATTCTTGGTAGACCTTTCCTTAGAACGATTGGTGCAATTATTGATATGAAGGAAGGGAATATTAGATTCCAATTTCCCTTAAAAAAGGGCATGGAACACTTCCCTAGAAAGAAAATAAAATTACCATATGAATCCATCATGAGAGCCACTTATGGATTGCCTACCAAAGATGGCAATACCTAGATCTATCCTTACTTTTATGCCTAGATAGGGGCGTTAAATGATAGCGCTTGTTGGGAGGCAACCCAATTTTTTTTTGTGTTTTTTGTTTTTTATTATGTTTAGGAATAAATAATCCATCTACCTTCTGTTTGGATGTGGTTTTATGTTTTAATTAGCGTTTTTGCCAAGTAGAACCTATAGGATAACCTACGATGATAGCTGATTTGATTCTGCTGAAAAACAGAAACTTTGCGCGCACGAATTTAGTTATGATAAATCACAGGAACCTGATTTTGCGTTGATTCTTTTTTCTGCTGATCAATAAACAAATTTTCCAGGACTTCCTATTTTGGTAGATTTTTTAGAGTTCCATAAGTTTGCGTTAGTTACAGATTGCTAGAGACTGTTCTGTTTTTGACAGATTCTGTTTTTCATGTGTTGTTTGCTTATTTTGATGAATCTATGGCTAGTAAATTAGTTTATAAACAATAGAGAAGTTGGAATACAGTAGGTTTAATACCAATATAAATAAATAATGAGTTCATTACAGTACCTTGAAGTAGTCTTTTGTTTTCTTTCTCTAATGGAGCTCACGAGATTTCTGTTGAGTTTTGTGTTGTGAAGTTTTCAAGTTTTGGGTGAATTCTTTTGATGGATTATGGAACAAGGAGTGAGAAGAGCCTAATATTGGGGATTTCCATGGCACCCCCAAGATAATACAAGGACACCAAAAAGTCAAAGCTTGGGGATGCCCCGGAAGGCATCCCCTCTTTCGTCCACTTCCATCGGTAATTTACTTGGAGCTATATTTTTATTCACCAACATGATATGTGTTTTGCTTGGAGCGTGTTGTATTATTTGTGTCTTTGCTTGTTAGTTTACCACAATCATCCTTGCTGTACACATATTTTGAGAGAGCCATACATGATTTGGAATTTGTTAGAATACTCTATGTGCTTCACTTATATCTTTTGAGCTTGATAGTTTTGCTCATAGTACTTCACTTATATCTTTTGAGCGTGATAATTTTTGCTCTAGTGCTTCACTTAGATCTTTTAGAGCACAGTGTTGCATTTTTTTAAAGAAACTTTTGATCTCTCATGCTTCACTTAGATTATTTTGCGAGTCTTTAATAGCATGGTAATTTGCTTAATGTTAATATACTTGGTGTTCAAGATATCTGAAACTTCCTTTTGAGTGAGATTGAATACTAAGATAAGTTTGATGCTTGATAATTGTTTTGTGATATGGAGGTGATAATATCAAAGTCGTGCTAGTTGGGTGATTATGAATTTGAGAAATACTTATGTTGAAGTTTGCAAATCCCGTAACATGCACGTATGGTTAAAGTTGTGTAACAAATTTGAAACATGAAGTGTACCTGGCTTGTGCATCCTTATGAGTGGCGGTCGGGGACGAGCGATGGTCTTTTCCTACCAATCTATCCCCCTAGGAGCATGCGTGTAGTACTTGATTTTTGATGACTTCTAAACTTTTGCAATAAGTATATGAGTTATTTTGACTAATGTTGAGTTCATGGATTATACGCACTCTCACCTTTCCGCCTTTGCTAGCCTCTTCGGTACCGTGCATTGCCCTTTCTCACCTTGAGAGTTGGCGCAAACTTCGCTGGTGCATCCAAACCCCGTGATATGATATACTCTATCACACATAAACCTCCTTATATCTTCCTCAAAACAGCCACCATACCTACCTATCATGGCATTTCCATAGCCATTCCGAGATATATGCAACTTCCATCATCATCATCATGACATACATTACTTTTGTCATATTGCCATTGCATGATCATGTTGTTGACATTGTATTTGTGGCAAAGCCACCATGCATTATTTTCCATACATGTCACTCTTGATTCATTGCACCATCCCGGTACACCGCCGGAGGCATTCATATAGAGTCATATCTTGTTCTAAGTTTCGAGTTGTAATCCTTATGTTGTAATCAATAGAAGTGTGATGATCATCATTATTAGAGCATTGCCCAAATAAAAAAAAGAGAAAGGCCAAAAGAAAAAAAATAAAGGCCCAAAAAAGAAGAAGAAAAAGGGGGGCAATGCTAATATCTCTTTTTCCACACTTGTGCTTCAAAGTAGCACCTTGTTCTTCATGTAGTGAGTCTCATATATTGTGCTTCAAAGTAGCACCTTGTTCCTCATGTAGTGAGTCTCATAAGTTGTCTTTTCATACTAGTGGGAATTTTTCATTATAGAACTTGGCTTGTATATTCCTACGATGGGCTTCCTAAAATGCCCTAGGTCTTCGTGAGCAAGCGAGTTGGATGCACACCCACTAGTTTTCTTTTGTTGAGAATTCATAGCTCTAGTGCATCCGTTGCATGGCAATCCCTACTCACTCACAT
Organism: Triticum timopheevii; assembly: GCA_963921465.1. NCBI lineage: Eukaryota > Viridiplantae > Streptophyta > Magnoliopsida > Poales > Poaceae > Triticum > Triticum timopheevii. The sequence continues at coordinate 594,428,693 of OY997274.1, forward strand.
CGATATCTATTGATGGGCATCTCCATAGCCCGTTGATACGCCTAGTTGATGTGAGACCTTCTCCTTTTTTTGTCTTCTCCACACAATCCCCATCATCATATTCTATTCCACCCATAGTGCTATATCCATGGCTCACGCTCATGTATTGCGTGAAGGTTGAAAAAGTTTGATATTATTTAAGTATGAAACAATTGCTTGGCTTGTCATCGGGGGTATAGAAGTTGGGAACATCTTTATGTGACGAAAATGAAGCATAGCCTAACAATATGATTTTGTAGGGATGAACTTTCTTTTGCCATGTTATTTTGAGAAGACATGATTGCTTTGATTAGTATGCTTGAAGTATTATTATTTTTGTGTCAATATGAACTTTTGTATTGAATCTTTCGGATCTGAATATTCATATCACAATTAAGAAGATTTACATTGAAATTATGCCAAAGTATCACGCTGCATCAAAAATTCTTTTTTATCATTTACCTACTCGAGGACGAGCAGGAATTAAGCTTGGGGATGCCTGATACGTCTCCAACGTATCTATAATTTTTGATTGCTCCATGCTACTTTATCTACTGTTTTGGACTATATTGGGCTTTATTTTCCACTTTTATATTACTTTTGGGACTAACCTATTAACCGGAGGCCCAGCCCAGAATTGTTGTTTTTTGCCTTTTTCAGTATTTCGAAGAAACAGAATATCAAACGGAGTCCAAACGGAATGAAACCTTCGGGATCGTGATTTTCCAACCGAACGTGATCCAGGAGACTTGGACCCTACTCCAAGAAGTCTCCGAGGAGATCACGAGGGTGGAGGGCATGCCCCCCTGGGCGCGCCCCCCTACCTCGTGGGCCCCTCGGAGCTCCACCGACGTACTCCTTCCTCCTATATATACCTACGTATCACCGAACGATCAGAACAAGAGCCAAAAACCTAATTCCACCTCCGCAACCTTCTGTATCCACGAGATCCCATCTTGGGGCCTGTTCCGGAGCTCCGCCGGAGGGGGCATCCACCACAGAGGGCTTCTACATCATCACCATAGCCCCTCTGATGAAGTGTGAGTAGTTTACTTCAGACCTTCGGGTCCATAGCTAGAAGCTAGATGACTTATTCTCTCTTTTTGGATCTCAATACAATGTTCTCCCCCTCTCTCGTGGAGATCTATTCGATGTAATCTTCTTTTTGCGGTGTGTTTGTTGAGACCGATGAATTGTGGGCTTATGATCCAGTATTATCTATGGAAAATATTTGATTCTTCTCTGAATTCTTTTATGTATGATTGAGTTATCTTTGCAAGTCTCTTCGAATTATCCTTTTTGGTTTGGCCAACTAGATTGGTAGTTCTTGCAATGGGAGAAGTGCTTAGCTTTGGGTTCAATCTTGCGGTGTCCTTACCCAGTGACAGAAGGGGCAGCAAGGCACGTATTGTATTGTTGCCATCGAGGATAACAAGATGGGGTTTTTATCATATTGCATGAATTTATCCCTCTACATCATGTCATCTTGCTTACGGCGTTACTCTGTTTTTAATTTAATACTCTAGATGCATGCTGGATAGCGGTCGATAAGTGGAGTAATAGTAGTAGATGCAGAATCGTTTCGATCTACTGGTTTTGGACGTGATGCCTATATACATGATCATTGCCTAGATATACTCATAACTATGCTCAATTCTATCAATTGCTCAATAGTAATTTGTTCACCCACCGTAGAATACTTATGCTCTTGAGAGAAGCCTCTAGTGAAACCTATGGCCCCCGGGTCTATTCTCATCATATCAATCTATATTACTTTATTTACTTGCTTTGTTTTTACTTTGCCTTTATTTTCACTTTGCATCTATCTATCAAAAATACCAAAAATATTATCTCTATCAGATCTCACTCTCGTAAGTGACCGTGAAGGGATTGACAACCCCTAAGCGTTGGTTGCGAGTTGCTATTGTTTTGTGTAGGTACGAGGGACTTGTGCGTGGTCTCCTACTGGATTGATACCTTGGTTCTCACAAACTGAGGGAAATACTTACGCTACTTTGCTGCATCATCCTCTCCTCTTCGGGGAAATCCAACGCAGTGCTCAAGAGGTAGCAAAGCCCCCTCAATGCAACCGGAAGCTGTTGCATCATAATCACGTGGCAGTCATGAGACTTTAGGTTCTGGAACTTTTTCTCTGCCATATTATTATTCCCTTTATATTCGACGAGTAGCCAGACGGGACCTTCATATTGAGCATGCATTCGAAGAAGATTTCCTTCTCTTCTTTGGTAAGAGCATAGCTAGCAGGACCTTCATACTGCTTTGGAGGCATGCCATCTTTTTCGTGCAAACATTGCAGGTCCTCCCATGCCTCCGGTGTATCTTTAGTCTTCCCATACACGCCCAAGAAGCCTAGCAGGTTCACGCAAAGGTTCTTCGTCACATGCATCACGTTGATTGAAGAGCAGACCTCTAGGTCTTTTTTAGTACGGTAGGTACCAACATATAGATTTCTTCTTCCACATGGGGTGCGCGTCCCTCAGCGTCATTCGAAACAAATAGTCCGCCGTGACCCTTTGCAAAGATTACTTTTAAATCATTGACCATAGCAAGTACATGATCACCGGTACACATGGCGGGCTTCTTCCGGTGATCTGCCTCGCCTTTGAAATGTTTGCCTTTCTTTCGACATTGATGGTTGGTCGGAAGAAATCGATGATGCCCCAGGTACACATTCTTCCTGCATTTGTCCAGGTATATACTTTCGGTGTCATCTAAATAGTGCATGCATGAGTGGTAACCCTAGTTTGTCTATCCTGAAAGGTTACTAAGAGCAGGCCAATCATTGATTTTTACAAGCAGCAACGCATGCAGGTCAAATTCCTCATGTGTGTGCTCATCCCACACACAGCTGTAAAAGTTCTTCAACTAATGGCCTTAGGTACACATCAATGTCGTTGCCGGGTTGCTTAGGGCCTTGGATGAGAACTGGCATCACAATGAACTTCCTCTTCATGCACAGCCAAGGAGGAAGGTTATAGATACATAGAGTCACGGGCCAGGTGTTGTGATTGCCGCTCTGCTCCCCAAAAGGATTAATGCCATCCGCGCTTAAACAAAACCATATGTTCCTTGCGTCACTTGCAAACTCCTCCCAGTACTTTCTCTCAATTTTTCTCCACTGCGACCCGTCAGCAGGTGCTCTCAACTTCCCTCTTTCTTACGGTCCTCTCTGTGCCATCGCATCAACTTGGCATGCTCTTTGTTTCTAAACAGGCGTTTCAAGCGTGGTATTATAGGAGCATACCACATCACCTTGGAAGGAACCCTCTTCCTGGGGCGCTCGCCGTCAACATCACCAGGGTCATCTCGTCTGATCTTATACCGCAATGCACCACATACCGGGCATGTGTTGAAATCCTCGTATGCACCGTGGTAGAGGATGCAGTCATTAGGGCATGCATGTATATTTTGCACCTCCGATCCTAGAGGGCATAAACCTTCTTTGTTGCATACGTACTGTCGACCAATTCGTTATCCTTTGGAAGCTTCTTCTTCAATATTTTCCGTAGCTTCTCTAATTCTTTGTCAGGCACACCATTCTCTGCCTCCCACTGTAGCAATTCCAGTACAGTACCAAGCTTTGTGTTGCCATCTTCGCAATTTGGGTGCAAACCTTTTTTTGTGATCCTATAACATGTGATCGAACTTCAGCTTCTCCTTTTGACTTTCGCACTGTCTCCTTGCATCAACAATGACCCGATGGAGATCATCATCGGGCACATTGTCTGGTTCCTCTTGATCTTCAACAGCTTCCCCTCTTGCAGCATCACCGTATTCAGGGGGCACATAGTTGTCATCGTCCTCTTCGTCTTCGCTGTCTTCCATCATAACCCCTATTTCTCCGTTCTTGGTCCAAACATATAGTGTGGCATGAAACCCTTATAAAGCAGGTGGGTGTGAAGGGTTTTCGAGTCAGAGTAAGACTTCATATTCCCACATATAGGGCATGGACAACACATAAAACCATTCTGCTTGTTTGCCTCAGCCACTTCGAGAAAATTATGCACGCCCTTAATGTACTCGGAGGTGTGTCTGTCACCGTACATCCATTGCCGGTTCATCTGCGTGCATTATATATAATTAAGTGTGTCAAAAATCATTACAGAACATCATGAATAGATAAGTGACCAAATGAATAGAACTTCGTCATCACATTAAAACCAAAGTACATACATAGTTCTCATTGAACAACATATAGCTCTCCAGAGCATCTAATTAAACCATACATTGAAACTATGTAAAACATTTCAATGCAACAATAAATGTGATCATAACCGCAACCAAGGTAACAATTGATCCAAGGGCATAATGATACCAAGCCTCGGTATGAATGGCATATTTTATAATCTTTCTAATCTTCAAGCGCATTGCATCCATCTCGATCTTGTGATCATCGACGACATACGCAACATGCAACTCCAATATCATCTTCTCCTCCTCAATTTTTTTTATTTTTTCCTTCAAGTAATTGTTTTCTTCTTCAACTAAATTTAACCTCTCGACAATAGGGTCGGTTGGAATTTCCGGTTCACATACCTCCTAGATAAATAAAATCTATGTCACGTTGGTCGGCATAATTTTCATAAACAATAAATGAACCAAATAGTTATAAAAGATAATATATACCACAGCTGAATCATAGACAGGACGAGGGCCGACGGGGGCGGATACGAAAACCATCGCACTATATAATAAGGAGCAATGATAAAAGTTAGAAAATTATACAAGTATCTATCTAAACATACAAGTAAGAATTCCTTTCAGAAAGAATATAAGAACAAGAGGCTCACCACGGTGGTGCCGGCGACGAGATCGGCGCGGGCGATCGACGGCGGTGAAGACGGGGACGGGACGTGACGGACCGCTAAACCTAGACAAATATTGAGGAAAATGGAGCTTGGAGGTCGAGCTTGGAGAGGAGAAAGCATAAGTAGTGTGACTCGGGCATTCCATCAAACACCTCATGTGCATAGGACGTGAGCTAGAGCACCACAAAGCCCTCCCCTCGCCGGCCAGAGAAAATAGAGCAGTGTGGAGTGCTCTACTCGCCGGCGAGGGGGTATATATAGGCATCACATTGGTCCCGGTTCGTGGCTGGAACCGGGACTAAAGGACACCCTTTGGTTCCGGTTCAAGCCACCAACCAGGACCCATGGTGGTGGGCCAAGAGCGAGGCACATTGGTCCCGGTTCGAGCCTCGAACTGGGACCAAAGGTGCCAGATGAACCGGGACCAATGCCCCACGATGGCCCGACCAGGCCCCTGGCTTCACGAACTGGGACCTATGCCCCCCTGGGTCTCGGTTCTGGGCTGAACCGGGACTAATGGGCTGGCCCGGCCTGAACCAAAGCCCTGTTTTCTACTATTTTGACGATGAGGAGTAGGAACTAATGACATGGATGCCAAGGGGCACCCATGACCATTAGGACTCTGGCTCCAGCAACCGTAGAGTTCATCGAGCTCTCTTCTAGCGCGGATTAGTTTAACCACGTTTCAGCTTATTATACTATGTCTAGTAGTTGTAGTACTATAGTAATGGTAATTTTGTACTAATCTATGTAATGGTATTGCATACTTATGCAATGCAATTCAAATTTCTAATTGAATTTAGTATTTTTAAGGATGGGATATGACGGAATGGCAAAATACCGGAGTTAGATGAGCAGAGTGAGGTGGAGGCATGAGGCGCGAGGATGTCACATGGCGACTGCACAGGTCACACAAAACACCACTCCCATGTGCCGTTGAAAGAGGGTTGGCAACGGAGCATCTAAGTGTGGGGGAGGCAGGGGTGAAAAAATAGGTTAGGGTGGGGGTGAAAGCAATTTAGAGAAGATATGTGTTCGACATGATGAAGGTAGTTATTTGGTATAGACCACCTCAAATACATACAACTTGCAGACAGTTTCAAATATCAAACCACCTCCACTTACAATTACAAGTCGTCGCTACTTACGATATCAATACACTACATTCATTGGCCTTGAGCAGTTTTTGGAATCCAAGTGGTGTCGGTTCACCAGTTTGCATTTCACAACCATTGAAAGAAGTTGCTGGCAACCAAAGAATGTGGTTGGTTGGCAACTGGAATTCAATGGATATTATGGTGTTCTCTTCTGTTTATGAGCATACTCTTTGTTAAGGTCGGGAGTATTACAATGCTCACCTTAGTCGACCACCACTACTACTTCGTCACAGTCCTTAACTTGGACCGCCCCAGCCTCCACTACTACACGCCGATGCTTACTTCTTCGACATCACTAATGCTCACTTCAACATTGGCTACCACTGCGACTACAACAGTACCAAGGGACGTCAAGTGTTATGGGAACCAGGTGGTAAGGGAACGACACCAGCTTGAGGACAAGTTGACTTTCAAGGAGGGGAGAATGTCATGAACATGTTTTCTACAGGGCCTCAAACCCTGCCTTGTCCATTCTCGATGGGTCGATGACCATTCTTGCGATAGTTGATCTACAAAAGAAAGTACACGGGCACCCAAGAGGGTTTTGATGCACATCTACCAGGAACTGCCTGCTTTTTTTCAATAAAGCCACCCAAAAGGGCATCTTAGATATGATTAATATCGAGGAAAACAAAGGACAGTACAATGGATAGACAACTAGACGTAGAATGACTTGTAAAAAATAAATTTACATTAAAAGCATACTAGTCTTGTTCTTCCTTCGGTTGTATGCTGCCAGCTAGAGTTTGAAAATTGCACTGAACCAACAACAAAGAAAAACGACATCTGGAAAGGCCCTCGCTTTACCAGGCTTTGAAGACGACAATAGCCACTAGCCCCTTGAGAGTAGATCTATAAATCGTTGAAGCAATATCGGCTGGAGTATCACCCAACAAAGAACATGCTTGCAATCCATCACCATCAGTTCAGAGGGGTGGATAAATCAGGCTAAGCCACAGAACTGCACAGAAGAAGATGTTGAAATCGCCACACCAAAAGGCTAAAATTTCTCCTTGAAAGACACAGAAAATGACAAGATCTGAAGGGAACACAACAGACCTGGGGACATAAACTCTTATAGGACCCTTACCTACGACGGATCGGATTCTTGAGGTAGACAGAGAACTTAGTTCAACACACTATCGTAGCCACCACCTCGTCGATGTCGCCAGAGAAGCAAAACCTAAGGAAAAAAAGAGATGGACGGGTCCCCACTAATCTTGCCGTCAGACAGGATAGATGAGGGGGGGGGGGGGGGGGGGGAGCTGAGGAGCTGACTGGGGCTAGGGTTTGGAGGCGGCGGCCGTGTTTCTCCCAACAAACTAGCTGCTTTGGCAGAGATGCCAACTTCGGCAAATCTCCTCCCCACCTCGGCTATTACTCTCTCCCCTTCTTGCAATTGCAAAATTGTGTAGAAGACACATGCATGTATCCTCTTGATTGAATCCAATGTATCCATGATCCATTTAGTGATTCGTATTTGGGTTCTTAACACATGGGCCTGCTTGTGGCATGCACACTTATTTATTTTTCTCTTGCTAAAATGCTTCCCTAGAAAAAGATTAATTTGATTTTTTTTGGCTGCTGTGGATCTGTACCCGCTTTTTCTATGGGAATTGAATGACCCAGCTGAGGTTTAATATTTTTGACTTAGACCCCTTGTGGTTCATTTGCTTTCTTCTCTAAATAACCAAAATGGTATGATAAAAAGGCATAGTAAGAGCATCTACAATCGGACCTCTCAAACCCGTCTCATACGCCCGGGCGGGCCACCCGATCACTGCCCGGTCACGATTTTTTGATTCAGACGGGCCCCTCAAATGCCCGCGCTTTCCGGCAGCCCCATATCCAGCCAAATATGGGGCGGATATGGGGGCGCCCGGGCACCCAGCCACGTCGGACCCGATTGCCCGACCCAACCCCAAATTGCACCAAATCTACCCCTCGAGCTGCCAGATCCATTTGCTCTCTCCTCTCTTCTTTCTCCTCCGCGCCGTCCGGCTCGCAGCTCCGCCCAGCTGTTCCCAGGCTCTCCGCCGCCATCTCCGGAAGAGCGCTCCCGTCCTCACCGCGGGGGACATCGTCCCGGCCCGAAGTCCGCCGTGGTACGTCCGGCAACTCTCCGGCTCCGCCTTGCGCTTGATGTGTTCGACACATTGACCGACTGGAATTATTGTGATTTTGTTAGGTAAATGATGGATTCCGATGCTTCGTCGGACGAGGATTAGGGACCGACGGAGCTTAACCAACTGGAATGCCCGGTTCTCACAACGACATCAACATGCTTCAACGATCTCCGGTGTTCTAGAGGCTTTGCAATGGGGAATCACTGCCGTGCAACTATACCGTCACGCCCGGGACTACAACATGGGGTACTATCTTGCCATTGGTATCTATCCTGACTGGGCGGCGTTTGTGAAGACCATATCCGAGCCACGTGGCAATAAACAGTTTGCAACAATGCAGGAAGCGGTTAGAAAGGACGTGGAGAGGGCATTTGGTGTGCTTCAGGCTCGTTGGGGAATTGCGCGGGGCGCTCCAATGATGTGTGAGTCAGAAACTTTGTGGCAGCTGATGACATGTTGTGTTATTCTGCGCAATATGATCGTCGAAGATGAGGGTGATGGTGTAGCCCAAACCCATTATTTTGAAACACCCGGAGAATAAGTTGAAATCTCAGAAGATCAAGATGCGGCTCAGCTTATGAACTTTCTGCAAATGCATCATAATCTTCGAGATCAGCAGGTGCACATGCTGCTACTCAATGATCTTGTGGAGCACATCCACAATGGCAACAAAGGAGACAATGCTTGAGTTTGACACTTCAAATAATTTTTTAAACGCTAGTCATTCTTGATACGAACAATAACTATTTACGTGAGACATTGTGTTGCATAATCGACGTGCATGTATTTACATGGATTTGAGAGTCTGGATTTGAGATATGTGGACGCCCGGAACGAAATATGAGGGTCCACCTGCGGGCGCGGGCGTTTCAGGGACCTGATTTGCCAAGTCCGGTTGTAGACGCTCTAACACACAAACAAGGGTCTGTATAGGACACATCTAGATGTGACATAGTTATGTTACATCTAAGCTGATGTCCCCTCTGTGTGTGTGGTCTTTTTTTGTCCTAGTTTTTTTTTGTTTCTTGTTACTGCATTATATATTTATGGGAGCTTAGATGTGACATCCTTAAAAAACATATAGATGTGAAATAGACGAACTGCACAAATAATGTGACTCCTACTTCGCGTGAAACGTCGCAGGACACACCGCGAACTTGCGTGCTTTTCTTCACAAGTGAAGACGAGGGCCATTGGGACAGAGAACATGCGTTGGCCAGCCGCCTGCAGAGACTTTAGGACCAAGGACTACTCGGACAAAATATCGGTCTGGCACATGCTCTCTCAGTCTCGCTCGTGCTCGTGAAGAGAAAGGCTGACACGCGTAGGCCCCTGGGGTAGCTAGCTCCTCAATTACTCACGATCACCCAAGAAACCGTGGTGCTGATCTGCTGGATCATGCATGGCGCCGACGAGTCGAAGACGGTCAATTATGGTAGTGTGGCCATGGCTTTCCGCCAAGGACTTTGGTGGCACATACAGCATGCATGCATATTTTTTCAAAAAAAAAAAAAATACAGCATGCATGCATGCATGCAGCTGCCAAGCGGCACAGGCGCTCTGGCTCACGTGCGGCGAAGCGTCGCGTGCCCCGCGCCCGGCAGCTGGTCCACGCAGAGGAGAGGAGAGGAGAGGAGAGGCAGCCTTTAATCTGCTCTGATATGATCTGATCGATCGATGGATCAGGCAGGCAGGCGCACTCGCGTCCACCCACACGTGTGGTTCGCAGGCCAGAAAAGTGATGGATGCATGCGTCGCAGAGAGAGACAGACACGACGGGACCGGAGAAAGTGCTGCCGCTGCGCCATCGATCGAGCTGCAGGCCGACTACCAGTTGCGTCGTGCGTGCGTGCGTGCATGCATGCGCTGCGCCACGGCCGGCGCGATGGACCTTTACCGTGTACGGACCAGTAACATTTACAAGCGCGTCGGCATGCGTTCTCTTCCTCTGCGTGATTTCAAATGTCTTTCAAATACTCTACGTTCATACTCCAGCCTCTTATACCATGGTCCAGGGACGTATATACCTTGACCAGCATTTGCATGTGGTGGTGGTGGCAACGATACGCGCCCCACCTACGTGCGCCGACCACAGAACGAACTAAACGTGCACGTAGTACGTACGGTGGACCACCATGCATGATTAGCGCGCCAGACCAGACGATACACTTTCTACGGTGGAGCACTGTGTGACCTGGACCAGCAGTGAAGATCTAGAAAAACTTTTGGACCAGCAGTACCACGCATGAAAACCAACATGCCGATTAGATGCATGCATGAGATTGGTTTGTATCGAGCATGCAGCTAGCTACAACGTACTACGCTACCAGCAATGACGTTAATGCAGACCTGCGGTGCTCTCGTCAGGCACACCGTTCTACGGGGCCATTTGGAACAGTGCAACTTTTTATGTGCGCCTGTACGTACGTGCAGGATGAGCCGCCAAAGAGAAAAGGAGATTGCCATGACCTTTTCTTTTTCTTCAATCACAGTTGATTTTGACCGGTCGTGGGATTTCAATCGAGAGGTGGCCTATTATTTTTAACATGCAGCCACCTTCTTTTTTTTTGCGGGTGATGCAGCCACCTTTTTACTTCTCTCTTGCGTCCAATGGACGCTCTCTCTAGAGGCGCGCCTGCTGGGTATACGTGTAGTCATTATTAGATGATCTATGGGTCTATATGTATTTTTATTTCTGTGTTCTTTGTACTACCTTGACCATAGATGAATAGATCGAAAGTTTTTTTCGAGAAAAAAATACATATAAATTATGAAATATATGTATATGCATATGAATACAATTGGACCCACTCACCCAGAGTTAATTTTCACATCTTTGTCATTACATCGAGTCCCCAATACATACGACAAACTCGTCTCCATCACGCCTCACCGGTGTGGTGGATTCGTCACATATGTCTGTCACTCCGACGGCCGGGGGTGGAGAGGAAAATCTCGGTGCCTCAGCTTAGTCTAATAGTTTAAGTCAGTGTTTTTAGTCCTCGCATGGGCTGCCCTATGGCGGATCATGGTTTTTCTACGAGTTGAACTTTTGGGCTTCAATCCTCCTAAAGTTCGTGCATCTAGTCAGAGTAGACGGAACTCCAACGTAGGTTCCTAGTGTCTCCTTGAGGCGGCAAATTTAGAGTCTCTCGGTGTGCGTGGGTGATGGCGAGATCTATTGTAAGTCGCTTCAGGCCCAATCAAGGATTCAACAGTGATGACTGCGGCTCCAGGATGCTAGTCAATTAGGGATACGTGCATAAAGACTTTCGACTGTGAACGCTGAGGCCAGCACGACACTGGTACTGGAGTGGTGACATCGACACAACAATGGCCCTGTTTGGATACTCTAACTCAGTTAGAGGTTAGAGTTAGATTCTAACACTGAACTAACCCTGAACTAACTCTAAATAAGGAGGTGTTTGGATGGCAGGGTTAGATGGAGCGCGAATACAGCGAGGCACCTTCACGGGCGGTGCGAGAGGGAGGGAGGGAGAGGACGAGATGCTTCGAGGAAGTGGGGAGGGATCTGCTGCGGGGAGAGCGAGAGAAAAAAGTATTTATTAGTGGTCCCGAGAAGAACTAACCCAAATAAGCACCTCTTGGATGAGTTAGTTTTTTTTGAATGGGTTAGATGCATCTAATCCAAACTAACCCTCCTGTTTGAATCTTTTTAGGTTAGTTGACTCCAAACTAACCCAAACTAACTCTAACCCATGGATCCAAGCAGAGCCAATGGCTCATTGCGGCGGTACTGGTTGTTCGAGGGTCCAGTTTTTTTGTGTGTGAATAGGTCCAGGGGATCATTGACCCTTTGCTGGCAAAAGTATTTGACTAGATTTATGAAGAGAATGTGAGGTGAGTTGGCAAGATTCCAGAGACAAGTAAATGCTAAGAACCAACCAATCAAGAGCCAAGAATCTTGCGCCCCATCTAGAAAGCGCGCATCTACGAACCGCTTCACGAAACACCATCTTGCCATCTTCCCTTCTACAGTACAACAATACGAGAGCAAAATCTTTATAGCAAACCCCTAACCTACCTTGCCATCTTGGTCGAAGCTCGCTCCCGTCCTTGCTAACTTCGTCGAAGATCGTCTTTGTCGGCTACATTCGCATCGAGTTGTTGGCGCCGTCTGTTGAGCAAAAATCCCGAAGAAACCACAAGGTCGGAAAATTCAACTAGGAAAATTCCTATCAAATGAAAGAAAATAAACTATTTGCTCCTAGGAAATAGATTTGGGCTGTGCTTTTGATACCAGCTGATAAGTTTTTGTTCAAACTCTTTGTGTTGGTGTGTGGTGCGTGTGGGGTGGTAAGAACTTGTGTAAAATGAAGAATAAATGTTAGAAACTATTAGCAGGTTATTTACTTTTGGTAATTATTGTAGATATAAAAAAAATCCAAAATTAATTTTATCTCACTATCAACTTGTTTGTATGTAATTACTACGAATGTGCATACTAGATCTGTAATTTTAGAATTAATTTAAGTTATTTTAGCCTTAAATGAATGGATCAACAGAAGAAAAGTTTGGATACTATAGCTTCTCTAACATCCCTTGTGTATGTCAGAGGATCCGGTTTCTTGTTCGTGGTAGCCCTTTGGAGCTTTATCTATTAAGCCAGAGCAGTGCTATATGGACGTCAATAGCTTTTCACCTGGTTTTTGAACAATGGATCAAATCGTCCATTAGATTGCATCATTTCGCAAATCGGCACCGTTCAAGATAGGCATCATTCAGATTTCGTCCGTGGGCTGTCGTGTGCAGAGCAGTTTCGATAAAGCCAAGCAGAAATGAGAGATGCCTTTATTAGTCTAAAATGGAAGAATCCACTTGCAAGCTAAAAAAAACCTAGAAGTGATTAATGAGCCAATTACACTTAATTAGGAGCAGACGAAGAGGAGAAAATACACGCACCGAGAGAGAGAGCATGCACGACATAGCTACAGTTGCTCTCTCGGTCTCAAGTGCACTTTCTCACGGTGGCCATGACATGCCGGGTTAACTAAACACTGTATACGTACGTGTCACAGCACTGTGGACGTAACCTGCTAACCTAGAGAACAGGGTGCAATTAAAGTACATGACGGGACAACGGGAGTACACGATACATTTTGCCCGTATGCTCGAAAATTGCATATCAGAACAGTAGAGGGAGAGAGAGAGAGTAATCGTTGTGTGTGTGTGGTGGTGGTTTTTAACTGGTAGATGGAGGCGACGCCGACCGGGCGGTGGAAGCCCATGCGTACCACATCCACACGGAGCAGCGTCGGCGACAGTGTGGCGCAGCGGCGGTTTGTTGGCTTGCGCCGGTGACGGGACGTCTCCATGCCCCCACGCATCAATGCCCCCGCGGCCCGCGTGAGAGGTGGTGGTGGGCGAGTGAAGGAGGGCAGCTAGGCAGCTAGCTGGTGAAAAGACGGGTGAGGTGACGACCTTTTCCCTGCCGTGGAAAGAATCACCGCCCCCTCGCACTCACTCACTCACGCTGCCTGTCTGCCATCACGCCCACGAGGTGGATGTCTACGTTCAGGGCCCCATGCGTACGTCCTGCCTTCTCTCGCGCCGACGAGGTCAATCTTTTGGTCTCTTGGAGTAGTTTCTTCTTTGCGAATTTTATGAATTTCGATACGATAGTTTCACACGATTCAGTTGTTTAAGTATTACTATAACGAATCCACGAGCCAGAAAAAAAGGCAGGATACAACCAGTGGTAGATTGTGTAGACCGATCTGATTTAACGTTCAGTGCTGCATCTAGCTACAGGTATAAAAAATACGGTGAGAAGAGCAACTCCAACGCGCCGACTTAAACAGACGCGCGTCTTGTCCGTTTTTTGTCCGTTTGTCCGTTTGGGTCGGCCTTTCGCTCGTCATCCGCTCAGTTTTGTGTTTGGCTCGGCCTTGCGCCCAACGCGTCCGACTCATTTCATGTTTGCACATAATTTTAAAAGATCGTGTCAGCGGCCATGCCATCGCCCAGAGCTCATGCCGGCGCCATGCCAGCGGCCGACATACATGCCATCCTCCAAAAAAAGCACTGCACAGTTCATGTTGGCGCACTTGCCAGCAGCCGGCACACATGCCAGCACACAAAAAGGGGCGGTAGTTCAACCACGCCATCCCGGGCGTGGTCATGCCAGCACACTTGCCGACATACAAAAAAAGGATGGCACTCTCTGCCATAGATCACTCTTCATCGAACTTGAGCATGTCGGCCTGCATCTTCTCGAACCATGGCCTCTTCCTCGGCGACACCGTGCTCAGGTCCACCTTCATGATCTCCACCCTGTCATCATGCTAGCGAGTGCCACTTCTTTAGCCTTGTTCTTGTCATTCGCAGCCTCGATCTCGAGCATCTTCACTTGCTTCTCCGCCTCCATCTCGAGCATCTTGACTTGCTTCTTCGCTTCGAGCTCAAGCCTCCTCCTTTGGGTCTCCATGAAGGCGTTGCTCTTCCTTGTCTTGTCGGCGCTTCTCGTCCCTTCTGTCCTTCTTACTCATCATGCCCTCCGAAGTCGCATGCAAGTCAATCGACATGGCTTCGCGCTTGTCCTCCTTTTTGGTCTTCTCCCGCGGTCGTGGCTTCTCGTGAAGGAAATATGCCCTAGAGGCAATAATAAAGTTATTATTTATTTCCTTATACCATGATAAATGTTTATTATTCATGCTAGAATTGTATTAACCGGAAACATAATACATGTGTGAATATATAGACAAATAGAGTGTCACTAGTATGCCTCTACTTGACTAGCTTGTTAATCAAAGATGGTTATGTTTCCTAACCATGGACAAAGAGTTGTTATTTGATTAACGGGATCACATCATTAGTTGAATGATCTGATTGACATGACCCATTCCGTTAGCTTAGCAACCGATCATTTAGTATGTTGCTATTGCTTTCTTCATGACTTATACATGTTCCTATGACTATGAGATTATGCAACTCCCGTTTACCGGAGGAACACTATGTGTGCTACCAAACGTCACAACGTAACTGGGTGATTATAAAGGTGCTCTACAGGTGTCTCCAAAGGTACTTGTTGGGTTGGCGTATTTCGAGATTAGGATTTGTCACTCCGAATGTCGGAGAGGTATCTCTGGGCCCTCTCGGTAATGCACATCACTTAAGCCTTGCAAGCATTGCAACTAATGAGTTAGTTGCGAGATGATGTATTACGGAACGAGTAAAGAGACTTGCCGGTAACGAGATTGAACTAGGTATTGGATACCGACGATCGAATCTCGGGCAAGTAACATACCGATGACAAAGGGAACAACGTATGTTGTTATGCGGTCTGACTGATAAAGATCTTCGTAGAATATGTAGGAACCAATATGGGCATCCAGGTCCCGCTATTGGTTATTGACCGGAGACGTGTCTCGGTCATGTCTACATTGTTCTCGAACCGTAGGGTCCGCACGCTTAACATTACGATGACAATTACTTTATGAGTTTATGTATTTTGATGTACCGAAGGTTGTTTGGAGTCCCGGATGTGATCACGGACATGACGAGGAGTCTCGAAATGGTCGAGACATAAAGATTGATATATTGGATGACTATATTCGGACACCGGAAGTGTTCCGGGTGTTTTTGGAGAAAGACCGGAGTACCGGAGGGTTACCGGAACCCCCCCGGGAAGTAATGGGCCTTGATGGGCCCTATTGGAGAGAGAGAGGTGCCGGCCAGGGAAAGTGGCGCGCCCCCTCCCCTTGAGTCCAAATAGGACAAGGAAGGGGGGGGGGGGCGCCCCCCTTGCCTTCCCCTCTCCCACTCCTTCCTTTCCCCTCCTTCTTGGAATAGGAAAGGGAGGGGGGAAACCTACATGGAGTAGGTTTCCCCCTCCTAGGGCGCGCCTCCCCTTAGGCCGGCCCCCTCCTCCTCTCCCCCTTTATATACGGGGGCGGGGGGCACCCCATAGATACACAAGTTGATCTTCGTGATCGTTCCTTAGCAAGGAACCAAAGTTGTCGTTTCTTAAAGTTTGGGGCTGCTATGCTTATGTGAAAAAGTTTCATCCTGATAAGCTCGAATCCAAATCGGAGAAGTGCGTCTTCATAGAATACCCAAAGGAAATTGTTGGGTACACCTTCTATCACAGATCCGAAGGCAAGATATTCGTTGCTAAAAATGGATCCTTTCTAGAGAAGGAGTTTCTCTCGAAAGAAGTGAGTAGGAGGAAAGTAGGACTTGATAAGATAATTGTACCTTCTCCCGAATTGGAAAGTAGTTCATCACAGAAATCAGTTCTAGTGATTCTTACACCAATTAGTGAGGAAGTAAATGATGATGATCATGAAACTTCAGATCAAGTTATTACAGAAACTCATAGGTTTTCCAGAGTACGGTCCACACCAGAGTGGTACGGTGATCCTATTCTGGAAATCATGTTACTAGACCATGATGAACCTATGAACTATGAGGAAGCGATGATGAGCCGGGATTCCGCAAAATGGTTTGAGGCCATGAAATCTGAGATGGGATCCATGTATAAGAACAAAGTGTGGACTTTGGTGGACTTGCCCGATGATCGACAAGCCATAGAAAATAAATGGATCTTCAAGAGGAAGACGGACACTGATAGTAGTGTTACTATCTACAAAGCTAGACTTGTTGAAAAAGGTTTTTGACAAAGTTCAAGGTGTTGAATACGATGAGAGTTTCTCACGCATATCTATGCTTAAGTCTACCTGAATCATGTTAGCAATTGCCGCATTTTATGAAATCTGGCAAATGGATAGACAAAACTGCATTCCTTAATGGATTAAGAAGAGTTGTATATGATGCAACCAGAAGGTTTTGTTAGTCCTAAAGGTGTTAACAAAATGTGCAAGCTCCAGCGATCCATCTATGGACTGGTGCAAGCATCTCGGAGTTGGAATATACGCTTTGATGAGTTGATCAAAGCATATAGTTTTATACAGACTTGCGGTGAAGCCTGTATTTACAAGAAAGTGAGTGGGAGCACTACAGCATTTCTGATAAGTATATGTGAATGACATATTGTTGATCGGAAGTAATGTAAAATTATTCTGCAAAGCATAAAGGAGTGTTTGAAAGGGGTTTTTTCAAAGAAAGACCTCGGTGAAGCTGCTTACATATTGAGCATCAAGATCTATAGAGATAGATCAAGACGCTTGATAAGTTTTTCAATGAATACATACCTTGACAAGATTTTGAAGTAGTTCAAAATGGAACAGTCAAAGAAGGAGTTCTTGCCTGTGTTGCAAGGTGTGAAGTTGAGTAAGACTCAAGACCCGACCATGGCAGAAAATAGAAAGAGAATGAAGAGTCATTCCCTATCCCTCAGTCATAGGTTCTATAAAGTATGCTATGCTGTGAACCAGACCTATTGTATACCTTGCTCTAAGTTTGACAAAGGAATACAATTTTGATCTAAGAGTAGATCACTGGACAACGGTCAAGAATATCCTTAGTGAGGACTAAGGACATGTTTCTCGATTATGGAGGTGATAAAAGAGCCCGTCGTAAAAAGTTACAACGATGCAAGCTTTTACACCAATCCAGATGACTCTAAGTCTCAATCTGGATACATATTGAAAGTGGGAGCAATTAGCTAGAATAGCTCCATGCAGAGCATTGTAGACATAGAATATTTGCAAAATACATACGGCTCTGAATGTGACAGACCCGTTGACTAAACATCTCTCACGAGCAAAACATGATCATACCTTTGTACTCTTTGGGTGTTAATCACATAGCGATGTGAACTAGATTATTGACTCTAGTAAACCCTTTGGGTGTTGGTCACATGATGATGTGAACTATGGGTGTTAATCATATACAGATATGATTATTGGTGTTAAATCACATGGCGATGTGAACTAGATTATTGACTCTAGTGCAAGTGGGAGACTGAAGGAAATATGCCCTAGAGGCAATAATAAAGTTATTATTTATTTCCTTATATCATGATAAATGTTTATTATTCATGCTAGAATTGTATTAACCGGAAACATAATACATGTGTGAATATATAGACAAACAGAGTGTCACTAGTATGCCTCTACTTGACTAGCTTGTTAATCAAAGATGGTTATGTTTCCTAACCATGGACAAAGATTTGTTATTTGATTAACGGGATCACATCATTAGTTGAATGATCTGATTGACATGACCCATTCCGTTAGCTTAGCAACCGATCGTTTAGTATGTTGCTATTGCTTTCTTCATGACTTATACATGTTCCTATGACTATGAGATTATGCAACTCCCGTTTACCGGAGGAACACTTTGTGTGCTACCAAACGTCACAACGTAACTGGGTGATTATAAAGGTGCTCTACATGTGTCTCCAAAGGTACTTGTTGGGTTGGCGTATTTCGAGATTAGGATTTGTCACTCCGAATGTCGGAGAGGTATCTCTGGGCCCTCTCGGTAATGCACATCACTTAAGCTTTGCAAGCATTGCAACTAATGAATTAGTTGCGAGATGATGTATTACGGAACGAGTAAAGAGACTTGCCGGTAACGAGATTGAACTAGGTATTGGATACCGACGATCGAATCTCGGGCAAGTAACAAACCGATGACAAAGGGAACAACGTATGTTGTTATGCGGTCTAACCGATAAAGATCTTTGTAGAATATGTAGGAACCAATATGGGCATCCAGGTCCCGCTATTGGTTATTGACCGGAGACGTGTCTCGGTCATGTCTACATTGTTCTCGAACCGTAGGGTCCGCACGCTTAAAGTTACGAAGACAGTTACTTTATGAGTTTATGTATTTTGATGTACCAAAGGTTGTTCGGAGTCCCGGATGTGATCACGGACATGACGAGGAGTCTCGAAATGGTCGAGACATAAAGATTGATATGTTGGATGACTATATTCGGACACCGAAAGTGTTCCGGGTGTTTTCGGAGAAAGACCGGAGTACCGGAGGGTTACCGGAACCCCCCCGGGAAGTAATGGTCCTTGATGGGCCCTATTGGAGAGAGAGAGAGGGGCCGGCCAGGGCAAGTGGCGCGCCCCCTCCCCTTGAGTCCGAATAGGACAAGGAAGGGGGGGGGGGGTGGGGCGGCGCCCCCCTTGCCTTCCCCCTCTCCCACTCCTTCCTTCCCCCTCCTTCTTGGAATAGGAAAGGGAGGGGGGAAACCTACTTGGAGTAGGTTTCCCCCTCCTAGGGCGCGCCTCCCCTTAGGCCGGCCCCCTCCTCCTCTCCCCCTTTATATACGGGGGCGGGGGGCACCCCATAGATACACAAGTTGATCTTCGTGATCGTTCCTTAGCCGTGTGTGGTGCCCCCCTCCACGATATTACACCTCGGTCATATTGTAGCGGTGCTTAGGCGAAGCCCTGCGACGGTAGAACATCAAGATTGTGACCACGCCGTCGTGCTGACGGAACTCCTCCCTGAAGCTCTGCTGGATCGGAGCCCGGGGTGCGTCATCGACCTGTACGTGTGTCAAGAACTCGGAGGTGCCGGAGTAACGGTGCTTGGATTGGTTGAACCGGGAAGACGTACGACTACTTCCTGTATGTTGTGTCAACGCTTCCGCTTTGGTCTACGAGGGTACGTAGACAACACTTTCCCCTCTCGTTGCTATGCATCACCATGATCTTGCGTGTGCGTAGGAATTTTTTTGAAATTACTACGTTCCCCAACATCTTGCCCTCTCCATGCTCCTCGACGGCTTCCTCCTACCCCCCTCCCACACACGCGCGCCTTGTCGGCGGCATAATGTGCCTTGAACTTCTCCTCCCGGTTAATGTCATGCCACAATGGGTGAGGTTGAAGGACTTGCCGTCATGTTGGGCCTTGATGCCTACAAATGAATAGCATGCAAACATATGGGCAAATGTACATGCAAGCACAATGGAAACGGATACAAAGAGGGCGCATGTATACCATATCTTTGAGGCCGAGGCCGCTCATGGGACGTGCTTGGATGCTCTCAAGGATTGCATAAAAACTTGTGGCACTCTTATTGTATCACTCTCTATCGCTTTGAGAGAGACACCCACCCGCTCTTTCCCTGCATTTGGTACGGCGAAAACTTCTTGTGTTCATGGTATTCACGATGAACTCGAAGCCAAAAGGTAGATACCTTTTGCTCGAGGCCGACCTTGGGGTCTTATCCCATGTCCCTCCAACACTCGCAAAGGAGTTTTTCCTCTGGCTGCGTGCATGACTTCGTCCGCTTGCTTTTGTGCTTCTTGTTTGCGCTGCTTGGTTGGCGAGCTTGTCGTCAAACAAAGGCACCCCGTCGATGTCCATCTCATCTTCTTCCTCAAGGTCGTAGTCCTTCGGGAATTCGTGGACGAGCGGGAAGGTGCTGCCCAAGCCGACCCGGTCTTGCATGAAGGGGTCGTCCATGCCAGCTTGATCAAAGGTAGCGGGCATGAAGGGTGCTCGGTCATCTTGGCTTTGGGTATCGTCGGGATTGGAGGCAACCACGCCCGCACCGCCTTCGAAAATGATGTTCTAGATGATGAAACTGAAGGAAATATGCCCTAGAAGCAATAATAAAGTTATTATTTATTTCCTTATTTCATGATAAATGTTTATTATTCATGCTAGAATTGTATTAACCGGAAACATAATACATGTGTGAATACATAGACAAACATAGTGTCACTAGTATGCCTCTACTTGACTAGCTCGTTAATAAAAGATGGTTAAGTTTCCTAACCATAGACATGAGTTATCATTTGATTAATGGGATCACATCATTAGGAGAATGATGTGATTGACTTGACCCATTCCGTTAGCTTAGCACTTGATCGTTTAGTATGTTGCTATTGCTTTCTTCATGACTTTCACATGTTCCTATGACTATGAGATTATGCAACTCCCGTTTACCGGAGGAACACTTTGTGTGCTACCAAACGTCACAACATAACTGGGTGATTATAAAGGAGCTCTACAGGTGTCTCCGAAGGTACATGTTGGTTTGGCATATTTCGAGATTAGGATTTGTCATTCCGATTGTCGGAGAGGTATCTCTGGGCCCTCTCGGTAATGCACATCACTATAAGCCTTGCAAGCAATGTAGCTAATGAGTTAGTTACGGAATGATGCATTACATAACGACTAAAGAGACTTGATAATAACGAGATTGAACTAGGTATTGAGATACCGACGATCGAATCTCGGGCAAGTAACATACCGATGACAAAAGGAACAATGTATGTTGTTATGCGGTTTGACCGATAAAGATCTTCGTAGAATATGTGGGAGCCAATATGAGCATCCAGGTTCCGCTATTGGTTATTGACCGGAGATAATTCTCGGTCATGTCTACATAGTTCTCAAACCCGTAGGGTCCGCATGCTTAAAGTTCGATGACGGTTATATTATGAGTTTATGTGTTTTGATGTACCGAAGGTAGTTCAGAGTCCCGGATGAGATCGGGGACATGACGAGGAGTCTCGAAATGGCCGAGACGTAAATATCGATATATTGGACGACTATATTCGGACTTCGGAAAGGTTCCGAGTGATACGGGTATTTATCGGAGTACCGGAGAGAGGCCAAAAGGAAGGAGGCGTGCACCCCCCCCCCTCTGGTCCGAATTGGACAAGGGGTGCAGCCCCCTTTTCCTTCTCCCTCTCCCCCTCTTTCCTTTTCTCCTACTCCAACAAGGAAAGGATGAGTCCTACTCCCGGTGGGAGTAGGACTCCCCCCTTGGCGCGCCCTCCTCCTTGGCCGGCCGCCTTCCCCCTTGCTCCTTTATATACGGGGCCAGGGGCACCCCATAGATACAACAATTGATCATTGATCTCTTAGCCATGTGCGGTGCCCACCTCGACCATAATCCACCTCAATAATATCGTTGCAGTGCTTAGGCAAAGCCCTGCGTCGGTAGAACATCATCATCGTCACCACGCTGTCGTGCTGACGGAACTCTCCCTCAAAGCTCGGCTGGATCGGAGTTCGAGGGACGTCATCGAGCTGAACGTGTGCTGAACTAGGAGGTGCCATGCGTTCGGTACTTGATCGGTCGGATCGTAAAGATGTACGAGTACATCAACCGCGTTGTGCTAACGCTTCCGCTTTCGGTCTACGAGGGTACGTGGAAACACTCTCCCCTCTCGTTGCTATGCATCACCATGATCCTGTGTGTGCGTCGGAATTTTTTTAAAATTACTATGTTTCCCAACAGAAACGATTGGCCGTCTCGTTGTCACTGGTGGCCGGCATTCTGTCGAAAAGGTTGCGGACGTCGGGAAGCTTGTCAGCTGGCACATCCCGCGGGCGTTTCCTCGCCCCTCCATAGGATGATCCACCAGCCACCGATGTGGCATTGAGGTTGATGGCCATGGTCGCGGGCGCGGACGGCGCCACCACGCTCACCTCCGGCGAGCATTCCCCGGAGAAGCGGGAGGCCTGCGGATAGACATGGAAGCCGGGAATTGGCTGGGTGGCAGACACACACGTGACTCTGGCAGTACCACCCGAGGGAATGCCGACGAGCACGTGCTGGCAGCGGCCACAACGACGCCGACGAGCCCGTGATGGCCAGATTTAACCCTAGGTAGAGCAGGGCCTCCTAAGTTGCCACGGCCACTCAGGCATTGGTTTCCTCATGTTGTGCGATGGCGGAGAGGGTGGCAGCGGCCGCGGCTTTGAGCTTGCGGTCCTGCGCGTCCAGAGGGAGGAGTAGGCGGGCGTTGTGCGCCGACGAAAATAAGGCTTAAATTTGTGCCGAGAATGGGTCTGTAGACGGACGAAAAGCGGACACACATCTGTTTAGGTCGACGAATTGGACCAACTTTTATGTCCATTTTGACCCAAACAAACACGTGCCGACAAAATGGGTCGGCGAGTTGAGGTTGCTCTAAACGACCTGGTGGTTGGACAGCCGGCGGGAGTGCAAAATCATGAGCACCTAGCACCACGGCTGTATCTCGGCGGTGTCCTGGCTTGGTCGTTTATTGGAGCATGCGGATAGGGCGCAGCGGCAGGCAGATCAGAATCTTGCCCTATGCTCTAGCAGCTAGACAAAGATACGATCGACTGATTGTTCCAATGGCGACGCCAGATTGCTTTGTGGAAAAGAACGGGCAGTTTGCAAACCACGATGGTTTAGGAGTTAAGATTGGCAGGCTTTTATTTGGCTTGGGCTTATGTAATTTGTTAGTAGTTGCCTACTACTCGTACTATTTTCTCAAAAAAAAAATCTAAAAAAATATGTTACTCGCACTTCGCTGCATAGCTCTGTTTGCCGGGATCACTGTACATGTTATGCATATATATATAAATAGAATTTCTCGTAGAACCGATCATATATTTACCTAGAGAAAATTCTGCGAGGCCTGTAACTGCAGCTAATAATAACCCGGGAAATACACCTTGGTTCGTGGGTGAATATACAGATCATATGAAATAATAATAATAATTAAAACATAGTAAAAACATTTAAATTTTTTCTTGGAAGAAACTTCACTTTCTTTTCACTAGTATATAACTTTTCATGAATAAAAAATCAGCGTTGAGAACACGAAAAAAACAAAATTATTGCTATTATAGGTCACTATTCACACTAATTTGGCCAAATTTTTTTCTTAAAACAAGTCAATGGGTTTTTTTAGAATTTTCGTACAAGTACAATGGAAGGTCAAGTTTATTTCAAAATATTTTCAGCATTTTTTGACTTTATATTTAATTACTTTTTTCCATATAGGGCGTATATACAACCATAAACCAAAACTTCTCCTCCCTAATATTACTATCTATTTGGTCTCGGACGTTATTGATGGGATTAATGCCAGATGAAGGGAAGAACTGGTGTCGGTGTCAAAACCGGCGGAGTTCGGGTAGGGGGTCCCGAACTGTGCGTCTAAGGCTAATGGTAATAGGAGGCGGGGGACACAATGTTTACCCAGGTTCGGGCCCTCTCTCTGGAGGTAATACCCTACTTCCTGCTTGATTGATCTTGATGAATATGAGTATTACAAGAGTTGATCTACCACGAGATCGTAATGGCTAAACCCTAGAAGTCTAGCCTATGAGGTTATGATTGTTGTCCTACGGACTAAACCCTCAGGTTTATATAGACACCGGAGGGG
Source organism: Triticum timopheevii (assembly GCA_963921465.1). Classification (NCBI taxonomy): domain Eukaryota; kingdom Viridiplantae; phylum Streptophyta; class Magnoliopsida; order Poales; family Poaceae; genus Triticum; species Triticum timopheevii. The sequence goes on from OY997274.1 coordinate 594,452,869, forward strand.
GCTAGGGTTACACAAAGTCGGTTACAAAGAAAGCAATCTACATATTCGAATCGCCAAGCTTGCCTTCCACGCAAAGGAGAGTCCCATCCGGACACGGTAAGAAGTCTTCTATCTTGTATCTTCATAGTCCAACAGTCCATCCAAAGTATATAGTCCGGCTGTCCGAGGACCCCTTAGTCCAGGACTCCCTCAGTAGCCCCTGAACCAGGCTTCAATGACGATGAGTCCGACACGCAGATTGTCTTCGGCATTGCAAGGCGGGTTCCTTCTCCGAATACTCCAACATAGCCTTCCGAACATAGAAATCGTGTCCGGCTCTGCAAAACAAGTATCACACACAACCGTAAAGAGTATAATATTTCACGAGTCCAATCCGCTGACAACTTTTTGTAGCGTGACATCACGCCACTGCCCGGTCATTATTTGAACCTTTTTTAGCCTGCCGATCCGTATTTCGAGGTGCGGTTTCATTGGCACGTCTTGTCAAAGCAGAGATCGTGTCCCCTTATCACAGGATTCTCATCAATACGGGCATGGGTAACCCAACTGTGTCATCTGCACTATGCTTGGGGAATAGGGAATTTTAAGGTGAGCAGGGAGGCATATGACTTTTACTGCCTTTATAAAGGGATAAGGATTCATCCTTGATCACCCGCACCTTCTTCTTCCTCTGCCCATCCATTCTCGAGCTCCAGCGCCCAAGCTCTCGCCTTCTGCGCCCAAAAAAGCACTCCAATCATGTCCGGATCCGGAGCAGGAGGCAAGTGGATGGCCTCCTCCATCAAGAAGGACATCAAGGAGCTCCGGGAGGCCGGGTACCTGGCCAAGGACATCGCTCATCGACTTCCGGCCAAGGGACAAATCGTACCAAACCCAGGGCCCCAAGAGAGGGTGGTGTTCCTCACACACTTCGCCACCGGCTTGGATTCCCCCTCCACCCGTTCGTCCGCGGAGTGATGTACTACTACGGGCTGGACTTCCATGATTTGGCCCCCAACTCTATCCTCAACATCTCGGCATTTATTGTCGTGCGCGCGGTCTTTGTTCGCATACCACCTCACTTGGGCCTATGGCTGAAGACCTTCAATGTGAAGCCGAAGGTGGTGAGCAGCCAACAAGCAGAGTGCGGAGGCGCCATGGTGGGCAGGATGCCCAATGTCACCTGGCCCGAAGGCTCCTTTGTGGAGATTGTCAAAGGGTGGCAATCGGGGTGGTTCTACATCACCGAGCCACGCGACACCAATTGGGTGGTGGCCCCCACGTTTCGATCCGGAGTCCTAATGCGGCTCACCTCCTTGCAAGAGAAAGGCCTGGCCTGGGGCTCTTCGGACAAGCTAACAGGGCTCCAGGCGTGCGTCCAGAATATGATAAACAAGAGAATCAAGCTCGTCAACGTGATCCAGGTTATGCTCGTTCGCCGAATCCTTCCGTGCCAACGCCGGACTTGCTATTTGTGGGAGTTCGATCCGGCCAAGCACCAGATGCTACTAGAGCTCTTCGGCATGACGCACGAAGACATCTACTCTTCAAGGCTGGCAAAACACCACCGTCCACGACCGAGGATCGTGGGCTTAGCTTAACTCGCCAGGCTAATCTGGTAAGTTCTTTCATGTTTTCAAGGCATACCCTTTACTCGAATATTTGAGGGAGGAATCTAAGCCTCCCTATCAATTTTTTCAGGCCTAGATAGAGATAGCGGAGCGGATTAACTGTCCGGCTCCACTGCCCGAAGGCCCAGAAACCCCGCTTCTGATGAAGATGCTGTTTCTGGCGCCTTATGAGGTGCCGGAGAGGAAGGCAAAAAAGAAGGCCAAGGGGACCAGAGATGGTTTCCATCGCGAGGGCGCTTCAGACGCAATGTCCAAAGACGTCGAGGATCGCTCCTCCGTCGCCAAAGGCGACGAGGAACAGGAGGAGGAAGAAGAAGAAATCCATTCCCCCCTGTAGGGGGGAGAAAGAAGAGGACGGTCTCCACGCACCTGGAGGCCAAGGCGTCCAAGGAGGGGAAAACTTCCCTTCCGGACAACTCCGTAGCGGCCACCAACAACAGCTCGGATTGGGAGCCTAGGGACAAGCCCCTGGCCAAATCGTAAGTGTCCGGGCACGGTAATATATCTGGCCTTTTTACTTTATTGTTTAGACATGCTGGATCATGAACCTGCAGTCCGGCCCAGTCCAACATCGAGCTATCCTCCTCTTTGGAGGGGTGGCTGGACACGTCGGCAATGGACAGCGGGTCGATTCCGACGGCCTCCTCACCCAAGGCCGTGGTCAACACTGAGGTGTTTCTCGAAGGATCCCAGGCCAGGGAGAGGCTCAGGAGGCCATCCCAGTGGTGCCGGAGGGTGAGACCGCGGTTGCCAAACACATGGGGGAGAAAACCCCCATGGACATCGACGATGGGGGACGTATCCAATTCGCCCCCCAGCCGAATACAGCTCCGGTGGCCCATGTGGCTTCGGACTCACGCAGGCGCCTCTTTCGAAAGAGGGGGGTGGGTGAGCCAACTCCACCAGTGACCTCTGTCCATCCAGAGGCACCGGATAGATTGCTAGAAGCGCTGCGAGGCGCTTCCATTGTTGAAGAACACCGTACTCTTATGAGTACGCTGATTGAGAAGATCCAGTCCGCCAAAAACGGACTGACCGAAGCTTGCACTAGCCTTCTAACAGGCTTTGAGATAAGTAATATAATTGTAAAAAGAATATCACAGTATAGACAATAGCCCCTGATACTCTATCCGGTGTTCGGAAAGAAAAGCCGAACTGAGGATCAAATAATTTTTCGCAGGAGTCTAATATGATATGTCTATGTGAATAAGCAGGCGTCGCTGCTGACTGCGACCACTCACACTGCGGAAGTCTCCGGACTGAAGCAGAATCTGGAGCATGCCGAGGAAGAGCTGAGCCTCTTGAAGGAGCAGTTGGAGGAAAGCAAAGGTATGTATTTAACCTTGTCTAAATTCAGGTGTAATGAACGATTTGTTCTGACTGAAGTGTCATAATATTTGTTAGGGGCAACAACTAAGGCAGAGGCTCTCAAGAGGTTGCTGGCCGAGGCCGAGGACAGGGCGGCTAAGGAAAAGGCCACGCGTGAAAAGCATGAGGCTCGCGTCAGTGAGGTCCTGCAAGAGCTCCAGGACGCCGTCAAGAAGCACGAGTCCTTGGAGCGTGATTTTAAGGATCGAGAGTCCGAACTTGCCTTGGCCTGCCAGAGCGCACAAGATGCCCGAGCCGAAGCCTAGAGTGCCCTCCAGGAAATCCAGGCAGCCAAGAAAATCGCGGCAGGTAAGGCTTTTATAATGCAGAGCAAATATGTGAAGGCAAGGTTCTTCTTACTGAACCGGATTTGGAGTTCCCCAGGGGCGTTTGCGGATCTGCCGCGCAGCGTATCAGACGCTGCAGAATTCTATCGAGCCGAAGGGGGGAGCTCTACAGAGAATCTGTTGTGGTCTCAATACCTTGGACCAGAACATCCAGTGCCCTTTAGCGATCAGCTGAAACAGCTGGTCGAGCTGCATAAGGCGACCGAACTGGCCATGAAGGACTTAATAATACGGTTATGGCCAGTTCGAAATAGCTGCTGGCCATAACCGTATTATTAAGTCCTTCATGGCTAGTTCGGACACATGTTGGTGTCAAAACCGGCGGATCTCGGGTAGGGGGTCCCGAACTGTGCATCTAAGGCTAATGGTAACAGGAGGCGGGGGACACAATGTTTACCCAGGTTCGTGCCCTCTCTATGGAGGTAATACCCTACTTCCTGCTTGATTGATCTTGATGAATATGAGTATTACAAGAGTTGATCTACCATGAGATCGTAATGGCTAAACACTAGAAGTCTAACTTATGAGGTTATGATTGTTGTCTAACGGACTAAACCCTCCGGTTTATATAGACACCGGAGGGGGCTAGAGTTACACAAAGTCAGTTACAGAGAAAGGAATCTACATATCCGAATCGCCAAGCCTTCCTTGCATGCAAAGGAGAGTCCCATCTGGACACGGGAAGAAGTCTTCTATCTTGTATCTTCATAGTCCAACAGTCCGGCCAAAGTATATAGTCCGGCTTTCCGAGGACCCCTTAGTCCAGGACTCCCTCAACTGGTGAGAAATACTTTTTTACACATGGATGACACCTCAATTTGGCCGTTCCTATTTGCACAAGGAACATACCAGATTTTCAGTCTTGGGCTTTTGAGAGTTATGGATGCTTTCATCCGTTCCACCTATCGTATGTTGATAAACTCGAAAATCTCAAGCGAGGGCTGGCTAAAAGAAAATATGAGTAGATGTAGGTTGCGATCTAGATCACATGTGATTGTGAGGGTTGATGTTCTTGCTATGCTTCCCGCGAGTGTTGCTTCAATTCAATTCATTGACCGCATGATATCACTTTTCCTAAGGTTCTGACAATCGTTCGGCTTTGGCTATCAAAGATCTGCTAATAGTTCCTTGGACTTCACCATAGTTGAGAATAGTGAACCATCATGTACAAAGCGGGTGCTGAAGATGGAAGATCTTCTAGGGGATCACATGTATTTGACGAAGTTCAGTGTAGGGCTAGAGATTTAGTTAATCGCATGTCACCCAGAAACTTAATCTAGCATAAAAATCATCGCCTAATTTGTGGACGTAGCTAGCTAGTATTACTTGTTAAAACTGGTTAACCACGTAACTAAAATTTTGCTAAAACTAATTAGAGGACGTTTAACTTGGTTTTGCAGGGTATGCATATGATGTGGTATAGCCTTCGTCATGATAATGGGTTTGTTTATGAAATGCTTATATGTTGTAATGTTAAGTGGCCCGCGCGTCACATCATGATGGTTGGATCCACGAGATTGTCATGTTAATGTAAATATCATAGAGATATCCTACAGGTTACAGGTGATGATGGCATCCGTACATGGAGGGTCCCGACGTGGAGAAGGTAACATGCCGCGGGACGAGGAGCTATCATTCATGCCATGGTGGAATTTTTGATTTTGCTGCCATGTCAACGTTTTCTGAAACGATCGCCACGACAACGCTTTCTGAAATTATCGCCACGACAATGAAATATTGGCCGTCACGACTCTTCAACTGGAGATTGAAATGATCACGGAGATTCCCGGCGCCCAGGGCTATGCCATATCATGCTTTTATGAATTTCTTGAGATGTTTATCCCTTTGTTGTTTGCACCCTTTGATTGCGTAGGAGTAAATTATTAGGATGATCTCTCACAGTAAATATCAAGTAAAAAGGGTTCTCTTCCCAGTGTTGCAACCATCTATAACACGTAGCGTTTCGGAGTGTGGCATGTCCACATGAGTATAAACGGGACGTGAGATGTAAGACGAGACTGGTCATACCATGTCAGCAGATAACACTCGGTTGTCTAAAAGTTCTACCAGAATCGTTCTGAGATCAGAGCACAAAGCATCAAAAAATGAGCAAGACTCATATGGTGATACGATCGGCAATAGTTTGCCCACTGGTCAAAATTCTCATCATCAGTGATGTCCACATCAATGGTTGAGGACTAGATCAGGGTCTTGAATCACTCACTTTCAGTTATGAGAGATATTGATTTGAGTGGGAGTGCACTTTATAATATAATTTGTTTAAACACTAGTGCAACATAAATTATGAATAACTGTCTAAATGAATTTTGTGTCTATCATTGTAGATCAATGGCTCGCAATATGTTCAACTTAGCCCCTTTATTAGAGAAAGAAAAGTTGGCTGCTAATGGTGGAAACTATGCGGGTTGGATCCAGAAGCTGAGAGTTGTACTCAGGAGGGCTAAGAAGAAGGACGTGTTGGATCAACCCCTGGGTGATGCTCACAAAAAGGATGCAACACCAGAAGATGTTGCTTACGCTGCTCGTTGTGATGACTATGATTCAATCCAGTGCCTCATGTTAATTTGCATGGATCCTAAACTACAGAAGTGTTTTGAAGGGTCCAGTGGAAGTTCTGTATAAGAAGTAGTCAAGGACCGAACATTTTTAATTAACCAAGGCATTGATTGAATGCAATATGGAAAAGGTTCCTCAATGAGCGCGCATATAGTGAATCTTGCTAGCTATGTTGATAGACTGGCTTCTCTGGAATTTGGAATTTCGCCAACACTCGGTACATATATTGTGCTTGCTTCACTCCCCATCTTACGATGGGTTTATCAACTTGAATTGAATGGAGAAAAGTGCAAATGATTAGTTTATTCTGCTCAAAACTGTAGAAGCTGGAATCAACAAGACAGTGTTGATGGTCAACGAGACCAGCAGTTTCAAGAAGAAGGGCAAGTCCTAGAAAAAGAAATCTAATGAAGCCGGTAAGACCGAGTCTCAGAAGAAGAACAAGGGTGGAGCCTCTAAAGAGACTGATGTTTCTACTGCAAGTAAAAGGCTCACTTTAAGCGTAACCACAAGAAGTATTTCGCGGACAAGAAGAATGCTTATTCCGATAAAGGTATAATCATTATACAAAGTTAATGTTATTCTACTTATAAATTTTTGTATTTCATGCGTATTTGATATTGATCGGTTGCTCTTGTTTTGCAAACTGATACAGGGACTATAGAGAGCTCACAAGGAGAGAAGAAATGAAGCTATGGTACGAATCAGGAATGATGATGGGATTGTGCTACCTCTTGAGCATGCATTGGTTTTCCCTTGAAGAGGAAAGGGTGATGCAGCAAAGTAGCGTAAGTATTTCCCTCGGTTTTTGAGAAGCAAGGTATCAATCCAGTAGGAGGCTACACGCAAATCCATCGTACCTGCACAAACAAATAAGAACCTTGCAACCAACGTGATAAAGGGGTTGTCAATCCCTTCACGACCACATGCAAAAGTGAGATCTGATAGAGATAATAAATATTTTTGGTATTTTTATGATATAGATTGGAAAGTAAAGATTGCAAAATAAAATAGATCGGAAACTTATATGATGGAAAATAGACCCTGGGGCCATAGGACTCACTAGTGGCTTCTCTCGAGATAGCATAAGTATTATGGTGGGTGAACAAATTACTGTCGAGCAATTGATAGAAAAGTGCATAGTTATGAGAATATCTAGGCATGATCATGTATATAGGCATCACGTCTGCGACAAGTACACCGAAACAATTTTGCATCTACTACTGTTACTCCACACATCGACCGCTATCCAGCATGCATCTAGAGTATTAAGTTCATAAGAACAGAGTAACACATTAGACAAGATGACATGATGTAGAGGGATAAATTCAAGCAATATGATATAAACCCCATGTTTTTATCCTCGATGGCAACAATACAATATGTGCCTTGCTGCCAATGCTGTCACTGGGAAAGGACACCGCAAGATTGAACCCAAAGCTAAGCACTTCTCCCATTGCAAGAAAGATCAATCTAGTAGGCCAAACCAAACTAATAATTTGAAGAGACTTGCAAAGATAACAAATCATACATAAAAGAATTCAGAGGAGATTCAAATACTGTTCATAGATAATCTTGATCATAAACCCACAATTCATCGGATCTCGACAAACACACCGCAAAAAGAATAACATCGAATAGATCTCTAAGAAGACCGAGGAGAACTTTGTATTGAGATCCAAACAGAGAGAAGAAGCCATCTAGCTAATAACTATGGACCCGAACGTCTATGGTAAACTACTCACACTTCATCGGAGAGGCTATGGTGTTGATGTAGAAGCCCTCCATGATCGATTCCCCCTCCGGCGGAGCGCCGGAAAAGGCCCCAAGATGGGATCATGGGTACAGAAGGTTGCGGCGATGGAAATATGGTTTCGTGTTGCTCCTGGATGTTTTCAGGGTATATGAGTATATATAGGCGAAATAAGTCGGTCAGGGGAGCCACGAGGGGCCCACGAGGGTGGGAGGCGCGCCTACCCCCTAGGCGCGCCCTCCTTCCTCGTGGCCCCCTCGTTTCTTTCTTGACGTCCACTCCAAGTCTCCTGGATTGCGTTTGTTCCAAAAATAACGCTCCCAAAGGTTTCATTCCGTTTGGACTCCGTTTGATATTCCTTTTTTGCGAAACACTGAAATAGGCAAAAAACAACAATTTGGACTGGGCCTCCGGTTAATAGGGTGTAGGGTAACGCAGCAGAAAACAAAAATTTTCCGACCTACGCACCAGCCCAGGACCACTATGGAGACTGCATACATGGTTTGATCTTTTTCATTACCGACTCGTAGCGCAGCGGGAAGTAGAGTCGATGACGATCGGCGGTGCAGATCCACGCAGCTAGGATTTACAACCTCCCAACCGCGAGGATGTATACCCTCATCTGCTCCTCAGACACCCCCCCGAGAGGCGGTCGAACAGCCCCCCGGACGGTGTCACGAACAACCCTTCCGGAGGACCTTCGAAACTCGAACGGTCACTCAGACAGCCCTTTGGGAGCACCTTCAAAACTCAGACGGTCACACGGACAGCCCTTCCGGAGGCACTCTTGAACTAAGACCGAAACTACGATCTCTCTACAGAGTTGCACACATACGGTGTCATCTATCCAACAGGGCTTCGCCGTCTAGAACTAGTTCCTGCCGGAACCCAGACAGCCTTACGGCTCTACGAAACTCTTTTCGTGGGAGGGAGAGAAGAAGCCAGATCATTGCATGGCACTTGTATGTGAGAAGGGATGATCGTGGAGAGCTCCTCTCCTCCTCCTTTTATAGGAAACCCAAGGGGTAGGGTGGTTTCACAAGAAAACCCAAAGTGCACATGAAGGAAGTCCTTCCACAAGGACCCAAGTGTGAAACCAAGGGACAAGAGGGGGCTCCAAGGAGGAGTCCCCATGTGGCCGGACACACCTAGGAGGGCCCCCCCAAAGGGAGCCTCATCCATCCATGTCACCCCCAAAAATATCTTGGGACAAAGCCCAAAATAATGGCTTTCCAAAAAGTAACCCAAAAAGCACTTTCACTATTCATGACGACATTTTTCAGCGTCCGTTCGAACTGAAAATATTCATGTGGGCTTAGAACATTTCCATTACCCACCATAATTATTTTCAATGCGTTATGGAACAATTCCAGTTTAGTGATTTTCATCTGCGAAAAGCATCTGAAGCGGTTCCGGCAGCTCCAGAACATTTCCGGTTTTTATCTCAGAAAACTCCAAAAAGCTTCCAGAATGATTCTGGCACCCTCCAAGAATTATCAGGCATGTGCCGAAACCAATTTGACTTAATGGTATATCCCGAAACAACTTTTAGGTATCATCGAAACTTATCCGATGACCTCTCTCTGCGGTACGATTCCGCTGTCCGAAACCATTCCGGTGTCCGAAACTTTTTTCGATGATTTTCTCTCAGACTCCCTGTCTAGTATTCAGCAGATAGATGACCCTTAAGCATGTGACCCTATAGGTTCGATGAAGTATAGACATGACCCGGAAACCCTTCCGATCAATGATCAACATCGGAGCAGTGGACACCCATATTGACCCCTATACCCACACGAATGAATATTCGAGTGAACCTCCAGTTGCCGTGTGCTATTCCTGTTGCTTCGTGATATGTTACAAAGACCCGAGGTGAGATTTAATTGCATCCCCGTGGATCAACAACTTGTCCACTATGCTAGTTACCTCGTTACTTGTTTTGTTCTCTTTTCTAGTTTCCGTGTTCCGGCATCCCTGTGATCAAATCACACTGTGTCTGGCCAGACGATGATGGATACCGTAACACCGAGAGGGCCCGAGAATATCTCTCCATCGTCGGAGGAGCAAATCCCAATCTTGAGCTATCAAGTTACTTGACACACTTTTCCATGAATCCATAAGCCGCCGTAATAGCCACCCATTTACGGATGACGTTTAACAAACCCGAGAGTTCATGAAGCAAGCATGAAGAAACTCGATACTCTCATGGTCTAAGGAATCATGCAAACGTTAACCATCTCTGTGTTATTTACCATTAACTTGTGATGAATGAATCTCATAGCATAACATCAAACCGGGTCGATTCAACACAAATGTTTTCTTAACATTGTGCCCTCAAAGTTGCTGGCATAGACATGCCCATGATCAGGAAAACGGAACCATCATGCAACACTTGAGCTAGTCTTAGAGGCCAAACTAGGAATACTTCTTACCGTTTATTATTCCACATGTGCAAATGAGTCTTCCTCCGAGCCTCGTGGGTATTGTAGACTCGAGAATCATTGCAGTTATAGCATGGAACATAAACATAATTATGAACTCGTAGATAAATAATATCATTTATTATTGCCTCTAGGGCATATCTCCTACATAGGGTTGTCCCAAAATAATATAAAAGTGTATAATAAAGCCCATTAAACATCCAAAACAGATAATATAATAGCATGGAACAATCAAAAATTATAGATACGTTGGAGACGTATCAGATCGCTACTCAGAGACCGTCAAAGTCATGCCTTTAGTTTATCTTAGAATTGAAATAATTGTTATTTTGCTTCGGAGTTATGTAAAGCATTATCCTATGGGTTGTGCGATGGATATTCTTATAAATTTTGAACAATAGTTGTTCGAATTATTATGAGAATATTTTTTTTGATTAAACCTCTATTTTTGTGATGGTTTATTCATGACAAATCTTGAAGTCTATGATCTATAACTTTAACGCTAAACGTATTGAGAAGACTAATGAAACCACTTGTGTATGACACTACTTGGTTATATCAAATAACTGATCTTCATAGAGATGAAGCATAAAAGTCTTTTATGTGAATTGACTGAATACATTATGATGTTTAATGTCCGATGGATATAACATGGTGGTGTGAAAGTTATACTTCATCAATGTTATGAGTAAATATGATTTACTTGAGAAAATATAAGGACCGAAAGATCTGAAATAGTTCCAAGAAATTCGTGATGAAGATATAATATCATTATGACAAAACATAAAAGAATTCTTCTTCCATGAAGAATATATGTAAGTCATAAGTTTAGCAAGCAATTGAATTATTGCCAATCTGCTTTTTTGAAATTTTGGGGATTTATACATGAAACAACATTATGTTCCCTAAACTGCTAAAAAGATGCACCATCTAAAGAGTCTAATAAAACTATATAAAGTTATAGAATGTTTCAGAACATTGCGTGATTGTAGGTTCTATATTTCTCACACAAAATTCTGAGGAAAAAAATATTTGTCACGAAAAAGAAGATTATCGAGAAAAGGTTTACTCGTTGAAAGAATAAGTGGGAGGCTGATACAGTTTATTGAGATTATTGAATCTTTAGCTCAAGTTAAAACAAGACTAAACCAAAAAGTTTTGGAATGGTTTGTATGCAAAACTAAGCAAAGAATCTAGGAATAATTATTTCTGTGCCCTTAGTTGCGTCCCACTCTGCTGTTTTGCCCCTAGTTCCAAAAGCACCCAATCTTGCTCAAGTCACGTTCTCTTCTTATTGTTTTGCCCTTCCATCACGGTTCCGTCCAGTTAGTGCCTTTTGACCATGTGTTGACTGTTTGTGGACTTTTTGTTGGAAATTTTTTGCCCCTGGTTCTTCACTTTGCAACAAGACACAACCAAGTGGGGCTCACCGCTCTCCTAGATTCCCTTTCATTCTCTCCTGTTAGTCAAACCCTAGTCCCAGATCCCCTTCCCTGTCTCTCAAAACCTATACCCTTCACCACGCGCAGTGCTCCACCACCATTGTTCGAGCAGGGCCACGGTGCAACCAGCCATGTCGACCTTCCCGTCATTGGCCATGCCGGCGCCCACGTGTGGCCTGATGCAGTCGATTCCGTCGGTGGCCAGCCGTGTCAACCATCACTTGATGCACCCTTGTAGGAGGCGCCAACGATGCCACGGGTCAGGCTGGTGGGGGAGCTATGGATCCCTGATGTTTGCATGAACTACGTCGGTATTTCCCCAAAGAGTAAGGGATGATGCAGCACAACAACGGTAGGTATTTCCCTCAGTGATGAGACCAAGGTTATCGAAGCAGTAGGAGAACCATGCAACACAACGTAAACAACTCCTACACACAAATAACAAATACTCACAACCTGACGCGGGGGTTGTCAATCCCTTTCGTGCAACGACGCCAGAAATTGGGACAGACGGATAAAGTTGTAATAGATTGGATAAATAGATCGCAATTAAAATAAACTGCACCAAGGTATTTTTGTATTTTTGGTTTAATAGAACTGAAAAATAAAAGCAAATAAAATAGATCCTGAAGGAAAATATACTAAAGAAGAGACCTAGGGGCCGTACGTTTCACTAATGGCTTCTATCGAGAAAAATAGCAAACGGTGGGAAAACAATTACTGTTGGGCAATTGATAACTTCAAATAGTTATGACGATATCTAGGCAATGATCATTATATAGGCATCACTTCCAAGATTAGTAGACCGACTCCTGCCTGCATCTACTACTATTACTCCACACATCGACCGCTATCCAGCATGCATCTAGTGTATTAAGTTCATGGAAAAACGGGGTAATGCAATAAGAATGATGACATGATGTAGACAAGATCTATTTATGTAGAAATAGACTCCATCTAGTTATCCTTAATAGCAACGATACATACATGTCATTTTCCCTTCTATTACTGGGATCAAGCGCCATAAGGTCAAACCCATCACAAAGCACCTATTCCCATTGCAATATAAATTGATCAAGTAGGCCAAACAAAACCGAAATATCGGAGAATAAATACGAGGCTATAATCAATCATGCATATAAGATATCAAAGAAGACTCAAATAACTTTCATGGATAAAAAGATAGATCTGATCATAAACTCAAAGTTCATCGGATCCCAACAAACACACCGCAAAAAGACTTACATCATCTCCAAGAGATCATTATATTGAGAATCAAGAGAGAGAGAGAGAGGAAGCCATCGAGCTACTAACTACCCACCCGTAGATCTACAAAGAACTACTCGCGCATCATCGAAGAGGTGTGGACATGATGAACCCCTCCGCGATGGTGTCTACATTGGATTTGGTGTTTCTGGAACTTGCGGCGGCTGGAATTTATTTTCGTCGACTCCCCTAGGGTTTCTGGAATATTGGGGTATTTGTAGAGCAAAGAGGCGGTGCGGGAGGCCACCGAGGTGGGCATAACCCACCTGGGCGCGCCTGGGCCCCCAGGCACCCCCTAGTGTGTTGTGCTCCCCTCGAGGCACCCATGTGGTACTTCTTCGGCCCATCTTGTGTCTTGTGCTCCATAAAAAATTCACAAAAAGTTTCCTTGCATTTGTACTCCGTTTAGTAATGATTTCGAAAAAACAAGTAGAAAACAACAACTGGCATTGGGCACTATGTCAATAGGTTAGTGCCAAAAAATGATATAAAATGATTGTAAAACATCCAAGAATGATAATATAACAACATGGAATAATAAAAAATTATAGATACGTTGGAGACATATCAGCATCCCCAAGCTTAATTCCTGCTCATCCTCGAGTAGGTAGATATTATTTTCTTTGTAGCATGGACATTTGGACTTTTATATGGTTCAAAGCAATAGTCTAGTTTTGACATGAAGACTTTAATACTCAAGCATATCAACAAGCAACAATCTCTTTCAAAGTATCAATGCTAAAGTAAGTTATCCCTAGCCCATTATGCTCAATCATTGATCCATTCATGAAACACACTCGAATACTAGCTATACCCAATGCTCAAGTACGATCATAGTGCCCCTCAGTTGGTGCTTTATAAGAGAAGGTGCAGACACAAGTAAAAATAAAATTGCATAAAGTAAAAGAAAGGCCCTTCGCGGAGGGAAGTAGGGATTTGTAGAGGTGCCAGAGCTCAACGCGAAAATTGGGAGATAAAAACATTCTGGGAGGCATACTTTGCCCGCCAACGAAAACGACTTAGAGTTCCCAACACTTTCCATGCTAGATACATCATAGGCGGTTCCCAAACAGAAAATAAAGTTTATTCTTTTTTCCACCATACTTTGACTTTCCATGGCTAACCGTATCCACGGGTGCCCTCCATACCAACACTTCCCAAGGAATTTATTATTTGACAAAATAAAGTAAATTCATTTTTCATTTCAGGACTAAGCATCCCTAATACCTTTGTCGTACTCTCATGCAATGACAAGTGGATGAACAGTCATCGTGAGAATAACACATCTAGCATGGAAAATATCGGCCACCCCTCACCGCCTTGAGAGCGGTACGAGCACACAAAAGAGAAATTTATTTTGAAAATTAGAGATGGCACATGTAAATTTGATTAGAACGGCACGGAAATACCGCATATAGGTAGGTAGAGTGGACTCATATGGTAAAACTGGTTTAAAGGGTTATGGATGCAAAAGTAATGATCATACTTAGTGCAAATGAAGGCTAGCAAAAAGATTGAGAAGCGTCCAACCAAGAAACCAAAAATCTCGTAAGTGAGCATTACACATAATTAACACCGAATAATGCACCACAAGTAGGATGTAATTTCATTGCATAACTATTGACTTTCATGCTTGCATAGCGAATTACAAACCTTAACACCAATATTCTTACTAAAGCATAATTACTCATCAGCATGACTCACATATCATATCGTCATATCTCAAAACCATTACTAAGTACCAAGTTTATTTTGTCCAATGATCTTTATGAAAGTTTTTGTTATATCCTCCTTGGATATCTATAACGTTGGAACTAGTTTCGCATATTGCTTTTGATAAGCTCAACAAATTTAAGTGAAGAACATGAGCATAATATTTCTTTCTCTCAAAATAATTAAAGTGAAGCAAGAGAGAATTTCTTAAAAGTTTTAGTAACTCCAAAATAAATCTAAGTGAAGCATTAGAGCATTTCTTCAAAAATAACAAAGCACACCATGCTCAAAAAGATATAAGTGAAGTACTAGAGCAATTCCATGGCTCTAAATTTTTTAGTGAAGCATAGGAGCAAGCATAGCATAGTTTTTTGGCTCTCTTAGCAGGTGTGTCAAGCAAGGATTCAAGACTTAAAACATAACGCAAAACAAGCAAATACTCATATCATACAAGACGCTCCAAGCAATTTTCATAATATGTGCAAATAAAAATATAGCTCCAAGTAAAATACCGATGGTTGTTAGAAGAAAGAGGGGATGCCATTCAGGGGCATCCCCAAGATTAGTTGCTTGCTACGTCTTGAATATTATCTTGGGGTGCCTCGGGCATCCCCAAGCTTAGCCATTTGCTAATCCCTATTCCTTCATCCATTTTAATCTCACCCGAAACTTGAAAACTTCAATCACACAAAACTCAACAAAACCTTTGTGAGATCCGTAAGTACTATTGCAAACCCATTCATATTTCATTTTTCATTATATCTAATTTATTCCAACTTTTCTATGGCAAAAACTCTTCAAAGAAAACCATAGAATCATCAAAACAAGCACACAACGCAAAGAAAACAGAATCTCTCAAAAAGAGAACAATATATAGCAATCGGACTACTTTGAATACTTCTATAACTCTAAAAATTCTGAAAAATTTGGACAACGTCAAAAATTTGCTTATTAATCTTCTTGAAAAAGAATCAACTCAAAAGCACTCTTTTGTTAAAAATGGAAAATATTTTCGTGAGCGCAAAAGTTTCTGTTTTTCAGCAAGATCAAATCAACTCTCACCCAAAGGCCTTGCTTGGCACAAACACTAATTTAAACCACAAAAACACAACTAATCAGAGGCATAATTGTGTATTTTATTGAAAACAGCAAGAAAACCAAAAAGCAAAATGATACAAGTTGGGTTAATTCCCAACGAGTGCTATCGTTTAATGCCCCTAGCTAGGCATAATGCGAAGGATCTAAGTGTTGCCATCTTTATCCTCCAACTCTTCGATCAAACACTTAGAATTTTTCAAGGATTCAGTGTATAAATTCTCAACGCTAATACTTCTAGGCACGAGATTGAAAAATTCATTTTTTGCAAATAGGGTCTGTTATAACTTCAATAAAATTGGGATGGATACTAATCATCTTAAGGTCTCCTTTATCATTACTAGAAGTTGCACCTATTGTTTTTAGTAACGTGAGTAGTCTTACAAATTTTTACGAGAGTTTTGGTGGAAGCAAAAGCCGTACTTAGATTAGTAAAATTTCTTCCAGTTTATCAATCCTAGACGGGCTTTCTTCAATTCTTTCATGAATTACAATTCCCTTTTCCTTTAACAACTTAAACACTTCTCCTGCTTTTGACCCAATTTTAGTAGCAAAATTTTGCATCTTTTTATCCAAGTTTTCAATATGTTCTTCGGTAAGCATTTTCTTTTCCATAGCATATAGTCTTTCCATAACATACTCGAGAGTCAAAGTTGTTTCATTGATCATAAGCGGTGGTGAACCCACTAAATTTCCCATATCATTAAAAGCATCCAGAGAGGGACACATCAAGAAATTTCCACCGGTAATCTTATCTAGGACGAATCTATACCAAGTGGTGATGCCCACATAAAAACAGCAAAGAAGAACAACGGTAGATTGCTTACGGATAGATCTATTATGAGCATTGCAAATCCTATACCAAGCATCTTTTAAATTCTCCCCTCTCCTTTGTTTAAAGTTAAGAACCTCGTTCTCGGGGGTGTACACAATAGAGGAAGAACTATCCATAACGACAAAAAGTGGTCAACAAGATTGCACTCAAAAACAGATCTGGCAAGAAAAGAGCGAATGAAAAAGAGGGCGAATAAAACGACAAATTTTTGTGAAGTGGGGGAGAGAAAAACGAGAGGCAAATGGAAAATAATGTAAATTTCAAGGAGACGAGATTTGTGATTAGGAACCTGGTTGATGTTGATGATGTCTCCCCGGCAACGGCGCCAAAAATTCCTTTTGATGTTTGCTTGAACTATGTCGGTATTTCCCCAAAGAGGAAGGGATGATGCATCACAGCAATGGTAGGTATTTCCCTTAGTGATAAGATCAAGGTTATCGAACCAGTAGGAGAACCACACAACACAATATAAACATATCCTGCACACAAATAACAAATACTCGCAACCCGACGTGTTAAAGGGGTTGTCAATCCCTTTCGGGCAACGGCGCCAGAAATTGGCACGGAGACGGGATAAAGTCGTAATAGAATGGATAAATAGATCGCAATTAAAATAAAGTGCAGCAAGGTATTTTTATATTTTTGGTTTAATATAACTGAAAATAAAAGAAAATAAAATAGATCGCGAAGGCAAATATATTAAGGAAGAGACCTGGGGGCCGTATGTTTCACTAGTGGCTTCTCTCGAGAAAAATAGCAAAATGGTGGGAAACAATTACTGTTGGGCAATTGATAGAATTTCAAATAATCATGACGGTATCCAGGCAATGATCATTATATAGGCATCACGTCCAAGATTGGTAGACCGACTCCTGCCTGCATCTACTACTATTAGTCCACAGATCGACTTCTATCCAGCATGCATCTAGTGTATTAAGTTCATGGAAAAACGGAGTAATGCAATAAGAACGATGACATAATGTAGACAAGATCTATTTATGTAGAAATAGACCCCATCTTGTTACCCTTAATAGCAATGATACATACGCGTTGTTTCCCCTTCTGTCACTTGGATCAAGCGCCGTAAGATCGAACCCATCATAGAGCACCTCTTGCCATTGCAAGATAAATAGATAAAGTTGGCCAAACAAAGCCCTAATATTGGAGAAGAAATATGAGGCTATAATCAATCGTGCATATAAGAGATCAAAGAAGACACAAATAACTTTCATGGATAAAAACATAGATCTGATCATAAACTCAAAGTTCATTGGATCCCAACAAACACACCGCAAAAAGACTTACATCATATGGATCTCCAAGAGATCATTGTATTGAGAATCAAGAGAGAGAGAGAGAGAGGAAGCCATCTAGCTACTAACTACGGACCCGTAGGTCTACAAAGAACTACTCACGCATCATCGGAGAGGCACCAATGGACATGATGAACCCCTCCGCGATGGTGTCTAGATTGTATCTGGTGTTTCTAGAACTTGTGGCGGCTGGAATTGATTTTTGTAGACTCCCCTAGGGTTTCTGGAATATGGGTATTTATAGAGCAAAGAGGGGGTGCGGGAGGCCACCGAGGTGGGCATAACCCAGGTGCGTCCTGGTGGGTTGTGCCCCCCTCGGGGCACCTCTCTGGTACTTCTTCGGCCCATCTAGTGTCTTCTGGTCTAGAAAAAATCCACAAAAAGTTACACTGCGTTTGGACTCCATTTTCTATTAATTTCCTGCGATGTAAAAAACAAGCAGAAACAACAGCTGGCACTGGGCACTATGTCAATGGTTAGTACCAAAAAATGATATAAAATGATAGTAGAACATCCAAGAATGATAATATAACAGCATGGAACAATCAAAAATTATAGATACGTCGAAGACGTATCAATCCCATCCATGACCGATGGGGGAGGGCAGCGGGGTTGCCGGTGGCGGCGGCACCATGGTTCCCATCGGTAGGAAACCAGCTAGGAGGAGGTCCCCATGGATCCCATCCTGTCGATGGCCAACCGCGCCATCCGTCGCGTGATGGAGCGTGGTAGGCACTGAAGTTGACGCCACGGGTCCGGTCGGTGGTGGAGCCATGGATCCTGGTGGGGATATAACTATTAGGTATGACCCGCCCAGGAGGGGTCGGGTTATACCTATGGCGGTTCATCAATATGAAGCCCACGAGGATAACGAAGATGGTGGTTCATGGGGCGAAGGCCCAAGGGCGACTTAAGGCCCGTAGGAGTAAACCGCCATATGTGTAAGACTTGTATTGTAAGGCATGTATAGTTAGTCGCCGAGTCGGACACGTTGTCTATGAGCAGGCCGGGACTCCGTGAGCCGCTGGGCATCAACCTGTGTATATAAAGGGACGACCCGATGGCGGTTCAGGCTAAGAAACAAGAGATCGAAAGCTAGATCAAGCATATTCGCTCCCTTGTAATCGAGACATTAGCAATACCACCTCAAACTGGATTAGGCCTTTACCTTCACCGCAAGGGGCCGAACCAGTATAAACTCATGTATCCTTTCTCCCGTTTAACCCCTTTAAGCTAACCTAGTTGCGATGGATCCACGACTAAGTCCTCACACTAGGATATATGCCGTGACTATTCCACGACCGTTGGCGCCCACCGTGGGGCCAGCGCACGATGGTTTCAAGTTCTTAAAGGGCAGCTTCGAAGGGATCAAGGGATACACGGTGGGCCGGATGACCAAGCGTCGTTTCGGCAAGCTCTACATCGACGATGCAGGCTGGGGGTTCGAGGCCGGCTCAATTGAGTACAAATACCGGGACCCTTCGGCAGAATTCACGTTTTCATCGGCAAGATCGGCGAGCCGGGCCCTGAGCTGGACATCTGCACCGACCTCACCGAGATGGCTCAGCATGCATGACCCGCCCGAGCCCAGCCCGTCGTGAAGCGTGCCTTCATGGGATTCATCCATGGAGCAGAATTTGATGATGGATCCATGTCTGGCGGTGAGACGGCCATCTACTCTGATGGTGAGTCGTCCATAGGCGAGACTACTTCATTGTACCAATTGCAAGATGGCAGGCTTGGGGGCTGTTCTGATGGCGACAGTATTCCAGACCCCTATGAGCCGCCAAACAGGGTCGCAATCTTCATGGCCGGTACGCAGCCTGGGCAGAATTCGTCAACTGCAACGGCAATGATCTCCGGGTCAGCAGGGCGATGGCAGCCGGGGCAGGAGGCCCTATGCACCCGCCGGCTCAGGTTTTGATAGATCTGCTGGATAAGTTGACAACCTTTTTAATAGTAGAGGTTAGCCCGGCGAATCAAGCACAACATAATGCGGAAATTGCAAAACTGCGTGATGAGGTTGCACCAACAGTAGAGGAAGACTTGGCGGCGGAAGATGTTAGGATGGCAGCGGAGCGAGCTTCTCTGGATGCTCAGGTACAACGGATCTAGGCTAGTTCCTTTTGGCTCTCGTTGGATCAAAACGCTTTAAATGAAATCATGAGAAGAAGGCGCCGGAGTCGTCTGTCCTCCGTTTAATTACGAGGCGAGGAATCTCTTTGGTACGCCTGGAGTTGGGACCAGCAACCAGCCGGAGGTAAACCGGGTTGAAGCACCTGGGGCCGGAGTGCCGGCTCAACCGCACACGATGGAGCCACCTCGTCTGAATAATACTCCGCATGAACATGTGACAACACCTCCGGGTCATTATTCCAACACTTTGGATAATATGATCGCTGCGGCAACATGATTGGCGGCTCTCTCATAACTCACAAGTATAGGGGATCGCAACAGCTTTCGAGGGTAGAGTATTCAACCCAAATTTATTGATTCAACACAAGGGGAGCCAAAGAATATTCTTGAGTATTAGCAGTTGAGTTGTCAATTCAACCACACCTGGATAACTTAGTATCTGCAGCAAAGTGTTTAGTAGCAAAAGTGGTATGATAATAAAGGTAACGGTAGCAAAAGTAAAGATAAATGTTTTTGGGTTTTTGTAGTAGTTGTAACAGTAGCAATGGAAAAGTAAATAAGCGAAGAACAATATGTGAAAAGCTCGTAGGCAATGGATCAATGATAATTATGCCGGATGCGGTTCCTCATGCAATAGTTATAACATAGGGTGATATAGAACTAGCTCTAGTTCATCAATGTAATGTAGGCATGTATTCCGTAAATAGTCATACGTGCTTATGGAAAAGAACTTGCATGACATCTTTTGGCCTACCCTCCCATGTTCAGCGGTGTCCTTACGTAAACTAAGGGATATTAAGGCCTCCTTTTAATAGAGAACCGGACCAAAGCATTAACACATAGTGAATACATGAACTCCTTAAACTACGGTCATCACCGAGAAGTATCCCGATAATTGTCACTTCGGGGTTGCGGATCATAACACATAATAGGTGACTATAGACTTGCAAGATAGGATCAAGAACACACATATATTCATGAAAACATAAAGGTTCAGATCTGAAATCATGGCACTCGGGCCCTAGTGACAAGCATTAAGCATAGCAAAGTCATAGCAACATCAATCTCAGAACATAGTGGATACTAGGGATCAAACCCTGACAAAACTAACTTGATTACATGGCAAATCTCATCCAACCTATCACCGTCCAGCAAGCCTACGATGGAATTACTCACGCACGGCGGTGAGCATCATGAAATTGGTGATGGAGGATGGTTGATGATGATGACGGCGACGAATACCCCTCTTCGGAGCCCCGAACGGACTCCAGATCAGCCCTCCCGAGAGAGATTAGGGCTTGGCAGCGGCTCCGTGTCATGAAACGCGATGAAACTTTCTCTCTGGTTTTTTCTTCCCGAGACGGTATATATGGAGTTGGAGTTGAGGTCGGAAGGTGTCTAGGGGGCCCACGAGATAGGAGGGCACACCCTAGGGGGGGGGGCGCCCCACCTATCCCGTGGGCAGCCCGTGGGCCCCCTGGCCTTCATTTTTTCGCCAAAAATTCTTATTAATTCTGAAAAGTGCCTCCGTGGATTTCCAGGACATTCCGAGAACTTTTCTTTTCTACACATAAAACAACATCATGGCAGTTCTGCTGAAAGCAGCGTCAGTCCGGGTTAGTTTCATTCAAATCATGCAAGTTAGAGTCCAAAACAAGGGCAAAAGTGTTTGGAAAAGTAGATACGTTGGAGACGTATCAACTCCCCCAAGCTTAAACCTTTGCTTGTCCTCAAGCAATTCAGTTGATAAACTGAAAGTGATAAAGAAAAACTTTTACAAACTCTGTTTACTCTTGTTGTTTTAACATGAAAAGCCAGCATTCAAGTTTCAGCAAATATCATGAACTAACCATACTCACAATAACACGTAGGTCTCACAATTACTCATATCAATAACATAATCAGCTAGCGAGCTATAATAATAAAACTCGGATGACAACACTTTCTCAAAATAATCATAACATGATATAACAAAATGGTATCTCGCTAGCCCTTTCTTAGACCGCAAAACATAAATGCAGAGCACCTTTAAAGATCAAGGACTGACTAAACATTGTAATTCATGGTAAAAGAGATCCAGTCAAGTCATACCCAATATAAATCAATAATAATGAATGCAAACGACAGTGTGCTCTCCAGCGGGTGCTTTTAATAAGAAGGGTGATGACTTAACATAAAAGTAAATAGATAGGCCCTTCGCAGAGGGAAGCAGGGATTTGTAGAGGTGCCAGAGTTTGATTTTAAAATAGAGATTGAATAACATTTTGAGCGGCATATACTTTTGCTGTCAGCGCAACAACTATGAGATGGCTGTATCTTCCATACTACATGCATTATAGGCAGTTCCCAAACAGAATGGTAAAGGTTTATACTCCCCCAACCACCAACAAGCATCAATCCATGGCTTGCTCGAAACAACAAGTTCTCCAACATACAACAGCCCTGGGGGAGTTTTGTTTAATTATTTTGATTTGCTTTGATCGTTTGGGATCATGGGACTGGGCATCCCATTTACCGGCCCTTTCTCGTGAATGAAGAGCGGAGTCCACTCCTCTTGAGAATAACCCACCTAGCATGGAAGATATCGGCAGCCCTAGTTGAAACATGAGCTGCTCGAGCATACAAAACAGAATTTCATTTGAAGGTTTGGAGTTTGGCACATACAAATTTACTTGGAACGGTAGGTAAATACCACATATAGGAAGGTATAGTGGACTCATATGGAACAACTTTGGGGTTTTAAGGAGTTTGGATGCACAAGCAGTATTCCCGCTTAGTACAGGTGAAGGCTAGCAAAAGTCTGGGAAGCGACCAACTGAGAGAGCGACAAATGTCATAAACATGCATTAAAATTAATTTACACCGAGTACAAGCATGAGTAGGATATAATCTACCATGAACATAAATATCATGAAGGCTATGTTGATTTGATTCAACTACATGCGTGAACATGTGCCAAGTCTAGTCACTCAATTCATTTAAAGGAGGATACCATCCCATCATACCACATCATAATCATTCTAATAGCAAGTTGGCACGCAAGGTAAACCATTATAACTCATAGCTAATCAAGCATGGCACAAGCAACTATAATCTCTAAATGTCATTGCAAATATGTTTACTTCATAATAGCTGACTCAGGAACGATGAATCATCATATTTACAAAAACAAGAGAGGTCGAGTTCATACCAGCTTTTCTCATCCCAATAAGTCCATCATATATCATCATTATTGCCTTTCACTCGCACGACCGAACGATGTGCATAATAAGAGTGCACATGCATTGGACTAAGCTGGAATCTGCAAGCATTCAACTCAAGAGAGAAGACAAGTAATATGGGCTCTAAGTTAAATAAACAATCATGCATATAAGAGCCACTAAGCATTTTCAATATAGTCTTCTCGACCCCCAAAAGAAAGAAAATAAAATAAAACTATTTACACGGGAAAGCTCCCAACAAGTAAAAGAAGAGCGAGAAATCTTTTTGGGTTTTTTTTTCATTTTAATTTCTACTACAAGCATGGAAATTAAACTAACTAATTTTTTGGTTTTTCTTAAGGTTTATCAAACACACAAGAAGAAAACTAGAAAAAGAAATTTAAACTAACATGGATAATACAATGAAAGAGTGTGAGCACCGACGACTAGTGTGTGAACATGAATGTAAAGTCGGTGAGAAATACGTACTCCCCCAAGCTTAGGCTTTTGGCCTAAGTTGGTCTAATACCAATGACCGCCTGTCTGATATCCATAAGAGTAGCCGGGGTAGTACTGAGATGAAGAGGCGACCGCCTCCTGAGCAGCAGCGTGTTGGCGAGCTGCCTCCGTTCCCCTCTCATGTTCAGTGGCTTCTTCCCTGGTGACAACATATCTTCCTTTTGTATGATAATCAAAAAGGTCGGGAGCAGGAAGAGTAACAGGGACGATGTTGCGTCTGTTATAGGTTAGTCGATAATGGAGGAATTGTTCATTCCTGTCAAGAAAATGATGATCTTTCCCCCTGTCGTAAAGAGGAGGTACAATCATATCCCCCTCTCGTGGAGCTATATTAAGAAAATTAGCCACACGGGTTGCATAAATTTCTCCAAAGAAATCTCCCCTTCTATTATTATTATGCAACCTACGTGCAACTATTGCCCCCAAGTTATAACCTCTATAACTTGACACATCACTCTTGAGGACACAAAGATCAGGGGCACACATGTGACATACTTCGTCCTTACCGTTAATGCATCTACCAATAAAGAGAGCAAAGTAATGTATAGCAGGAAAATGAATGCTCTCTATGGTAGCTTGTGTTACGTCCCTAGATTCTCCCATAGTAATACTAGCAAGAAAATCTCTAACTTCAGATTTGGGAGGATCATTAATATTACCCCACTGCGGGAGTTTGCAAGCAGTTATGAAATCCTATAAATCCATGGTATAAGATGTGTCATAAATATCAAACATAACACTCGGAGAATTACGTAAATATATTCGAACCTCCGCACAAAGGAATCAGTCAATTGATAATATTGGGGACACTTTTCTTGTAAGGAGTCCTCAAGCTCAGCATTACGCACATACGCATCAAATTCCCCCTTGAAGCCTGCTTCAACCATAAAATCATCGGATGGCCACTCGCAAGCCCGTACATTGGCGTCCCTTGGCAAATTGACATCTTGTTCACGTATAGCAATCCTTGGCCCTTTCTTTGTAGAGGAACCACCTTGGTACATTCTTCTAAGCATATTTCTTTTTCTGAAAATTTCTGAAATTTTAGTAACTTAAAAATAAAAGTGAATGAAACTAAACAAGATTGATAGCAACTACTCCTACAAGTGCCTAGAGCCTATATCATGCATTGGAATTGCTTGGGACCTCAAAAATTAACATGCAAGCTCAAGAACATGGTCACCTATGCAGCAAAAAATTGCAATGAATAAAGCACTAGAACAAAAACTAATTGGACTAATGGAGGAGTCACATACCAAGCATTAATCTCCCAAAGCAGTTTTGGGAATGGAGCTTTGAGCTAAGAGATCGAAAATCGCAGCAAAACGAGCTAGAACTCGGGCTTGAGCTGGATGAGGATTTTTTGGGTAGAAGATGAAGTGTGTGGGTGCTGGCATAAGTGGAGGGGACCCACCAGGGGCCCATGAGACAGGGGGCGCGCCCTATAGGGGGGGCACCTTCCTCTCTCGTGGCCTGGTGCTTGCCCCTTTTGCAGTGTTTTCAGTGCCTAAAATCCTCAAATATTCCAGAAAAAATCATACTGAATTTACAGGGCATTTGGAGCACTTTTATTTTCGGACTATTTTTTAATGCACGGATAATTTAGAAAATAGACAGATAATACTATTTTTGCTTTATTTATTCTAAATAACAGAAAGTAAAAAGAGGGTACAGAAGGTTGTGCCTTCTAGTTTCATCCATCTCGTGATCATCAAAATGAATCCACTAACAAGGTTGATCAAGTCTTTTTAACAAACTCATTCCGAATAACACGGAACCGGAGAAATTTTGAATAATACTAAGTTACCTCAACGGGGATATGAAAATCCCCAACAATGAGAATATCATACTTTTTCTTGACAGTAGGGAGAGGAAATTCAAAACCTCCAAAAATGATAGTTGGAACTTTTTCAAAATAATTGATGGTGTGAACTTGAGATTGTTTCCTCGGAAAGTGTATCATATGCTCATTACCATTAACATGAAAAGTGACATTGCCTTTGTTGCAATCAATAACAACCCCTGCAGTATTAAGAAAAGGTCTACCAAGGATAATAGACATACTATCGTCCTCAGGAATATCAAGAATAACAAAGTCCGTTAAGATGGTGACATTTGCAACCATAACAGGCACATCCTCACAAATACCGACAGGTATAGCAGTTGATTTATCAGCCATTTGCAAAGATATTTCAGTTGGTGTCAACTTATTCAGTTCAAGTCTATGATATAAAGAGAGAGGCATAACACTAACACCAGCTCAAAGATCACATAAAGCAGTTCTAACATAATTTCTTTTAATAGAGCATGGTATAGTTGGAACACCCAGATCTCCAATTTCTTTGGTATTCCACCCTTAAAAGTGTAATTAGCAAGCATGGTGGAAATTTCAGCTTCCGGTATCTTTCTTTCATTTGTAATGATATCCTTCATATATTTAGCATAAGGATTTACTTTAAGCATATCGGTTAAGCGCATACGTAAGAAAATAGGTCTAATCATTTTGGCAAAGCGCTCAAAATCCTCATCATTCTTTGAATTGGATGGTTTGGGAGGAAAGGGCATGGGTTTCTGAATCCATGGTTCTCTTTCTTTACTGTGCTTCCTAGCAACAAAATCTCTCTTATCATAACGTTGATTCTTTGATTGTGGGTTATCAAGATGAACAACAGGTTCAATCTCTACATCATTGTCTTTGCTAGGTTGAGCATCAACATGAACATTATCATTAACATTAGCACTAGGTTCATGTTCATCACCTGATTGTGTTTCAGCATCAGAGATAGAAATATCATTGGGATTCTCAGGTGTGTCTACAGTAGGTTCACTAGAAGCATGCAAAGTTCTATCATTTTTCTTTTTCTTTTTTTAGAGGAACTAGGTGCCTCTAAATTATTTCTCTGAGAATCTTGCTCGATTCTCTTAGGGTGGCCTTCAGGATGCAAAGGTTCCTGAGTCATTCTACTAGTTCTAGTAGCCACTCTAACAGCAATGTCATTTTTATTGTTTAATTCATCAAGCAAATCATTTTGAGCTTTAAGTACTTGCTCAGCTTGAGTAGCAACCATAGAAGCATATTTGCTAACACGGTGAAGTTCATCTTTAACTCTAGCCAGATTATCACCTACGCGTCCTATCTCGAAAGCATTATTCTTTAACTCTCTACCAACATAAGCATTAAAACTTTCTTGTCTAGCCATAAAGTCATCAAATTCATCTAAGCATGGGCTATGAAATTTAGTAGAGGGTATTTCAACTTTATCATATTTATAGAGAGAATTTACCTCTACTACCTGTGTCGGGTTATCAAGACAATGTGGTTCTTCAGGCGGTAAATTAAGACCATGTATTTCTTCAATAGGAGGTAAATTCTTAACATCTTCAGCTTTAATACCTTTTTCTTTCATTGATTTCTTTGCTTCTTGCATATCTTTACGACTGAGAAATAAAACACCTCTCTTCTTCGGAGTGGGTTTAGGAATAGGCTCAGGAGATGGCTCAGTTGGTTCAGGAATTACTTCAGGAACTGGCTCGGGAAGAGTCCAATTATTTTCATTAGTCAACATATTATTCAATAGTATTTCAGATTTGTCGACTGTTCTTTCCCTGAAAACACAACCAGCACAACTATCCAAGTAGTCCTTGGAAGCATCGGTTAGTCCATTATAAAAGATATCAAGTATTTCATTTTTCTTAAGAGGATGATCAGGTAAAGCATTAAGTAACTGGAGAAGCCTCCTCCAAGCTTGTGGGAGACTCTCTTCTTTGATTTGCACAAAATTATATATTTCCCGCAAGGCAGCTTGTTTCTTATGAGCGGGGAAATATTTAGCAGAGAAGTAATAAATCATATCCTGGGGACTACGCACACAACCAGGAGCAAGAGAATTATACCAAGTCTTAGCATCACCCTGTAATGAGAACGGAAATATCTTAAGGATATATAAATAGCGAGATTTCTCATCATGAGTAAATAGGGTGGCTATATCATTCAACTTGGTAAGATGTGCCACAACAGTTTCAAATTCAAGGCCATAAAAAGGATCAGATTCAACTAAAGTAATAATATCAGGATCAACAGAGAATTCATAATCCTTATCAGTAACACGGATAGGTGAAGTAGCAAAAGCAGGATCATTAAGAGACTGCTGCTTCCATTTAGCTAATAATTTCTTAAGATCATTTTTATCATTGCAAGCAAGAATTTT
This sequence comes from Triticum timopheevii, assembly GCA_963921465.1. NCBI lineage: Eukaryota > Viridiplantae > Streptophyta > Magnoliopsida > Poales > Poaceae > Triticum > Triticum timopheevii. The sequence goes on from OY997274.1 coordinate 594,480,692, forward strand.
CATAGCAGCAGTTTCATGCATAACATAACCCTTAGGAACAACAGGTAAAACATAATCATTGGGGGGACCTTCATCATCACTATCATCAATAATAGGTTCTTCAATATTTTCATTCCCCCTAAATCTAGCAAGTTGTTCATCTAGAAATTCACCTAGTGGCACAGTAGTATCACGCACAGAAGTAGTTTCATTATTCATAGTAGAAGTGGCATCATCAATAACATACGACATATCAGAATTCATAGCAGTAGCAGGTTTAGGTGTCGCAAGCTTACTTATAACGGAAGGAGAATCTAGTGCAGAGCTAGCTGGCAGTTCCTTACCTCCCCTCGTAGTTGAGGGCAAAATAGTAGTTCGATCGTCTTTCAAGTTCTTCATAGTGATCAACAGATATAAATCCCAAGTGACTCAGAGAATAGAGCTATGCTCCCCGGCAATGGTGCTAGAAATTAGTCTTGATAAACCACAACTATAGGGGATCGCAATAGCATTCGAGGGTAGAGTATTCAACCCAAATTTATTGATTCGACACAAGGGGAGCCAAAGAATATTCTTGAGTATTAGCAGTTGAGTTGTCAATTCAACCACACCTGGATAACTTAGTATCTGCAGCAAAGTGTTTAGTAGCAAAAGTGGTATGATAATAAAGGTAACGGTAGCAAAAGTAAAGATAAATGTTTTTGGGTTTTTGTAGTAGTTGTAACAGTAGCAATGGAAAAGTAAATAAGCGAAGAACAATATGTGAAAAGCTCATAGGCAATGGATCAATAATGGATAATTATGCCGGATGCGATTCCTCATGCAATAGTTATAACATAGGGTGATATAGAACTAGCTCCAGTTCATCAATGTAATGTAGGCATGTATTCCATAAATAGTCATACGTGCTTATGGAAAAGAACTTGCATGACATCTTTTGTCCTACCCTCCCGTGTTCAGCGGGGTCCTTACGGAAACTAAGGGATATTAAGGCCTCCTTTTAATAGAGAACCGGACCAAAGCATTAACACATAGTGAATACATGAACTCCTCAAACTACGGTCATCACCGAGAAGTATCCCGATTATTGTCACTTCGGGGTTGTCGGATCATAACACATAATAGGTGACCATAGACTTGCAAGATAGGATCAAGAACACACATATATTCATGAAAACATAATAGGTTCAGATCTGAAATCATGGCACTCGGGCCCTAGTGACAAGCATTAAGCATAGCAAAGTCATAGCAACATCAATCTCGGAACATAGTGGATACTAGGGATCAAACCCTAACAAAACTAACTTGATTACATGGTAAATCTCATCCAACCCATCACCGTCCAGCAAGCCTACGATGGAATTTCTCACGCACGGCGGTGAACATCATGAAATTGGTGATGGAGGATGGTTGATGATGATGACGGCGACGAATACCCCTCTTCGGAGCCCCGAACGGACTCCAGATCAGCCCTCCCTGGATAGACCGTGGGCCCCCTAGCCTTCATTCTTTCGCCAAAAAATCTTATTAATTCTAAAAAGTGCCTCCATGGATTTCCAGGACATTCCGAGAACTTTTCTTTTCTACACATAAAACAACATCATGGCAGTTCTGCTGAAAACAGCAACAGTCCGGGTTAGTTTCATTCAAATCATGCAAGTTAGAGTCCGAAACAAGGGAGTGTTTGGAAAAGTAGATACATTGGAGATGTATCATTCTCCCAGTGGAGGGCGATTCTCCAGCAGTGGTTGAATCACGGAGGGCTAGGGAGCCTCTTCAAACAGCACTGGTACAGCAGGAGGCGTATTCTTACAGTCAAGAGAGGGTTCATTCGACCCCTCGCCCAAGCCGGAGTTATAGTAGACACATGGACTCGTCAGCCGTTTCAAGCAATGACCAGTGCCGTAACTAGCCGCGTGGGCATGACCCACCGCGTGATGGTGCGCATGGTTTGGCCGATCAGGACAGGGCACGTCGCGAAGCTGAGCAGGCGGCTCAGCAGGCGGCTCATCAACATCTTCCGGTTTATCCGACGGCTACGGTGGAGGCCGGTGTGACCTCTAGAACTACAGGTATACCTTGTTTGGTGCTGGCTCTGCGTAATGAGCGTCTGCCCAAGGATTTTAGAGGACCTCGTAAGGTGCCTAACTACACAACTGACTTATCCCCTGAGGCACGGATTAAGGGTTATGAGATGGCCATGGAACTGTTGGAGGTCAGCGATGCTGCTTGTGCAAAATACTTCACCATGATGCTGGATGGGACGACCCATACTTGGTTAAAAGGGATGCCTGCCAATTCTTTCGAGTCATGGGGAGAGCTAAAGGCCCGGTTTATCCAGAACTTTAAAGATACGTGCAAACAGCCCATGTCGATTGCGGATTTGGATGCTTGCGCCCAAGAGGAGGGTGAGTCAACAACCCATTGGGTGCGCTGGGTCAAGGCTATCCTACACTCATCAGATAACATTAATGCTGGCTCAGCAGTTCTGATGTTAGAGAAGAATTGCCGTTTCTTGCCTCTCAACCAAAAGCTAAGGCGGCTCAAGCGTGATTGCAATGATATGGGGCAGCTGATGGCGGCTGTAGCTAAATATGCCGACTCTGATAGTACCAAGGATCCCGAGTCTGATGATGAAAAGCCGGGAAAGGGAAAGAAGAGTGGCAACACCAAGGGTCCGCAGCATAACCCGGCGAGTCAGGGGTGCAACGGTAAGCGCAAGGCTGATACTAATTCAGATTTTGTGGCCAATACCAATACACAGAATAATGGTCAGTGTCGTAAGGGGAAGCCACCACCTCGGACTGGTGGACCAGGTGTCAATCTTGTGCATTTGCTGAATCATCCCTGTCCAAAGCATGGCACGAAGGATAGGCCGTCCACTCACCATTGGAAAGATTGTCAAATTATGAGTGAACTAAAAAATTCTGATTTTTTCCAAAACAATCATGGACCGGGCGGCAGCTCAGGTTTCGGTGGTGGCAGTTCTCATGGCCCGGGTTACGGTGGTGGTAGTTCTGGTTCCGGCTTTCAGGGTCACCAAAACCATCAAGGTAATTAGGGTGGTTACAATCAACAATCCGGTCAAGGGGGTCAGCCACAGCAGCAGTCTGGATATCAATGTAATCCAAAGCAGTTGAATAGCAGGTAGTACCACGTTTTCACCACAAGTTTATGCAAGCGGGACCAGAAGCTCCACAAGAGGGTTGTGAATGCCGTTGAGCCGGTAGTTCCCCATTACTTGCGATGCTCTGAGCAACCTATTATGTGGAGTCGAGAGGATCACCCGCCCCGGGTTGATAATCCGGGTCACTTGGCTTTGGTGGTGGAGCCCCAAGATGGAGGATACGAATTTACTAAGGTACTCATGGATGGGGGTGGCAGCATTAATATCCTTTATTATGATACTTTCCGTCGCATGGGGTTGACTGACAAAAATCTTAAACCGTCCAATACTATTTTCCACAGAGTGGTGCCCGGTAAGTCGGCGTACCTTGTAGGCAAGATTGAGCTGGAAGTAGCCTTTGGGGATGAACATGATTCCAGGGCTGAGAAATTAACCTTTGAAGGGTTCAAGATCAGAAGCCCGTACCACACTCTGTTTGGACGGCCGGCTTATGCTAAGTTCATGGTACAACCTTGTTATGTTTATCTGTAGCTCAAGATGCCGGGTTACAAAGGGACCATTACAGTGCATGGGAGTCGGAAGATAGCTTTGGAGTGTGAAGAAGCTGATGCTGCTTATGCTGAGTCTGTCTGTGCAACAGCGGAGTTGAAGTTTTACAAGGACAATGTTGATCCGGCGGATATGACATCTCTGAAAAAGCCTACTACAGAGCATGATCCGGTGCTGAAGTTTAAGTCGGCCGATGACACTAAGCTAGTTGACTTTGTTCTTGGCGATTCATCCAAGCAGTTCAGTATCAGTGCTAACCTGGATCCAAAATAGGAAGGCGCGCTCATCGAGTTCATCCGTGAGAACCGGGACATCTTTGCATGGAAACCGTCTGACATGCCGGGTGTATCGAGGGAACTCGCTGAGCACACTCTTAATATTGATCCAAAGTTTAAGCCGGTCAAGCAATTCCTTCGTCTTTTCAATGAGGAATGGCGTAAGGCCATTGGTGAAGAAGTGGCCTGGCTCTTGGCGGCTGGGTTCATTATTGAAGTCTTTCATACTAAATGGTTGGCTAATTTGGTGCTGGTGCTTAAGAAGAACGGCACTTGGCTTTTGTGTGTGGACTACACGTATTTAAAAAAGGCTTGCACGGCTAATCCCTTTGCTCTCCCTCGTATTGATCAAATCATTGATGCTACGGCAGGTTGTGAGCGTTTGAGTTTTTTGGATGCTTATTCTGGTTATCATCAGATCAAGATGGCAGTTAAGGACCAGGAGAAGACAACTTTTATCACTCCCTTTGGAGCCCTCTGCTATGTGTCTATGCCTTTTGGGCTCAAGAGTGCCCAGGCGACTTACCATCTATGTGTGCAGAACTGTCTTCACGGGCAGATTGGGCACAATGTTCATGCTTATGTGGACGATATTGTGGTGAAATCCAGAGAGAAGGAAACCTTGATAGATGATTTGAAGGATACCTTCAACAATCTTCGGGTCTACAAGATGATGCTTAACCTGGCCAAGTGCGTTTTTGGTGTACCAGCAGGCAAGCTTTTGGGTTTTCTAGTTTCTAACAGAGGCATTGAGGCTAACCCGGAGAAGATCAAGGCCATTACCTCCCTGGCAAAGCCGGCATGTATCAACGGTGTTCAACGCTTGGCGGGTCGTATTGCTGCCTTAAGCCAGTTCATAAGCCGGTTGGGTGTGAAGGCCATACCACTGTAGCAGATGATGAAGAAAACATACATCTTCGTCTGGAGTGATGCTGCTAATTACGCATTTGAAGCTCTGAAGAAACAGCTAGCTGAGCCACCAGTCCTTGCAGCTCCTATTGATAAGGAGCCATTGTTATTATACGTGGTTGCTAACGCCCAGGCTGTCAGTGTAGCTATTGTGGTGGAGCGGAAGGAAGTAGGCAAGGAATATATGGTTCAACGGCCGATTTACTATATCAGTGAAGTACTCATTGAGTCAAAACAGAGGTATCTGCATTGGCAGAAGTTTGTATATGGGGTGTTCATGGCCAGTCAGAAGCTTAAGCAATATTTCTTGGGTCATCCTATCACTGTAGTCAGTTCTGCTCCCTTAGGGGATATTATCCAAAACAGAGAAGCTACAGGTCGAGTCGCCAAGTGCGCCATTGAGCTTGGACCCCATGGTTTAAAGTATATGCCTCGCACGGCATCAAATCTCAAGCACTTGTGGATTTCATCAATGACTGGACAGAACTGCAGATGCCAGAAGAGAAGCCAGAGAACACATATTGGACTATTCATTTTCATGGGTCCAGGCAATTGGAGGGCTCGGGGCCTGGAGTTGTCTTAGCTTCCCCTCGAGGTGACAAGTTTTGTTATGTTTTAGGATTGATGTTTCCCTGTACTAACAATGCAGCTGAGTATTAAGCCTTTCTCCATGGTCTTCAAATGGCTAAGGAGATGAACTTAAGCCGGGTGAGATGTTTCAGGGAATCAGACTTGGTGGCTCAGCAAGTTTCGGGCAAATGGGATTCCAAGGATCCACTCATGGCGGCTTATCTCCGCGAAGTTGATGCTATTGCCGGACACTTGAAGGGTTATCAAGTGGAACACATTGATCGCAGGAAAAATGAGGCGGCTGATGCCTTAAGCCGGTTGGGGTCTCAGCGTAAGCCGGTGCCACCTAACACTTTCTTGGATATTCTGCATAACCCTTCTGTTAAATTGCCTACAGAGGAAGATCTGGCTATTCCTGACCTGGAAGCACAGTTCATGGCGGCTCTTCACAATATCCCTGATTGGACTGTCACATATTTGGCTTATATGACCCGGGGCGAGTTACCTGAGGATGAAACTTTGGCTAGGCAGATAACCCAGCAGTCTAAGTCAATGAAAATTGCCAATGGCGAGTTACACCATTGCAGTGTCAGTGGGGCGTTTCAGCATTGCGTCTCTCCTGAGGAGGGCCGTGAGATTTTTCGTGAGATTCATGAAGGAGATTGTGGTCATCACGCCGGTTCAAAGTCTCTTATGGCTAAGGCTTTTCGTCATGGATTTTATTGGCTGACAGCTCATGCTGATGCAGAGGATTTGGTCAGTAAATGTGATGGTTGTCAGAAATTTTCACGGCGAGCTCACATGCCGGATCAAGAGTTGAGGATGATTCCAATTACTTGGCTATTTGCAGTGTGGGTGCTTGATATGGTTGGGCCTTTTAAAAGATCTAAGGATAAAAAGACCCACATTTTGGTGGCGGTTGACAAATTTACAAAGTGGGTTGAAGCAGAGTCGGTCAGTAAGTGTGACGCGGCAACGACGGTTCAATTCATCAAAAAGGTGATTTTCCGCTTTGGTTTTCCCCACAGCATTATAACTGATAATGGCACTATTCTGTCCAAGGGTGCTATGAAAGAATTTTGTCAACGTGAGCATAATCGACTTGATGTGTCGTCAGTGGCTCACCCTTAGTCCAATGGTCAAGCCGAAAGAGCCAATCAAGAAATTTTGAGAGGCATCAAGCCACGGCTTATGGTTCTGTTGCAGAGGATGCCGGGTTGTTGGGTGGAGGAGTTACCTTCAGTGCTATGGAGTATTAATACTACCCCCAACAGATTTATGAGTTGCATGCCTTTTTTCATGGTTTACAGAGAAGAGGCGATTCTCCCTAGTGACATCCGTCACGACTCGCCCCGCGTGGCGGCTTATGTTGAGGCTGATAATGAAAGAGCACGTTAGGATGCACTTGACTTGTTAGATGAGGAGCGTGTCCTTGCGGCGGCTCGTTCGGCGATTTACCATCAAGATCTACACCACTATCATAGCCGCCGGGTTAAGACCAGAACCTTTCAAGAAGGTGACTTGGTGCTCCGGCTCATCCAAGATCAAACTGACATGCACAAGTTATCCCCACCTTGGGAGGACCCTTTATGGTCAGCATGAATTTTAATAATGGGTCATATTATCTCATCGATGTTCAAGACCACAAGGACTCATGTCAGTCGGAGGAGGAGACCCGCCGGCCGTGGAATATTGCTCATCTTCGGCCTTACTACACTTGAGCCACCGACTCTTATGATGTACATATTTTGATAATGTATATATTATGATGATTATAATAAAGCCGGCATCCCTGATAAAGCAAGGCCTCTGTCGTTTCATTTCCACAAATAATGAGTCTTTTTCATCATAATTTCAGAGGTCATTTGGGGGCTTCCTGCTCGTATTCGAAGCATAGCTGTTGTTACCCTCTTGATCAGCGCAATGCCAAACCTTATGGTCACTAGGGGGCTTCTTGATCGTATTCGAATCATAGCTGTTGTTACCCTCTTGATCGGTGCAATGCCAAACCTTATGGTCACTAGGGGGCTTCCTGATCGTATTCGAATCATAGCTGTCGTTACCCTCTTGATCGGCCCAAGGCCACAAACCACTTGGGGGCTTCCTGCTCGTATTCGAAGCATAGCAATGAAATAACCCTTTTGTTCTGGCTTCTTGCTCGTATTCGAAGCATAGCCTCGTTTTCTTGTTTTGCTTGGTTTTTTGAACATTTTTTCGGTTCATCTTGATACCATCTTGACATATGGTTTCAAGTGATACAGGCCATGTAGCCTCAATTCTCACAAGTCATATTTGAAGCATACCCGTGGTTTCTGTTAACCCGGCCTGGCTCTAGACGATAAGTCGCCAGGATATGATGATATTAAATACTTGGAAGCATTGGTTTCTAAGCTTTGGGTTTTCACCCTTACTGCACAGGTAAACAGGCAGTACAATTCAATATCACAGGTATGATATTTCTGGTTATGCTTATATCTAATTATGAATAAACCGGCCCCATCTGTAAACTGTTAAGTGGTTATATATGGGATGTTATGACCCGCCCTGTGGTAAACCGCCAGGGCTCTTGTGATTTACTTTTGTGCAGGGTAATCCTAAGTTTCATCTACACAAATCAACATCATGGTAAGTATAAAGGGTAAATATCAAGTGGCGGCTCAAACAACGTTGGGAAAAACATAAACGTGCACGTTGATTGCTGGCTCAAGGTAGATATATCGGCCGAGTCTAGCTCTGCTAGCCATGCTTTGGCCTGGCTCAAGGCCGTCACAACACCAGCTCTTGCGGATGATTGCTTCATCTCATTAGACCTCTCAGGAAGAACAGAAAGCTTCCTCAAGACCTCAATCAAGAGAGTAGGTACTTGATTAGCCGGAGAAATTGTGGCCAGTGCACGCTAAGTCCCTGTATAGAGCTGCTCAACAAGTGTATAAACGGCCTTCAGCTTCACAAGCATATCTTGGTTGAGATTGGTGCTCTTGGGACCTGAATATTAATCATGGATGGGTTAGAGGCGGTTTATAACCTCAAGGAAGAAATTCAAAATTGATACTAGCGAGGCGACTTACTAAAGATAGCAGAAACCAACTGAGACACATGGCGTTTTAAGCCGGTAAGTTCAGTGGCCGCCTCCTAAAGAGCCGCCTCCGCCTTCTCAGCCCGCTGTGTCAAGGCAGTCTTCTCTTCAGCCCAAGCACTTCTTTCAACTTCAAAACTGCTTTCAGTTTCTCCGTTTCAGCCACGCTAAACTGGAATTTTGAGTCGGCCTTCCGGGTCTCCGATTCTTGCTGCTCCAGCCGAGTTTTCACATCAGTTAATTGTGCTTCAAGTTGAGCAGTGGTGGCCTGTACATACACCGGTTCAAAATCATGATCATATTTGGACTGCAGATATGAAGTGCCAAGCCTATTGCAAGCAACAACAGTTGGCACATGGGGCCTAATGCCTACCGGAAAAATTACTCATGCAATGGTTCATGTGATAAGTCCCAAGCACTTTGCAAGCAAGAATACTTGGCACTTGGGGGCTAATGCATATTGCTTGTCTTTTTGTTACTTTATGATGACCCGGGTGTGCTGCAAACGGTCACAGCCGGTTCATGAGGGCTACACAAGTAAGTTATGCTTTCTACACAAGGACACAAAGGACTGGCTCATTCATGCTGATTAAACCGGCCCTTGGGGGCTACAGATTCAGTGTTGAGCATTACAGATCTGTTTTAACCAAGGTGGTTTAAACCGGATTATGAAGAGTTCTATCAAAGGGTATTATTTATGCTCATGGTTAATCTAAGGCTACAACATATTCAATTCCAGCATAAACAGTAGACTTGGGGGCTGACAAGATGTGTATCACTCAATAAAAAAGGAGTACATACCTCAAATTCTTGGTGCATCTACTTCACCATGTCAACTTCAAGATCGCGGTTGGTGTGCACTTGATTGAGATAGCCAGAATATACTTCACCAATGCTCAATTGGGAGTAGTTGGCAACATCAAATCTCACTTTTCGCCGCTCAATGTGTTCTTCCTTGGCAGAGTGCTTTGCCAAGACAGTAGGCCTTCTCGGCTCTCTAAAGTCGGTGTTAGTAATCACCACATCATCATCATGTGTTTCAGGCATTTTAACTAGACTTGATGCTTCATCGTTCAAAGGATCATCGTTTGCTTGATCAATAGAAGGGTCAGGAGTCACTGGTGGAACGTCAAGAACTGGCTCTGATGGTTGAGGAACGGAGGGCTCAGGCGCTGGGATTTGTTGCTTCGGTTCATTGACTTTGGGATCTTCATCCGGCTTATTCACCCTTGCCTTTTTGCTGGGCTTGGCTTTTCCACTACATGGGTTATGAGAGGTCGGTGTAAATATAAAGGAACATAAGAAGCAAAGCATAAGTATTTATTATTGCCCAGGAGCAGTTTTGAAAGCCGGCAGCTGGGACTGTGATGAGTCGCCGGGTGAGGAGCGAGAAGTCTCCTGATAATTTGAATCGGAAGAATCAAGTGGCTGGCGAATGAGACCCGCCAAAGGATAAAAAGAGTTCAAATTTGGGACGACCTCGTTTTGACGTTTCCTTGGAGTGCTCTGTAAGCCGGAAGATAATTCTTCACCTCCGCTGGTCCGAGTCTGCCGCCGGCTCTCGTGCTGCTGTTGCTTCGAAAGAAAGTGAGGATCCAGATGAGCTAACACTACAAAAAAAAGACACATCCATGACATTTTGGGCCGAACAAATTTTTTTTCTGTCATACATATGACACTTCTATGATGATAATTGTGATAAAACCCGGTATCATCATAGATGTGGTGGGCTCCTACTTCTATGACAAAAAATCATGACAGAAAATGGGCTTTTCGTCCTGGGCGGGCCGGAGACGCAGCTGCATGACATTCTTTGGGCCGTCCATGACGAAAAAAACCGTCGTAGAAGCGAGGGGGAGGAAAATTATGGGGAGTTATCGGTTACGATGGGAGGTCAGGGGCCGAGCAATGCGCGTTTCTCTCATACACGTACGCGCGTGTGTGCGAGGCGTTGGCTCTAACTGAACCCGAGTGAGGCGTTGGGCTCTAACTGAACCCGAGAGATTGCACTGCAGGCTACGCGTTACTGAACCCGTGTGATCGATCGATGGCTGTTAACTGAACCCGATGGAGCGATTCCTTCGCTACTGCTGCTAACTGAATCCGATCGATGCTGCCTCTAGGATGAATAGTGAGCATTGCGGGGGGGGGGGGGGGGTTGGATGAACAGTGAGTGGTGGCGTTGCCTCTGGATGAACAGGAACCCGTGGTGTGGAGGGCTGGATGAACAGTAGACGGTGGAGGGGTGGCCGTGGAGGGGTGGTTGAACAGGACCCCGTGGTGTGGAGGGCTGGATGAACAGTTGACGGTGGAGGGGTGCCCGTGGAGGGGTGGTTGAACAGTAGACGGTGGAGTAGCACGCGGTGGAGGCTGGATGAACAGGAGCCCGTGGAGGCTGGAGGAGGTCGACGGTAGCCCGTGGAGGCTGGAGGAGGTCGACGGTGGACATGAACAGTATCCCGTGGAGTCCCGTTTTGCGGTATGCCACACCCCTCCCGATGAACAGGACCCCCGTTTCGACCGTAGCGCTCCAACACAAGTCCGTTTCATCCGTTTTGCGGTACGCCACACCCCTCCCGATCATCAGGACCCCCGTTTCGACCGTAGGAGGTCCGTTTCGTCCGTTTTGCGGTACGCCACACCCCTCCCGATCAACAGGACCCCCGTTTTGACTTTAGGAGGTCCGTTTCCTCCGTTTTGCGGTATGCCACACACCTCCCGATCAACAGGACCCCCGTTTCGACCGTAGGAGGTCCGTTTCCTCCGTTTTGCGGTATGCCACACCCCTCCCGATCAACAGGACCCCCGTTTCGACCGTAGGAGGTCCGTTTCCTTGTTGTGCGGTACACCAGGCCCCTCCCGATCAACAGGACCCCGTTTCGAACGTAGCCAGTCGAACACAAGGCCGTTTCCTCCGTTGTGCGGTACGCCAGGCCTCGTTTCCATTGCTTGTTCCGTCCAAGCCCTCCCGATGAACACGACCACGCATTCCGTTCCGACCCAGCCGGTTGGCTCCCCATGAACACGACGATGACGCTGTTTCTCCGTTCCGACCCAGCCATGTACGTATGCGCGAGTAGGCGTTCGAGACCCTGCCCCTATGTACGTACGTGGCCGTATTTTCTTTCTTGCACCCTCGCCGCTGTACGTACGTGTACATGCTACGTGTGCGCCTCTACTACGACACGTGCACGCCTCTACAACGACCAGTATGTACGTACACGTTCACGACCAGAATGATAACCCTACGTACGCTTCGACCAGGTGGACCCCGACTGTCAGGCACTTCCTTGCCTGCGAAGATGTAGCTGGTGGGTCCCAGCAGTCAGTGGGGTGAATCGTCTTTTTTTGCCCGGACGCACTTCCTTGCGTGCGAAGATGTAGCTGGTGGGTCCCAGCAGTCATGGGGAAACGTTTTTTTGTGAAATACGGTGGCCCGTCTGGTGGGTCCCCGCTGTCACGTGGAGGAACAATTATTTTGCACGTAATAAGGAGGCACTTCCTTGCTGCGGCCGTGGACCCAGCTGTCAGCCTCTCCACGTACAGTCCACGTCTGATGGAAGCCATTCCTTGACCACGTTGACCATGCCGCGCCGAGAGCACCAGGGCGGTGGACGACGGTGAGGCCTAGGAAGGGGACGACGCGGAGCCGGGGAATACGCGGCAGTGGATGCCCACGCGTAGAGGAGTACGAGGGTTCACTGGTTTGCTGTGGTGTGAGGCTGCCGTCGCCGCAGAATAACAGGGGGTGTGGGTGAGTAGAGGGATGGCTTGGCCAGCGGTGGGAGTAGTAGGGGCGGTGAGGCCTCCGCCGCATCGCAGCCGGCCACGGGAGGCAGGAGCACGAGGCACGACCGGCGCTGGTTTGGGCGGCTGGAGCAAGAAGACCAGAGGTTGAAGAAGCACTACGGCCGTTGGATGGACATCGTACGGTCACTGGAGCTAGAATCGTGCATATTGACTAAGTTGACAAAGGCCTCCGTCCCCGTCAACTTAGTAGGCCCACAAGTCAGCCTGCCACTATACTGGGTCCCAGGTAAGAGGGGGAGTATTCATTTTTTTGTGCGTAATAAGGAGGCACTTCCTTGCGTGCAAAGATATAGTTGGTGGGTCCGAGCTGTCAGCGGCGGTAACGTTTTTTTCGCGAAATACAGAGGCCCTTTCGGTGGGTCCCTGATGTCAGGTGGAGGAATCATTATTTTGCGCGTAATAAGGAGGCATTTCCGTGCTTCCGGCCAAGGACCCAGCTGTCGGCCTCTCCACGTACAGTCCACTTCAGATGCATGTCGGTCGTTGACCATGTTGACCAGGCCGCGCCGAGAGCACCAGGGCGGTGGACAACGGCGAGGCCTAGGAAGGGAACGACACGGAGGCAGGGAAGACTCGGTAGTTGTTTCCCATGCGGAGAGGAGTACGAGTGTACGAGGGTTTACTGGTTCGTCTGCCGTCGCCGGAGAATAACAGCAGGTGTGGGTGAGTAGAGCGATGGCTAGGCCAGCGATAGGAGTACGGTGGGGCGGTGAGGCCTGCGCGGCAGCACAGCCGGCCGCGGGGAGGAGGGAGCAGGCAGTCCCGTCGGCGCTTGTTTGAGCGGCTGGAGCAGGAATAGCAGAGATTGAAGAAGCCCGACGGCCGTTGGATGGACATCCAATAGTCACTGCTTGTGCGTCAACCTTTTTTTAGGAAAGCCTCAAATCTATGGAAAACAGCATACAGCCCATCTGCCATTATTTTTAATAATTTACAGCCCATTTGCTAATTCTTAAGGTTTTTTGGAGCCCATATTCTTTTTGTTAGCATTACAGCCCATATTGTGGCCACGGTTAAAGAATTGTATGAAATTTTGCATATTTCGGTGCGGTCCGAATTGTTTTTAATCCCGAAATTTTGACTCACATTCAAACTGATTTTAAAAATAAATGTATATCAATATAAAATCCAACAAATTCTCCATGCATAAAAATAAATGTAATTTAAAATCTCGAAATGACAAAAAGATATTTGAAACTAATTACCGGTTTGACGTGTTTTAAAAATGTACAGCCCATTTCTCATTACTGATAGGCCATTTTCTCGGCCAGCCGAATGAAGCTCTCCTCGTCATGAAAGATTTGCAGCCCAACAGGCCTGACAAAGCGACTTACTTGGCAAATCACAAAAAAAACTGGGCTGTGGCCCTAGAACCAGCTGTCAGCCTCTCCACGTACAGTACTCTTCCGATGGAAGTCGGTCGTTGACCACATTGACCACGCCACGCCGAGAGCACCAAGGCGGTGGACGACGGTGAGGCCTAGGAAGGGGATGATGCGGAGCCGGGGAAGAGGCGGCAGTGGATGCCCACGCGGAGAGGAGTACGAGGGTTCACTGGTTCGGCTGCGGCGTGAGGCTGCTATCGCCGCAGAATAACATGGGGTGTGGGTGAGTAGAGGGATACCCTGGGCCAGCGGTGGGAGTAGTAGGGGGCGGTGAGGACTCCGCGGCATCACAGCCGGCCACGAGAGGCAGGAGGACGCGGCACGACCAGCGCTGCTTTGGGCGGCTGGAGCAAGAAGACCAGAGGTTGAAGAAGCGCTATGGCCATTGGATGGACATCGTACAGTCACTGGAGCTAGAATCGTTCATATTGACTAAGTTAACAAAGCCCTCCATCCTCGTTAACTTAATAGGCCCACAAGTCAGCCACCCACTATGGTGGGTCCCAGCTAGCAGGGGGTATTCATTTTTTGGTGCGTAATAAGGAGGAACTTCCTTGCGTGCGAAGATATAGCTGGTGGGTCCGACCTGTCAGCGGGGGGGACGTTTTTTTCGTGAAATACAAAAGCCCTTCCCACGTACAGTGCATGTACAGTGTGTAATAAGGAGGAACTTTCCTTGCTTGCGACCATGGACCTCGTGGGTTCCAGCCGTCTGGCTCTCCACGTACAGTCCTCTTCCGATGACTCTCGTATGTTGACCACGCCACACCGAGCGCACCGAGGCGGTGGACGACGGCAAGGCCCCAGACTGGAAGGACCCGGAGATGGGGAAGACGCGGCAGTGGAGTCGGAGACGGAGAGGAGTGGGAAACTTGACTGGTTCGGGTGAGTGGTGGGCCTACACTCGGCAGAGAATAACAGGAGGTATGGATTGGAGGGATGGCATGGCCGTCGGCGGGGTAGCGTTTCGCTGAGGAGCGCAAAACAACGCCGCTGGACGCCAAAGACTGGAGCAGGTGGTTCCGGAAGCGTTGGGGGAAGAAGACGAGAGATTGAAGAAGAATGCCGGCCGTTGGATGTAAATCCAACGCCTTCTTAGGCGTCGACCTACTAGCCCACATGTCAGCCAGTCCATTTGGTTTTTAGTCCATTTGGTGGGCTGGGTGAAACAATGATGTAGCATCTATGCAGCCCGTTTAAATCCCGTTTGCATTTTTCTCGAAATCCGCAGACTTGGTAGGCTGGGTGAAAATATCATGTTGGGCTAGACGGAGAAATGTTATAAAAACATAAACACATGATTGCACGTCAGTAAAATCTTTGCAAGCTTATGTACGCAATCACTAGGAGTTAACTTGGCAAGTTATATATAAACAATTATTATTATTATTTTGTAAGAACTTTCAACTTTCGAAATAAAATATCATTTTAATTTGATGAGTTAATAGTACGTGGGGTATTATTAATTTTTAGGCTAGATGTGGGACAGTTGAGTTGGTTCTAGGGGAAAGTACTGGGAGAAAACTCAGTTTACATCGAAAAAGAAAGTGGGAGAAAATTCAGAGACCTGCTGGGTCCACCTGAGGAGAGGAATTTGTTGGGAGGAAGGAGATTCAAAGCACGGCAGCCGAGTGAACTAGTTTTTTTTACGGACAAGTGAACTAGTTTACATACATAAGCAAATAGCCACCAAAAAAAGCAATCAGGTTAATGGGTTCTTAAAAGAAATATTTCGGACAAAACAGATAATTACGACACATAGGCTAATGCATGAAACACTGAGATGATAAAGGTGCTTATAAATAGATAAAGTACAACATCTAGACCTTCCTGGCACGCTTGATCATGACGCTGCGGCTGTCCGTGTACTCGTCGGTTACGGGAAGCACACACGCCCTCATGTCCAAGATCTACCTGTACATGTCGTAGCATGCGTCTTTGTCCTTGGCCGCATAGGTTAAGTAGGCTAGATTCAGAGGTACCTCCCACGTGTTCAGGTCATCTTCTTTCATGTTGGCGTATCAGGGGTCGATGATGGTCTCAGCGAGGTCAACCACGGAGTCCTTCTCATTCCCGTTGCTGATGATCTTGTATTGCTTCTAGATGTCGACAAGCTTGTTGCACCAGATGACTGAATCGTCGCGTTCTTCCTTCTCTCCATCGTAGCGAAGGTGCAGTCAGCGCTGCCGATGAAACGGGCGAATACTCCAGAACCTGGCGCAGCCATAGGACTGAGGCGAGGCAGAGCTTCACCGAGTCCGTATCGTTGGTGTACATCACATTAACCTTGGCACAGCCATAGGAATGAACGGCGAACTAACACCTTGCTGAAGTCCATATCCAGCAGGCTCACCCCTCGGATCGCCATTGGAGTCTCTTCGAGTGAACGAGTGTGTAGGCGGCGGCAGCAGTTCGTTTTTCAGCTCTTGGAGAACTGGATTCAATAGTAAGCTGAGTTTATACAGGCGACAACAGTTACTACCCCTCCCTCATCCGCTGCACGCCCGACAGAAGATGCACCCTCGGCGCATTCAAACGCCTCCATTAAGAAACCTACTCCGGCCACACGTCGGTTCACGAGCGGGTCTGTATTGGTACTGTAATAACAGGAGTTAGTGGTCACTTTACATAAATTTAATTAGCTTTAATAGAAATTTATACTTAAAACAAGCAATGCATTGGCTCGTTCTATCAGTGCCACGGGATCAACATGCACAACAATTAGAATTATTATTCTCAGGACGCACACGATCAGCACATTTGTCGGACTTTCACAAAGATAATACTACCAAGTTTGAACTGTTTGTTATGGTTGCTGTCCTCTGCATCATCATGCCGTGTTTCCCAGCTTGCAAGATTCAGAACCAACAAATAAGATCCAAATAATAAGTACAACAAAGATGCCTACACATCTCATTGATTGCCAGCTTGCAAGATTCAGAACCAACAAATAAGATCCAAATAATAAGTACAACAAAGATGCCTACACATCTCACTGATTCTCAGCTTGCAAGATTCAGAACCAACAAATAAGATTCAAATAATAAGTACAACAAACATGCCTACACATCTCATTGATTCCCAGCTTGCAAGATTCAGAGCCAACCCATTAGAGCCTTTTGATAAAGTGAATATCGGGATTAAATCCATCTTGGCTAGCCATGTCATACAATCGAAGAACTTGGCGAATGCTCTTGACCGTCACAACATCTGTAGTTGAGTATTCCCATTTGCACAGCATGTTTGCACATCACAAACAAGGAGATAGGAGAGCATGATTTCACTTCAATAGCAACCTCCTTGAACTCAACCTCCAGCTCCACTAGGATGAGGTCTGCCTGGAGTTCCATGATTCAATTCATGCGCCTTTTTCTGCGGTTCACCTGAAATGAAGCAAAGATTGCATCATTCAGCTAGCAAGAAGTACTTGCTCTTGTGAGCTGGCAGGTTCTTCTTTAGTAGTTGCACTAAAATTCAGGAACATTAAGGTTGGCTGTCCGGCTCATGTAAGGTGCAACTATAATTGTCTTATCCTTTTGTGCAGTTCCACTAAAATAAAGTGCCATTATGGTGACAGTGACGGCTCCATCTTGCAAAGGCTAATAAAATGTTGCATGAGAGTACCAGCAGAACTTGACGGAGATTTTGGAAACTCCAATCACCATTTTGTGCAGTTCCACCAAAATTGAGAGATGTTGCCCACGTGACATTTTAGTTGAACTGCACAAGACACTCATTCCAAAAAAAAGTGTTTTGTGCAGTTCACCAAAAGGTCACAATAGCAACAAGGAGAAATGGATATCCCTATCTGCACAAAATGATAGAAAGTAAACAGTTGCTGGTCAATAAGAATATATGAAACATATACAAAACGAAAAGAAGCATCTTAATTATGTTCATGGCAATCACGCAAGGACAGTAGAAATTTTAAAACGTCAGCAATGCTTCATGTTACCAGAAGCATTACGATCAACAATGAGATTCCTCAGATATGGGATTACTTTAATGGTGGCATTACTTGTTTACCAGACACAGTAAATCAACAACAGCTAAAGAGTTGGTTTAAGAGCATGGGACCGTGGGGACACTAGGACACTCAGCAGCGTAAAGGAGCAACTTACTTATCATACTCGGGAAAACAGCAGGAGTGCCATTTGTAACACAGTTTAATTGCATCTTATCACTGGAGGCATTAGATTAACAATAACACTGGTTAGACATGTCCCTAAGGTAACAGTGTGATCGCTTCATTTTACATGCGCCCTTACATTAACAACAGCAAAAGGTTGGTATAAGGACATGCGACAGTGGACGCATCAGCACAATGTACCTACAAGGAGGCATAAAGTGGTGATGTCGACCTTGCTCACGCTATGTGAGGGCAGCAAACCTAATCCTGGAGACCTTTTACTATGTGAGGGCAGCAAATCTCATCCTGGAAACCTTTTACTATGTGAGGGCAGCAAATCTAATCCTGAGACCTTTTACTATGTGAGGGCAGCAAATCTAATCCTGAGACCTTTTACTATGTGAGGGCAGCAAATCTAATCTTGAGACCTTTTACTATGTGAGGGCAGCAAATCTAATCCTGGAGACCTTTTACTATGTTATGGCAGCAAACCTAATCCTGGACATACTCTTTTGACTTGTCCACCAGCCGCCACTTTCTATCCTTTTTTCAACCAATAATAGATCTGTTCCTTATGTAGTTTGTACTGCGTTTTCCCATTATTTCCCTTTTCAACCAATAGACCGGTTGGGTATCCGGCCTCTACTACTTTCACCATATTATTTCCTCTTTGAATCAAGCCCTAGATTCATGCTACAACTTTCCCCCCTTTCTTCGTTGTTTGAACAAAGCCCTAGATTCGAATGCATGAAGTAGCTTTACCTCTAATAATACTAAAAATTTAGGTGGCTTTGGAAGAGCTGATTGAAGGAAATATGCCCTAGAGGCAATAATAAAGTTATTATTTATTTCCTCATATCATGATAAATTTTTATTATTCATGCTAAAATTGTATTAACCGGAAACATAATACATTTGTGAATACATAGACAAACATAGTGGCACTAGTATGCCTCTACTTGACTAGCTTGTTGATCAAGGATGGTTATGTTTCCTAACCATAGACATGTGTTGTCATTTGATTAACAGGATCACATCAATAGGAGAATGATGTGATTGACATGACCCATTCCGTTAGCCTAGCACTTGATCATTTAGTATATTGCTATTGCTTTCTTCATGACTTATACATGTTCCTGTAACTATGAGATTATGCAACTCTCATTTACCGGAGGAACACTTTGGGTCCTACCAAACGTCACAACGTAACTGGGTGATTATAAAGGAGTACTACAGGTGTCTCCAAAGGTACATGTTGGGTTGGCGTATTTCGAGATTGGGTTTTGTCACTCCGATTGTCGGAGAGGTATCTCTGGGCCCTCTCAGTAATGCACATCACTATAAGCCTTGCAAGCAATGTAGCTAATGAGTTAGTTACGGAATGATGCATTACGTAACGAGTAAAGAGACTTGCCGGTAGAGAGATTGAACTAGGTATTGGATACCGACGATCGAATCTCGGGCAAGTAACATACCAATGACAAAGGGAACAACGTATGTTATTATGCGGTTTGACCGATAAAGATCTTCGTAGAATATGTAGGAACCAATATGGGCATCCAGGTTCCGCTATTGGTTATTGACCGAGAATAGTTCTAGGTCATGTCTACATAGTTCTCAGACCCGTAGGGTCCGCACGCTTAACGTTACGATGACAGTTTTATTATGAGTTTATAAGTTTTGATGTACTGAAGTTTGTTCGGAGTCCCGGATGTGATCACGGACATGACGAGGAGTCTCGAAATGGTCGAGACATAAAGATTGATATATTGGAAGCCTATGTTTGGACATCGGAATAGTTCCGGGTGAAAACGGGATTTTACCGGAACACCGGGGAGTTACCGGAACCCTCCCGGGGGTTAATGGGCCTTAGTGGGCCATGAGGGAGAAGAGGAGGGCCAGCCAGGGCAGGCCGCACTCCCCCTCCCCCTAGTCCAAATAGGACAAGGAAGGGGGGGGGGCGCCCCACTTTCCTCTTTCCCTCCCCCCAAGTCCTAATCCAACTAGGAAAGGGGGGGAGTCCTACTCCCGGTGGGAGTAGGACTCCTCCGGCGCGCCTCCTCCTAGGGCCGGCCGCACCCCCCCTTGCTCCTTTATATAGGGGGGCAGGGGGGCACCCTAGAACACACAAGTTGATCTATGGATCGTTCCTTAGCCGTGTGCGGTGCCCCCCTCCACCATATTCCACCTCGGTCATATCGTCCCGGAGTTTAGGCGAAGCCCTGCGCCAGTAGAACATCATCATCGTCACCACGCCGTCGTGCTGACGGAACTCATCCCCGATGCTTTGCTGGATCGGAGCTCGGGGATCGTCATCGAGGTGAACGTGTGCTGAACTCAGAGGTGCCGTACGTTCGGTACTTGGATCGGTCGGATCGAGAAGACGTACGACTACATCAACCGCGTTGTCATAACGCTTCTGCTTACGGTCTACGAGGGTACGTGGACAATACTCTCCCCTCTCGTTGCTATGCCATCACCATGATCTTGCGTGTGCATAGGAAATTTTTTGAAATTACTACGTTCCCCAACAGTGGCATCCGAGCCTGGTTTTATGCGTAGATGTCATATGCACGAGTAGAACACAAGTGACTTGTGGGCGATACAAGTCATACTGCTTACCAGCATGTCATACTTTGGTTCGGCGGTATTGTGAGATGAAGCGGCCCGGACCGACATTACGCGTACGCTTACGCGATACTGGTTTCACCGTTACGAGATCTCGTGCTTAAAGGTGGCTGGCGGGTGTCTGTCTCTCTCACTTTAGCTGAATTGAGTGTGGCTACGCCCGGTCCTTGCGAAGGTTAAAACAGCACTAACTTGATGAACTATCGTTGTGGTTTTGATGCGAAGGTAAGAACGGATCTTGCTAAGCCCGTAGCAGCCACGTAAAATTTGTAACAACAAAGTAGAGGACGTCTAACTTGTTTTTGCAGGGCATGTTGTGATGTAATATGGTCAAGGCATGATGCTATATTTTATTGTATGAGATGATCATGTTTTGTAACCGAAGTTATCGGCAACTGGCAGGAGCCATATGGTTATTGCTTTATTGTATGAAATGCAAACGCCCTGTAATTGCTTTACTTTATCACTAGGCGGTAGCGATAGTTGTACAAGCAATAGATCGCGTAACCACAACGATGCTACGATGGAGATCAAGGTGTCGCGCTGGTGACGATGGTGATCACGATGGTGCTTTGAAGATGGAGATCACAAGCACAAGATGATGATGGCCATATCATATCACTTATATTGATTGCATGTGATGTTTATCCTTTATGCATCTTATCTTGCTTTGAGTGACGGTAGCATTTTAGGATGATCTCTCACTAATTATCAAGAAGTGTTCTCCCTGAGTATGCACCGTTGCAAAAGTTCTTCGTGCTGAGACACCACGTGATGATCGGGTGTGATAGGCTCTACGTTCAAATATAACGGGTGCAAAACAGTTGCACACGTGGAATACTTAGGTTAAACTTGACGAGCCTAGCATATACAGATATGACCTCGGAACACGGAGACCGTAAGGTCGAACATGAATCATATAGTAGATATGATCAACCTAGTAATGTTCACCATTGAAACTAATCCATCTCACGTGATGATCGGACATGGTTTAGTTGATTTGGATCACGTGATCACTTAGATGACTAGAGGGATGTCTATCTAAGTGGGAGTTCTTAAGTGATATGATTAATTGAACTTAAATTTATCATGAACTTAGTCCTGGTAGTATTTTGCAAATTATGTTGTAGATCAATAGCTTGCGTTGTTGCTTTCATCTCTTTATTTTGATATGTTCCTAGAGAAAATTGTGTTGAAAGATGTTAGTAGCAACGATGCGGATTGGATTCGTGATCTGAGGTTTATCCTCATTGCTGCACAGATAATTATGTCCTTAATGCACCGCTAGGTGACAAACCTATTGCAGGAGCAGATGCAGACCTTATGAACGTTTGGCTAGCTCAAAAGGATGACTACTTGATAGTTTAGTGCACCATGCTTAAACGGCTTAGAATCGGGACTTCAAACACGTTTTGAACGTCATGGACCATATGAGATGTTCCAGGAGTTGAAGTTAATATTTCCAGAAAATACCCAAGTTGAGAGATATGAAGTCTCCAACAAGTTCTAAAGCTAAAAGATGGAGGAGAATCGCTCAACTAGTGAGCACGTGCTCAAATTGTCTGGGTACTTCAATCGCTTGAATCAAGTGGGAGTTAATCTTCCAGATATGATAGTGATTGACAGAATTCTCTAGTCACCATCACTAAGTTACTAGAACTTCGTGATGAACTATAGTATGCAAGGGATGACGAAAACGATTCCCGAGCTCTTCGTGATGTTGAAATCGACGAAGGTAGAAATCAAGAAAGAGCATCAAGTGTTGATGATTGACAAGGCCACTAGTGTCAAGAAAAGGGCAAAGGGAAAGAAAGGGAAACTTCAAGTAGAATGGCAAACAAGTTGTCACTCCCGTGAAGAAGACCAAAGCTGGACCAAAGCCTGAAACTGAGTGCTTACACTGCAAAGGAAATGGTCACTGGAAGCGGAAATGCCCTAAATATTTGTGGATAAGAAGGATGGCAAAGTGAACAAGGGTATATTTGATATACAGGTGTTTGATGTGTGCCTTACTAGTGTTTATAGTAGCCCCTGAGTATTTGATACTTGTTTGGTTGCTAAGATTAGTAACTCGAAACAGGAGTTACATAATAAACAGAGACTAGTTGAGGGGAAGTGACGATGAGTGTTGGAAATAGTTCCAAGATTAATATGATCATCATCACACTCTCCCTACACTTTCAAGATTAGTGTTGAACCTAAATAAATGTTATTTGGCCTTTGCGTTGAGCATGAATATGATTTGATCATGTTTATTGCTATGCGGTTATTCATTTGAAGTTAAAGAACAATTGTTATTCTGTTTACATGAATAAGACCTTCGATGGTTATACACCCAATGAAAATAGTTTTTTGGATCTCGATAGTAGTCATACACATATTCATAGTGTTGAAACCAAAAGATGCAGAGTTGATAATGATAGTGCATCTTATTTGTGGCACTGCCATTTAGGTCATATCGGTGTAAAGCGCATGAAGAAACTCCATACTGATGGGCTTTTGGAATCACTTGATTATGAATCACTTGGTACTTGCGAACCATGCCTCATGGGCAAGATGACTAAAACGCCGTTCTCCGGAACTATGGAGCGAGCAACTGATTTGTTGGAAATCATACATACTGATGTTTGTGGTCCAATGAATGTTGAGGCGCGCGGCGGGTATCGTTATTTTCTCACCTTCACAGATGATTTGAGCAGATATGGGTATATCTACTTAATGAAACACAAGTCTGAAACATTTGAAAAGTTCAAAGAATTTCAGAGTGAAGTGGAAAATCATCGTAACAAGAAAATAAAGTTTCTACGATCTGATCGTGGAGGAGAATATTTGAGTTACGAGTTTAGTTTACATTTGAAACAATGTGGAATAGTTTCGCAACTCACGCCACCCAGAACACAACAACGAAATGGTGTGTCCGAACGTCGTAATCGTACTTTACTAGATATGGTGCGATCTATGATGTCTCTTACTAATTTACCGCTATCGTTCTGGGGTTATGCTTTAGAGACGGCCGCATTCACGTTGAATAGGGCACCATCACAATCCGTTGAGACGACACCTTATGAACTGTGGTTTGGCAAGAAACCAAAGTTGTCGTTTCTTAAAGTTTGGGGCTGCGATGCTTATGTGAAGAAACTTCAACCAGATAAGCTCGAACCTAAATCGGAGAAATGTGTCTTCATAGGATACCCAAAAGAGACTATTGGGTACACCTTCAATCACAGATCTGAGGGCAAGATTTTCGTTGCTAAAATCGGATCCTTTCTAGAGAAGGAGTTTCTCTCGAAAGAAGTGAGTGGGAGGAAAGTAGAACTTGATGAGGTAACTGTACCTACTCCCTTATTGGAAAGAAGTTCATCACAAGAACCGGTTCCTGTGACAACTACACCAATTAGTGAGGAAGCTAATGATATTTATCATGAAACTTCAGATCAAGTTTCTACTGAACCTCGTAGGTCTATCAGAGTAAGATCCGCACCAGAGTGGTACGGAAATCCTATTCTGGAAGTCATGTTACTTGACCATGATGAACCTACGAACTATGAGGAAGCGATGATGAGCCCAGATTCCGCAAAATGGCTAGAGGCCATGAAATCTGAGATGGGATCCATGTATGAGAACAAAGTATGGACTTTGGTTGACTTGCCCGATGACCGGCAAGCCATTGAGAATAAATAGATCTTTAAGAAGAAGACTGACGCTGATGGAAATATAACTGTCTATAAAGCTCGACTTGTTGCGAAAGGTTTTCGACAAGTTCAAGGGGTTGACTATGATGAGACTTTCTCACCCGTGTCCGAATCATGTTAGCTATTGCTGCATTTTATGATTATGAAATTTGGCAAATGGATGTCAAAACTGCATTCTTGAATGGATTTCTGGAAGAAGAGTTGTATATGATGCAGCCAAAAGGTTTTGTTGATCCAAAAGGTGCTAACAAAGTGTGCAAGCTCCTACGATCCATTTATGGACTGGTGCAAGCATCTCGGAGTTGGAATAAACGCTTTGATAGTGTGATCAAAGCATATGGTTTTATACAGGCTTGACTTTTGGAGAAGCCTGTATTTACAAGAGAGTGAGTGGGAGCTCTGTAGCATTTCTGATATTATATGTAGATGACATATTGTTGATCGGAAGGGATACTTGAATAAAAGTTTTTCAATGAAAGACCTCGGTGAAGTTGCTTACACATTGAGCATCAAGATCTATATAGATAGATCAAGACGCTTGATAAGATTTTTCAATGAGTAGATACCTTGATAAATTTTTGAAATAGTTCAAAATAGAACAGTCAAAGAAGGAGTTCTTGCCAGTGATGCAAAGGTGTGAAGTTGAGTAAGACTCAAGACCGGACCATGGCAGAAAATATAAAGAGAATGAAAAGTCATTCCCTATGCCTCAGTCATAGTTTCTATAAAGTATGCTATGCTGTGAACCAGACATATTGTATACCTTGCTCTGAGTTTGGCAAAGGAATATAATTTTGATCTAATAGTAGATCACTGGACAGCGGTCAAGAATATCCTTAGTGAGGACTAAGGAGATGTTTCTCGATTATGGAGGTGATAAAAGAGTTCGTTGTAAAAGTTACATCGGTGCAAACTTTTTACACTGATCCAGATGACTCTAAGTCTCAATTTGGATACATATTGAAAGTGGGAGCAATTAAGCTAGAGTAGCTCCATACAGAGCATTGTAGACATAGAATATTTGCAAAATACATGCGGCTCTGAATATGACAGACCCGTTGACTAAGCTTCTCTCACGAGCAAAACATGATCACACCGTACTACTCTTTGGGTGTTAATCACATAGCGATGTGAACTAGATTTTTGACTCTAGTAAACCCCTTGGGTGTTGGTCACATGACGATGTGAACTGTGGGTGTTAATCATATACATATATGAATATTGGTGTTAAATCACATGGCGATGTGAACTAGATATTGACTCTAGTGCAAGTGGGAGACTGAAGGAAATAT
Source organism: Triticum timopheevii (assembly GCA_963921465.1). Classification (NCBI taxonomy): domain Eukaryota; kingdom Viridiplantae; phylum Streptophyta; class Magnoliopsida; order Poales; family Poaceae; genus Triticum; species Triticum timopheevii. The sequence goes on from OY997274.1 coordinate 594,506,113, forward strand.
GCCCTAGAGGCAATAATAAAGTTATTATTTATTTCCTCATATCATGATAAATGTTTATTATTCATGCTAGAATTGTATTAATTGGAAACATAATACATGTGTGAATACATAGACAAACCTAATGTCACTAGTATGCCTCTACTTGACTAGCTTGTTGATCAAAGATGGTTATGTTTCCTAACCATAGACATGTGTTGTCATTTGATTAACGGGATCACATCATTAGGAGAATGATGTGATTGACATGACCCATTCCGTTAGCCTAGCACTTGATCGTTTAGTATATTGCTATTGCTTTCTTCATGACTTATACATGTTCCTGTAACTATGAGATTATGCAACTCCCGTTTACCGGAGGAACACTTTGGGTGCTACCAAACGTCACAACGTAACTGGGTGATTATAAAGGAGTACTACAGGTGTCTCCAAAGGTACATGTTGGGTTGGCGTATTTCGAGATTAGGTTTTGTCACTCCGATTGTCGGAGAGGTATCTCTGGGCCCTCTCGGTAATGCACATCACTATAAGCCTTGCAAGCAATGTAGCTAATGAGTTAGTTACGGAATGATGCATTACGTAACGAGTAAAGAGACTTGCCGGTAGCGAGATTGAACTAGGTATTGGATACCGACGATAGAATCTCGGGCAAGTAACATACCAATGACAAAGGGAACAACTTATGTTGTTATGCGGTTTGACCGATAAAGATCTTCGTAGAATATGTAGGAACCAATATGGGCATCCAGGTTCCGCTATTGGTTATTGACCGAGAATAGTTCTAGGTCATTTCTACATAGTTCTCGAACCCGTAGGGTCTACACGCTTAACGTTACGATGACAGTTTTATTATGAGTTTATAAGTTTTGATGTACCGAAGTTTGTTCGGAGTCCCGGATGTGATCACGGACATGACGAGGAGTCTCGAAATGGTCGAGACATAAAGATTGATATATTGGAAGCCTATGTTTGGACATCGGAATAGTTCCGGGTGAAAACGGGATTTTACCGGAACACCGGGGGGTTACCGGAACCCTCCCGGGGGTTAATGGGCCTTAGTGGGCCATGAGGGAGAAGAGGAGGGCCGGCCAGGCAGGCCGCACACCCCCTCCCCCCTAGTCCGAATAGGAAAAGGAAGGGGGGGCGGCGCCCCCCTTTCCTCTTTCCCTCCCCCCAAGTCCTAATCCAACTAGGAAAGGGGGGGAGTCCTACTCCCGGTGGGAGTAGGACTCCTCCGGCGCGCCTCCTCCTAGGGCCGGCGCACCCCTTCCCCCTTGCTCCTTTATATACGGGGGCAGGGGGAACCCTAGAACACACAAGTTGATCTACGGATCGTTCCTTAGCCGTGTGCGGTGCCCCCCCTCCACCATATTCCACCTCGGTCATATCGTCGCGGAGTTTAGGCGAAGCCCTGCGCCGGTAGAACATCATCATCGTCACCACGCCGTCGTGCTGACAGAACTCATCCCCGACGCTTTGCTGGATCGGAGCCCGGGGATCGTCATCGAGCTGAACGTGTGCTGAACTCGGAGGTGCCGTACGTTCGGTACTTGGATCAGTCGGATCGTGAAGACGTATGACTACATCAACCGCGTTGTCATAACGCTTCCGCTTACGGTCTACGAGGTTACGTGGACAATACTCTCCCCTCTCGTTGCTATGCCATCACCATGATCTTGCGTGTGCGTAGGAATTTTTTTGAAATTACTACGTTCCCCAACACTGATGGGAGTAGAAAAAGATGCACATGCAGACACATGGGGTGGTGGGGTAGTAGAGCAAGGCCGCTTTCGGAGAACTTATACCTGAGGGTCATCGGGATGTCGGCGGCGGCAGGTCGGATCTACGGACAATACGGCAGGGAGGAACAAGGGTCGGAGGACCTCCCGAGCCGGCGCTGTGTCGGAGAGAATGGCACGGGCAGAGGATCGGGCCCCTCCGGCAGCTGTGGGTTTCCTCCCTCTGCGGCGATGACCGCGTGAACGATGCACCTTTTAGTCCTGTACACACACCGGCCGAAGGGATCCGGCCGGATCTGTGAGCAGCAGTTAACAGAGAGAAAATGTTGCTACCGCTGTCTTGTTTATATCTGGAGAGGATGAGAGAATGAATAGAGCAACCATAGTAAAGCAAGCGCTCAGGCCCCTATGTCCATATATAGTGGAGTGATTATCTTTTTTCTCTCCACAACAAGCGTTTCAATTTGTGTAGGTGGCATTAAAGAAAAGAAACTCTCTATTTAAGGTGACTACTCTAGGACTCCTACTTACTACTACAGTAGTATTGTTCACTTGTGCTCCCCGCCCCTCCATTCATTGAACAACCCCACGGGTGAATAAACATACAGTAAGTACTGTATTTATATAGAACAAACAAGCTCGAACTATTTTCGCATAGTTAAAAGTTGAGGGCGGGGCTTTTCCTGGCAGTACGCGCGGCAGTTTTCGGGTAGGCGGTTTGACATAGAGGCGAGGTGGGTGAGCCAGTGGGGTTGTGCGATTTGACGGCGCGTTACTGCTGGAAAGTCTTGTGATATGACCACTCACTATAGTCATGAATTACTGGCGCTCTGACCGGGGTGATGCCCCCCTTCCGTTCTGCGCTCTAATCTGGTGCATGACACGTCGACCCGGATGCTGGCTCTCCCACATGTCGGAGTAGTAAGAAGGAGCAAAGAATGACGCGGTATATACTAGTACTATACTACTCCCTCCGTTCCTAAATACAAGTCTTTGGAGAGATTTCACTATGGACCACATACGGAGAAAAATGAGTGAATCTACACATAAAATGCATCTATATACATCTGTATGTGGTCCACAGTGAAATATCTATGAAGACTTATATTTAGGAACGGAGGGAGTACTACTCAGGTCGGAGGAGTGCGAACCACGGCAGCCCAGTGAACCAGTCGTGCAAACCACGGTAGCCCAGTGAACCAGCAGTAGAAAACAATGTGGTGAAATGGCCATAAAAACAATGTGCTATGGTCCACATTGTAGCATGTACAGTAACACTCCTCTTTGTTTGGATCCCTGAGTTAGAGCTAGTTTGGGTTGAAATAGCCTCAAATTATCGAAACAAGAGGGGTTAGTTTGAGCTAGTTTGCTCTAACCCAGCTAAAAAAACTAGCCCGGTGGAGAGGTTCTAATTGTGTTAGTTATCCTCGGGCGCACTAAAAGAGAACTAAAAAAATCTCACCTGACCGCACCAGATCGCTCCCCTAAAAAAATCTCACATGCCCGCACCAGATCGCTGCCCCCCCTCCCGCACAACTCCTCTTTGTTCCCCATAGGGCCGCCCGCCCAAGTGACGCTCGCCCTCTCTCTCCTCCGGCCGCCCTCTCCTTCCGGCCTTCGCCGCCCTACTCCGGCCGCCCTCTCCCTCCGACCTTCGAAGGTCGCCCCGCTCCCCCTTCACCAGTCGTTTTTCTCCCTCTGTCGTGCGCGGCGGCGGCACATCTACCAGGGAGGTCGCGAGAGGGGTGAGTTTGTTCGTTCCCAATACAAGAAATATTTCAACTTATGACCACCACTATTGGTCACTGAAAGGTCACAAATTTCCATTTATGACCTTTTTGTGACCAAAAACAGAAGGTCAAAAGCTGGCCGTCGTAAACTGACTATAGCGACCTTTCTTCTGGAATGGTCAAAGACGTTTACGACCAAAATATTCCTACTGTGGCGTTTTGGTCACTAGCAACCTCACCAGGCTACGTAGGCATCCAGCGTGGCAAGCTGATGTGGCACAAGATTCAGCCCAGTCCAATTAGGTGTTTTACATGGGCCGAGCCCAACAATTCTAGATTTTTTCCAAGTCAATTCTTGTGGGCTACATGGGCCAAGCACAATATTTCAGCGCCTTTATTTTTGGGCCTTGGCCTTCTTACAATCATTTATTTTCTATTTTCAATCATTATATTTTAGCGCTGGTCCCACTAGTCATAATGCCATACAACGGTCCCACATGTCAGAAATTTCAAAAATGCTCAGATTTTATTCACAAGTGGTTCCCACTGGTCAAGTTTCCATTTCACATCTTTTCAACATACATAATCACTATTTCAAACATACACTAGTCTTTTACAATCTGTTACAATATTACAAAGGTGCATCTTAAATTTTTCTCACTCATCAGATTGTTCATCAAGTAACACTACGTCTACTACAATCTGTAGATAGTCTATTACAACCCCAATATGCCTACTGTTACAATATTACATTATTTATAGTCTAACACAGAGACAACTCTTTGCTGAGTAGGGCTATACAGCTTCGAACTTCAAATTCCATAGACCTGGAGCTCCTGTAAAAGAGTGAACACATAGACTACCAGCATTAGATTATTAGATTATTCCTGGACTATCAAAAAATTATATATTGAAAGAGATCTCATAGAAATGTAGATTTACGGGCCAAATATATGATAAAGCAATAGATTCAGCCAACTTTAAAGACCTAGATGTTTGTGATGCATCTTCACAGAACCACAAGAACACTAGATATAGTATAATATGCTTCCAGGAGACCACAAGAGCATCAATCAGCAGCAGGTATATAGCTAGCAAACTATCTACTAGACATCATCGACACTTGAACCATAACATGCATGTCCAGCACCGAAACAAAAAATGGGACCATAACATGCATGTCCAGCAAGGAAACAAAAAATGGGACAAGTACTAATGCTGTATAACATGTACAGGAAGGCCATCCAATCGTTTCAACCAAATCCTAATAAACCAGCGACACTCTAATACTACTAATTACCAGCAGCGAATAAAATAGCCGAATGAGGCAACAACACTTGATCATCGACACAACAGTCAGCAAGGACTCAACGACGACGCAAAAAGCATCAAAATCCTAACTAACCCATAAACTTGTCAGCATTTTGTCAGCTCACTCTTTCAATATATAACCCATAAACTAAACCATAAGCACTACATCATTTGCTAAACTTGTCATCTAAAGAACTCTATCTCGAAAGGCCTGAAAGAAGATAACATAAGCACCAAAACACCCTAACCACCACCAATTCTCTTCATAGTTGATCTGATGTAAAAAAGTAAGCAATATGATACATCAGCAGGCTAGTAGTATATATCACTCATGTAGCTATATAGGACTGATGAGTATATGAGCATCAGCTATATAGGACTGATGAGTATATGAGCAGCAGCTATATAGGACTGATGATGCATGTACTACCTGGGAAAGAGCCACCACCAGCAGTTTGTTATAGTAGCAGGGTCAGTGAACTTTCCAAATATGGATTCAGCAAATGCATAGTGAGTTCACTTGTTAATTGGCTAGTTGAATTCTACTAATAACCTACAGAACAACTAAAACAGTGCTGCTATATATAGACACGCAGCGTAGATGAGAAAAATGCTTCCACCTTGTTTCAACAGAACTTTATATGGGATAGGGCAGGTAATTTATGCATGCCTGACTCAAAAGGTTAAAAGCATGCCTTCACAAAACAAATGATCATGCATATGAACTAGATAGAAGAACGATCTTCATCCTAAGCAATTGTTTGCAGCAAACAGAAGGTTTAGAAAACTTATCCAGAAAGTGACAGGTGAATAACTGAATATGAGGTTACAAATGTCAAATAGAGTCGATGCAACATTCTTGGGATATATGTGATAGGGCAGAAAACACAAAATGCAGTTGGGGTGGAAAATTAAATCAACAATCAAGTTATTAGCTAGGGAACCATTGGTATCACTAAAATGTTGGACGAGTCATGGCTGGCTCGCTAATAAGGAGACCATAGTCTTCATGGCCATCACTCTTCTTGTGCTTCCATACACCTGCATGACAGATTTATATCAAAACTTGATACAAGAAGTGTCGTGCAAAAACTATTGGTGGAACAACAAATTTTGACAGGAAATGGAGTCAGACAGATAACTAGCTACCTGGGAAACAATGGAGATAAACAAAGAACAACAGGCCTAGGTTTAACAGAGAAATCCTACCATCAGTACAGAAATAACAGGTCGCAAACATCAATGAACAATATGGAAAAAGTTAGAAATTACATGATTTTACAGTTACAATTTATAAGGTAGCAACTAGCAGCAAGCACAAGCAGCATTAGCTAGTAGTAGCAGCTAGCAGCAAGTAGCAACGGCAAGCAAACGGCAGCACCTAGCAAAATCAATAAGCCAGGAACCAAAGCAAGCAGCTAAAGCAGTAGCTAGCAACCAAACCACCACCAGCACGACCAGCAGCAGCCAGCAAGCAAACTAAGTAAGACTAGTCTACTTCACTTACAGTCAACTACTGAAGCAGGTACATTATGGGCCGACAAAGTACAGAGCAGAGCAGCAGAGCATGCCCAACTTTGAGCATGCCAGACAAGAAGAGAAGAAGAGGATGGGGCTCACCTGCCTGAAGAAAAGAAGAGCTCGTGGCGGACGAGGTCGTAGAACAGCAGCCTGCGGTGCGGGGGAGAGCCCGACAGGAAGATCCAGCGGCGTGGGGAGGAGGAGAGGAAGATCCGGCGCCGCGGGGAGGGGGGCGTGCGGCTGCCGGCGGCGTGAGATCCACACCTGGGCGTGAGATCTTCGTCGTTCCCCGGCTTACCTAGGCGAGAAAAGCACCAAATCAGCGTCAGATGTGGCGAAAGAGGAAAACAAACCGGATCCGGAACGAGGAGAACGGGCGAGAGCGTCCTTACCCTTCGGTCAGGCGGACGCTTGACGAGGCGGATGCTATCCTTGACACATGCTGCCATGAAGATCCGACGGGTTGCGGCGCATGTTGAGGTACGGTGGGAAGGGAGGTGGCTTGGGGTGGCGATGCTGCTTGTGGTGGGGAAGGAAGGGGTCTGGGTGGCGATGCGGTGAGGAAGGGCGCAGGGAGGCCATGGATGCAGTGAGGAAGGGCTCGTCGGTGGAGCCCCTCCCCCACCGCGGGGCCGGGTGTGGGTCACCTCCCACGAAAGGAGACAGAGACGGAGCCGGCGCGGACATGGATGGGACTCGGACGCGCGGCGGAGGTGGTTGCCGAGGCGGGCGTGGAGACGGTGTGGGTCGCCGGGATTCGTGGCGTGGAGGAGGCGCCGTGAGGAGGGGAGGAGGAGAGGGCGAGGGAAGGAGGGCGCCACCGCCGGCGACGGGAAGCGAGAGAGAGAGGAAGGCGGCGTCGATCTGGATCGGGGAGAGAGAGAGGGAGGCGGCGTCGATCTGGATCCAGAGGGAGGAGTGGTGTGCGGCGGCGGTGGGGGGGTGTGTTAGGGCTAGTTTTTTTAGAAGTGTTAGGGCTAGGTGGGTGAGAGGGTGGGGGGCGAGGGCTACCGTTGGATCCACGAGCATCCAACGGTGCTTGATGCATGATCCGCGTGAGATGGCTATGGCCCAATCAGAACGCAGTACGCGTGTATAACGTTATGACCATTTAGTATTGGACGTTATGACCATTCAAAATTGGTCGTGGTCAAATAAAAATAAAGTGTAAAATCATGTCACCATTTTAATTTTTATGTTTTGAGTGTCCAAAATGAATTTTTTTTTTGTGAAGAGGCTATCAAATATTTGCACGAGGTGCATCTTGGAATTCCAAACAAAGTTGTCTAAGAGAGTTTTCATTTTCTTTGCACGGAAAATTCATTTTTTATTTTTTGAGTGCTCGAAATGAGGTTTTTTTGTGAAGAACCTACCAAATAATTATTGCAAAATTGCACCAAATAATTTTTCTAAAATACTAGGCCATATTTAATGCACAATTGACCAAATGGTTCGGTGTAAAAAGTTTTGATCCACCTCTGGTGAAAAAGACAAATTTCCGCCGATTCAGTTGGAAGCGGGTCAAATTTGAACTGCAGCTACCTCATAGGTTGCTCTTTATTTTTTCAAAAAATCATTTCTAGGTACATAAGTATCTATTTAATCATAGAAACACCAAAAAAATTCCAAGAGTCAACCACTAGCTAGGAACGGTCAAGCCCGCCGTTTTGACCGCATTTTGAAACGGGCATAAAAAATTCAAAAAAAATCAAAAAATTGGAAAACCTTCGCATTGTGTGATTATATGTGACCAAGTTTCCAGGAAAAATAATAAACTTGTAATACGGTAATTATTTTAAAAAAGTGTTCTTAGAAATGAGCTATCATGCGTGAAGATTCATGGCTTTCAAGCCAAATGATCAATCTTATGGCCACATTCATGGCATAGTTTGTTCAAATGATCTCATATTGTGCACGAGGGTGCATCTTGGAATTCCAAACAATGTTGCCTAAGGAAGTTTTCATTTTCTTTGCACGGAAAATTCATTTTTCATTTTCCGAGTGCCCGAAAGGAGGTTTTTTTGTGAAGGAACTACCAAATAATTGTTGCAAAATTGGACCAAATCATTTTTATAAAATACTAGGCCATATTTAATGCATAATTGACCAAATGGTTGGGTGTAAAAAGTTTTGATCTACCTCTGGTGAAAAAGACAAATTGTCGTCGATTCAGTTGGAAACGGGTCAAATTTGAATTGTAGCTGCCTCATAGTTTGCTCTTTATTTTTTCAAAAAATCATTTCTAGGTACATAAGTATCTATTTAATCATAGAAACACCAAAAAAATCCAAGAGTCAACCACTAGCTAGGAACTGTCAAGCCCGCCGTTTTGACCGCATTTTGAAACGGGCATAAAAAATTCAAAAAAAATCAAAAAATTGGAAAACCTTCGCATTGTGTCATTATATGTGACCAAGTTTCCAGGAAAAATAATAAACTTGTAATACGGTAATTATTTTAAAAAAGTGTTCTTAGAAATGAGCTATCATGCGTGAAGATTCATGGCTTTCAAGCCAAATGATCAATCTTACGGCCACATTCATGGCATAGTTTGTTCAAATGATCTCATATTGTGCACGAGGGTGCATCTTGGAATTCCAAACAATGTTGCCTAAGGAAGTTTTCATTTTCTTTGCACGGAAAATTCATTTTTCATTTTCCGAGTGCCCGAAAGGAGGTCTTTTTGTGAAGGAACTACCAAATAATTGTTGCAAAATTGGACCAAATCATTTTTATAAAATACTAGGCCATATTTAATGCATAATTGACCAAATGGTTGGGTGTAAAAAGTTTTGATCTACCTCTGGTGAAAAAGACAAATTGCCGTCGATTCAGGTGGAAACGGGTCAAATTTGAACTATAGCTGCCTCATAGTTTGCTCTTTATTTTTTCAAAAAAATCATTTCTAGGTACATAAGTATCTATTTAATCATAGAAACACCAAAAAATTTCCAAGAGTCAACCACTAGCTAGGAACGGTCAAGCCCGCCGTTTTGACCGCATTTTGAAACGGGCATAAAAAATTCAAAAAAAAATCAAAAAATTGGAAAACCTTCGCATTGTGTCATTATATGTGACCAAGTTTCCAGGAAAAATAATAAACTTGTAATACGGTAATTATTTTAAAAAACTGTTCTTAGAAATGAGCTATCATGCGTGAAGATTCATGGCTTTCAAGCCAAATGATCAATCTTATGGCCACATTCATGGCATAGTTTGTTCAAATGATCTCATATTGTGCACGAGGGTGCATCTTGGAATTCCAAACAATGTTGCCTAAGGAAGTTTTCATTTTCTTTGCACGGAAAATTCATTTTTCATTTTCCGAGTGCCCGAAAGGAGGTTTTTTTGTGAAGGAACTACCAAATAATTGTTGCAAAATTGGACCAAATCATTTTTATAAAATACTAGGCCATATTTAATGCATAATTGACCAAATGGTTGGGTGTAAAAAGTTTTGATCTACCTCTGGTGAAAAAGACAAATTGCCGTCGATTCAGCTGGAAACGGGTCAAATTTGAACTGTAGCTGCCTCATAGTTTGCTCTTTATTTTTTCAAAAAATCATTTCTAGGTACATAAGTATCTATTTAATCATAGAAACACCAAAAAAATTCCAAGAGTCAACCACTAGCTAGGAGCGGTCAAGCCCGCCGTTTTGACCGCATTTTGAAACGGGCATAAAAAATAAAAAAAAATCAAAAAATTGGAAAACCTTCGCATTGTGTCATTATATGTGACCAAGTTTCCAGGAAAAATAATAAACTTGTAATACAGTAATTATTTTAAAAAAGTGTTCTTATAAATGAGCTATCATGCGTGAAGATTCATAGCTTTCAAACCAAATGATCAATCTTATGGCCACATTCATGGCATAGTTTGTTCAAATGATCTCATATTGTGCACGAGGGTGCATCTTGGAATTCCAAACAATGTTGCCTAAGGAAGTTTCCATTTTGTTTGCACGGAAAATTCATTTTTCATTTTTTGAGTGCCCAAAAGGAGGTTTTTTTGTGAAGGAACTACCAAATAATTGTTGCAAATTGGACCAAATCATTTTTATAAAATACTAGGACATATTTAATTCACAATTGACAAAATGGTTGGGTGTAAAAATTTTTGATCCACCTCTCGTGAAAAAGACAAATTTCTGCTAATTCAGTTGGAAGCGGTTCCAATTTGAACTGCAACTGCCTCATAGTTTGCTATTTATTTTTTCCAAAAATCATTTCTAGTTACACAAGGACCTATTTAATCATAAATACATGGTTTGGTGGCGATACGTCGATGTTCGGGCGGTGGCCGAGGGCCCCAACTCTAGAGCGCGTAAACTCGCATGCCCGCCGCATGATCACCTCGTGACCGTGGTGTTGCCATGTGTTCTGGGTGGCCTAGGCATGTCTAGTGGGTTGGGCACTCCCTAGGTTGGTGCTAGGAATAAAATTACAACATAAGATTCTCACGAGGAGACCGATCAATGCTCAAACATGAATTAGCAGCCAAGTGTTTGATTAGCGGTACGGGAAATGTACATGGCTAATGGGCGTGAGTTTTGGCTGAGGTTGATCAGTTACTAAGAAGAACGTCTTCACAAATTTTCAGCTCAAAAGGAGGAGCCTAGGTGGTACTTGCTTTGCAAACCACCACACTGGACATAAATACGAATGTTGAAGCTCGGCTCAAAATAATGAATGGATTGAGCTGGCATTTGGTGGAGGATAGTTATTTGGGCATAGGAAAGCACTGTAGAAAATGGATACCATTTGGACATGCCAAAGTGGTACTTCCTTCACAAAGTGCTGCTCTGAACAGAATAGGAAAATGAATATTTTTGAATTAGTTTTGAACTAGGCAAGGAAGGTTTTTACATATTTGACGAAGATATGACCCAAAGAATTTATGAGATTTTTTTGGGAATTTTGGGAATGACAGAAATATAGGTTGCTTCACAACCTAGGGCAAAAACTGCCACATGGACATGACACATAGGCAAAACTGATGAGGTGGTGCCTAGTCATAGCAACCCACCACAATTTACAAGGCTATGACCATCTATATTGGTCATTAACAATTAGAAATAAGGCAGCGGACTAGCGCTGTTAGCTTTATGACCATTTCATGTAAGGAAATTATGACCTTTCTGCCAAAATGGTCGCAATGGTTTAGGGTTTGGAGCCCCTCGAACAGCTTTTGACCAATTGGTCTCAAATGGTCATAAATCTATGACCAATTCTTCCAGGGTCACTGACAGAAGGTCATCAGTTAGTATATTTCTTGTAGTGTCCTTCTATGTCTCACGGCCATATCATTGATCTTGCTTGCTCTAGCGCTAATTCTAATTTGGAAAAGTAGATCCTGATCAAACTTGCTATAGATTTGTTGTGCACGCATGGAATTGTTTGATGCTGCTTGAGGAGGTAATAAATCTTTCTAGAGGCCCAAAGATTCAGGTCACCTTTCTAGGTATTTCAATTTCAGGATTGCATTATTTGTAGAGGCCCAAAGATTCAGTTCACCTTTCTAGGTATTTCAATTTCAGGCTTGCATTGTTTCTAGAGGCCCAAAGATTTAGTTCACCTTTCTAGGTATTTGAGTTTCAGGCTTGCATTATTTCTAGAGGCCCAAAGATTCAGTTCACCTTTCTAGGTACTCCCTCCTTCCATCTATATAGGGCCTAATGTGTTTTTAAGACCACCTTTGACTATTGACAAGATTAATAGTACATGACATGCACAATGTGAAAGTTATATCACTGAAAGCTCCTTTCACACACGAATTTAACGATGTACTTTGCGTAAGTTGCATGTCATATATTATTGCTCTAATATTTGGTCAAAGTTATCCTTGAAAAATGAATTAGGCCCTATATAGATGGAAGGAGGGAGTATTTCAGTTTCAGGTTTGCATTATTTCTAGAGGCCCAAAGATTCAGTTCACCTTTCTAGGTATTTCAGTTTCAAGCTTGCATAATTTTTAGAGGCCCAAAGATTCAGTTCACCTTTCTAGGTATTTAAGTTTCAGGCTTGCATTATTTCTAGAGGCCCAAAGATTCAGTTCACCTTTCTAGGTATTTCAGTTTCAGGCTTGCATTATTTCTAGAGGCCCAAAGATTCAGTTCACCTTTCTAGGTATTTTAGTTACAGGCTTGCATTATTGCTAGAGGCCCAAAGATTAAGTTCCCAGTCGGCGGGAAGCGGCCCTGCTACCCATGCCGGTGTCGACCTCAACTCACAAGGGCCGGCGTCGGAGGGGTTCCCGGGGCTTGGGCTCTACAGAGCCTTCCTCCAGAGCGACGATGGCGAGCTCCTCCCTCGGTGCGTGAGGGGCTCCGGGCTCCCTCCCTATCGTGAACAACTTCCGGGATGAGTTAGCTCATTCTTTGTTTCATGAACTGTTTTTTATTTTGTGAAGCTTGATTGACGACTTCTATGTTTAAGTGGGATATCTCATTTGTATGGACAAAGTAAAAATTATCATGTTTTGCATGCTTGATTTGTATAGATGGTCCGTTTATGTCAATTGTGAGCAGGAGGAGGCCACAAAAGAGCTGGCCACACCAAAAGCGTGCTTGGATCCATGTCGGAGTAATGGGCCACGGGTAGGCTAACCCGAGTCCCAGAACCTTTCAAGACATCGGGGCAGACTGCACCCCTCAAGTACCTACGGCGACTCCAAGACGAGCCGAGTCCTAGAGGTGACTCCAAGATGGAAGAGTCCCAGAGGCGACTCCCATTCAAGCCGAGTCCCAGAGGCGACTCCAAGGAAGCCAACTATGGGGAGTCGGCCCGCAACTCCCACCACCCGATAATTAAAGGCATACATGGCCACAGTGCGCCATTCCCGCGGAGATCTCCGCCCGGTGCGGCACTGTGCCATACCAGCCCTGACATCAGCCCTCGAGGCGGGGCCCTGTGACCACGACCTCCTGTCTGTACGGCCCAAAGACGGCGGGGCCTACCAGTCAGCGAGAGTATTGAAGACGGCGAGAGCGCCGAGAGTCGGACCCGTTGGGAGTCGGCCTCCTGGAGTCGGCCGGTGTCGTGGTTCTAAGTCTGACAGTAGAATGGGGGGTAGGTATGGAGAGGCAAGATCCTAGCTATGGAGCAGTTGTAAGGACAAGGGATGTACGAGTTCAGGCCCTTCTCGGTGAAGTAACAACCCTACGTCTCGGAGCCCGGAGGCGGTCGACTGGATTATGTGTGTATGGATTACAAGGGTGCGAACCCTTTACACTTAGGAGGGGGTGGCTTATATAGTGTCTGCCAGACCCCTCCGGCCCTCAGTTATGCAGGGTTTAAAGTACATTAAAGCTAGGCGTTACTGGTAACGCCTTACATAAAGTGTCCTAAATGCCATAAAGACTACTTAATTACAGACAGTTTGGATGCAGAGTGGCTCTTGATCTCCTAGTGGTCGATTGAGTCTTCATGGTCGAGTCCTTCGAGTCCGTCGAGTGAAGTCTCTCTTGGTTGACTGGAAGGTAGCTTCTTCTGAGGGTGTCCTTGGGAAGGGTACTTAGGTCAGGTCTATGACCCTACCCTAGGTACATGACTTCATCATTAGCCCCTGAATGGATTGCAGGAAATATCTCGTCTGACAGATTGATCTGGTGTTAGCGGATTTTGTGGGATCCGAATTTTGGGAAGCACGCGAAGCGGGGCGGACCGCGGCGCTTGGATGGGATAGGGCATAGACGCCTCGATTTCCGCTCCGCCTTTTTTGCCACGTATTGCGTACGCGCGACTGTTTCGGGATGTGATAGGATCGTCAGGGCCCACTCGTCAGCCACTCGGAAGCGCTCTTATAAAAGGTGCCCGGTGAGGGTTCTTTGAACAGTATCTCCCCATTCTTTTCTCCTGTCCTCTCCCTCTCCGCCTTCCGTGCCTGTTCTCGCCTCTGCCCATCCACTCCTCATGCGCTTCGTCGGCGACAATGGTGAAGGAGAAGACAGCGGCTTTGGAGCGTGCGGAGAAGGCGACGGAGACGGGGAAGGCGAAAGGGAGAGCGCCCAGTCGGGGCGGGTCCTCGTCCAGGTCCCGCTTGCCGCATGGCTGGGTACAAGGGGACTGGATCCGCTCGACCATCACGGAGACGGATCTCACTGAGATGGCCAACGAGGGCTTGATCCCCCACGGGGCAGCGAGGCTCCCGGGGAACGAGTGGCAGCCACAGCCGCAGGAGGGTGAGTGCATCCTTCTAGCTACTCACGTCGACCGTGGATTCTCTCTGCCTCCGAGTGTTTTCTTCCGTGGTTTCTTGAATTTCTTTGGGGCGCAACTCCACCATTTCAATCCAAATTCCATTGCCTACCTTGCTGCCTTCGTGTCCATGTGCGAGAACTTCCTGGGCTGTCAACCGCACTGGGGTCTCTTTAAGCACATATTCACTTGTCGCTCACAGACAGTGAAAAAGGCGAGTCCGGATGACGATAGGACTAAGGTTATTCAGATGTGCGGGGGTCTTGGGATTCAGATGAGGAGCAAAAGTACCTTTCCGGCCATGACTCTTCCTAAGTCGGTCAGAGGGTGGCAGTCGACTTGGTTCTACTGCCAAGACGAGTCGAGGCCGGGGCAGTCGACTGGTCTACCTCCGTTTTCCATGGACCGAGTGGACAAGCCCTCTTCTCTGAAGGTGCTTCCCAAGGAGAAAGCCCAAGTGAAGATGTTGATGGAGCGTGTAGTCTAGTTAGTTAGGGAAGGAGTGACGGGTATGGACCTTCTGGAGGTCTTCCTTAGGCGGCGCATCCAACCACTTCAGTACTGAGGCCATCCTATGTGGCTGTACTGCGGAACCGAGGATGAAACTCGGGTTCATCCAGAAGCAGTCGACGATGCCACATTGGAGAGGTGGATGGCCGCGACCACAGGGAATAAAGACAACCCTCGAGGAGCCAGGAGGATTCCGCCACTCGACCATTCTTACAATCCGAACACGGTATGCCCACTTTATCTTCAATTGTAATCTTGCTAAACTTATTCTTCTTTTGCTGCAAATTGGCCGATTGATCTTCGTTTTGCTGTCTGTCAGGCCAGCACCAAACTATACTCGATGCCCAATGGAGCACAGACGCCGACTGAAGAGGAGGAAGGAAGTGGCGGCGAAAGCCAGGAGGAGTGGGATTCGGATGCTGCTGATGATGATGAAGGTGATGACTCTGGTGAGGAGGAAGAGGAGGAGGAGGAGGAGGAAGTTGCACCGCCTCGCTCGGAAAGACGCTCGAAGATCGTCCATGACCCTGCAACCGAGCGTGGTAAGGGGGCCGCAACCGTCGTTCAGTCGACCAAGCACCCTCAAACCACTTCTCCGGTGCCGACCGAGAAAGCTCCGAAGCAATCCAGGGTGGCGCCGTCGAAGCCGGCCAAGGTCTTGCCGAAGATGAAGGTGGTGATCCCCACTATCTCAGGGTAATGATGCCACTTGAGTTTTTCTGTTCCACATGAACTTATTTTTGGTCGACTCATGAATTAACCGACTGACTTCTGGTACTGCAGCACTGCTACTTCTGATACCTCGGCCAGGGCTGACGATCACGAGATGGAAGACGCTGCCACTTCAAAACCTGGTACGACTTTCATAATTCTATCTTCAGTCGATTGGATCTTTTTCTCTAATTTTGATTCTTTTCTGTAGCTCTGTCCGATGTTGTTATTACCCTTCCTGACGACGATGATGAAGAACCACTGAGGCCAAGGAGGAACAAGAAGGCGTCTGCTGGCAGGGCGACTCAGGACGTGCCAGCATCTGAGACACTGGTCGCGGAGGGAGAAACCATCACTCGGCCTACCGTATCTTTTGCGGTGTCGCTGGCGAGTGCTCGCCCCTCATCATCGAGTGCTGCACAGCCGTCACTTTTCTCGACCCACTTCATCCCAGAGGACCAAGCCAGTGCTGCGAAAGAAGCAATACGCCAGGCGGGAGTCATGATGGAGCAAGTGAAGGCCATCCGAGAAGCCAGCCAAGCCGCCTACGACGCCAGTTCAGCTCTTCAGAGCAATGTTCAGGTCAGTCGGTCACTGCCTGTTCTGTTAGGATATGATATCTGAAAATTCTTCTTTCTGAAATTCCTAGTAATTGTCTTACACCCACTGGGTGTGTCGATTGAAACTCTTAGTTAGTGGGGGCACGCTGAGTGCACCCACTGGGTGTAGTCCCCGAGGCTATGGTGGACTGCTGGCAGTCGACCATAGCCTTTATATCTTAAGTTTTTCCTTCATTCAATTAGATCGAATGGATTTAGAGACCGGTGGGGGCACGCTGAGTGCACCCACTGGGTGTAGTCCCCGAGACTGTGGTCGACTACTGGCAGTTGACTACAGTCTGAAGAACATGTCCTCTTGTTGTTTTTTTTGTTGGTCGACTGGTCGACTCTAACTTGATAGAACTAGTGGGGGCATGCTGAGTGCACCCACTGGGTGTAGTCCCCGAGACTATGGTCGAATGTTTGTATTCAGCTATAGTCTTAGAAACATATGATTTTTCCTTAGTCACTCGGAAGTTAATTGTCTTTGACACTTGGTCGATTGGTTCTTCGTAGAAATCCTGTGACCTTGCAGCCCATTACACTGAGTTGGAGAACAAACACATCCAGCTCAAGCTTGATCTGAAGCTGGCCCAGGAGAATTTGACGAAGGCGAAGGAGGAAGCTAAAGGTATGCTTGGTGAGGTTTTCGACGACTGCCTTTGCCCCTCATTTGTTTCAAATTCTGACCTTGCTGTAATTTTACAGGCAAAGTGAAGGATGCCCAGAGGAAGAAAGACCTTGAGTTGGCTCAAATGCAGAAAACAACTTTAGAGAAGACCAAACTCGCAGACGAGAAATTGGCTTCGGTCACCAAACTTGAAGAAGAAAACACTAATCTGAGAGCTGCTCTTGATGTTGCCAACAAAGAGGTAAGTCGACTGAAAAGCGATAAGATTGCTCTGAGTGACAAGGCCAGTGAGTTGGTGGGGAAGAAGAACGATCTGGAGGCTTATCTGGGCGGACTCGCCAAGAAGCTATTCCTCATGCTCGAAGGTAATCTTTTGCACCAAACAGGTATTCTAACTGTGATTTTGCCATTCGACTGTTGTCTTGACTTGGTGGTTGTGCTTGCAGAATTCTGCCAGAGTTTTGAAGAGGAGACTAGTCGACTGGAGCCAAACCTGGACCCCATCAACTCTCCTGTGACGGATGAAGTCGCCCTGAACGTGTTCCAGCTCGAATCTCGTGTTGCTGCCGTCGTTGATTATCTCGCAAGGCTGAAGGTCGCCACTTCCCGCATCGACACCACACTCTGGCCCAGAGAGATGCTCCAGAATGATCTCGAGTCTCTGATGACTCGACTGAACACAGTCCCAAGTCGAGAGCAGGAGTGGAAGAAGTCTTCTGCCAGGTGTGGCGCGGACGTTGCTCTATCTTTTGCCCGAGTCCATTGCAAGGATGCACGAGAAGACAAATTGGCGGCTCTTCGGGTGGCTAACACAAAGAAGCACGACTTTCGGTCTTTCATGGAGACCTTCATCGCCGCCGCCACTCGGATTGCTGATGGGATCGACCTTGACGAGTTCGTTGCACCTTCCAGCCCTCCACAGGAGGGGTAAAAAACTTTTTGAGCTCGACACTTTAAATTTTCCTCGGTATGCCGAGTGATTTTGTAACCGACAAACCTTAACAGGCTTAGCGCCTGAGCACTTTCGGTTCCGTTAAGTATTTATCCGAACTTGGATTCGACGTTTGAATATGCTTGTATTTGGTTTGAGATGTCTTTTGTAGGTTAAAGCGAGGTGTTTACTGCAATCGACTTGTTCCCCAATTCACTTAGGCAGGCACGGGGCTGCAGCTAAGCCTCCGAGTGTGAGTTTCGCTCTCCACTCGGTAGGATTTTCAAAACTTAGGCGAGCACTGGGCTGCAATTAAGCCCCCGAGTGGGAGGTTTCCTCTCCACTCGGTAGGATTTTCAAAACTTAGGCGAGCACTGGGCTGCAGCTAAGCCCCCGAGTGGGAGGTTTGCTCTCCACTCGGTAGGATTTTCAAAACTTAGGCGAGCGCTGGGCTGCAGCTAAGCCCCCGAGTGGGAGGTTTGCTCTCCACTCGGTAGGATTTTCAAAACTTAGGCGAGCACTGGGCTGCAGCTAAGCCACCGAGTGGGAGGTTTGCTCTCCACTCGGTAGGATTTTCAAACTTAGGCGAGCACTGGGCTGCAGCTAAGCCCCCGAGTGGGAGGTTTGCTCTCTACTCGGTAGGATTTTCAAAACTTAGGCGAGCACTGGGCTGCAGCTAAGCCCCCGAGTGGGAGGTTTGCTCTCCACTCGGTAGGATTTTCAAAACTTAGACGAGCACTGGGCTGCAGCTAAGCCCCCGAGTGGGAGGTTTGCTCTCCACTTGGTAGGATTTTATTGTAACTTAGGCGAGTACTTGGACTGCAGCTGAGCCCCCGAGTGGAAGTCTGGCTCACCACTCGGTAGGATTTTCAAAACTTAGGCGAGCACTGGGCTGCAGCTAAGCCCCCGAGTGGGAGGTTTGCTCTCCACTCGGTAGGATTTTCAAAACTTAGGCGAGCACTGGGCTGCAGCTAAGCCCCCGAGTGGGAGATTCGCTCTCCACTCGGTAGGATTTTCTCGTTGTGCTTCTGGCGTAGCACGAAGGAGAGGGTAGCAATCGACCTGCACCTCGTCCTCCTTGCGGAGCGCACGTTGTACTTGTGGCGTAGCTCGAAGGAGAGGGTAGCAGTCGACCTGCACCTCGTCCTCCTTGCGGAGCGCACGTTGTACTTGTGGCATAGCTCGAAGGAGAGGGCAGCAGTCGACCTGCACCTCGTCCTCCTTGCGGAGCGCATGTTGTCTTTGAACTTAGGCGAGTATTTAGACTGCAGCTAAGCCCCCGAGTGGCAGTCTGGCTCACCACTCGGTAGGATTTTATTGTAACTTAGGTGAGTACTTGGACTACAGCTAAGCCCCCGAGTGGAAGTCTGGCTCACCACTCAGTAGGATTTTCAAAACTTAGGCGAGCACTGGGCTGCAGCTAAGCCCCCGAGTGGGAGTCTGGCTCACCACTCGGTAGGATTTTCAAAACTTAGGCGAGCACTAGGCTGCAGCTAAGCCCCCGAGTGGGAGTCTGGCTCACCACTCGGTAGGATTTTATTGTAACTTAGGCGAGTACTTGGACTGCAGCTAAGCCCCCGAGTGGAAGTCTGGCTCACCACTCGGTAGGATTTTATTGTAACTTAGGCGAAACGGATTCGCAGCTAAGCCTTCGAGTGGGAGGCTGGCTCGCCACTCGGTAAGGATTTTTTTTACAAACTTAGGCAAAACGGATTCGCAGCTAAGCCACCCACTGAGGGGGAATTTTATTCGACAAATAAAAGTGACAAAAATCATTGGGGAAATTATGACACTATTATCTTGCAAAATATGAACTACAGGAGTACTTTTATTACAACTCATCCGAGTGAATACTTAAGTATAAAAAGGCCGGAGCAAATCCGCATTCCAAGCTCGGGGCTTGTCGATGTTGTGCTCGACGTTGTAGAGGCAGTACGCTCCATTGTGGAGAACCTTGGTGACGATGAAGGGTCCTTCCCAAGAAGGAGCAAGCTTGTGTGGTTTCTGCTGATCCACTCGGAGAAACAAATCTCCTTCCTGGAAGGCTCGACTCTTCACGTTTTTGGTGTGGAAACGACGCAAGTCCTGTTGGTAGATGGTCGATCGGATCAGAGTCATCTCCCTTTCTTCCTCTAGAAGGTCGACTGCATCCTGTCGCGCTTGTTCTGCTTCAGCTTCGGTGTGGAGCTCGACTCGAGGAGCATTGTGGAGCAGATCACTCGGTAAAACCGCTTCAGCTCCATAGACCAAGAAGAATGGAGTTCTTCCGGTTGACCGATTAGGCGTGGTCCTTAAACCCCACAGCACCGAGGGAAGTTCATCGACCCATGCCCCAGCCGCATGCTTGAGGTCACGCATCAGTCGGGATTTCCACCCTTTGAGGATCAAACCATTGGCCCGCTCCGCTTGTCCATTGGACTGGGCATGGGCGACTGAAGCATAGTCGACTCGAGTGCCCTGAGATACGCAGAATGCCTTGAATTCTTCCGAATCGAAGTTTGATCCATTTTCAGTGATGATGCTGTGTGGGACTCCATATCTGAAAATTAGTTCTCTGATGAAGCTGACAGCAGTACCGGCGTCGAGGTTCTTGATGGGTTTAGCCTCAATCCACTTGGTGAACTTGTCGACTGCTACCAGTACATGTGTGAAACCGCTTCGTCCTGTTCTCAAGGGACCAACCATATCCAAACCCCATACTGCGAAGGGCCAGACAAGTGGAATGGTCTTCAGAATTGATGCAGGCTTGTGTGACATGTTGGAGTAAAATTGGCATCCCTCGCACTTGTCGACTATTTCCTTTGCCATTTCATTCGCCCTTGGCCAATAAAACCCGGCTCGGTATGCTTTGGCCATGATGGTCCGAGAGGACGCATGATGGCCACAGGTCCCCGAGTGGATGTCATTAAGGATTATCTGACCTTCTTCTGGAGTTATGCACTTCTGACCAACTCCAGTCGTGCTCTCTCTGTACAGCTGCCCTTTGATCACAGTAGAGGCTTTGGATCGGCGGACGATCTATCGAGCATCTTCCTCGTCCTCCGGGAGCTCTTTCCTTAAGATATATGCTATATATGGTACTGTCCAATCGGGAGTGATCACTAAAGCCTCCATGACCAAGTCGACCACTGCTGGAACTTCAATCTCAGTCGGATCTGTGGCACTCTTGGGCTGCGGAGCTTCTTCAGTAAAAGGATCTTCTTTGACTGACGGAGTATGGATATGCTCCAAGAATACATCACTGGGAATGGCTTCTCTCTAGGAACCTATCTTTGCTAAATCATCAGCCGCTTGATTTTTCAGTCGGGGTATGTGATGGAGTTCTAACCCTTCGAACTTCTTTTCCAGCTTCCTTACTGCATTGCAGTATCCAGTCATGGCTGGGCTTCTAACGTCCCAATCCTTCATCACCTGGTTGACCACCAAATCTGAGTCACCATAAACCATAAGGCGACGGACGCCAAGTGAAATGGCCATGCGCAACCCATACAAAAGGGCCTCGTATTCTGCCTCATTGTTGGAGGAATCAAAGTGAATCTGGAGCACATATCTGAGCTTATCTCCTCTGGGGGAAACCAGGACAACCCCAGCACCGGAACCATTTAACATCTTAGAGCCATGAAAGAACATGGTCCAATGCTCCGAGTGAACTTGAGTCGGCTGCTGTTGTTCAATCCACTCGGCAAGGAAATCTACTATTGCTTGGGACTTAATGGATTTCTTTGCCTCAAACTTGATATCAAGGGGAAGGAGTTCAATCGCCCATTTTGCCACTCGACCAGTTGCATCTCTGTTGTGCAGAATCTCTGAAAGTGGAGCGTCGCTGACGACTGTAATGGAATGATCAGAGAAATAATGA
The DNA here is from genome assembly GCA_963921465.1 of Triticum timopheevii. Taxonomy (NCBI): domain Eukaryota; kingdom Viridiplantae; phylum Streptophyta; class Magnoliopsida; order Poales; family Poaceae; genus Triticum; species Triticum timopheevii. The sequence continues at coordinate 594,527,849 of OY997274.1, forward strand.
GCAACCTTCTTCGTGGTCATGTAGATCCCATACACAAGCTTCTGATAATGAGGATATCTTTGGTTTGATGGAGTCAAAACTTCAGACAGATAGTACACTGGGCGCTGAACTTTGAAGGCTTTCCCTTCTTCTTCCCGCTCGACCGTAAGTACTGTACTGACGACTTGTCCTGTGGCTGCAATATAAAGCAACGGAGGCTCTTTGCTGATTGGAGCGGCAAGCACCGGCTGGGTGGAGAGTAGAGCTTTTAGCTCGGCAAACGCTGCATCAGCTTCTGGAGTCCACTCGAACTTGTCTGCCTTCTTCATCAGTCGGTAAAGAGGCAATGCCTTTTCACCGAGTCGTGAGATGAATCGACTTAATGCGCCAAGCATCCAGTAAGCTTCTGGACATCGTGCACCCGTACGGGGCGTTTCATTCGGAGTATAGTGCCGATTTTTTCTGGGTTAGCGTCGATTCCTCGTTCGGAAACGAGAAAACCGAGTAACTTGCCACCAGGAACTCCGAATGTGCACTTGGATGGATTGAGCTTGATATCATACCTCCCGAGGTTGGCAAATGTTTCAGTGAGGTCAGTCAGCAGGTCGGAACCCTTTCGCAACTTGACCACGATATCATCCATGTACGCTTCCACATTCCGGCTGATTTGAGTGAGCAAACACTTCTGAATGATTCGCATGAACGTGGCTCCGGCATTCTTGAGACCGAATGGCATGGTGACATAGCAGAAGCACCCGAATGGAGTGATGAAAGCTATTTTGATCTCATCGGGTCCGTACAGACGGATCTGATGGTACCCGGAATAGGCGTCTAGAAAAGACAATCTCTCACATCCTGCAGTCGAATCGACAATTTGATCGATGCGGGGGAGAGGAAAATGATCTTTCGGGCAGGCCCGATTGATGTGCTTGAAATCAATGCACATGCGGAGTGACTTGTCCTTCTTGGGAACCATTACAACATTGGCAAGCCACTCGGAGTGGTATATCTCTCGGATAAACTCTGCTTCCAACAGTCGAGCCACTTCCTCGCCAATGGCTTTTCTCTTCTGGATGGCGGACCGTCGAAGATGTTCTTTGACAGGTTTTGCTGTTGAATCGACCCGAAGGCGATGCTCAGCCAGTCCCCTGGGAACACCCGGCATGTCAGCAGGCTTCCATGCAAAGATGTCCCAGTTCTCACGGAGGAACTGGATGAGCGCTTCTTCCTATTTAGGGTCGACTGTTGTGGAGATATGGGTCGGAGCTGCATTGGGGTCGGTCGGGTGAATGTGAACGGTCTTCGTCTCACCGGCCGACTGAAATGCTAATTCTGTGGCAGGCTTCTTGGCCCGCAACAAATCACTCGGATCTGCTTTCTTCTTATATTCCTCTAGCTCGACCGTTGTTACCTGGGAATCGGCAATTTTCGAGCCTTTCTGGAAACACTCTTCCACTTTTTTCCGATCACCAGTGATAGTGATCACGCCTTTGGGGCCGGGCATTTGCAATTTGAGGTACACGTAACATGGTCGAGCCATGAACCGTGCATAAGCTGGTCTCCCCAAAATAGCGTGGTAAGCGCTCTGAAAATCCACGACTTCAAACGTCAGCTTCTCTTTGCGGAAATGCTTCGAGTCACCGAACACCACGTCCAGAGCTATTTGGCCGAGTGACTCAGCTTTCTTTCCAGGTATAACTCCATGAAAACTCATGTTACTGGTGCTCAGTCGGGACATCGGAATGCCCATTCCTTTCAGTGTTTCCGCATATAACAAGTTCAGTCCACTACCACCATCCATTAGCACTTTCGTCAGTCGAGTGCCTTCGACGATCGGGTCAACCACCAAAGCTTGCCTCCCAGGGGTGGCTATTCGAGTCGGGTGATCGGACTGGTCAAATGTAATGGGAGTTTGGGACCATCTCAAATAACTGGGCGTCGCCGGGGCGACCATATTCACCTCTCGGTTGATAACCTTCAGTCGGCTTTTGCTCTCCACATCAACAAAGATCATCAGAGTGGAGTTAACATGAGGATATCCTCCATCACTGTCGTCCTTGTCTTTGGCTTTGTCCGACTCCTTTTCCTTGTCCTTGGGCTGTTTACCTTGGAACTGCTGGATCAGGAGCCGGCACTGGCGAGTGGTATGCTTCGGGTAAATGAAATTACCCTCTTCGTCTTTCTTCATGTTGATGTGACACGGCAGATCCATCACGTCATTTCCTTCTTTATCCTTCACCTTCTTGGGGTTCCAGGATCCTTTGGGTTTTCCCTTGAACTTGCCCTGAGTCACGGCCAGAGCCTCCCCAGGAGCCGCTGGCTCGGCCTTCCGTTTCTGCTTCCGACTGGAGTTTCCTTTCTCCGACTGACTCGGCTTGTACTTGCCGCTCCGGAGGCGGTCCTCCTCTTCGCCGTTGGCGTACTTGGTAGCAATTTCCATCATCCGACTCAGGGTCATATCTCCGGTCCGACCAAACTTCAAACTCAATTCTCTGTTCTTAACACCATCCTTGAAGGCGCAGACTGCCTGATGATCAGACACGTTCTCCACGGTATGATGCAAAGTGATCCATCTCTGAATATACTCTCTTAAGGTCTCATTCGACTTCTCCACACAAACTTGCATCTCTGTCAATCCAGCTGGTCGCTTGCAAGTTCCCTCGAATGTTGTGATGAACACTCAGGAAAGATCTTCCCAAGTGTAAATGCTGCTAGGAGTTAACTGATTCAACCACGCCCTGGCCGAACCTTCCAACATGAGTGGTAAATGCTTCATAGCCACTTCATCATTTTTGCCACCAATCTGCACCACCACTCGGTAGTCTTCAAGCCAAGTTTCAGGCTTAGACTCACCGGTGAACTTGCTTACTCCAGTCGCCAACCTGAAGTTGGGGGAATCACTGCGGCTCTGATAGCCCTGCTGAAACATTCCGGACCTAAAACATGCACTCGGCTGCTAGTGGGCGCATCTCTGTCATGGCCACCTCGATGAGCCCTGTTCCGATCGACCTGGCCTTGCACGATGATGGATCGCGCATCAAAGCCTGGTTCCCTGGGGACGACCGGAGCTCTTCGCCCCACGCTGAGCTGACGCCTGTCATCTTGCTGCCGAGGAGCATAGGACCCACCTCTTGGGGGAGGAGTGGGCACTCGACGCCTATCATCACGATCGTATCGGTCACCATATTGGTCCCGTCGATTCTCGCGTCCTTCACGCCGCGGAGGCGATCTAGGGCTGTGAGCTGACTGAACCGTATTCGCAGCGACGGATCGACTGTGAATCCTGTTGCGTGACTGCGATACGGCTGAATTCTGATCTCCTGCTGCCCGGAGCAAATCTTTAATCTGCATCAAGCCTCTGCCAGCCTCCGACTGAGAGGGCTGAATCGATTCTGCTATTTGGGTTGCAGCTGCTAAATTCTGAATCGGAGTTCGATATACCTGAGTCGGCTGCGGGAAGAGTTGACGTCGATTGGAGTCGGGTAATCGTTGCCGCCCGCGCTCGTCGAGTGCTCGCTAGAGATTCTCCAGACGAGTGCGTTCAGCCAAGTTGGCCAAACGCGCCTCCTCCAAGGCACGAGCCTCGGGGGTTTCTCCTGCGATGGGAGTATGCAGGGCATCCACGTTCCTGCGGTGAAGTTCTTCCCTTTGCAGGGAGTTAAGTGGCTCGGGTTGATATTCCTCATGGACATGAGCGGGGTCGCCTCCGCCATCCACCCCGTCGTGGCGGGGGAAGCCGGGAGGGCTTCGAGGCCCGTTGACCATCAAGACCTCCGCCGCCGGATCGCTGCTGTCGCACTCGGATGTGGTCTCTACGGAGCTAGTCGACAGATCAAACAGGGCGTAGAGAGATTCGTCGGGCTCGATTGCCGCGACTTGGGTGGTGGCCGACTAGCGGGCCACTGCGTGTCTCACCCACCGCTGGAGCCTCGACCGACCGGAGCGCTTGCGCTGGCGGGAGACAGGGAGGGAGGACGATAGAGGAGTCGACCGATAGGGAGTCGACGGCTGCCGCAGCAAAACACCGCGGACACACGCCCGAAAATGCATCGCCCCACGGACGGGGAGCGCGTCGATGTCGAGTGGAGCCTCCTGGAGCCAAGCAGAGTCGTCGGCGATGAAGGTGAGCGCGCCGAGACGGATCTCGCGGCCCTCGACCAAAACTCCACCAGAAACCATGATGAAGGCAATCGGAACAATTGCAACTTCTCCAGAAATCGCTAAGACACCTGCTCCACGGTGGGCGCCAACTGTCATGGTTCTAAGTCTGACAATAGAATGGGGGGTAGGTGGGGAGAGGCAAGATCCTAGCTATGGAGCAGTTGTAAGGACAAGGGATGTACGAGTTCAGGCCCTTCTCGGAGAAGTAATAGCCCTACGTCTCGGAGCCCGGAGGCGGTCGACTGGATTATGTGTGTATGGATTACAAGGGTGCAAACCCTTTACACTGAGGAGGGGGGTGGCTTATATAGTGTCTGCCAGACCCCTCCGGCCCTCAGTTATGCAGGGTTTAAAGTACACTAAAGCTAGGCGTTACTGGTAACGCCTTACATAAAGTGTCCTAAATGCCATAAAGACTACTTAATTACAGACCGTTTGGATGCAGAGTGGCTCTTGATCTCCTGGTGGTCGAGTGAGTCTTCATGGTTGAGTCCTTCGAGTCCGTCGAGTGAAGCTCTCTTGGTCGACTGGAAGGCACCTTCTTCTGAGGGTGGCCTTGGGAAGGGTACTTAGGTCAGGTCTATGACCCTACCCTAGGTACATGACTTCATCAGCCGGCCCCTCCCACGGGCCCCACATGCCATTAACCAGACGCGACAGGGGAATGGCAATAGTGATCGCCCGACAGGCGGCGGCACTATTGCCATGGCCCCATGACCAAGCCCGCGTCATTAGAAGCACGGCTACAGTAATCTGCAGCCGGCAAGACCCGCCCGTGGAGGACATGGGCTGACGCCCTCGTACCAGGCCAGTCGGCGGGACCCACCAGTCGGCGGGCCCCAGGAGTCGGCGAAGAAGACGGCGCCTGAGAGATACACGGCTGGGACCCGCCCCAGCCGGTTTTACAATTGTAACCTTGGGGGTAGGCCTATATAAACCCCCCAGGGCACCCATGCAAAGGGTTCGCATCCATTAGCATTAGACAGACCACATAGGAAGGAGAGAGCTAGCCGTGCCGTCTCCTACCTCCAGAAACAGCTCTAGGAGCAAGCTTGTATTCACTTTGCCTTAGTGATCATGCGGAGACCCCGTAGAGCAGCAGTAGGGGTGTTATCTCCTCGGAGAGCCCTGAAGCTGGGTAAGATCCGCCGGCGTGCATGTCTTCGCCTCATCCCGTTTCCAGGCACCAGCGACGTTCTACTCGCCCCAACCATGATAAGCCATCCTTTGGCATATGTCGCACCCAACCCCCGACATTTGGCGCCCACCATGGGGCCTGGTGCACCATCGTCCGGAGATCTGTTCTGGACGGGAACCCTCTTCCTCCCTGGCGAGCGCAGCCAACCAGGCTCGCCAGATGGAGTTTGCATCGACGCCTGCGCAGCGCTGAGGCCGCCTATGCAGCAAGCAGCCTCACCGAACTTTTCGGTGAGGTTCGCCTCTCCGACGAGCCTGCATCCGACGCAGGCACGGGTGGCCCCGAGAGTCTCCTCGCGGGCCTCCTCGACCAACTCCACGTCACCGGCGAGCCTGCCGTGGACTTGGAGTCCATAGGCTCCACCGACCCGATGCTGGTCGACTCCGACGCCGTGTCGCTTGACACTTTCCCCACCAACGTGATGGTCTACGACGAGCCGCTTCCGTACGAGGAGAGCGGCGGAAGCGCCGTCACGAAGGTGCTCGTCATCAGTCACGATGAGCGCTCCGGTGCGGGAGCTCAGGACCCGCTCGACACGGCCCTGCAAGGCCTGACTTCGCCTATTCCAGAGGACGCAGATGCCGAGACGTTGGAGACACGCCGCCTTCAGATCATCGAAGGCGCCAAGAGACTGGCAAGCATGAGGCGCTTGTCGGAAGCCTACCAGCGCGAGATGGATCGCACCGTGGGCGGCTCGCCGGCTCCGACTGGGCCTAGCCGCCTAGGCGCGGTCCGATAGTGCGGCGCGACCATCGCCGACTTGTTTGGGGCCAATCGCCCCGTGTACACCACCCCAGCGGAGAACATCCGCGCCGCCCAAGCGGCGACCGACGAGCTGAAGAACTTCGAAGGCGAAGAGCGCCGCATGATGACGGAGCGAGTCCAGCAGCTCCTTGACGCAGTTGCTGCACAGAATGCGGCCGGCGGCCGCACTGAGGTGCCACAGCGGCCAAACGACGACTTACCTCCCCGCCGAGATCAGGGCGCGACGTCCCGGACGCCGACTGGTGGAGTCTGCGGAAGGAAAGACAAAGAGCCGGCTGTCAGTCGCAGTCGGACTCGCATCACCATTGAGCGCGACCAAGACGGCCGTCCGAGAGCAGTAGAGCGGTAGGACGACTACCCGGCTCCCCCACCAAGAAGAGAGCGGCGAGTTTCCCCGCCGCCTGTTCAGCATCCGACTCTCGGTGGCCGCCTTGGCCGCCGAGAGGGAGTCGGAGAAAACGACGCTCGCCATCGGATCGACCGACTCCACCGATCCCTGGTGCTGGAAGAAGAAGATGAGCTGGGTCCGCCTTGCTTCGGACCTCGCATCCGAAATGAGCCTTTTCCCAAAGGGTTCACGCTCCCCCGAGACACCCCCAAATACACCGGCGCCATGAAGCCGGAGGACTGGCTAGTTGATTACTCCACGACCGTCAACATAGCGAACGGCAACAAGCGAGTTTCCGTGAAGAACGTTCCACTCATGCTCCAGGGTACGGCCTGGACATGGTTGAACAGTCTGAAGCCCCGTAGCATCAACAGCTGGGTTGACTTCACCGAGGCCTTCATCCGCAACTTCATAAGCACGTACAAGCGACCTCCCAAGCCGTGCCAGCTTTCCTTGTGCGTGCAAGGCCCCGACGAGTCAACACGCGACTACCTCACGCGCTGGGTGAGCTTCGGAACTCCTGCGAGGGCGTGCACGAGGTGCAGGCTATCGAGTACTTCACCGCCAGGTGCTGAGAAGGCACCCTCCTCAAGCACAAGCTCCTATCTGACGAGCCAGAAACCCTCGACGAACTGCTGGTCATAACAGACATGTACGCCACGGCCGACTCCTCCATGAAGACGGAAATTCAAGTCAATGCGGCTCGCAAATTGGCCCCTCAGGCTCCCAGAACTCCAGCTGGAGACACCAGTCGACGACGACAACAGAACGACAACAAACGCAAGGCCCAACAGCCGACTTCCAACAGTCGGCAGGTTGCGACAGTCGAAGATCAACAGCCGGAGGGGCAGCCTCCGGCCAAGCAACAGAAAGGCGGCAAATCCAACTGGTTGCCGGCTTTCTCTTACGAGCAGACTCTGGATGGTCCCTGCAAGTTCCATAGCGGTGCGAAGCCGTCAAACCATACCACCCGAAAGTGCCACTGGCTTACCAGAATCGCCAAGGGAGACGGCCTCCTTCCTCCCCCGCCTGCTGGGCCGCCGCCTCAACCGCCGCCCCAGCAGCCGGCTGCACGGCCAGTCGGCGCAGTAGGAGACGAGTACCCAGAAGAACATGGAGCCTATGTGGTGTTCACCAGTGTGGCTGATGATCGGCGTAGCAGACGGCTGCAGCAGCAAGAGGTGAATGCTGTGGTGTCGAATACTCCAGAGTTCATGCATTGGTCCGGGAAGCCTATCAATTGGAGCAGAGAGGATCACCCAGAGGTGATGCCGAATTCGGGCTCCTACGCCCTGGTCCTAGGTGCTACCTTGGCCACTGATAGGCAGGAAGCCTACTTTTCGAGAGTGCTGATAGATGGAGGCAGTAGCATCAACATCCTGTACAAAGATACTATGGAGAAGCTAGGAATCAAGAAAAGACAGCTGCAGAGCAGCCGGACTGTGTTCCACGGCATCGTGCCTGGTCTTTCCTGCTCACCAATCGGCAAGATCCTGATAGACGTTCTCTTCGGAGACAAAGATCATTTCCGCCGGGAGCCAGTCTAGTTTGAGCTGGTGGACCTTGAAAGCCCATTCCATGCGTTACTTGGCCGACCTGCACTGGCCAAGTTCATGGCGGTTCCCCACTACGCCTACCTCAAGATGAAGATGCCGAGTTCCAAGGGGATTCTGACCGTCGCTGGCGACTACAAGAAGTCATCCGCTTGCGCTGCTGAGAGAAGTCGGCTGGCCGAGTCCCTGGTGATCGCAGCTGAGAAGCGGCTCCTTGATCGGGTCGTGGCGATGGCCGGAAAGCAGCCAGAGATGTCGCCTGACCCCAAGGAGTCGGAAGCTGAGGGTTTGTTCAAGCCGGCCAAAGAGACTAAGAAGATACCCCTGGACCCGGAGGACCCAGAGAGGTACGCTGTCATGGGTACAAACCTTGACATTAAATAGGAAGGCGAGCTCGTCGATTTCCTTCGTGAGAATCGAGACATTTTTGCATGGTCCCCTAAAGACATGCCAGGTGTACCGACGGAATTCGCCGAGCACAAGTTACATGTCCGACCAGATGTGAAGCCCGTCAGGCAGCCCTTGCGCCGCCTGTCAGAAGAGAAAAGAGGAGTTGTTGGAGAAGAGATATCCCAGCTCCTGGCGGTCAGCTTCATTATGGAGGTGTTTTTTCCAAAGTGGTTGGCAAACCCGGTCTTGGTGTTGAAGAAAAACAAGCAGTGGCGTATGTGCATCGATTACACAAGCCTCAACAAAGCCTGCCCGAAGGACCCCTTTGCTTTGCCAAGAATCGATTAGGTGATAGACTCCACAGCCGTATGCGAGCTGTTGAGTTTCTTAGATGCATATTCGGGATATCATCAAATCAAGCTGAACCAGGCAGACAGACTGAAGACCGCCTTCATCACGCCATTCGGAGCCTTCTACTACCTGACCATGACGTTCGGCTTGAGGAATGCCGACGCCACCTTTCAGCGTTGCATCAGAAGTGCCTCCTCAAGCAACTCGGCAGGAATGCCCATGTCTACGTGGATGATGTAGTGGTGAAGACGGAGAAGCGTGGGACGCTGCTGGAAGACCTCAAAGAGACCTTTGAAAACCTACGCCGATTCCAGATCAAGCTCAACCCTGGGAAGTGCGTTTTCGGAGTACCAGCCGGCCAACCTCTTGGCTTCCTGGTCTCTGAACGCGGCATAGAGTGCAACCCCGTGAAGATCAAGGCCATCGAGAGGATGGAGGTACCCAGCCGACTGTTAGATGTGCAGAAGTTCACCGGCTGCTTGGCGTCCATCAGCCGATTCATCAGTCGGCTGGGAGAGAAAGCTCTCCCTTTGTATCAATTGATGAAGAAGACCACCTTTTTTGAGTGGAACCACAAGACGGATGAAGCATTTCTCCAGCTAAAGAACATGTTGACTACTCCCCCTGTGTTGGCGGCTCCGACTCCCAAAGAGCCCATGCTCCTGTACATCGCCGCCATCAGCCGAGTAGTCAGCACAGTCATTGTAGTCGAACGCAAAGAGGAAGGCAAGGCGCTCCCTATCCATAGACCGGTGTATTACCTGAGTGAGGTATTGTCGACCTCCAAGCAGAACTACCCCCACTACCAGAAGATGTGCTACGGTGTGCATTTTGCCGCCAAGAAGCTGAAGCCTTACTTTCAAGAGCATCCAATTATGGTGGTTTGCACAGCCCCGCTGGCCGAGATCATCGGGAGCCGAGATGCTTCTGGCCGAGTAGCCAAATGGGCCATAGATTTGGCTCCCTACACCATCTACTACCAGCCCCGCACCGCTATCAAGTCGCAAGCGCTGGCCAACTTCCTCGTCGACTGGGCCGAGACCCAGTATCTGCCGCCAGCACCCGACTCCACCCATTGGCGGATGCATTTCGACGGCTCCAAGATGCGCACCGGCCTGGGAGCTGGCGTCGTCCTCACCTCCCCTAAAGGCGACAAGCTCAAGTATGTGCTGCAGATCCACTTTGCCGCCTCCAATAACGTCGCCAAATACGAGGCGCTCATTCATGGGCTCCGGCTTGCCAAAGAACTCGGCATTAGCCGGATCCTGTGCTATGGCGACTCCGATTTGGTGGTCCAGCAGTCATCTGGCGACTGGGACGCCAAAGATGCAAACATGGCGAGCTACCACTTCCTGGCGCAGCAACTCAGCGGATACTTCGAGGGGTGCGAGTTCCTTCATGTGCCAAGAAACGACAACGACCAAGCAGACGCCTTGGCACAAGTCGGCTCCACCCGCCAAGCAATACCATCCGGCGTCGCTCGTCAGCGCCTCCTTAAGCCGTCCATCAAGCCTTCACCAGAATATGACTCCATCTTTGTGCCGGCTCCTCCCAAAGAAGTCGGATCCGACTCAAGAGCCCCAGTGGGCGGCCCCAAGAAAATCATAGTTGAAGCCGGCCCAGGGACTTCAGAACCCGGCCCGGGGACTGCGCCAGTCGGCTCGGGGACTTCAGAACCCGGCCCGGTGACTGCGCCAGTCGGCCCGGGGGCTTCGTCAATCCAGCAAGTGGCCGCGGACTCCAGCCCGCCGCCTCCTAGCCCAGCCGCCCTTGTCCAAGTAGCTGTGGTGGCGGTTGAAGAAATAGCAGCACCCTCATGGGCGCAGCCCATCCTCAAGTTTCTAGTGAACAGAGAGCTGCCAACTGATGAAATTTTGGCTCGGCAAGTGCAACGCCGAGCGACAGCATACACCATAATCAACAGAGAGCTGGTCAGGCGCAGTGTCACTGGTGTCTACCAGCGCTGCGTGGAGCCAGAGCAAGGCCAAGCAATCCTCAGAGACATCCACCAAGGCGAGTGCGGCCCCCATGCGGCTTCAAGAGCAATCGTCGCCAAAGCCTTTCGGCACGTTTCTTTTGGCCGACTGCCCTGGAAGAGGCCAAGGAATTAGTCCAAAAATGCAAGGGGTGCCAGAAGTTCCGCTCCAAACCGCTTCAGCCGGCTTCCGCGCTGAAGACAATCCCCATCCCCTGGCCCTTTGCAGTTTGGGGCCTGGACATGGTGGGGCCATTCAAGACGGCCCGAGGCGGCCTGACTCATCTGCTTGTCACGGTGGACAAGTTCACCAAGTGCATAGAAGCAAAGCCCATCAAGAAGTTGAACGGTCCGACTGTAGTGACTTTCATTGCCGACATCACGGTGCGGTACGGCATACCGCACAGCATCATCACCGATAATGGCACAAATTTTGCCAAAGGCGCCTTGGCCCGTTTCTGGGCGACGCAGGGCATCCGACTGGACTTAGCGTCTGTTGCCCATCCGCAGTAAAACGGCCAGGTGGAGCGAGCAAACGGCCTCATCCTGTCCGGCATCAAGCCTCGACTGGTCGAACCACTCGAGCGTTTGGCCGGCTGTTGGCTTGAGGAGCTGCTAGCCGTCCTCTGGAGTCTGCGCACAACTCCAAACAAGTCAACCAACTTCACGCCTTTCTTCCTCGTCTACGGTGCCGAAGCCATCATCCCGACGGACATAGAGTTCGACTCTCCACAAGTCACCATGTACACCGAAGAGGAAGCTGAAGAAGCACGTCAAGACGGCGTCGACCTGCTGGAAGAGGACCGGCTGTTGGCACTCAGCCGGTCCGGCATCTACCAGCAGAGTCTGCGCCGATACTACAACCGGAAGGTCAGGCCGAGATCGTTCCAAGAGGGCGACCTTGTGCTCCAGCTGATTCAACGAACAGCCGGCCAGCACAAGTTGTCGGCGCCTTGGGAAGGCCCCTTCATCGTCAGCAAAGTGCTGGGCAACGGCTCCTACTACCTAATCGATGCTCAGAAGCCTCGAGCGCGCAAGAGGGACGACTCCGGCAAGGAGTCAGAACGACCATGGAACGCAAATATTCTCCGAAGATTTTACAGTTGATGCAGTATGTACCACGCTATCCTTTGTATTAAAGTACCGAGACTTTGGGCCCCCGGGGACGAGCTCGGGGACTGGCCCTTTTTGTTATCTGTATGATAAGAATTATGCCTCCGAGTATGTTACTCTGTATTATGCCGCTTGGCACCGGGTTCGACTAGTTGGCCCGTGGACTCGCCGTCTTGTGCTATTAAATGCTTCCTGTAGTCGGACAAGTAGTGTGCCGCGCTTAAGCCGTCTCCTGTCGGAAGCCGCAGCTCGCAGAGCGACTGTTGGTAGGCAGAGAGTAAGCAAGAACGAGCGCACACACGAAAAATGGCTAAGGACTCAAAACTTAAGCATAGCCCAAGCCGGCTTCCAGCCTCTCTTTATAGAGCCGACTCTCGAATAGTCGGCTCGCCGCCTTCTATCCAACTTGTTAAAAAACTCTAAAAAGGCCAAGTACTTGCCTTCCCTAAAGTAGCCAAGCATCTGACCTACGGTAGTCCGCGGAGCGGCTGTCCGTCTGGCAAAGCGGCGACTATGGAAAGGTGGCAAAGGAAAAAGCCAAAAAGAACAACGAGCAAGGAAAGATAGAAGTCGGATAGATATTTACATGACAAAGGCCTCTAGCCAAGTTCAAGATACACCCCGCGGGTGGAATTGTGCAAATTAACAAGTTCTTCAAAGACTATGAAAGAAGATAAAGTAAAGACAAGACGGCAGCCTAAGGAGCGGCAGACGGGTTCGGAGGGTCGGCGGAGACGGCGGTGTCAGGCGCTGGAGCGGCCGGCTGGGCAGTCTCGGCTTGATCGTCTTCGGCGGCAGCCGGCTCGGTCGGACGCGGCTCGTTGCTGGAGGCGCGATCGAGCTGAGGCTGGTCGTCCGCTCTGTCTTCTGGCGCCTCCGTCTTGTCTCCGTCCCCCTCCTCGTCCTCCTCCTCAGTGCTGGAACCGATCACCTCCGCCGAGTCCTCATCGTAGTCGGGGTTCATCCCGAACCACTCCAGAGGCACCTCCTCGCCATTCGCGGCCCGCTCGGGAACGAAGACGCTGGTGTTGGTGTAGTCGGCGATCGCCGCCGCACGCTCGACGAGGGCGCCTTCCACAGCCGCCAGTTCTGCCTGGGCCTCTGACCGGAACGTGGCCAGCCGGTCCAGGTCCAGCCCTGGATACCAAGCCTTGACGAATTACAAGGCCCGGCGCGCTCCAGCCCGGGCCGAGGAACCCTTCCAAGCCTCAAGACGGTCGGCCGCGACCTCCAGCCAGTCGGCAGTCCGACTGGCAGTGCGCAGAGCCGGCATGCCAGGCCATAGGGCGGAGATCGCTTGGGCCCCGGCACGTTGAAGCCGGCACAACAGCTGATGGGCCGGCCGCAGACGGGTCTCGATGCTCAGGAGCTGCTCATCGACGGTCAGGGTGGCGTTGGCGGTGATCTCCTCGCCATTCTCCCTCCGCGCCTCGCGATCAGCCTCGATAGCTCGATTGACCGCTTACGAGTGGCCAGGGAAGAAGTCTGCCCAAAACAGAAAGAAGCAAAAGAGAAAATCAGCAGTCGGCCTGACTTACAGTCGGCAGCTCGAGGAAAGAAAGCAAAGAAACTCACCATCAACAATGTCCTCGATCTCGTGGAAGCCGGAAGTCAGCATCGCCTCCCTGTCAGTCCAGGAGGAGCGCTCCATCTCGAACTCGGCCAGGAGAGCGGTCTCTTTCTTCCCCGCCTCGTCCTGAGCCGCCTTGAGAAGCTCCTTCTGCTCCGCCAACTGCTCGGCCAGCAAGTCGCTCTCTTTGGCGAGCTTGCCGCACTCCTCCTCCTTGGCGCGAAGGGCCGTGCTGACTTCGCCTAACCGTTCCTGAAGAGCGGCATTGGCCTCTGAAAAACAATGAGAAAAGACGTTAAGTCGTCAACAACAAAGGTCGCTGGAAGATCCGGCCCGACTGCTTAGTAGTCGGCCCGAATCTCGGGGACTACAGCCCGCGGGTGCGCCAGCGCGCGCCCGCGAAAAAGAAGAAGAACTTACTCTGGCTCTCCGACAAGTCGGCAGTCCGCTTCTCCAGCCGCTCAACGTTACGGTTGAAGGCTGTGACGCGGAGGTTGTGATACTCCTGTGATAAAAAATTGGACAAAGACAAAAATGACGAACTCGCCAGATTGAGTTCCGGGCCGCCTGCGCAGCAGCCGGCCCAAAACTCGGGGACTACACCCAGTGGGTGCGCTGGCGCGCCCCCACAGAGAAGTAAGAGAAGAGACAAAGTCAAAAAAGAAAAACGTACCCGGATAGACGCTCACGATGCCAGATGCGCCCTGTGCAGCCCTGGATGGCTTCGCCCTTAGCTCGCAGCTTCGCCTGCACGTCCAGGAGCGCCTGGTTCAGCGGACCGTCGCTGCCTCCTCGCACCCATCCAGTAGGCGCAGCACTTGATGCCGCAGCATCTGGAATGGCCGAGCTGGCGGCGCCAGCTTCCAAGGGGCGTGGCGCCGAGACCGCCTTCGCAAGGCGGCGGCGCGCTGGTAAGGCGACTTGACGAAGTAGCCTCGCCACCGCCTCGTCCTCAGCCGGCGGCACTGGAGGGCCCGCCGGCTGCTTGCCATGCGGCGGAGGCAGCGGTGGCGGCGAGGCCGTGTCTGACGCGGAGGCCTCGCCACCGTCCTTCTCCACGATGGAGTGCTCCCCGCCGACTTCTCCAGTCTGCCCCGTGAACTCCGGGGGCGGCGGCGCGGAGTTCAGCGGGACGACAAGCAGCGCCGACTTGCGGCGCGCGGTCTCCTCCGCCCTCTGTTTTGCTGCGGCGGCGGCTTCGGCCTCCTCCAGCTTCTTCTGGGCGGAGGCCGCCGCTTTCTCGGCCTCCGCCTTCTCTAGACGGTCGGCCTCTTCCTCGTCGTGCCTCTCCCGCGCGTTGCACTCCATCGCATCCCGGAGGTTGGCGGCGGGGTCAATCCGCCGGGTGTTGGCAGACGTCTCGGCCGACCCCATGACGGAGGGGACGGCGACCCTCTCAAGAGAAAGAGGGGCCCTGAAGCAAAAAACAGAATGAAAATGACTCGGAAAAAATCCGTCGAAGGAAACAAGACAAAAATAGTCAACACTTACGAGGAGACCAACGGCGGCTTCTTCACTTCCTTGCGGAAGCGGTTGGCCTTCGCGATCGCCTACTCCCGCTTGGTTGCGGCGGCCGCCCCCTTGAACTTTTTCGGCCGACCACCGAGCGAACTCGGCGCGGCCCGGCGATTCTTCGCGCCGACTTGACCGGCCAAGCTGGCGGAGGAACTCGCGCCTGGATGACCGGCTTTCGGTTGGCGGCGCGGGATGACTTCCCTTTCGGCCTCGTCTTCTGGCCAGTCGGCGAAGGTCACCGAGGGCCGGAGGCCGCCTTCCGCTCCTCCTCCTCCGCATTCGGCGTCGGCCTCCATTGCCGCCGCCCCCAAGTCGGGGTCATCAACGTCGCTCTCCGCTCGGTCTGGAGCGAACTCGCGGGGCGGCCCCGTGGCGCCGGCTGCAGGCTGGATGAGGGGGTTCTGACTCAAAGAACCAAGGAAATCAGAAGTCGGATTCGGCTACAGAGAAAAAACAGAAGACAAAAGATTTGACTTACCACAGGCGGAGGGTTGGCACGTGAGTACGGCTCCTTGCCGAACTGCCAGTCGTCCGTGAGCTCGCAGTTCGCGATGTGATTCACCATGTTCGCCACCTCCGCGTGGGGCATCTCCCAGGTGCTCATCCGGCTCGGGTCTCGACGGTCGCTCATCTAACAGATCAGATGAGGTCGGCCTTGGAGCAGGAGGACTCGGCGCGCCACGAAGGCGGCCAGCAAGTCGGCTCCGACCAGGCCTTCCGACTGCGTCAGCACTCGGAGTCGTGCGACAGCGGCAGCACCGGCAGGAGTCAGCGTCTTGGCCCGATTGGACCAGCTGGGAAGCCTCCCAGCCGGCACGCCGGCTTCATAATGCGGAAGGTTGACCCAGTCGCCTTCTGTGGCAACGTTCTTCACGTAGTAGTACGAACGCTGCCACATCTTCACCAACTTGATCAGCGCGATGGATGGGTTTTCGGCGGTCGACCTGCGCATGGCGATGAAGGTGCCGCACTGGGCCGGTATGCCGGCGACGTGCGTGCCGAGCTTCGATTGGAAGAACTCTCCCCACAGCTCGAGGGTGGGGAGAACACCGAGAAAACCCTCGCACAGGGTGGCAAAGGCGGCCAGCAGCACCACCGTGTTCGGGGTGAGGTGGTGCGGCTGGAGTCCATTGAACTCCAAGAAAGAGCGGAGGAAGCCGCTCGCCGGCAGGCCCATGCCGCGCATGAGGTGCGAGCGGAATATGACCCGCTCACCCTCCTCCGGAGCCAGCCTTATCTCCCCCTCCGGCGCAGCGCGGGCTCGCACCGGGGAGCCGGCGCGTCCTGCGGAGGTGCTCGATGGCGTCATCGTCCACCCTAGAACCATCCCACACGCCGGAGCGTACGGCAGGAGCCACGGCGGAGGAAGAACTCATCGCTGCGGTGTGGTGCGGCGTGATGCGGCGAAGGCAGGAAGAAGAAGAGGCAGGAGGAAGCGGGGGAAGCAGGGAAGAACAAGCGTGCGCTTCGCCGTCCGGCTCCCCCTGCCTATTTATAGGCCCGTAGGCTGAGAGGCCGATGGGGCGGCGTGGGATTAACTGCGCGCGAGACCCCACACCCCCCACAATTAAACCCACGAAGTTACTGCGCACAGTAACGACGTGGGGAACCCAACCGCCCGCACGGCCGCAGCGGATCCATTCGCGTGCCGAGGCGCGGTAGTGGCGGGCCCCGCCTGATGGCACGGCCCCGTCGCGCGCGTGGGCGGGAAGATCGCCCCTGCCACGTGGTGCCGCGCGACGGGGCCGCGGTGGGTGACCGCGGGAAGCGTATCAGACACGCCGCCTGGTTCCCGCCGCGACGTTCAAAACTCCTCAAGTGGCAAGACGGCCCTCGATGGAATCCGACTCCAACTAGCCGGCCCGAAGGAAGACGGCCATCAAGGCCTGCATTCCCTCTTTGAAAGGATGAAACTATTGACGTGCGCGACGTATCACCCTCGGAGCCTCACCAGCTTCGGGGACTACTGTCGGAGTAATGGGCCACGGGTAGGCTAACCCGAGTCCCAGAACCTTTCAAGACATCAGGGCAGACTGCGCACCTCAAGTACCTACGGCGACTCCAAGATGAGCCGAGTCCCAGAGGCGACTCCAAGATGGCAAAGTCCCAGAGGCGACTCCCATTCAAGCCGAGTCCCAGAGGCGACTCCAAGGAAGCCGACTGTGGGGAGTGCGCCCGCGACTCCCACCACCCGATAATTAAAGGCAGGCATGGCCACAGTGCGCCATTCCCGCGGAGATCTCCGCCCGGCGCGGCACCGTTGCCATACTAGCCCTGACATCAGCCCTTGGGGCGGGGCCCTGTGCCCACGACCTCCTGTCTGTACGGCCCAGAGACGGCGGGGCCTACCAGTCAGCGAGAGTATTGAAGACGGCGAGAGCGCCGAGAGTCGGACCCGTTGGGAGTCGGCCTCCTGGAGTCGGCCGGCCCCTCCCACGGGCCCCACACGCCATTAACTAGCCGCGACAGGGGAATGGCAACAGTGATCGCCCGACAGGCGGCGGCACTGTTGCCATGACCCCATGACCAAGCCCGCGTCATTAGAAACACTGCTACAGTAATCTGCAGCCGACAAGACCCGCCCGCGGCGGACACGGTCTGACGCCCTCGTACCAGGCCAGTCGGCGGGACCCACCAGTCGGCGGGCCCCAAGAGTCGGCGGAGAAGACGGCGCTTGAGAGACAGACGGCTGGGACCCGCCCCAGCCGGTTTTACCATTGTAACCCTCGGGGGTAGGCCTATATAAACCCCCTAGGGCACCCATGCAAAGGGTTCGCATCCATTAGCATTAGACAGACCACATAGGAAGGAGAGAGCTAGCCGTGCCCTCTCCTACCTCCAGAAACAGCTCTAGGAGCAAGCTTGTATTCACTTTGCCTCAGTGATCATGCGGAGACCCCGCAGAGCAGCAGTAGGGGTGTTATCTCCTCGGAGAGCCCTGAAGCTGGGTAAGATCCGCCGGCGTGCATGTCTTCGCCTCATCCCGTTTCCAGGCACCGGCAATGTTCTACTCACCCCCACCATGATAAGCCATCCTTTGGCATATGTCGCACCCAACCCCCGACAATCCAAGGGACTTATTTTAGTCTGACTAAAAATAGGGTCCAAAGTAGTCAAATGATTGAGATAGAGCATTTATTGTCAATCTAACCCTGCCATCCATACACCTCTTTGGTTTAGAGTTAGTTCAGGGTTAGAACCTAACTCTAACCTCTAACTGAGTTAGAGTTCTCCTCATCTCGGTTCATCGCCATCATACTTTCCCCATTCCTGTGTTTTCAGTATCCTGCGAATCAAAGAGGCCCTTTTTCGGGAAAAATCAAAGAGGCCCTTAGACTGGTTTAGGTCCGGTCATTTTTTATAAACATGTTATGTCCAAAATTTAATGAACGTGCTCCGGTTTCCACGAAAATAATCCTGTGTCATGTAGTAATTCATTGATTTATTTATTCTTCTGCGGGGGGTTTGCATGTAATGCATGAGGTCTGAAATGTAAAGTACCCTGACATATGCTCTGAGCCGTGCATGCACTACGACCCAGATGCTCTATGTCCCACATGTCGGCGAATGGGAGCATGTGGAAATAGCCTAGGAGTACATATAGGAGGATAAATGCGTGAAAAAATATGTACTGTGAAGCGTAGCCGCGATTCAAAAAGGAGACCTAAAGTGATGACAGCTATAGGTCGCACGCACCCAACTAGTGGTACTAGACATACGACTAATTTTTCCCTCAAAAAAAGAGGCACGAGTGCTCAGTACTCCTATTCTATAAACACGAGTCCCATCTGACAACAGCGTCCGTGCTACAACTAGCTCTCCTCCCTCGTTTCTCTCTTCTAATTCTGAACTCTGCCGACGCCCGGTGGGTGGGGTGGGTTTGCTCAACTGTGGCCCCACCTCACAGTGAAAACGTTACGACTAGAATAAAAAATGCCATATACTCCCTCCATTCATAAATATAAGCCTTTTTAGATACTAGTTCAAATGGAATACATCATACAGATGTATGAAGACATATTTTAGAGTGTAGATTCACTCATTTTGCTCCGTATGTAGTACTCACTTGCTGGAATCTTTAGAAAGTCGTATATTTGGGAACGAAGGGAGTACTATACTAATAAAACATTAAGTCCACGAGGCGATGCAGTGCTGGTTACAGGAGGCAAGAAGAAGAGGTGCATCCATCGACGAAGTCCACCTCATCGACTCAGGGCGCCGGCCCACCGAACGGCGCCTAAGTAGCAGCGGCTTTCGTGGCCACATCGACGTCCTTCTGAACAATGGCGTCCAAAGATTCCAGCCACTGGGAAGAAGGCCAACGTCTTTCTTTCCTCGCTTGCCTTGTAGTGGCCTATGTAGACGATTTCCTCGTAGACATGGATGTGCAGGTCGACGGTTTCTTGCATGGCGAGGCGCTGTGCGGCGAGCGCGGCCTCGAGGTGCACATTCTTTGACGCGACCTCCGGCACCTGCAGGGCCACCAGGGCTTGAAAGAGTTCATCACCATGTAGGCCGATGAGGGTGGCAGGCAATGAGGAGCCTGGGCACGCGGGCTGGAGGAGTACGGCAAGGTCGTCCACGTGCTTATTGATGGCAGTGAACTTCCGGATGGAGTTGACCATCATGTCGTCCATGCGAGAGGCGAAGCCAGCGTCGGCGAGGGCTACAATGCCTGCGGTCGCCAGCACCGTCTGGAAACGCTACGCGGTGCGGGGACGCAGGCCGGCGCCTTGGATGATTTGGCACAGCCGACTGCCGCTTGCATCCATCGCCTCCATAGGTGCTTGTGGCTTCTGGTCACTTGGTCTTGGATTGGAGTGAGCAGTGTTGCGCAGAGACTTGGGAGTAGATGGATTGGAGTGGTGGGGCGCCCTTAAATGAGAGTCCAAACTCTGTTGCATTCACATCGTGCTGGCTCTAGTCTGCTTCTCCAATTAATTCCCTCTGGATGTAATTGAGGATGCATCATTGACCGTTCAACGTCTCGGGAACCGCTACCCTCTTCCTCCTTGGCATTCAAGCACCTATGGACCCGTCGATGACGAGGTGCCTATGGTGACTTCATGAATTTCTAGATGATAGTGCCATGCGTGTGTGCGTTCATAGGGGTGAGAGTATGCGCGTGTATATGAGCGCTTGTGTCTGTACTGTGTCAAAAAATAATGTAAATGCATGTCAAAAAGAGATTAGTCAGTATACTCAATATTGTGAACCTCGGAGAGGAAAACGATAGAACTAGTACGTATTTATTTATGGTGTGGATTCACTCATTTTGCTCCATATGTACGCCGTCTCGGTGTAGTCTAGTCACTTGTTGAAATCTCTAGAAGGGCAGATACTCCTTTCTGGTTTACAGGGCTATACTAGCAAGTAGTTGTACGTACTAGTACAATAGTGGGCTCACATAGCAATTTTGTCTCATGCAAGAGCCTGGCTATATGCGTGCTCCAATGTTCGCAGCTGCAACGTTCGGTTTGCGATTGGCTCTTCGCCTCTTCGAGAAGACGAACAATGATGTTACTACTACTGCTTCTACAGTGTCGAATCCACTGCTGCATGTCCGTCCATCGCGAGCAGGACGGATAGCTTGTTGTAGAAGTAGTACTAAGCAAAAGCATGTCCTCGTTTGCGAGCAACAGCGCACATGGGCGAGGGAGAAGGCGTGTAGTAAAATCAAGCTTCTCCTCGTTCTACGAGTTGACGCGACACATCATAGCATTGGACCCACATGCTTGCCTCTAAACATGGCTGAAAGACCCGCAGTGTACAATATGTTTGCTGCAACCTCTAACATTTACCCACCACAAATTAAAATATATGTGGCCGTACGCATCATTCTGATGCAGAGGCCGGGGAGTCCCCCCCTTTTCGAAAAAAACTAATTAAAATATATATTCCTGTCTTGACCAGATGAGCGTGCAATCTACAATCACCAGGGTGACAGGTAAGGCCAGAAGACTATTTTAATTTTAAAAAAAACTTTGAGACGGCCACATAGCATGGAGCTGACCCCAACGATTTTAAGCTTACAGGCACGGTACACGCTATCTAGACTACTCTACACATGAAACTTCCACACGAGCGTCCGGGCTGCGCTTGGCTCTTCGCCTCTTCGAGAAGTCGAACAATGATGGTGTACTACTGCACTGGAGGAGTACTACAGTACGCTTCTGGCCATATGACACCGATTGAACTGTTGCATGTCCACCGCGTGCGGGAGGGAGAGCGTGTTGCAAAAGCTTCTCCTAGTCTTGCCAGCCACCACGCTCATGGGCGAGGGAGGAACGCTCCTGTCTTTGCGTGTATGACAGGTGGGCCCGACAGGTGTGTGGCCAACCTGTCATACAGCCAAAGGGAGGTGCAGTTAAGTCCGTGAGGGAGAGGATAATCAAACTTCTTGTTGATGTACGAGTTGATGCGACACATCAAGGCGCTGCACTCGATATATTTCAATAATTTGCGTTTACCGATGCATTAATTACAACGAATGCATGCATGCCGTGACTCTTCTTTTGGGACAAGACTTGCCTGCTCCCCGCGTGTGTGCCCATCCGTGCTCCCGCATACGTGGCATGATTTGATTGGAACAAAATAAGGCCCGACCCCACCCCCTTAAAATCAGGGGGGAATGATTAGATTAGAAAGGAAAAAGAAAAAAAGACAACCGTAGGATGAAGTGGGAGCACGGATGGGAGCATGGGGAGGGAGCAGGCAAGCCGGATCCCTTCTTTTGATAGTACTTGCATGTGTTGATTTAATGCACCTTGAAGTAGTACTCCCTCCGTTCCTAAATTATAAGTCTTTGTAGGGATTCCATTATGAATTACATACAGATGTATATAGATGCATTTTAAGTGTGGATTCATTCATTTTGCTCCGTATGTAGTCCACCTAGTGAAATCTCTATAAAGACTTACTCCCTCCGTTCGGTATTAGGCTGGTCATAGTGTGGAGTAACTTAGACTAGTAACATGCATACGTTACTAGTCTATGTTACTACCTCTATAGTGCATAGTATCATAGATTAGTATCATAGATGGTCCCATTTATTGCCATGCATGACACATAGTAGCACCATATTTATTATGTTATGGTATCTACCTATGTTACTATAACCATCTCTCTCTTCTTTAATTGCCTGCCACATAAGCATGTTTGCGAGTCCCAAATGCATGATACTACTTATGTTACTCCCACTATGGCCAGCCTTACTTGTCACGAAAATGGATGTATCTAGACGTATTTTAGTTCTAGATACATCCATTTTTGAGACAAGTAATTCTGAACGGAGGGAGTACATTTAGGAATGGAGGGAGTATAAAATATGTGACGGTAAGCTTTGTAATACCTCGGCCCAAGTCGAGAGATGGTTGTGCACGAGGAGGGCGAGATCATGCAGACCGAACAGGAACAGGACCTGATGATGGAGCTCTCTAAGGTCTCAATGGACCTCACCGTGCTCCACTGCCCCTTGTGCCTCCGCCCCTTGACGCCTCAAGTGTATGAGGTTGGAATACACCTCATCCGTTCGGCTGATTGAGCAAGGTGCAGGTTTCTTGATTGATGTGCTGTTGGATTGATTTCTGCAGTGCAAGGGAGGGCACCTGGCCTGCGCGGACTGCCGCGTCAAGCGCCCCGGGAACCAGCGGCAGTGCCAGAAGTGCGAGTGCGGCGGTTGCTTCGACGTGCGGAACACGGCGGTGGACTCCGTCCTTTTGTCGGTGAGGGTGGAGTGCCTGCACGAAGGCTATGGGCTCTACGTCACTTACCACAAGCTCGCCGATCACCAGAGCGTGTCTCCGCTCGCGCCCTGCAAATGCCCCATGCCCGTTTGCGGCTATGAAGGCCCGCCGCCGGCGCTCTACCACCACATCAGCACCGCGCGTCCCATGCCCGTTGTCGGTGTCAAAACCGGCGGATCTCTGGTAGGGGGTCCCGAACTGTGCGTCTAGGCAGATGGTAACAGGAGACAAGGGACACGATGTTTTACCCAGGTTCGGGACCTCTCGATGGAGGTAAAACCCTACGTCCTGCTTGATTAATATTGATGATATGGGTAGTACAAGAGTGGATCTACCACGAGATCAAGGAGGCTAAACCCTAGAAGCTAGCCTACGGTATGATTGTTATAATGGAGGTTATCTCCTATGGACTAAAGCCCTCCGATTTATATAGACACCGGAGAGGGCTAGGGTTACACAGAGTCGGTTACAATGGTAGGAGATCTACATATCCGTATCGCCAAGCTTGCCTTCCACGCCAAGGAAAGTCCCATCCGGACACGGGACGGAGTCTTCAATCTTGTATCTTCGTTGTCTTGGAGTCCGGCAGACGATGATAGTCTGGCTGTCCGGACACCCCCTAGTCCAGGACTCCCTCAGTAGCCCCTGAACCTGGCTTCAATGACGATGAGTCCGGCGCGCATAATGTTCGGCATTTCAAGGCGGGTTCCTCCCTTAAATAATCCAGAGAAGATCATGAACACCAGGATAGTGTCCGGCTCTGCAAAACAAATTCCACATTCCACCGTAGAGAGAATAATATATACACAAGTTCAATCTGCTGACGTATTTTGCGGCATGACATCACACCATCACCAAGCCTTTACTTGAATCGTTTTTTATTATACCGTCTCAGCGCGTTTAGCGAAGCGGTTTCCTTGGCACGTCTTGTCGAAGCAGAGATCGTGTTCCCCTTATTCCGGGATTCTCATCAATACGGACGTGGGTAACCCAACCGCGCCATTGATGGTGGCGCTTGGGAGATAAGCGAGTTTTACCAGGCTGGTGGGGGACGCATAGTCTTCGCCCGCCTATATATAAGGGATAAGGATTCACCTTTTCACCCACGCCTTCTTCCTCCTTTGCTTATCCACCTCCGCGCACTTGAGCTCCAGCGCCCAAGTTCGCGCATCTCATCTCAACCTTCTCCGACCATGTCCGGAGCGGGAGGCAAATGGTTGGCTTCCACCATTAAGGAGGAGCACATTACGAGGCTGCGCAGCGCCGGATACCTTTCCGGCGACATCGCGCACCGGCTGTCCAACGAGGGGCAGCTCATCCCCACCGCGGGCCCCATGAGAGGGTCGTTTTCCTTCCCCACTTCCTCCGCGGACTGGGCTTTCCACTTCACCCTTTTGTCTGGGGGCTCATGTTCTACTACGGCCTGGATTTCCATGATCTGGTGCCGAACTTCATCCTCAACATCTCGACGTTTATCATCGTGTGCGAGGCCCTCCTCTACATCCGGCCCCACTTCGGCTTGTGGCTCAAGACCTTCAACGTCAAGCCGAAGGTAGTGAAGGGCACGCAGGCGGAGTGCGGAGGTGCCACGTTGGGCAAGATGCCCAACGTCCTCTGGTTCGAAGGGGCCTTCGTGGAATCCGTCAAGGGGTGGCAATCGGTGTGGTTCTATATCACCAAGTTGCGCGACCCTACGTGGGCGACGACCCCTGAGTTCAGATCTGGTATCCCTAAGCAGCTCACCTCCTGGAAAGAGAAGGGCTTGCTGTGGGCTAATTCGAAGGAGCTGACGGGACTCCAAGCCTGTATCCAGAAGCTGGTGAACAAGAAGCTCGGGCTTGTTGACGTGGTCCAAGTCATGCTCGTCCGCCAGATTCTCCCATGCCAAGAACGGGCATTCAATATGTGGGAGTTCGATCCGGAACAGCACCAGGCGCTGAGCGGGCTCTTCGACACGATGTACGAAGGCGCCTGGAGGGTGCTGTTTAAGGGCGCCGAAGCCCCCGCATCCGCGACGGAAGATCGCGGATTTCACTCACAGCGTCCAGCTGACGAGGTAAGTGATTCTACCCCTTTACGGGACACTTGTTGTTAATAGTTTGATTCTAAGCGGGTTCTAATCTCCCTTTTCCTTTGACAGGAATGGATGAAGAAGGCCGAGCAGCTCGTCTGCCCGGCGCCCATGCCAGAAGACCCAGTGGACACCCGTCCAGCGGGGCTATTGGTTCCGGCACCGCACGTGGTGCCGGAGAAGAAGGCCAAGAAGGTGGCCACGGGCACTCGAAAGAGTTCCCGTTTTCAGGTGTCCGACGACTCCGAGGCGGATTCCTCCCCCGAAGATGAGGAGGAGGAAGAAGACTCTCTCCCAGAGGGGGGAGAGAGGAAGAGGAAGGCGTCCCCAATAGCGGAGGCCGAAGGGTCCAAGAGGGGGAGAACTATTCCCCCGGACAGCTCTGCCAACACCAACGTTGGCGGCGAAGAGTGGCCTTCAAGGGCCAGGCCTCCGGCGAGATCGTAAGTATCCGGATTCCTGAATGATTTGTAATTTCTCTTTTGTGTCACATAGTGTCCTTCTACTGCCGCATGCTATCTGTAGTCCGGCCGATGATAATCTCCCCGCTTCATCGAGCGGGTCGTTGGCGCCGTCGGATGTGGATTCCATCCCGACTGCCTCCACCCCTCGCGCCGACGAGGACGCTGAGGTGGGATCCCAGAAAGGGACCCATCAGGAGGAGGCTCCGGAGGCGCCGCAAGGCAGCCTCCCGGACTTTGCGCCGGACTCTGCGCCGGAACCTGCAGTGGTTCCGGAGTCCGGCAAGCGGCCCCTTCGCAAGAAGGGCAAGACCGTGACGCCGGCGGCCTCCGTCCAACCGGAGGTGCCGGACAACTAGTTGGAGGCGCTCAAAGGTGCTTCCATCGAGGAAAACACTGCACTATCATGAGTGCGGTGATTCAGAAGGTTCAGCTCGCCAAGAGCGGGCTGACCGAAGCCTGCAGCAGCCTTCTAACAGGCTTTGAGGTAAGAAGTTAAAATTATGTAATGTAATACCGCATAGACAGTAGCCCCTAATGCTTAGTTCGGCGTTCGGAAAGAAAAGCCGGACTGAGGATCGAAAAAAGATATACGCAGGGTTGCCAAAAAGTATGTCAATATGGATTTGCAGGCTGCGCTGCTGACCTCTGCCGCATTGACTGCGGAGGTCGGTGCATTGAAGCAAGATCTCGAGCGGTCCGAGCGAGAGCTCGGCCATGCCAAGAGGCAGCTCGACGACAAAGAAGGTGAGTAGCACCACTTTGAAGTTTTACCTTACAGAAAAGGATTTCGGTTGCAATAAAATTAACAAGGATAATATGGGTACTGCAGGGGCCACAAACGCGGTGGCAGCCCTGAAGGAGGCTGTGTCCACGGCCGAACGCAATGCAGCCGCGGACCGGGCAGAGCGAGAAAAGCAGGAGGCACGGGTGGCGGCGGTGCGGCAAGAGCTCCAGGCTCTCATGGAGAAGCATGAGAGTTTGGAGCGCGACTCAAAGACTCGAGAGTCCGAGCTCGCCTTGGCTCTCGAAAGTGCCAAGTCCGCCAAGGCCGAGGCCCGTAAGGCCCTTCAGGAGGTTGAGGATATGAAGAAAGTAGCGGCGGGTAAGGCATTTTTCATGCAAAGCAAGCATGTTAATGTAAACTACCTGACACTTACCCGAATTCAGAGCTCTCCAGGGGTGTTTGCAGATCTGCCTCGCAGTGTATCCGATGCTGCCGCATTCTACCGTGGCGAGGAGGGGAGCTCAACGGAGAAGGTCTTCTGGTCTCAGTACGCTGAGGCCGGCCATTCGGTGCCCCCTAGCGACCAGCTGAAGCAGCTGGTCGAGCTCCACAAGGTAGCTGAGGAGGCCATGAAGGGCCTTATAGTCCGGCTGTGGCCTGGACAGGCCATGCCTGGGAGCTACTTCGGCCTCGTGCGGCGGCTGGTGGATGCGTGCCCCTGGGTGGATGTTATCAAGCGCTCCGCTTGTATTGAAGGTGCTCGTCGGGCCCTTGCTCGTGCAAAGGTGCACTGGGGCAAGTTGGATGCGGAGAGGCTTCTTCCTGACCCGCCGCCAGCGGGCAAGGAGTATCGTATGCCCGAAATGCACTATAAGAGTGTCCTGAAGGGTGCCCGCAATATTGCGGATGAGTGCCCCAGAGATGTAATTATTGAGTAAAACTCGCTATGTATTATCCTGTGCGCTGAAAACTTTGTTCATATGCGCTACGCAACGCTTGTTGAATTTAAAATATTACCTTCTGTGCGGCCGTTTATAAAATCTGAGAGATGGCAAGTCGTTGGCTTCGGCCCCCAAGCCACGAGTGCTGGGGTGTTCGGGATAAACTTGAGCACTCTTATTCCCATTTTTGGGTCCATCTAGGGAGGCGCTCAACACAACGAACAAGGCAACCGGACTTATAGTGCTTGAACTTAGCCATAGAATTCTATAATTTTAAATTTCGGCGAAGCCCCTAGTATTCGGAAGACCGAATTTGGGGCGCTATCCACACCTTCGTCGGACATTATCCGGTACTTCGCTCGAAGCGACATAAGTCTATAGGGACCCGAAAAGACCTCTCAAACAGCGATCAGTCTCTCGCCTTATCATGCCAGTCAGTTTTAGCTTTCTCCACTGAGGCGCTCACCCAGCTCAACCGGGGCGCAATCGCAGTGGTTCTCCTAGTGCCACCTTAGCCGATAGAACGGAACGTAAGGTACCAAAACGTGGGAGTCGGGCAAACTCAACTATTGACCCAAGACATGATTCGGAGCCGATTCAGATAATGCTATAAGTTCGGGGTGCCGCACTTGTGAAAGTGTTCGGACTTATCACACCATAATGCGGGGAACATAAGCCCCTGGTATATTCGGCCGTACCAAAATATACGGGTGCAAGATGTCATTAGTGAACATATATGTAAAGTAATGCAATTATAGGCAAAAGAGCGCTGCATTATTTATTCAGGGAATTCTGCTATGAGTGCGGAAGGATACAAATAGTGCGGTAAGCAAGGGATTGGACTAAATAAACATGTCCCCCTCCAGGGGTGGGCTGCGGACTAGTGTATGTAATGAATTTAATGCTCGTAATGGAGGCCACCTGAGTGTTCATCGCAGCCTTCTTTCTTCCCTGGCTGTTGCATCGTGAATTCAGCGGGTTTGCCGCCGGATAGGGCCTCTGGTGAACGGAGTCCTGTGTATACAAAGAAGGAAAATGATAACAAAAAGAGTGACACACTAGTGAGCCCCTGGTGTGGTCGAGCCCCACTCTGGGTCTGTTGTGGTCGTGCCCCTTCCCCTAGGCGCATGGTATCTCCAGAGCGTAATGATGTACATGGAGGGTTGGTCTTGCAATTATGCAAGGGCTGGGGTTGGGGCCGCATTGCTACGCGTGCTCGGAACGTGCCAGGTGGTCTTGGTTGATGTTGCTCCGGGCGCGTTTGGCCGTATCCGGGCATTTAACGGCCGGACTCAAAAATTGCCTTAAAAGGCTGCTCTGTACTTCTGCCGCGAGGGCCGCTATGTGTTCCTCCGTTCGGAGGGAGCGTTCCGTATTTCCGTTGACCGTGATGACTCCACGAGGGCCTGGCATCTTGAGCTTGAGGTATGCGTAATGCGGCACCGCGTTGAACTTTGCAAACGCGGTTCGTCCGAGCAGAGCATGATAGCCGCTGCGGAACGGGACTATGTCGAAGATTAACTCCTCGCTCCGGAAATTGTCCGGGGATCCGAAGACCACTTCCAGTGTGACTGAGCCTGTACAATTGGCCTTAACACCTGGTATGATGCCTTTAAAGGTCGTCTTTGTAGGTTTAATCCTTGAGGGGTCTATGCCCATCTTGCGCACTGTATCCTGATAAATCAGGTTCAGGCTACTACCGCCGTCCATCAGGACTCTCGTGAGGTGAAATCCATCGACGATTGGATCTAAAACCAATGCGGCGAATCCGCCATGGCGGATACTGGTCGGATGGTCTCTTCGATCGAAAGTGATCGGGGCAAGAGGACCATGGATTGAACTTAGGGGCGACTGGCTCCATCGCATATACGTCCCTTAGTGCACGCTTCCGCTCCCTCTTGGGTATATGGGTTGCGTATATCATGTTCACCGTCCGCACTTGTGGGGGAAAACCCTTCTGTCCTCTACTGTTCGGCGGTCGGGTCTCTTCCTCGTCGTCGCTGTGCGGCCCCTTGTCATTGTTTTCGGCGATTAACTTGCATGCCTGCTTGAATACCCAACAATCTCTGTTGGTGTCGTTAGCTGGCTTTTCTGGGGTGCCATGTATCTGGCATAAGCGGTCGAGTATTCAGTCCAAATTGGACGAACCCGGAGTGGTTCTTTTGAATGGCTTCTTCCGCTGACCGGATTTAGAGCCTCGGAATCCGGCGTTGACTGCCGTATCCTCCTTGTCATCGCCGTTAACGCGGCGTTTATTTTTGTATCGATGCGACCTGCCATTGTGGTCCTTAGTGTCCGGACTACCAGCATTTTTGCTGAGGTTGTTGCTGCGAGCTAGCCAGCTATCCTCTCCCGCACAGAAGCGGGTCATTAATGATGTGAGGGCTGCCATGGATTTCGGCTTTTCCTATCCTAGGTGCCGGGCTAGCCACTCGTCGCGGATGTTATGCTTGAAGGCTGCGAGGGCCTCTGCATCCGGACAGTCGACGATTTGATTTTTCTTTGTTAAGAACCGCGTCCAGAATTGTCTGGCCGATTCGTCTGGCTGCTGGATTATGTGGCTTAGGTCATCGGCGTCTGGTGGCCGCACATATGTGCCCTGGAAGTTGTCGAGAAATGCGGCTTCCAGGTCCTCCCAACACCCAATTGACTCTGCGGGCAAGCTGTTAAGCCAATGCCGGGCTGGCCCTTTAAGCTTGAGCGGGAGGTATTTGATGGCGTGGAGATCGTCACCGCGGGCCATATGGATGTGAAGGAGATAATCTTCGATCCAAACCGCGGGGTCTGTCGTGCCATCATATGATTCGATGTTTACGAGTTTAAACCCTTCAGGGATTTGATGATCCATTACTTCGTCAGTGAAGCATAGCGGGTGTGCGGCGCCTCTGTATTGAGCAATATCACGACGTAGCTCAAGGGAGCGTTGTCTGCTGTGTTCATCCCGGCCGGAGTTGTTGTATCCGGCTCGACAGTATTCGTAGTGGGTCGTGGGGCGCCCGCGTGATCCATAGATAGATCTGGATTGTCTTGCCTTATCCTCCAATATGTCCCGCAAGTCCGGCGCGTTCCCTCGTGGCTTCGTACTTTTCGAGTGATGCCGGGGTACGGTCTTGATGGAAGGTCTTGATGCTTCCCTATCGTGACCACGGGGTGGTCGGTCGGCCGTATTGTGCGCTGGTGATGATGGTATGTATGCTTCCTCCTCTAATTGGGGGAGCAACCTGCGTTTTGGGTAGCTCTTGGAGGGGCGTTCGATTTCATACTCTTCGGCCGCGAGGACCTCGGTCCATCTGTCGGCCAGTAGGTCTTGATCAGCTTGAAGCTGCTGCTGCTTTTTCTTTAGGCTATTTGCCGTGGCCATCAGCCTGTGCTTGAAACGCTCTTGTTCGACGGGATCCTCGGGCACGACGAATTCGTCGTTGTTGAAGCTTGCCTCGTCTTTGGAGGGAGGTATGTAATTATCATCCTCGACCTCTTCATCTGCCGCTCTCTTGTGAGGGCTTGCTTATGCATCCTCCTGCGCTGAATCTTGCTGGAGGGGATTGTCGTCGGCACTTTCTGGGGTGTTATTATCTCCTGTGCTGGAATTTCCATTCTTGCTGTGGCGGGATTTGGAGCGGCGCCGCTGACGTTGGCGCTTGGGCTGTTTCTTTGGGGAATCTGCCTTTGCTGCTTCTTCGCCGTCCCCCTCTTTTGGGGTGTCCACCATGTATATGTCATATGATGAGGTGGTCTTCCAGTGCCCTGTAGGCGCTGGTTCTTGTTTGTCTCCGGCATCGTCGTCCATACCGTCGATGTCTTCGGAGTCATAGTCTAGCATGTCGGTTAGATCATCGACAGTGGCTACAAAGTGGGAGGTGGGTGGGCTTTGAATTTCTTCATCGTCCGCTTCCCAACCATCCTGGCCATAATCCGGCCAGGGCTCTCCGGATAGCGAGAGATGTCTTAGTGAATTTAGGATGTCGCCAAAGGGCGAGTGCTGAAAGATGTCCGCAGCGGTGAACTCCATGATCGGCGCCCAATCGGATTCGATTGGCGGGGGCGCAGGACGTTCGGAATTCGGCAGGGAGTCCGGCACCTCGGAGTCACGAGTTTTACAGGGGATAAAGTCAGTGTTCGGCTCCATTGCCGCGGAAGTTGTAGCCCCCGAGGCGGTGTCCAGATACCGGTCCTCGATCTGGGCGATCGGCTCCGGACTGAGGGCCGGAGCGGATTCGTGTGCGGCCACCAAGGCACTGTCCGGCGGCAGAGCTATATCATGCCCATCGTGACAGTGTGGCACGCTCGGCTGCGGCTCGAGTCCGTCGAAGATCAAGTCCCTGCGGATGTCGGCCGTGAAGTTTAGGCTTCCGAACCTGACCTGACGGCCAGGGGCGTAGCTTTCGATCTGCTCCAGATGGCCAAGTGAATTAGCCCGCAGTGTGAAGCCGCTGAATACG
Organism: Triticum timopheevii; assembly: GCA_963921465.1. Lineage (NCBI taxonomy): Eukaryota > Viridiplantae > Streptophyta > Magnoliopsida > Poales > Poaceae > Triticum > Triticum timopheevii. Next base: position 594,559,191 of record OY997274.1, read on the forward strand.
AAGATCTGTCCGGGGAGAAAATTCTCACCCTGGACAGCGTTGTTGTTGATTCAAGAGGCCATCGAGCCTATCGGCGATGACACAGAGGAACTCTCAATGAAAGCACCAATGTCGGTGTCAAAACCGGCGAATCTCGGGTAGGGGGTCCCGAACTGTGCGTCTAGGCGGATGGTAACAGGAGACAAGGGACACGATGTTTTACCCAGGTTCGGGCTCTCTCGATGGAGGTAAAACCCTACGTCCTGCTTGATTAATATTGATGATATGGGTAGTCCAAGAGTGGATCTACCACGAGATCAAGGAGGCTAAACCCTAGAAGCTAGCCTACGGTATGATTGTTGTAATGGAGGTTATATCCTACGGACTAAAGCCCTCCGGTTTATATAGACACCGGAGAGGGCTAGGGTTACACATAGTCAGTTACAATGGTAGGAGGTCTACATATCCGTATCGCCAAGCTTGCCTTCCATGCCAAGGAAAGTCCCATACGGACACGGGACGGAGTCTTCAATCTTGTATATTCATTGTCTTGGAGTCCGGCGGACGATGATAGTCCCGCTGTCCGGACACCCCCTAGTCCAGGACTCCCTCACACGTGCACAGGGTCCAGTACGGCAAGGTGCTCCAACTGCAAGTGCCACTGTCGGAGCCACGGCTCTTGCTGTTCGCGGAGGAGGACCGCCGCCCATTTTTCTCGGTCGGCGGCGTGCTCGACATCGGCGCACCTATCGCCGTGTCGGTCGTCTGCATCAGAGCGGGGGCGTCCCTACTGCCGCACTACTTGGCCAAGCTGTGGGCGAACGGCCCGCCGGGGGAGCCCAAAGGCACGACCGACGCCGTCAAGGTGGAAATGGAGGTGACAATCAGCAAGGATCCCGGCGACGTCGACGTGCAGGAGCTGACCTTCTTGACAGTTCCGCCCAAGCTGCTGGCCGGGCTAAGCTTGTGTCCCTCCACATTCAGATTGACAAGCTCACGTCCTAAATGTTTCGACAGTGCCTTCTGTTTATCTTAGTAATATGCTAATATAGGGATTACCTTGGTCTACTTTAGCTTAAGAAATGGTGGGTTTTGGTGGCGATGCAGCAATTACTTCGACATCAGATCAGTAATTTAAAACAGTCGAACGGATATTTTGTGTCTGTTGGATATAAAGTTCCTTTGGGTAAGAAGTACTACTTGTCATCAAAATGGATAAAAGGAGATGTATGTAGACGTATTTTAGTTCAAGATACGTCCCTTTTTATCCATTTTTATGACAAGCACTCCCTCCGTTCCACAATACATGCATTCCATTTGTCAAAATATAGATGTATCTAGACATGTTTTAGTATATAGGTACATCCATGATAGAGCCAATCGGATGGTTGAGAACACTACAATTCGTAGCTACAGATGCGTGTGTGACTCCCAGATGCAGAGGCCGGGGGTCATCATCCTCCTTTTCGAGAAAAAACAGACGCGTGTGTGAGAGGACAAGTGCATGCGTGCACCTCTTCTCTTCCTGTATAACGTACTACTAAACTCATAGTACAAGTTTTTGTGGGTGGCACGATGGTGCGTGCAAGAAGTCCCGAGAGATAGGTTTAATGCGTCTGAAAAAAGGACTAGCCTAGATCTTGCCACGCGGCTATTCCTGTCGAATGCCCCATTAACCGTAAGATATGTATACGACGGTGCCAGTTATTGCACGTACACAGCAGTACTCCCTCCTTTCCGGTTTATGGTGAGTGGTGGAATATTTTTTGTAGTTTGCAAAAGCACCTAATTAATGCTCTTGTTTCTCTTAAAAAATTATGTTTGTCAATGCATTAATTGCAATGCATGCATGCATAAAGTACATGCATTGGTCAATTTTCTCTTAATACTTGCATGCAATGATTTAATGCACCTTGGAATCTGAACATGTGTTGGGGAACAACCAAATTGAGCCTTATAAAATGGAAAAACTAAAATTTTGAGATAAGCCCTATAAAACCGGAAAGGAGGGAGTAGAAAAAGAAGTACTCCATCCAGGAATAGTGCCGCACTTCAAAACTAGAACCGTCAATAAATTTTGAGCTTGCGTCTCGTCACATTCCAAATTACTCCACGCTATATTTAATTGCAAACCTGTTCACACCGATCACAACCTAAACGGTTTCCCACTTAGGAGCATATTAGTACCACGCTAGTATATTGAATTCCAAACCTGTTCACACTGATCACAACCTAAACGGATTCCCACTTAGGAGCGTATTAGTACTCGGTTATAAATACTAGTATGCCAAGATGACAGCACATTCCTCCTCAACTCCTCATCCACAAAAACAAACAAGTCATTCAGCATCCTTTCCTTGCGTCTGCCATGGCCAGCGTGAGTTCTGGGTCGAGAGATTGCCACCAGGGAGAGGCGAGCATGGAAGCGGAAGCACGAGAGATGTCCCGCCTCGCTGCGAGAGCAGCCGACATGTCCCGCAGCGCGGAAATAGCAGCTCAGAGGTCCCGCCGTGCCGTCGAAGCAGCAGACTGGTCCGGCCATGCCGCAGAAGCAGCAGAGATGTCCCGCCGCGCCATGAATGCAGCAGTGATGTCCCGCCGCGCCGCGGTGGCCTGGGAGAATTTCTCGCGGGCAGGCGACGACTGTTACAGGCGCATGCATGCGATCGTCTATAGCCAGATGGATCAGATCTCCGGCTTGGCGAGGTTGCAGGACAACATGAAAGCCTCGTTTGAACAGGCTACCGGCATCATCTGGTAACTAAGGGAGGGCAATGAGAGGCTCCGGGCCGAGCGCGACCTGCTAAGGGAGAAGATCGTCCGAAGTGCAGACCAGCAGGAGGAGACCAGTGCCTTGTTGAAGAGGACCGACGTCATCGTCAAGAAACTTATGGACGATAATGACATACTCCGCAACGAGCACCAAAGGCTGGTGGAGGAATCCGTGGATGTTCTCAAGCAGCGTCTTGAGGACACAAAAGAGCTCATCGCCGCTCGCCGCGGAGACTAGTTCCCGCGGCCTGCAGCAACGCATCAAGAAAGTAGAGATCAGCGAGCCAGATCCTTGTCTTCCTTCTTCTTTTGCCCTTGTGTATTTCGGGCATAGCCGCATGTGGCGTTTTTAATTATCTTTCTAATTATGTAAGACAATTTAATCGTCCTTATCTTTCTGTGGAAGATCAATGTTGCGAGGCTGGAATGAAGAAAACTCTTGCTGTGGCGACCCTGGCGTTGCTGTTCTTCTAGTTGCTGCTGGGCTTCCTTCAATTTCCTGGTTTCTTTTGATGTAATAATCAGTTTAGGATGTGCATTGTGTCATCAGTTGTGAAACATTGGGTTCTAGCACGGATGTTTGGCCTTTGTTGGCCTCTTGGGATGTTGCAAATTCAATCTGGTACTCCCTCCGTCTCATAATGTAAGACGTTTTTTGACACTATACTAGTGTCAAAAAGCGTCTTATATTATGGGACGCTGGGAGTAGCTTTTAGTCCTTCGTGTTAGGCTGGAGTTGTGCTGAACTTCTTGTGAATTGTGGTGGTTTTCAGTAATGAAAATCGGAAGGGGCAAGCCCTTCTTTGATAAAAAAAAATCGTCCTTATATATTCATCAGTCTTGCAATAAGTCGCAGTAGATGCTATATAGGTCCGTCGGATCTTACATCAAGATCTGTTCTTTCAGATTTTCTCTTTTGTCTCTTAAATCTCCGTCGAGTGAGACATAGCCACGCCATTAAACAGAGGCCCGGGCGCCATTAATGGAGACCTTGGGAGAGAGGTGGACAGGAGATGGAGGTCAAAGGGCTCTCCTCCCGATAAGCATGCGCAGGGGTCTGATCGCATGCCTATCATACTCAAATAGCTACCCTGCACGGCGCCTCCTAGCTAATAAAAAATGGGGACGCGTGGTGGCACGTAAATGGTACTAGTAAGTAGAACGCCCACGGTTTCAATAATACTTGTGTTTCCGATTGTAACGTGACAACACTTGTTCCAAAATGACTTTGTTGATTGTTAATGTGTGCGCCTTCGCAAATCGGACTGCAAATTTACCACAACATGTTGGTGCCATGTCATGGCACCAAGCCAAGTTTCATTATTTTCATGCGTGTTTTGGATTTACAGGAATTAAAAAACTAAGTTTCTCAATGTTTCCAACCCAGCCACGATGCCCAGAATTTTGAATTTCATTCCCATTTCTTGCATGGAACCTAGAAACTTACCCGAGGACACACACGTGATTTTTCAACCAACTTTGGTGCACTGGAACATGTGCTTGTATTTCAAATTTGAATTATGCACACAAAGGTGACACGTTCCCTCCGAGAACCACGAGCCTTCTTGAGAGAAGCTCCGATTTGCAAGAAGCTTATACCAAAATTTGTTCCTATTCGGCCAATTTTTTTTACCACGGCATGGTACTACCATGACATGACACCATGCCAAGTTTCATGATTTTAAAACCAAGTTTCTCAATGTTCTCGACCGAGCCACGATGCCCAGATGTTTGAATCTTATTCTCATTTTTTGCATGGGAGTAGAAATTCACCTGAGGACACAAATGTGATTTTTCAACCAACTTTGGTGCACGGGAGCACGTGCTTGTAGTTCAAATTTGAATTATGCACATTAAATGACCAAAAACTCAATTAATGTGTAAATAAGGCCAAATGAAGCCGGAATAATTCCAAAATTTAACAGGGCACTCATGTAGTTCTATGTTGCCTTTGTAAATAAACTCAAGGGGGACAACGTATATCGTTTCGCACTCAAAGGTGACACGTTCCCTCTCAGAACCACGAGCCTTCTTGAGAGAAGCTTCGGTTTGCAAGAAGCTTATACCAACATATGTTCCTATTCGGCCATTTTTTTTACCACAACATGGTAGTACCATGACAAGACATCCATGCCAAGTTTCGTGATTTTCAGACATGTTTTGGATTTACAAGAATTTTAAAACCGAGTTTCTCAATGTTCTCGGCCGAGCCACGATGCCCAGATGTTTTAATTTTATTCTCATTTCTTGCATGGGACCTAGAAATTCACCCGAGGACACAAATGTGATTTTTCAACCAACTTTGGTGCACGAGAGCATGTGCTTGTAGTTCAAATTTGACTTATGCGCATTAAATGACCAGAAACTCAATTAATGTATAAAAAATGACAAACGAACCCGTAATAATTCCAAAATTTAACATGGCACTAATGTAGTTCTATGTTGCCTTTGTTAAGAAACTCAAGGGTGGGGGGGGCAGCGTATATCGTTTCACACTCAAAGGTGGCACGTTCCCTCTTAGAACCACGAGCTTCCAAATCAGCCCAATTTTTTACCACAACATGTTAGTGCCATGACATGACCCCATGCCAAGTTCATGATTTCCAGCCGAGTTTTGGATTTACATGAATTTAAAATCTAAGTTTCTCGATGTTCTCGGCAGAGTAATGACGCCCAGATGTTTGAATTTCATTCTCATTTCTTCCATGGGACCTAGAAATTCAACCAAGGACACACGTTTTGATTTTTCAACCCACTTTGGTGCACCGGAGCATGTGCGTGCAATTCCTATTTAGATTATGCACATTAAAAGTCCAGAAACTCAATTAATGTATAAAAAGGCCAAATGAACCCGAAATAATTCCAAAATTTAACAGGGCACTCATATAGTTCTATGTTGCCTCTGTAAATAAAATCAGGGGGGAGGTAGCGTATATCGTTTCACACACAAAGGTGACACGTTCCCTCTCGGAACCACGAGGCTTGTTGAGAGAATCTCCGGTTTTGCAACAGGCTTATACCAAAACTTGTCCCAATTCAGCCAAAAATTATACGTATGAAAATAGGGTTTAGATTATCCCGAACATCTCGCTACCTAGACCAATAATGTACTATGATTTGAATTCAACATAAAATGGATACAGATATTTGAATTGGAGAGCGTATGGTACATGTAGTTCATAGTGAAATATGATTACTATTATATGCATGTCTTTTTGTTATCAAGATAATATTTAAATTATTGTATAACTTGACAACAATCGTATTAAAATAAGGAAAATTGATTCAAATTTAGTACATATGGTAGACGACAATATATATGTTCACATGGTGGAGTAAAATGTTCATATATGATGGAAGATCAAAATGTATGACTACACCAATTATAAACCGCAAGGTCACCTAATGATATATTAGAATTCAACATAACGTGGACTCAAAAATTGAAATTCGAGATCATGGCATATGTAATCATATAAAAAGGGACATTACTCTTTCTTTTGTGGGAATTGATTTGTTTTTTGTTGTTGTTGAGGGAAGTGCGAATCGATTTGGTACTGTGCAGGGTAATCTTGTTCTCCCGATTTTTTTACATTTTTCTTGTAGTTTTTTCAATGGCATCTATAGCAATATAGTAAAAGGGGACATGACTCTCTTGTGTCTTGTATGATTTTTTTACACGTTAAGTTTGTTCTGCCAACAAGGAATCCGCACCTTGTTATCCCGAAATTTTCAAGCTCGAGTATCTTTTGTCTCACCTGCTTTGAAACTCCCGCTTCTTCAACCCGCGCCGCGCCTTGTTATCCCAAAATTTGGATGCGCACGAGAACTCCCTCCTCATCCGAAATCTCTCCCGCAGCCCAGACACGCGAAATCCCCCTTCAACCCCTCAGCCGGAAATGAAGCTCCACGTCGCGGTGTCAAAACCGGTGGGGGTACGCTGGTAACTTACCCTACATTTCGGACAAGCGCGTCCCTAAGCTTGGCTCCCCCTCCCCCTTCGCCCCCCCCCCCCCCCCATTCATACACCGAGGCCGCCAAAACCCGCTAAACCCCACGCTCCTCCGTAGGCCTCCAGACCGCCGCCCAGCTGGAGACTCTTCCCCGACTACGTCGTCCACCGCAACAGCTCGCCGTCCCTCATCCACCGCACCGGATGAGGATCCATTGTCGATCTCGTCGTCCCGCCGGATCAGCCGCCCCGTCCTCCGCCTCCAAGGAGCTGCCCCGACGTTCGCCTCGTCTATCGCGCCACCTCAATCCCCACAGCGCCGTTTTGACCTGCCCCACCGGAACCGCAGCACCCTTACCTATTCCTCCGATGAAGCTGAGGCCAACTCGGCGCCACCAAGGAGGTTGTGCACTCACCGCTGCATTTTATATTTTATTCGATCTCATGGGGCTATCGTTGCTCGATACGGAGCAGACATGGCGTCTCCATCGACGGTGCCATCGCCGGCCACATCATCCATGGCGTCTCTCCCCCATGGCATTGCTTCCTCGGCGACTTCCACAACGGCACTAGCTGCAGCTGTTGCGGCTCTGTTCTTGCTGTCGGTCGGGCTACTGCACTGCTCCTGCTTTCGTTCGTGCTGCTGCTCTGCTCTTGCTCTCGCTTGCGCTGCTGCTGCTGCACGACCTCTGGCAACTACAGGAGTTGCTGCTTTAGCACTCGCTCGCGGTGCTAGTGCATGACTTGCTCTCTGCTAGTGCGTTCCCTGCTCGAGCGTCTGCTTATTTAGATCACTGCTTCTCTGCTACTAGTGCTCGAACGCCCTAAACATCTATTGCAATGCTCTGTTACTAGTTCGATCAGTTTCGACAGTAAAATTCAGTTTCGACTGTGAAGTTCATTTTCCTCAGTTAAGTTCAGAGTGAACAGTACTTACAACATCTGTCGGAGCAGCCGTGGCACGACTGATGCGTTTTACATCTAGCACTTTTTGGTGATGTATATTACATCATCTATTGCAGATGATATTAGGGTCCCACTTCAGATTAAAGTTGTCTGTCTTGTCATGCTTCAGCCTCGTCGCCGTACACCTTAGCGGAGCTGCTCCAACGACGGAACCGTCCATCACAGCGGAGCAGTACCCTCGGCGTCGTTTCCAGAGGCCTCGAATCTTCTTCCCTGCCTCCGACAGTCACACCAGCATCATCACCATCCTCCACGTCCAACCTAATGATGCTAAGGTCCACAAGGCTATGCCAAAGAGGTTGTACACTCGTCGCATCACTTTGTTTCTCCATTCCTCTATTCTTCCAATTCATGTGATCCAAACACCCAGGTTGACTGAAATCCTATGTTTCCAAATGCTCTGTTTTGCACGTGCATTCCTATCCTATTCCTGTGTTTTTCCTGTCCCTGCGTTTATAGAATCCTCCAATTCTAAGGAGCCCTTATAGATTTACTTCATTTTCAGATTGGCGTCAAAGAAAACTCTGTGTGTTATGTCCTGCTCCTGCCGCGCCGTCATCCACCCCACCTGAGGTGCACCATCAACAGAAGCGTTTCACTGCAGCAGAGATCCCCCCTGTAGACTTTCTTTCGCCACGCCAACTGCATTACCATCATCGACTGAGCAGATGAACCTGAGGACTAGACAGTTCCGGAAGAGAGGTCGCAGTCTTTCGTGTTTGCTTACGTTATACATCGGTTATTATTACCTGCTACTTTATTGTGCAATCTTGAGTTTTGAATTTCCCATGGGTCTCATATCGATCCAGCAACGAATAGTATATGTCTACTATCTGGTTCATCTGGGGTCTTCTATGTGGTTCATGTTGGGTGGGCAACAAACAACAGATGATCCATTGTCTATCTTTTTAAACTGAAGCTATAATCTACCTGCTATCATTAGTTTTGGATCCATCCACTCATTTGCTACCATCAGTCTTGATTTTTGCATGCACCCCTTAGGCCTTACAAAATCTAACTATTTTTTTTATTATGCATATTAGATACTGTACACAATCATACTAAACATGTAGAGAAAAAGAGAAGATTGTTGCGTGCGAATATAATGTCATGCAGACGCTGCTCCATGGTGGGTGAAGTGCCCTCCCCTCCCGCATTTCTAGATTGTATTCCAGAGGAAGATAACTGTTCAGATGGAGATTCAGAAGGAGCCGACCATGCCTGTTTACCACCTGAGGTGTTTGCTCTAACCTGGCATGCTGATGTTGGTCATATCATGCATATGGCGCCTTGCATTGCTTACATTACACATCTTATATGTCATCAGCTTAGTTTAGATTTGCTTTGTGTGAATGCCACCTGTTTGGCTTCTATATCATACTCCCACCATTCCTAAATATTTGTCTTTTTAGAGATTTCAACAAGTGACTACATACGGAACAAAATGAGTGAATCTACACTCTAAAATATGTCTATATACATCCGTATGTGGTGGTCCATTTGAAATCTCTAAAAAGAAAAATATTTAGGAACGGAGGGAGTATATGGGAATTATGCAATGCTATCTTCTTTAGCCAGGCATCATATACGTGAATCATGCAATGCCATCCTGTTTAGCCAGTCATCGTATATGTGAATTGTATCGTGTCATATTTTTTTTCCATAATGTCTTACATTTGTCAACAATGTTTATACATTCATCTACTCTTCCTGTGCATCAGCCATTTGATTCGGTCATGGGAAAATCTGGAGTGAAAACAAGGTCTTCTGAGAAGTCAGTGCTACCTGTCGATGCAGATTTCTTGCTGGTTACAGATAGCTCCTCAGAGGAGGATTCAGAGAGAGATGACCAGTCGTATCCCCCCCCCCCGAGGTGCATGCTCTAACTTGGCTGGGTTATATTGCTCATATCATGCATATGGTGTCTTGCATTGTCATGCCATCTGCTTAGATTAGACATGCTTTGTGTGAATGCCTCATGTTTGCTTTCTATATCAGATATGTGAATTATGCAATGCCATGTTTTTCAGCCAGTTATCATATATGTGAATTATCCACCGCCATGGAGCCAGGCATCATATATGTGAATTATCTCATGCCATCTTTTTTTTCATTACGTATTCCATTTGTCGACAATCTGTGTATATTGAACTACTCTTCATGTGTATCAGCCATTTGAGCTGGTTATGGAAAAATCTGGAGTGAAAACAAGGTCTTCAGAGCAGGCAATGGTACCTGTTGAAGCATATATATCGATGGTTACAGGGAGCTCCTCAGAGGAGGATTCAGTGGCAGATGACCAGTCCTATATCCCACCTGAGGTGTATGCTCTAAGTTGCAATGTTTATATTTCTCATATGATGCATATGGTGTCTTGCATTGCTTAGTTTAGACAACATATGCACAATATTGAATTCTATCTGCTTAGTTTAGAGATCATACATGCGAGTGTCAGCTGCTTAGTATATGAATCAATTATGTCAGTTATATCATGCCATCGTGTATACTTAGACAACATGTATGTGAATTATTTCATCCCAACCTATTTTAGAAAGACATCATATAGTTTTGTCATGTCATCCTATTTAGGTACTCATCATATGTTGAATTATGCCATTATATCCTGTTAAGTTATCCATCATATATCTGAAACTGTGTCATGCTATCCTGTTTAGTTAGGCATCATATATGTGAAATTGTGTCATGCTGTCCTGTTTGGTTAGACAACATATATGTGAATTACCACATCTGTCTATCATACAATGTTTGTACGTTCAATTTCTTTTCTTGTTTATCAGCCATTTGAATTGGAGGGGGTGATGGCAGTATCTAAGGGAGCAAAAACCCGTTCTTCACAAAAGACAGTGCTACCTGTCGATGCAGATAGAACCATGGTTGTATTGGCCCACAAACTAGCCCCACCACACATAATCGAGACTCTTCCAGATTGCACACTTACACCGTTGGGCAGAGAACCAGCTACAACCCATCTAACCGCAACCCCAGCTGATAGTAACCCACTTATAGTTGACAAAGCACCATGTCCACCACAGAGTACCCCCACACGAGCAGTTTGTAAAGCTACTGCAGTGCCCAAAGCATCAAGACCACCACAGCTAACCCAAACTCCATGTTTAAAACAAAAGAGCAACTGTTCTCAGGTCAGATTCCGTCGCTATGGTCCATACTCCTTTGCTGTTGCATCACTGTATTTACTCATACCAACTACTTTCGAATTTGAAGGATCCAATTGAAACTCCAATGGCGCAACACGTATGTTTTAAACCTATTTCTTTAACTGGATTGTTGTTCTAACTTCTTGCTCTATGTTGATTTCAGTTTAAGTTGTATAAATAGTTATGTTATCATGTGATGCACATTACAAGTGTTGCCAATGCTGTGTAGTTTCCCACACTTATATTCTGTCTATGCTGCTGCGTCTTAAAAATATATGAGTTGAACTGTGTCTCTATCTTGATTAGGGAACATAAACTAGAATGATATGGACAATACAGTGACCATAGTACATAGATATATGTTTGTTTCATGTTGTTATCCTGTCCACCTTACTACTGAACCGGTTTACCAAAATGAGTTTGGTATACTACAAGCTAAACCTGTGATGTGTCTGCTTGTTTCTCTTGTAGTATGCAAACAGAATATTGGAGAAGAGCACCCTACTATGCAATGGTAGAGAAAGTAATGCAGATAAGGTTCAAGATAGTGAGACTACCCTGTTGGTCTCCAAGAAAGGTGATAAAAACGATCTTGTAGACAGTGAGAAAACCCCACAGTCCTGCGTTGATGTAGTGTTCGAGTTACTGGCCAGTACCGCTGGCACAAGCTCTTCGAACTCGCTGCCTGGATCACTTCGGCTTCTTTAGTCTCAGATACAAGCTGAAAGGCATCAGTCAGCTGTGCTGCGGCAAGAAGCCGAAGGACTGAGGAAGTCCCTGCAGAATTCAGATGCGTACTTTCTTGTGCAACAGCAAGCGCTGGAGGATTTAAGCGCCAAACAAGAGAAAGTTAATAAGCTTGCTAAGCATCTTGCCAGCATTAATGGTACCCATGATATTGTTTCTTGAACTCTTCTGAAGTGGTTTCAGTTCTGGACTTGTTTTGCTGCGGCGTTTATATGCTGTTGTGTTCCCTATATTTTCACTGGTGGCGAACTTTGATGCCCAGTGGATGTAATATGTGTAATAGCCGTGATAGCCTAACATAAAGTTGCTTGCTTATTTATTTCCTTGTTGTCTTGTTTATTTATCTGCTTGTAGTCAGTGTAGTTCTTTTTCCGCGGTTTGCTAGTGGCTGCAATAACGTATTTTTTAAAACTAGGCCACAATAACCATGGGCTAATATTTACTGTAGTGACACTAGGCCTCCTACGGGCCGTAGAAATAGTGGGCCTTCTACGGGCCGTAGAAACAGTAGACCTTCTACGGGCCGTAGAAACATTGGGCCTTCTACGGGCCGTAGAAACAATGGGCCTTCTACGGGCCGTATCATCAATGGGCCTTATACGGGCCGTATGATCGATTGGCCAAACATGGGCCAATAACAGGCCGCATTATGGCTGTAAACGGGCTAGAGTTGGAATCGTCCGTTCATGGGCCGACCATAATGGGCCATCGTTAATAGGTTGTATTTGATGACGCTATGAAAATGGCCCAATGTATTAACGGACCACAAACGGGCCGACTGTAACCACGGGCTGAATTTGGCCCACAAGCAGAAAATGGCAGTAACGGGCCGTAAGTAAACGAATGCTCGAAATGAGCCCAAGAATAAATGGGCTCTGAGAAGGCCGAAAGATAACATGGGCTGGAAATGGCCCAACTGAATAACGGGCCCTTTTCACCACGGGCCAGTTTCACCACGGGCCGTTAATGGGTCTAAAGTGATACACTGTTCATTGCGGGCCAGTTTCACCACGGGCCGTTAATAGGCCAAGAGTTATATAGGGCCTCATATGGGCCGAAAGACGTCATGGGCCATACATGGGCCAGAACTGAAAACGGGCTGGAATCATATTGGATGGCCCAGATGACGCTACTGGGCCTAATTCGGATAGGGCGTAACGGGCCTTGGGTTAGCGGGCTGTAAATGGGCTATATGCGAATAGGCCGTTAACAGGCTTTCCATGGGTCGGCCCATCACCTTTTGACCAAGTCAAACGGGCCGGCCTTTTCACAGGAATGGGCCTCTGTTGGGCCGTGCCACGTGTCGACGTATCATAGGCGCCTTCTGTCCAATGAGTGGATGACATCTGTCCCAACAATGAGCCGACACGTGTTTCCTCCAGCCAATGGTGATTTCACACGTGGAAAATCCCCATTGGTCGGGGCTGTTAACGGGTTATCGGATCCAAAACCCGACCTGATAGCTTAACGGTGTTCCGTTACGGTGGATGCCACGTGTCGGTCACCCTTGACGAAAGCACTTCTGTGACGGGCGATTTATCGTCATGGAAGTGGACACTTCCGTGATGATAATTTTGGTAATATCATGGAACACTTCTACGATAGCACAGGTATGACTATCTTGATTCTATCATAAATTTGTCATGGATGTACATGCATGACAAAAAACGCGACCTATTGTGCAAACACGTATCATCACGAAAGTGTATTTTTTTGTAGTGTAAGGGGTGTGAAAAGCTTACTTTCCGGGTTAATCTTCGAGTTTTCTGTCTTGGCAAAGGCTAGGATTCGGAGGAGATGATAGTTACCTCTTCTTCGATTGCTTGACCGGTTCCCGTGTCATCCTGATGATAATCAATGTTAATAAGGTAGTTGAAAAAGGAGCCAAGAGAATCAAGAGCTACCTTCGACTCAGAGTTGTCGGCTAGTTCAAACAGCTCAGAAGTACTGGATTTCTTCCCCTTCTTCTTGGCGTTTTTCTTGGCAGCTTTCTTGGCAGCCCTGGACTTTTCGGCAACTTCATGCTCGTATTTCTTCTTCAAAAAATCATCGTCAGCCTGTGAAAGTCATCAAAGTTGAGTTAACAGAGTATCTAAGGTTGAAGGCAGAGGTAAGTAATTTGAAAGACTGGCTTTTGGTGGCAGGTTAGATGTGAAGAAAGGGTCTAGGCCCACTTTGCTACAGTCTGTCGGGTCTTCGTTTAGAAGAGACTTCGTCATTTCATTCATGGCGTCGTCAGTTAAACGCACGGAACTGTGGCGCAGTGGATCCTTTTTACTACCCATGTAAGTACACATTAAGCCGGTTTGGCGACTCAGTTGTATGATCCGCCATGCAACCCAGCATCAAACCAAGTCGATACCAGTTAAACCATTTCCCAGCAGCGCCTTGACCTTGGCGATGGTGGGGGCGAGCTTTTTATGTTTAGAGGTTGTATGTTTCTCATGAAGATTGTGTTTGGAGTCAAGACACTGGGCCCGGTAACCCGACAGTGAATTCTCGCTAGCCGGAGAAGTGTCTTGGCAATAAAACCATGTTTGGTTCTAATCTTTTGGGTGACTCGGCAAGCTAGCATACGGAAAGATGGCATCTCTTCTCCGTTGAATTGAGATTCCGCCAAGTTCCAAGCTGGGTCCGTTCGTAAACTCATTTTGGCAGTTCAAATAAAAATATTCTCTGAACAATTCGACACTAGGCTCTCTTGAAGGTATACTTTACAGAAAACTTGGAAGTTGCAGATATTTGACACGGAATTGGGTCCAATGTCTTGAGGATGAAGTTCAAAGAAGTGCAGAACATCTCAGAAATTTTTTGAACCGGGCGGTAAGAAGCCCCGGTTCATGTGATTAGTTAAAACAATGACCTCACCATCCTTTGGCTGAGGTTTTTCTTCTTCTGGATCAGGGGCACGATAATGCATGACAGTCTTTTCTAGTAAATAGCCAGTTTTTACAAAGTCCGTAAGTGTGTCCTCAGTGACAATGGAGCGAACCCAGTTACAGGAAGTGGATGTATTCGGCGGCATGACGAAGAAAGAAGCCTAAAAGAAAGAATAATTTTGCCGGTTTAAGTTGATTCATTTAAGCCGGAGGTAAAAGCACTACAGCACATATTCAGAATGGTGGCTTAAAAGCGGCCTAATGATATATGACTAGCTACAAGTAGTGATGTAAGCCGCCATGACCAAATTGATATCTATCAAGAGTGAAATCTATTAATTACAGCTGGTGATGTAAGCCGCCATGGCCAGGGCGATCTATCAGGAAGAAAATTTTGCTAAGTAATGGACAAACAGGGTTTCATAGACTGAAATTATAATTTTGGATCAGTGGAAGTTCAGAAAATGCAATAAATTCTTAAACCTAAAAGCGGCAGCAGAGGAGTTCATGGGCTCTGGTGAGATCTTCTATGAAGGAAAAGGTCTGCTGGCATTAAAAGCAAAGGCTAAACTGCTACCGCATGAGTGATATGCTATATTCAGATCAAAAACTACTAGGGTTGAAGAGGAAGGCGAAGAACAGCGAAGAATGGTGAAGAACAACAAGGAATAGGACTAACCCTAATGCAGATCTGGAGCATAGGACGGTGAACACTTACAGATGTAGATGGACTGCGGTTGAGCGTCTGCGTTCTCTGGTCCCGTTCAAGTCGATGCAGCGGCCAAGGGCGAGGATGGCGGTGAGCTTTGCAACGGCGGCGGAGCTCGAAGTGGCAGATTTGTCGCGCGAGGAGGAGGAAGACGAGAAGGAAAGGGGGGAGAATGAAAAGAGGTTGTCTAACCCTATTTAGAAGGGGAAGGGTGAACACATAGGTGCGAAAAATGAGGAGGCCAAAACATGATTATCCAGCGGTTCGAACGCCTCGATTTTCAGAAAGGGCATTAAAGACAAAGATCTGTTAAGATATATGGGATATTGTGTAAAATTAATGATAGGTGACGTCATGGTGGGTTACCACGATCGCGGAAGATGATGTCATGGCGGGTTATGAGATCTCGCACAAATGAAGAAGGAAGGATTTTTTTCTAAGTGTTGAAGATTGACATGAATGAATTCAAATCAATCTAGGGCCTAATGTTGGGGATATAACTATTAGGTATGACCCACCCAGGAGGGGCCGGGTTATACCTATGGAGGTTCATCAATACGAAGCCCACGAGGATATTGAAGATGGTTGTTCATGGGGCGAAGGCCCAAGGGCGACTTAAGGCCCGTAGGAGTAAACCGCCATATGTGTAAGACTTGTATTGTAAGGCATGTATAGTTAGTCACCGAGCAGGACACATTGTCTATGAGCCGGCCCGGACTCCGTGAGCCGCTGGGCATCAACCTGTGTATATAAAGGGATGACCCGGCGGCGGTTCAGGCTAAGAAACAAGAGATCGAAAGCTAGGTCAAGCGTATTCGCTCCCTGGTAATCGAGACATAACCAATACCACCTCAAACTGGATTAGGCCTTTACCTACACCACAAGGGGATGAACCAGTATAAACTCTTGTGTCCTTTGTCCCGTTTAACCCCTTTAAGCTAACCTAGTTGCGATGGCTCCACGACTAAGTCCTCACACTAGGACATTTGCCGTGACTATTCCACGACAGAACCCGTCCATGGCCAGCGGGGTTTCCGGTGGCGGGGGCACCACGGATCCCATCAGAGGTTAACCACCTAGGTGGAGGCACCACCGATCCCGTCGGCGGCACCACTGATCTCAACAATGGCCAACTTAGGCAGCCGCTGGGCCACGGACCCAATCGGAGGCCAACGGGGGCTGCAGCAACGGTGGCCGGTGGGCGGTGGCCAACCTAGGAGCCCGTCATCTGGACAGAAGTCGTGGTGGCCGCGGTTGCACGGAGGTGTCTGGATCCGACTCCAATGGCACCGACGCACTCATTCGACAAGGAGGATCTTGTGAGCTCCAGCTCCAACTTAGTTGGCTCATCCTCTTTTTTCTTACGAGACGGCGAGCTTATCCTCCTCCTACGGAGTGCGGCCTCTAATCATGATCGGATGTAATTGGCTAGGATTTAACTAGTGGCTATGGAGTAATGTTTAATTAATTTAATCCAGATCTGACATATTTTTGTTAATTATTGTTTTTAAATAAACTAATGTTGTGTTAATTATTGTACTGAAATGTTATGGGGAAATTGATGTGTTGTTTAGAAAATGTCAATGTCCATTATATATTTGGTTTGGTTCGTCGTGAGTTCCACTAGTAATGAGATGAGAGGGATGGTTTTCTCATGATGGGTCCTACTTCGCAGTGTCTTGCTAGAGAAAGCAGGGGCAAAATGGTCCAAAGAAAAGTATAAAGACAGTCAACACACGGTCAAACGACACTAACTGGACGGAAATGAGACGGAAGGGGAAAACCATAAGACGAGCTAAGTGGTTTGGGCAAGAAATGAGCCTCGCAGCCCAGAAATAGCTCGCAAAGAGCAACATAACCCGCAATGTGCACTATGGAGGCACGTGTGAAGTTGTTCAGTTGGAGACCATAGTACTCCAGAAGCCCTCGGAGGAACGGATGGATTGGAAATCCGACGCCTCTCACCAAATAGGGAACAAAACATACCCGCTCTCCCCTGGACGGGTTGGGGAGTTTCTCTGCATGTTCCCCGCCGTCAAAAGAAATCCCTGGGTCGGGGACTAGATCTGTGGGAGGAAGAAATCCCTGGGTCTGCAGCTTCACTAGTTGGCCATGGGATACAGAACACTTTTCCCAGTCCCCCTGCTTGGGGCCGCGAGGGCGGGAGGAAGAACTGGGAGTGCTAACCATGTTGGGGTGGTTTTGGTGGACGAGCTCTGAGGATTCCTCGTTTGGGGGAGATGGTGTGGATTAGATCTGAAGATCCCCGTCCCTTTAATAGACAATATTCTTATACGGTCAGGGTGACAAATTCGAAAATGCCCTGACTTCTCGTATTCGCTCGACACGTGGAAGCTCAAATCACAAAGGTACAGAAGCCGAGGAGTGCATCATTAAATGAAGGGCCAGACACTGCTATTTAAGCAGGTACTTTGAAGTATTCGGAGAAAGAACCCGCCTTGCAATGCCGAAGAGAATTTGTGCGCCGGACTCATCGTCATTGAAGCCTGGTTCGGGGGCTACTGAGGGAGCCCTGGATTAGGGGGTCCTCGGACAGCCGGACTATGTACTGTGGTAGGACTATTGGACTACGAAGACACAAGATAGAAGACTTCGTCCCATGTCCGAATGGGACTCTCCTTTGCGTGGAAGGCAAGCTTGGGGATGCAGATATGTAGATTCCTTTCTCTGCAACGGACTTTGTGTAACCCTAGCCCCCCTCCGGTGCCTACATAAACCGGACGGTTTAGTCCGTAGGACAACAATCATAATCTCATAGGCTAGACTTCTAGGTTTAGCCATTACAATCTCGTGGTAGATCAACTCTTGTAATACTCATATTCATCAAGATCAATCAAGCGGGAAGTAGGGTATTACCTCCATAGAGAGGGCCCGAACCTGGGTAAACATCGTGTTCCCTGCCTCCTGTTACCATTAGCCTTAGACGCACAGTTCGGGACCCCCTACCCGAGATCCGCCGGTTTTGACACCGACATCGAGCTTAATACTGAAGTGCTGACCTTCTACCAGGTGAAGCCTGTCGCACAGACCCCGGTCATCGCCGCACCAGTTGCACTCAGGGAGCCTATCATCATCGTCAGACATTTTCTATGTTCATAATTCAAAGATTAAACTTGTACAATTCAATATATGTACTACAAAAACTAAATTAGATCATTATTATTCATCACGGTTGATAATCGGTCTATCGACTTAAAGTTAACCCAAAATGGCGTTAAATGCTCTTTCCGGCATTTCCAACACACTCAATATTTCCTATATTATAGCACAAGCCATGCCAAAATTCACGGAAAAATCTGGCATGACCTTTGCTAAAAAAGGACATATCAAGTGCTGAAATTTGCTGGAACTGAAATTAATCAACACTCTGGGAAAACATAGGCCACTCGGAGGTGTTCCCTGCAAACATGGCCACTTGGGCAAGCACATATCCTATTTGAGCAACACTAGATATACATGTCTATATCTACATCATATGAGCACTCAAACTTGATGGTCATTGCATTTCCATGGTTATGAACAAAAATATTTCAAAATATCTTATATACAATCCTAACATAACTAAATTTGCCAATATAGGTCTCTCTCTCTCTCTCTAAACTAGTTCAATTAAGCACTTACTAAATAAACTAGTTCTATTAAGTACTTACTAAATAAACTAGTTCTATTAACCACTTACTAAATAAACTAGTTCTATTAAGAACTTACTATAAATAAACTAGTTCTATTAAGAACTTACTATAAATAAACTAGTTCTATTAACCACTTACTAAATAAATTATTTCTATTAAACACTTGCTAAAAACTCTATTACCCTAGTTCTACCCTACATTTTCTTACTTCTATTACTAAATTTAATACCTAAAAATTTCTATTCTTAATACCTAAAAATTTCTACCCTAAGTGGAGGGACTAGGAACGAAGGGAGGGATGAGTGAGGGTGGAAGGGAGGTGGCAGACGGATGAGGCAGGGAGGAGTATGACGGATGACGCAGGAAGGAGAGGACGTACGAGGCAGGGAGGGATGTGGGAGGGAGGAAGCGGGTGTGAGGAGGGATAGGAATGGAGGGACGGATCGGGAGAGGGACAAGGAGGGGAGCAAGGTGGAAGGAGGAGGGATGGAGGAACTACCTCAATGGAGGAGGAGCGTCTGCGGCGGCGGGCGACGACGGTGGTCCGGGAGGGCCGAACGTCGCTGGCGGCGGACGACGGGGGCTGCGGGGAGACTGAGAATGGAGTGGAGAGGGGAGAGTGAGGGGCGGTTGGTTTGAGAAGATAGGATGGCTTTAGCAGTAGCGCGCGTTAGGGTAAAGCGCTACAGCTAAACGCCATAGGAGTAGCGCCCTTTACACCAGACCCGCTACTGCTATGCCGACAACAGTAGCTGCTTCTGCAAAAATGCGCTACTGCTAAGGCTAAGCATGTAAAAATAAACATCAAAAATACATTTGTCATCAGTGATCTTTTTGTGTAGAATCTGAATTGTCAATATGAGTCCTCACCGGTTTAGGAACCGGTGAAGACTCGTATTGCAGCCACAAATCCTACACATTGAGTTCAATGAAGACCAAGTGGTTGTGATCAAGGTTGTCAGAATCGCGATTCTATTATACGATTCTACGACTTTATGATCCAAACTAATCCCTCTGATTCTACGAGTTTAGTCTCTAGAATCTACGTTTCTACGATCCTGATAGTGAAGATTCTACGATTTACGATCCAACCATCGGAGCTCCGATCCGATTCAGAATCACGATTCTGACAACCTTGGTTGTGATAGTTTGAGAAGTAACATATTTAAGGTGGTAAACACCACGTTCGAGGCGCAGGGTGGGACTAAACTTGGTTGCAAGGAGGGGAATAAACTTAGCAGCAGCGAGGGTTGGCGAAAAGCGCTACTGCTAAGTTCAGTAGCAGTAACGCGGTTATGAAAATGGTGCTACTACTATACCTAGTCTGGCGGCAACGTCGTGCCAATTGTATTTGTAGCGCTCTTTCATCCTGACGCGCTACTGCTATGGGGATATCAGTAGCGCGTTTTGTTTTTTGCGCTACTGCTAAGTAGCAGTAGCACCTTATTTTAAACCATGCTGCAGGTAAGATTCTGTGTATAAGGTTTTCCCTTGTAGTAAAAGGCCAGCTGGTACTCCATCTATGAGAGGCTTGTTGCCTTTGATGTCATATTCAGGGATATTTAGAGATAGTCCATGTAGCCATATTAGTTGTTTAGTTGCAGTCATATTCAATTTTTAGTTGCAGACATGTCAAGTGTTAAGTCGCAGACATATTAAATGTTTAGTTACAGTAATATTCAATGTTTACATACTCAGTGTTACGTTGCAGACATTCGTTGTGTAATGTAGGTTCAATGTTTAGTTTGAAATAATCAGAGCATAGTTCAATTCAAGGTTATCAGAAACGTGATTTTGAATCGGATCGGAGCTCTGATGGTAGGATCGCAAATCGTAGAATCTTCACTATCAGGATCGTAGAAACGTAGATTCTATGAACTAAAATCGTAGAATCATAGGGGTTAGTTTGGATCGTAAAGTCGTAGAGTCGTATAACAGAATCGCGATTCTGACAACCTTGGTTCAATTGCTTCAGTGTGAATTTTGTTATGTTGAAGTGTAATTTTCATATTTTGTGACTTCCATAGGAAACAAAAGTCCAGCTATCTGGACTGGGTTAATCCTGGGCGGCCACATAATTTGAAGATGATCCTAGATAAAGCTATGGAGCATATATTATGAGGAAAATAGAGAGAGGCTTAGAGGAAATGGACTAAGTGTTGAAGAAAATTACATGATACTTGGAGAGAAGACAAAGAAAGAGAATTGTCTCAGGATTTTTAGCGTGGCCTTTGCAGAAAATGGTGGCTGGCAAGGAGCGGGCAATCTCCTAGTTAGGTACTGCACAACTGGTTGTGTGTGATCTCAAGGCAAAGCTGGAGAAAAAGAATATGGGTAACAATTCAGCCACAACAATGCACCAGTTGCCCAGGTCAAAGATAGAGAAAGCGAGGGACAAGATGAAGGAAGAAAAGAAGAAGCTGGAGTTGATGATTGTTGATCCGCTTAAAAGGAAGGAGGCCACAAAAGGGCAATATCAAGAACGTAAAGGAGATATATGCTTGGTTTAGGTGATTGTGTGTTGTGCTATCATTTACTACGTAAGGTGTATGTGAACTTCAAGTTTCTGTGGAACTTGTTTGAACTGCCAGAAATTTGTATGTGAACATGTAGTTCCTTTAGTTGATGTGATGCGCTATCTATTGTGATGTGTATATGAACCTGTAGTTTCCTTTACTATCCTAGCTATATGTGTGCATTTTCCAAAACTATGCATTGTTGTTGTCCAAAAGCTCATAGTTCTACTCTAGTTCCTGGTCTAAACTGTTCTGAAAGTAGACAATTCTAAAGGGCATGAAAAAATTGCACATAGAAGTTCCATTTACTGACATAAAATTACTACCATAAATTAGTTTAAATACCGGTAGAAACTAACTAATAGTCACCATATTGAAATGCAATTCAAAGACGAATATAAATAAGTGCAATTGTCTAAAACTACATGTCTAAAACTGCTTTCTTCTCAAACTCTATCCAAATTTGGACCGCACTGTTATGGACCAAATTTGAATCACATCAATATTTAACCAACACATTAGTCAACAAAATTTGATTTAGCCCTAGTCTTTGTAATTTGGGGTCAATTTAATCCCAACTACCACTGCATTATTTCTCTCTTTAACTCTTCACCACTTCAGCACGCCATCTATCTTTAATGCCACCACTCCTATTTTTCTAACCACTGCACAATCACTCTCTCTCTTCCTCATCCGTATCATAGAAAAATTCCACAACTATCTCTACCTCTTCCTCAACACAGAACACCACCATGGCTAGTCCATCCAGCACATCCAACCCATTCCCCGTTGGTCTAGGTTGGGTGGCCATGATCCTTGGTAGCACGCGCAGCGCCCGCGACAAGTTTGTGGACAACATAGAGATTGTCACAAAGGTCGTCAGCATCCACGCGCTTGTCGCCATTGTCGACACCGTCGTGGCCAGTGTAATGATGAAGGAGAGGTTGCACACAGATCAGTTCTATGGAGATGTAGTAAAGGGTGTGTTTCCAATGAATGTGTTGCTCTAGCAATCAAGGAGATAACCTCCATAACCTAGGGTAGCTTGTTTGGCGGGTAGGGCATTGCTCACGCCACTAGGGAGCAGTGCCGGATGTGGCCCTGCAAGCCAGGTTGTGCAAGGCCACCGATCATCATCCTGGACAAAAAAGATGAGGTGCAGGAGGAGGAAGTGGAGGTGGAACCACCAGTAGCGGAGCTGGCCATGGTCATCGCACCACCACAACCAGACAACACTATCATGCTAATTGAGGTGGACGCACCGGGATATCGCCATCATGGGTACCGCTGCTCGGCGTGCCTCATCGGTGCACCGCAGTAGCTCATGAAGATTCATGTTCTGCTAGTAGAACAATCAATGTTTTTAAGTCAGCTTCAGTAAGTGTATATGTTTGGACAATGTATGTACAATGTATTTCGGTTTAATGTTCAGTTTAAGTATGTGTATCTTAAGTTTCAGTTGTAGTCCGTGATAAATTCGGTATTTATCTATGTATCTATGTTAGTTTGTTGTCTAAAGTGCTATGTTAGCTGGAAAGTACCAATTTGCTATCCATATGAACATCCTATGTCATTATGCTCTGCTATCTTTTGAACTTCTCCGAAAATGCGTTGTCTGAAATTACAAGCATGTATGCTATCTCTGTTTGTTAATTGCTGCTTGCAAGCACAACCTGACTTGACTGTAGTTGCAAATACCATTTTGGCATGTTCAAATGTAGTAACATGTGCTTATGTATCAAGTGGCCATCACATTTGCAAATACGAATTACAAAAAGAATTGGTCTCGTCTATAATGTCAAACTAGTGCAAATTTGCATTCATTAACCATATTACAACCATTAGAAAAAGTACCATTGATCATCCCCTAAAACCTTGCCACTTCCAAACTAACACTACATGCCTGTAAAGTACCTCTGTTGCTGCCAGTTTTATAGCTTCAGAACTGTTTGTTCTGACAAACTAAGTAGCACTAGTTCATGATTTCTTCAGAACTAGGAACAGACAGACCACACACAACTCCATCACACTTGCAAACACCACCTTCAGCACAAACAACACTTCTATCCCTAATCCTAACAACATAGCTACTTGTTGCTTGGTCATGACAGGTGCATTGCTCTAACTGTAGCTAATGCAAAATTTGACTTCGCATCAAATGCCTCTGGCTGCAATGCATCTATTGCTACCTACATTCCTCCCCCTCTCACCTCTTGCAAGCTCAACTTCTTTCATTTTATTCTCTTATGCACCAATTACATTGACAACAACATCACCAAAAAGGATATGTGTATTAAAAAGATGCTCCACGCACTCTAGCTCACAGCGCTAGAAAATCAGAAGTTACCTATCAAGCACACAGAAAAAAAATCAGAACTTTGCAGCTAGCAGAAATCGAACTTGGATCGTTGACACGGACCGAATCAGGACTTACACCATGCTCTTTGCACTTGCAAAACACCCAACCGTCGTGCTCCTAGGTGGTGGGGAGGTAGAATTTGACCACTTTGCCACATTCATAACAAGGAGTCAGTGGCACCACAAATGAGCAGCTGCGCTGACCTGACAAGATCGAGGTAGAGGAAGTCATGGTGCAAGAGGTGATGGTGACGATGGCAAGGCTGGCCGGTGATAATGATGATTCAGGCTGGCGGCGGCTCGCGACCTCAGCTGATTTGGGAACTAGGGATTTGGAAGGGGGTGAGCGAGTGAAGATGCGATGTGGTGTGGCGTTGTACGAGGATGAGGATGCGGCGAGGTGCGTGCAGTTCGACCCGTGTGCGGCGCGTTCCAGGGTACGGTGCGTCGCTGTACTGGTTTTTGCATGAAGAAAAAACCAAACTGGACCTAGCACAGAATAAAAACCGTCTATGTTGCATGCCTAGTCAAAACTCAATTGAGGAAAATTTCGCTTAGTAATAATATATGGCACAAAGATGAAAATGGGGGTATAAATTGAAGATTTCTCAAAATTGGGTAAGTTCTATCAGTGGGGTGAATCATGGGGTGAAAAATAGAATTAAATCTATTATATTTGATTATGTATATTTGTTGAATATAAGTAGAATAATTCAGGCATGGACGATGAATGTTGTGGTGGGTCTATTTCTAGGTAAGTGTTTGGGCCCGGTGCGCCAGCCGAAGCGCTCGGCCGGTGGCTTCCCTTTTTCACGCGCGGGACACGCTGGCAGGCGCGTTTTTAGTTGACCCAAACATTTTTCACTTTTTTTTTCTTTTTTCTTTGCTTCTTCTTCCTTCCGCCAGCCGTCTGACCCCATCTCGTCTCCCCCATTGTAGCGCGTCGAGCAGCTCGCCGTCGGCCATGGATATAGATTGCAGCCCCGCTTGCCTTCCCACCTCCTTTTTTTCCTTCTCCCTCTCTTCCCTTTTCCTCCTCCTCTCTTCCCCTTTTGTTGCAACCGGCGATAGGCAAAACGCCGGGAGGACCGAGGTGCCTGTGCTACAACCATGGCCACGGGGAGGAGCTGCAACCGTGGTACTGGGAGAGTTGCAAACGGCGTTTTCCTATGCTACAACCATGGACATAAAAAGCTACATCCAGTAGATAAAAAAGCTTCAACCAGACAACAAAATACAGGAATGCTACAACCGTTTGACAAAAAGCTTCAACCTGCAGATGAAAAAGCTTCAACCAGAGATTGAGAAATCTTCCTCGACGACGGCCATGTCGTCTCTCTGTGATTTTGCTGCAACCGAACGATAGAGGAAGATTTCACCCAGGCGCTGCTCAAAACAAAAAAAGTTTCAATGGTTTACAGAAAAGCTTCCATCGTAGAGGGGAAAAGCTTCAACCATTTGTGAGAAAAGCTACAACCGTATCAATTTTTTGCTACTACCGTCTGTGTGTTTTGCTACATCCATTCATGCGGCCATGGAGCTTTTTTACGACCGAGGCGTGACCGGCGACGACGAAGACGACATTTTTGTTGCAACAGCCTCGTTTTTTTGCTACCAGTGGCGATGTGTTTTGCTACATCCATTCACGAGGCCATGGTTCTTCAAGCGCGGCAGCGAATTCCGGTAGCGTTCACGGATTAGCTACAACTGCGGCGAGTGTTGCATGTGTCGATGGCCGGCGGCGACGGAGTTGCGACGAACTTCATCGTCAAGTTGCGGCTGACGGCGGAGGTGGCTAGCTGCCATCCGCGGGGGGTGGGGGATGGGTGCTGCGAGGTCAACGGCCGGCGGCAGGCGGCCCGCGGTGCCGTGCGGCGAGGGGCGGGGGTGTGACGAGGTGCAGCCTGCGACGTGGGGCGGTGGCGCGGCGAGGTGCAGCCTGCTGCGGTGCGGTGCCGCGGGGCGAGGAGCGGGCGCTGTGCGATGCAGGAGGATTTTTTCAGAGGGATCTCGATCTGGATCGCGCAGATCTGACGACCCCGGCTCGCGCATCGGACGGCTGGTGCTGGACCGGCCCAACAGTTGGGCCGGCGCACCGGCGCAGGTCAGCGCCCTTCTAGGTATACATGATTGGATGTTGAGGTTGCCTTATCCTATTTTATAATTGTATATGGTCCGGTGACATGCTTGCATTTGCATCTCGAGATAAATTCGCTAACGAGATGACTCTCTAATATTCCACCGCAAAGAAAAAAGAGATGACCCTCTAATATATATACAGGATTACAAAAAAGATGGTTTCAACATATAGTTCACATGCACACAAAAAGACCTTTGGGAGAATGGACGTACATATTTTCATAAATCGCATGCAGAAATACAAACACGGGCGGCCGGGTGGGTGCATACGTACGTAGATACATCAGGAACACTGTTGCACCTGCCGTGGGCTTAAATGATTGGGGTCACTCACCGCCACCGGTCAGGTCGGTCTCCGTCTCCTCACTCACTCACCCGCCCGCATCATCAACAAAGCTACCTACAGTAGCTAGCTAGCTCCCCCCAGCTCAATTCCGTCCCCTCACCCCCACAACAGCTTTCCCACGGCTCCCCTTCCCCCTCCACCCGTGCCACGGGCACGGCTATCTACCCACCTATATACACGCACCCCCGCCCACCCTACTGCCCCTCCTCCCTCTCCTCCTCCTCCCCTCGCCACCACACCCAATCGCCCGCTCGCTCCCGGCTCGGCAACGATCGATCTCTCCTTCAACCCGAGCTGCTCCGTCGTCCGGGCGGCGTCGTCGACCGCGTGCTTGCCAGGTGAGATATATGTGTGGTCGATCTCTTCCTCGTACTGTAGCTCCGGGCCCTCCGGCGGCCAGCGGCTAGCTGCTGGTTGTGCGGCTGAGGTGACCGCGGTCCAGCGCGTGCGCGCGCGCGCGTGTGTGTCAGTTTCTTGGCTGATGCTGCTGTGCTGCAGCGGCCGAGCTCAGATTCAGGCCGTCTTGGATGCCACGCTCTGGTCCGGGCCTGCACCGTACTTCAAGCTAGCTCAGGACCAGCTGCTGCCGATCCACTTCGATTCCCCCTTTAGGAAACCCTAGAGTCAGATTTTGTACGCCCTCGAGAAACATGGCGTGTACGCTCTCGCTGATGCTTGGCTTGATTCGTCAGCTCACCATGAGCTGAGCTGAAGGACCAATGAACCATGCTGCGAACTGATGAGCAGCTAGCTCACTGGCTGGCTGCTGAGTGATAATTAAGATGCTTTTGGTTTCAGGCAGCTCCGTGTGTACTAACGGGCCGCCGTCTCGCATGCAGATCTGAAGTCAAAGGAGGAGAGGACGGACATGCAGGGAGCGCCGGTAGACAGCCCGGGGGCGGCGGAGGCGGCGGCGCGGCCGAGCAGGTACGAATCGCAGAAGCGCCGGGACTGGCACACGTTCGGGCAGTACCTTCGCAACCACCGCCCGCCGCTGGAGCTCTCGCGGTGCAGCGGCGCCCACGTCCTCGAGTTCCTCCGCTACCTCGACCAGTTCGGCAAGACCAAGGTGCACGCCGCGGGCTGCCCCTTCTTCGGCCACCCTTCCCCGCCGGCGCCCTGTCCGTGCCCGCTCCGCCAGGCCTGGGGCAGCCTGGACGCGCTCGTCGGCCGCCTGCGCGCCGCCTTCGAGGAGCACGGCGGGCGGCCCGAGGCCAACCCGTTCGGCGCGCGCGCCGTCCGCCTCTACCTCCGCGAGGTGCGCGACTCCCAGGCCAAGGCGCGCGGCATCGCCTACGAGAAGAAGCGCCGGAAGCGCCCGCCGCCGTCGTCGTCCCAGAAGGCGGCCAAGGCCGCGCCGTCCCCACCCCCACCCGCCTCCTCCCATGTAGCAGCGCCGCCCCCAGAGAGCGCGCCGGAGGTCCTCGTCGCGCGGGCCGTACCCGCGCAGGGGCACTACTTCATCCCGCACCCGCAGCACTACATGCACGCGCATTTCCTGATGCCAGGCGGCCACGACGCAGACGCCGCCGTCCCGAGCAGCTCCAGCGGCAACAGCAACGGCCACAGCGGCGGCGCCGGCGACGAGATGGCCATGGCGATGGCGGCAGCGGCGGAGGCGCACGCGGCGGGGTGCATGCTGCCGCTCTCCGTGTTCAACTAGCGAGCTTTCCGGCCACACCCATGGATGCGATCCTAGCAAAAGCAATCGCAAGGTAGGGCTTAAGTAAGTTAATTCGGAGGTCTATATATCTAGCCGTAATCTTGATCGATCATTCGAACGATGGAAGGATGAGTGTCATCGTTCGATCGATGAACGTACTATTGTTCTTCTTACCAACACTATTCACCCTTTTGGCTACATTTCCTGCTGGGAGCTAGTGGTGCTCCTCCTCCTTGCTACTGTAGGGTTTCTACTTTCTAGCAGCGTTCGTGCATGCTTGGTTGATTTGTGTATGCAGATATAATTAATCCAAGGCTCGATTGAAATGTCAAGGGGATTTCCACTGCTAGAATGTGCACTGCTGATCGATTGATTCATGCCTCCATGTATTTAATTTGTTGCGTTCTTCCTGTCGTCGAACAGATCTTACTGATGTGCTGCTAGGATTTTAATTTGTTCTTATGACTAGCATTGTCATGACATTTTTTTGCAGAATTTTGCGTCATCTGTATGCTTCGTCTTTTTTTTTTTTGCTTTGATTTCTCGTATGCTTTCACTGTATGTTTCTCTATTTATGGGCAAGAAAATTCTTGATTCATATGATATGATGTTGGTTGCGTGCTTCCAATTGGTTTGCACGTTAGTGATCAAAAGGATATTGAATTTATATGATAACTCTTGCATGAATTTGCATAGAAAATCCACACGGCTACCATTGAAGTCTTTGCACATTTCTTCATTACAAGTGGGGCCTAAGACCATTTCCGATGCATCTTCTCTTAACACCATATCTTAATGCATGTTAGATGTTTGGATACAACTATCAGGATGCACTGTATCTGACATAGGTTTGGTATTTTATTGTGGACCCTACTTTTGTTAAGATTATTTGTGTCTAATTGGGTGGTAACATGAGAGTTACTAATATATCAATCATTTGGATGTGGAGACCGTAGCTAAGATAAGAGACAGTTCTATATCTCTCGCCATTAGATATACGCTACAAAGACAAAAATCATACGTATGTGCTGGGCAAAGAGATGGTGCACTGGTGAAGCATTTGGAGCGGCATAAAGTTACTTTACAGTTTTCAACGCTGTAGATAACCATAGGACGATATGCCTATAAAAGTTAAAATAGACCTCACAACTTGTGTCTTGTGTGTAAGATATAGACAACTTACCTACAAGAGGAAATTTAGCGTTGTATGTGAGTTGTAAGAGCATTTACAACTGGACTCCTCGGGCGGCCTGACCGGTCACGAATTTGGCACCCAACCGGGCCATGCAAATCCAACCCAAACGTCGGGGCTGTACGCTAACCCTCATACCCAGCCAATATAGGAGGCGGATATGGGGAAGCCCAGACAGGCCGCCATGTAGGACTGGCTGTTGAGCCTAAATACTAGTGCTTGTTGGACCGACGAGCACCTCCCAAGCGACCTCATCCGGCTTACAAGGCAACCCTAGCCCATTCTTATCCTCCTGCCCGCGCTGGCGCTTTCCCCTCCTATCCCTATTTCACCATAGTATGAGATCCAATCCTGGTTGCACGATGGTCCGCAACAAGGTGACCTACTACAAGCTGTTGATGCCGGAGCGTCGGGCCACATGCATTGCGGCCATCCTACATTCGGATAGTCCGGAGGAGGAGGCACAGAAGCAAGAGGGCGAAGAGGCATAGTAGCAGGAGGGGGAGGGGGGGATGAAGATGAAGAACGTGATGGAGCGCCGGACCAGCGGCGGCAGCAGGAGGAGGAGAAGGAGGAGACAAATAACGACATCATCTCGTTTCATTCTCTTCCTTCCACCTTCCAAAAATCCAACACATCTCCTACATCTAGCACTATTATTGTACATGACTTCAGAAGAAACTACCATGTCTTACATGTTGATGTGGCATATCTAGGGACTTCTTGATCTTTATAATTTTAAAGATTTCGAGTGTATTTAGTGAACACTCAGTTTCTTCACATGATTTTTTTCCTGCAAAAAGGACATTTTCAATCAATCGATATATTGAGGTGATACAATTGAACTAAGCGAATGCCCGCCTCTACATAACATGGTGCACACAACCGACATGTTCCTTAAACTAAGCGAAATATTTTCTTGCAATGAATGTTGCAACTCTTAAACTAAGCAGAAGATTGTAAGAAAAATGTTTGAACACACATAGTGAGGGTCCTGCATGGCATCCATAAATTCACAAAACTAGATGATACCTCTCACATTGTTGCATGAATGTTTTGCCATACATTTCAGTGATATTTGGTTGTACGAAACATGAACACTTGGAGTAAAAATATGAGTGTACATTTGAATTAAAATATTTCTTTATAGTACAGTCAAAATATTTATTAAATATTAATAGCATAAATGAATGAAAATTCACATGCACTTTCTCATGTTGAGGTGGGCCTTTTCTTATGTATAGTTGCATGTGTGAGGTGGACTTTTTCCCTTGCAAGTTGCATGCTGAGGCGGCATACTTACATGCTGAGATAAATAGATTAGTGAGACCTAGCTATTTTGATATAAACGATAAGAAGTTAAACATCATAACATGTATTCAGATAAGCTCAAGCGTCTTAGGGGCTACTTATAGTATGCCAATATGTCTTGCACATATAAATTCACTTCTTTCCATTGGTCAAATATGCATTTGATTTTTCTACTTAGCTTTCATAAGGTAATATATTTCTGAAATTTTGGTGTTCAAAGCCCTACGGAAAACATAGAAATTCTTTCCTTTCCTTTGCATTCATTGCATGATTTCTGTATAAAATAATAAACTCTTCATAATCAGTTAAGCAGAGTCGTCTTTATTTTTACTTGATATGACTGACCATCTTTTTTTTTTTGACTTGACATTACCGGTCATGTTACTACTGAAGTTAACGTACGCATGGCATAAATTGTAAATGTACATATGCATGATAGGTGTGGTTGACAATCCTGAAAGGTTCCACGTGTTAGATAGTTGTGGATCATTATCAGTTAAGCCGAGTCCATGTCAAAAATCAAAGAGTTGGACCATGACTAGAATCAATGGCAGAGTCTATCTATACCGAGCCGAAAACTTTGAAAATGTAATTAATACTTCTAATTCCATCAAGGATCTTTGCATTTGTGTGTGTGCGCGCGCACGCCAATTTTTTCCATCTGATGCATATACTTTGCCTAGTTCAAAGTTCGGATCATTTGCTAAAAGAAATTGACGTCTTTGCATAGCCATTTTGCGCACGTCCGTCTCAGTGGCCCATTGACCTCCACTACTCCCTTTGCTCGAATCCCAACAGCAGGTAGCCACAGATCCACAGACGCAACGCAACTACTTTGTCGGCCGAGGGGATTGACAGACGTCCGGTGGAACAATTTCCATCTCAAATGAGGAAAGGAACGTATCATGGTCAATGCTCAACGACCGTATAATTGGTCGAAATGTTGGCGTGTGTCTTCCCGCCGAGGCCGTGGAACACCTAGATCATTGTGGCTGATGGGGCGGGAGCCCGTCTGCTTTCCTTGTGGCTGATGATTAGGGCCAAATGGGCAATGGATTCCCAAATCATTTGATTCCTGAAGAGACCGGACGGAGAAACACGAGGGTACGCACGCAGCACTATTCCTCTTCCTCTTTTTGCGAGGGTGGCACTCATTAACCGGAGGAAAAGGAATCGGTCTTTTGGTATACCACGTCCAATCGGTCGCCAGCCTGTGGCCGGTGAATTCTCACTGGATTGTTCGCCGGATTGCTCGTGTCGTGTCTTTCCATGGTAAGATAGGTTCACACTGGGGTACCCGTAGCTAGGTAGGACACACTACACAGTGGCCTACCCAGGCCAAGTCGATGTCACATCTGATGAGTGAACTCCAGTCCAGGGCGCAGTAGCGAAGTCTCTCATCTGGTAGTTTGGTACATAGTACTCCCTCTGTAAATTAATATAAGAGCGTTTAGATCACTACTTTAGTATTCTAAACGCTCTTATATTAGTTTACGGAGGGAGTACTAACCAATTACATGTACACAGTGGAGTATTTTGTTCAGTTTAATGAGCATGATTATACATGAATTTGCCTTGGCTGCCGGAGTGTATTTATGTACCCCCATCACATGCAAAACAGAAGATGTATGCATTTTACACAGTATCTAATGAGCTGCTTTGAAGATCAATCCTTGTGTGATATGTATGTACCTATATATATAACTATAAATATTGTGAAACTATTTTCATGAAAATGTTAATGGTACATTTTTTATCTAACATACGTAAATTTTGATAGCACTAGCAAATATACCAGAACTCAGTAGCTCATACGGGCATTTCAGTCATACATTTGTTTGACCACATAGTTAAGCATTCCCTTCCTCCATCCAGGTTTACCGGGCCTTCTCGTATTTTCTGTAAACTTGTACTACAAATTTAACTAAGTAAATCTAAATTATATGTTAGAAAAATTGAACAGTGAAAACCTCTTTTAAATACAAATCCAATAATAAACTTTCTGTGTCATATACATTGTATTTTGTTGGTTATGTAGATGACCAAATTTTTACCCAAATATGAAGGCGCCCAATATACCCGCATGCAGGAAGTAACTTTTTGCAGCTTGTCATTCACATATGTCATTCATTTGAGTAGGTAAAGAGTAGTACTATAGGGATGTTTGAGTTATACCGTTTTCACCTACATGTGCCTTGGCGCAGGTCCCACTTACCCACATAGGTAACCATAATTTTTTTTGCAATTTGTCGTTTACAATGCTTTGGAGTAATATCGAATATAAATGTGCAAACAACTTACTCCCTCCTTCCATCTATATAGGGCCTAATGCGTTTTTTGAGGTTAACTTTGACCAAATATTAGAGCAATAAGATATGACATGCAACTTACACAAAGCATACCGTTTAATTCGTGTGTGAAAGGAGCTTTCAATGATATAATTTTCACATTGTGCATGCCATGTACTATTAATCTTGTCAATAGTCAAAGGCGGTCTTAAAAAACGCATTAGTCCCTACATAGATGGAAGGAGGGAGTAACAGGAAGGGGGCCTATCTCACCCACCTGAGCAGTCTTTGTGAACACACATATACAAACAAAGCAAGGGCTCTCGTTTCCAAACAGCACAGTCTCTCTGCACGGCACACCATTTTACTATTGGTAAAACAATTGTAGACCTCCGAAACAGCGCCTTGGTCATTGCATGACCCAAACCTCGGGCTTAATTAATTAGTAGTTGGAGTAGTTTGATGCATTCAAACAGAACAAGATGATACCCTATTGGGAAGCCTGACCTTGCACTGTTCTATGTCTTTGTGACCAACAGTGCTCTTTCTCTGTCGTCTTGCTCCAAGAGGCAAGAGCCACACAGGAGCAGGACCCTAGGTAGCCACCCACAGTATTAGACTCGAGTTGACCAGGTACTACACATCCATGACATCCAACACAAGGAGCACAGGGTGGTCCTGAGGGCAGAGCGATGCCAATAGTACACCGTAGCAAGACAACACGTAGTGGTGAGGCCATGGGAAGCAATTGCATGCATGCATGCACACATATGATTGTCATGTGTGAATAGCGTAGCCTTTTTTTTAACATATTACAGTGCATGATCTAGAATCTAGTAAATGCTGTTGGTGCATGCATTTATATTGCATGGTGCAAAAGGATAGCCTTTGGATGGTTAGAGATCTTGATCCTGCTTTTGGTGTAACTTTTTTTATTTGTCCATGTATCCAATTGTTCTTTGGCGCCTTCCTTTGTGTACTACTCCTGGGCAGGCACTGTTTGATTTTATTATTGCATACACATATGTCATGTCAAGCGTGGGGCAGAGAGCTAGTTTGGATTTGGTTAATTAACCGGCATAAAAGTCTTGTCAGCTGGGATGCGACCAAGTATTGCGGTAATGTCGCCACGCGGTAGGACATGCCACTCACGATCTCTTAGATCCTCATGTTCCTCCTAGTTAGCCCGTTAGAAACAAGAGAATTTTTAAGAATATATTATGTTGTTTGTGTTATCAATGATAATTTCAGGGAATTTCAAAGATAATCTATCTATGTGCTGAACATTCAAAGGGGTAATTTGTATAAAGTTTCAGGCTTCATGGAAATTTCGTTTAGTTTGGAAAGAAAATCAAATTTAAAACTTCTTTTGGAAAAAATCTACATGTACCACTACAGGAAAAATATTGTTTCTCGAGTACCAGGAAAACAAATGTCAAGGTTTAGAGAGAGAAGGTGAAGTTGATCAAGGTTGCCGGATGATTAGATTAGGAAAAATAACAGCGTACGTGAGTCTTGGTTATTCGTGTACTAGGGCGTGTTTGGTTGCCCGCATTAGGCCCAGCCTGGCCCGAGCGGGAAGAATTGGCCCGTTTGGTTCCCTGCATTCACTATGCGGCCCGCATCGCACGAAACTTAAAGCACCTGCAGGCCAGGCCCAGTGGAAACGCAGGATTCGGCAGTAGCTCGCGAGCCTGGCTCGGGCAAGGCAAGGGAGAGCGACGCGCTTCTCCCCTCGTGCGAGCAGGGGAGATGGCGCGAGCTCGCCCACGTCGCCAAAAAATCGGCGGGGGGATTTCGGCTCACCTCCCGCCGCTCCACCCCCTATTTAGCCCCTTCCTCACTGCCCCAACTCCCGCCGCCATTCTTCCTCCGTTCGCACCTTCCCGCTGACGCGCATCGGCACCGACGAGCAGGTAAGCGGCGCATCTTCATCGGCCGGCGGTCCACGGCGTCGGAGCTCCTTCGCCGGCCGGCGTTCATCTTCGACCACCGCCCCCCCCCCCCCCCCCCTCGTCCTCAAGCTGCAGCCATGGCCTCTGTGAGTTCAATCCCCCTTTCTCTCTGTTCCTTCTAGCTAGATCTGAGCTGCAGCTAGGGTTTGATCTAGATGCATGGTTGATTAGTGGTCTGATCTGTGAGCTGATATGGTTGGTTGCTATGCTGCGGTTGCAATTTGTAGTAGGGCTAGATGTTCAAGCATGTGGTAGGCTAGATTAGTAGTAGAGTTTGAAGTTGAACCTTGTGCTTGTGTTGAATCATGCTTACATCTGTGATTTGTAGCTATTGGTGGTCCATTTGTAGCATATGTTGTTTGTTGTAGATGTATGTTTCTGCTCATAGATTGTCTGGTATGCTTAGTATGATAGTGGGGAAGCATGTGCTTGCTATGATAGCGATGAACCATGTACATGTATGCTCCTGCTTTCATGGATTGTCCGGTATGTTGTGTGCTATGCTCACTGTCAATGCGTTCTACGATTGTAGGACATGACCACGCAGATGCAAGATCTTAGTCAGGCCATTGTCGTGTCCAACAACCAGTTTGCTCCATCGTTTGTCGAGGACTCGCATCCTATGTCCGAGATGGCACCTGATTCAGAGGTGTTTGAGTCTAATTCCCTCTATGTGCCAGTAGTGCTCGTTGAGCCAACTCCTGCTACTGCTGCTGCCGCCGCTGCAATCAAGCTAGCAGCAGCAAAGGCAAAGAAGGATGGTAGGTCGAACAACATGAAGTGGCAGCCGTTCATGTCCATGTTCATACTGAACAAGATGTGTGAGCTCATCTCTAGTGGAGTTAGGACTGACAAGGGCTTCAAGGAGGTGCACTTGAACACCGTTGCGAGGCAGGTGTTCGAGTTCTGTGGGCAAGAGGTGTTTGCCACCCAGGTGTACAACCACCTGAGGAAGTGGAGAAGTCGATGGATCCAAGTGTCCAAGCTGAGAAACCTTAGCGGAGCCTCATGGGATGAGAACACTTGCTCCATAGTTCTGGAGGCAGAGCACTACGCCAGCCATGTCGATGTTAGCTCACAGCCCTCTTCCTTTTCATACTGTCCACCATTGCCTACTCCTAATTGCAGCTAACAACACATGTGTTTCATTCTTAGGACCACCCAAGGGATGCTGAGTTCCTCAACACACCCATCCAGAACTACAACTAGATGCAGCACATCTTCTCCTTCGGGCTGGCAACTGGGAAGCATGCCATTGGCTCGGGTGATCCTCTTGGTTCTCCCATGCCAGACTTCCCTGGGACACCGGACGCCGAGGTCCTTGATGTCCCTGACAAGCCCGCTGCGAAGCCCTTCGACAAGACATTTAACCGCAACCATGATATAAAGAGGAAGAGAGGAGGCCTGATGGAGGAGGAGATCAATGTCTTTTGCAACATGACTGAAGCGGTGAAGGAGGTGGCAACAACCATCAGGGAGTGCAAGCCCCTCGACGTCCACCCTGACCTGTATGGCGCTGTCATGACCCAAGGTGGATTCAGCGACGAGGCTCTCATGGCAGCTCTCAACCACCTTCTTGACAACAAGGCCCAGGGTGTTGGGTTCGTTGCCATGGCTGACGCTCATAAGGTGCTGTGGCTCAGGAGCTGGCTGGGCAAGCACTACTACTAGAGTAGTGTTGCCTGTGAGCATGCATGATCCCCGACGGCAATGGCGGTGGCGACGACGACGACGATGATGATGACGACGTACATTTTGTGTAGCTAGGGCTCAAAAACTATTTGATGGTATGTATATTTTGGTGAGGGACTAACCTCTCACGCTGATGGTGAACTTGCGGTGCTAGGACGACACCCTCTTTTGGATGTGGTGGTAGGTTAACACTAAGGTAGTGCTAGGTTGAACTTGCTACGCTGTATGATCATGCATGCTTTACTTCTGTTCTGCTCCATTGTTGTTTCTATGCTACTTTTCTTGCTACTTGTGCTCCATTGATTTGCTGCTTCAATTCTTCCTCTTGTGCATTGCTAGGGCAAATGGTATGCCGTGTTCATCGGTGAGGTTCCAGGGGTTTATAGTTTATGGGAAGAAGCCAATGCACAAGTGGCATCGTATAGCAACTGCAACTATAGAGGGTTCAAGACTAGGCAGGCAACAGAACAAGCTTACTCCGTCTGGGTGCGAAAGCACGGAGTCAGCAGTGTCGACAGTGGCAAGGTTGGAGCTGTCAAAATGGAAGCTGCTAAGGTGGATCGTCAGTTCGGCCTGAAGCTGAAGAACTTCATCATCTTCGCCCAGTTCGTCACCATTGCTGTGTTGTGGCGTTGGTGTTCTAGCTGTGATCATTGTGGGTAAGCTCACCAACTAGGGTACAAGGTAAACACAACATGTACGCCGTATGCAACCAAACGCCGTGTTCATGTGCCGCTAGGGCCAATGCAGCCGACCAAATAAAGTGCACTTGGGTATTACCTAATGCAGGGACTAGGGATGCAGGCAACCAAACAACTTGCGTATGGCGTATTGGGGCATGTTTTCCTCAGCCAGGCTGGATTGAGAAGGCTATGCAATCCGACTACTGTTCCAAACTGGAACCAAACACGCCCTAGTAGTATTGGTTTGCAAGCCGTGTCTCTTGTTGAGTCCGTCTCATAGAGCTGGACCAAGAACTCAAAGCTCAGAAATCCTACACGTACGAAACCTAACGTAAGTGTGTTTTGTAACCTTCTTTATATTCTCTTCTCCGGCCCTGATTTTTATGGGGTGGGGCCCTCCCTCCCCCTATTCCAATCAAAAGATGCCAAGTCAGCTGCAGCTCGTAAACCCTACGTACCTCTTCGTGTATGTAGCATTCCTCCTCAAAGCTCGTAAGCTTAATGAGTGTTCAATAGTTCGGCTTGTTAAGCTCGTAGCTCGTTTCTTAATTAACAGAGTCAATCATCAACTTCAGCTTATTGAGCTTAACGAACGTGATAGCGAGTTTTCGCGAATAGCTCGTTAAGCTCATTACTAACAACACAACACACATTTTCTTTTATAGTCACCATCTTCCTTTGTGAAAACCATACCTACATACTCATTCTATAGACCGTAAAATAACATAATCTGAAGCGCTCACGAGCTTAACGAGTTTCAAATGACCCGACCCGAGAAATATTTTCTGCTCGTATCGAGCCGAGTCTTAACGAGCATGAGCTCAACGAGCCAAGCAGCTCGTTAATCGACCCGTCATGCTAGTGTGCATGTCCGTGTAGGCTTAGGAGTCTAAGTTAGCGTTAGACTATGCTACGTGTATAAGTAAGCTAGCGGGATGGTTAGGTCGGCAGCTTCGTGTATATATGCATACGGGATGGTGTACAATATTGTACCTGGGAAAAGGAGAAAGAAATAAAGAGGGGAAGTAGGACATGACAAGAGCCTTAGAGCATTACTAGTAGAACCCTCAAACCCTCAAACCCTCACTAGCGTTTTAAGGGTCCAAAAATGGTCTTTTTGTGCATTTTTACGGGTTGAAAACCAGGGGCAAAGATTAGAACCCTCAAACCCAACCCTTATAACCGAATATTCCCCATGAACGATGTTGGCGGGGCGGCCGCCGGCGACGGGGGCGACTAGCAGCGGCGGTCGCGGGCGTGGGCGCGGGAGTTGGAAGGATTTTTCCCTTCCGCGCGAGGATAACCGCCAAATGAGGGTTGGGGTAGGTTTTACTCCCCAGCCCTTACTTTTAAAGGTTGGGAGAGGGTTTGAGGGTTGGACCTTTAAAAAATTTTGAGGGTTTGGGGGTTAAGGGGCTCTAGTCTACGGTTTTTTCCCGACGAAAACTGTAAAAAAAAACAGTTATTTTTAAATGTTTGAGGGTTTGAGGGCTCTACTAGTAATGTTCTTAGGCTATACTTTGCGTGTGCACGTGTTCTTTGTTGTTTTGATGCGATCAATCCTATGGGCGAATCCCAACATTTGCTCAGTTCGCAAAAAGACTCGGCAATGTCTTCGCCGAGTGTTACTCTTGGCAAGAGACTTGGCATACACCCTGTCAGCAAAGCGGGGTATGCTAAGTATTTTCCTGCGGACACTCGGCAAATATTTGATCTCGGTAAAAAAAGGTTAAAGGACCAACCAAAAACAACGGTATTGAGTGTAAACACTCAGCAAAGCTTTACACTACTAGGAAAAATCTTACCAGTAACGTGGGTTTTTGGACTACCAGTAGCGTAAGTTCCCACGCTACTGCTACGACGCTACAACTATTTTTTAGCAGTATAGCGTGTGTTTTACCCCACGTTACAACTAAAAAGTTAGTAGTAGCATGCGCAATCCATGCTACTACTATTCCTAACCCACGCTACTACTATTCCTAAGTACTAGTAGAATGCCCTTCTTCCCCACGCTACTGCTAGGTAATTAAAAATTAAAAAAAAGTTAGATGCAATATTTACGGATGGAAATCAAGACACATCTAGTGAAAAGGTCACAGAACCATCTTAGCACTTACATTCTTAGCACTTGCAGCGTTCATGTATACAACATTGAAAATCTCAACTCAAAGAAATCATGAGATCCCATTTATACATCAGATGCACACAACCATCACGAAAGGTGGGTACCTTCCCTAGCGTCCCACCACCAACCTAACCAGACCACTTTTCTAAATGTATCTACCTAGGCGTCGAGATCCTTCACCTCGGCAACCTCCAGAGGGTGGCATCGAGGTCCTCCACCTCGTTAACCTCCGTACGATGGCGTCAAGATCCTCCACCTCGGCGACCTCCGGCGTCACAATCACCTAGACAATCATCTGTGTGACGCAGTCGCCGGGCTTCATGGGAAAGTCCGTCTCCGAGTTGTTGAAGAGCACGATGCCCACCGGGTTGCGGTAGTCCGTGACGATCACCCCTGCGCCCACGTCGGGAAAGTGAAAATTGCTTGTTAGTTCTTGTCCCTGTGTAGATCCGGTAGGGTATTTTCTTCATTTATCAATCTCTTTTAGTCTGTTATATATCTTCGAAATGGGAAGATACCTACTAAATGCATACCCTAGCTATATGTGTTCATGCTATCTTGTTCAACATTTTGTTCAACATTTATTGTTGCATGGATAGGGAAATAAACAACCAAGGACTTCAGAAAATCGATTCCCACTGTTTTTCAAAATAGGGAATAGGCAAAGTCTATTTTGAATTTTGATATTCCATGCCAACTTCAAGTATATATGCTACCATGTAATCTTGGAATGTGGATCAAAATGAGATTTTAGGCTTTTCCAACCTTACCATGATTAGTACTAAATTCTCTAGGCTGCTCAACCTTTCCTTGTAGGGAGCATTTCTTTCACCTAGTATCTTGTTGTCAAGTTTGGGAAGAAACCTACATCCATATCCTGAAGAAAAACACAGTATAAATTTTCAGTGACTCACAATATATCATCCAATATTGCTCTGGTTTACTCTAAGAATAATTGTTAAAGATCAACCAATGTTTTCTTACAATCTTCCACTCTGTGAAGTAGAAGTAAAAACTGAAAGCGAAAAAGTGAGTGATTTCTATTAACAAGACATCGCCTATGTAATATTGTATTGAAACGGACAAACTGAAATATTAGAACAATCTTATTATCTACTGAACACCGCCCCTCACTCGTTAATCTTGTTCGGATGTTCACTTACTGCACATCAAAACAACTGCATATTACTACTATCCATGGTGGAAAGTAAAAGGGACCCAATATATAACTTAAATACAACCTAGTTAGTTAGTGGAGCTTAATTCATCAGCCACATTAGTACGGACGTTACGAATTGTCATAAGCAAATCAGCAGCTACCTGTCAGTCGGGCACCCACGAATTTTAAAACGGAAATGCACATGCGGGGATAATAAGCAGTTGATACGCCACAACAATATAGACAGATTGCGCGGACACAAACATTGGTGCATCCACGATATGATTAGAAAGTTAGTAGCATAATGCATCAAGCATGCTTACTAACTTAGTAGCCACCAGCAAAATATTCTGCCGCTTATAATATAAATTTGATTATAACTAGAGGAGAAGAGGGGGGTGAGAAGAGTTGCCTGGCGACATGATTAGCTGGTCCGGCAATAGGGAACTTCAAATACTTAGTATCCCATTCAATTTTGACTACTCATGAATTTTGTGGCATCAAATGTGTCAAGCTAAAAAAATCATAAAGAAGCTATACTATGATAACCCAAGCTGACGGCAATTTGTGAAATCACAAATAGCATTAGTTGACATAAAAAAATAAGACAAAAGCTTTGTGCTGGTCACAATTTAACTTCATTTTAAAATCCCAATCACCTTCATTTGTTCACCCATGCCCTTTATCAGCAGCTCAGCTGCCACTAAGTCAATGCCACGCCTTTTGTGGTCCACTCTATCTATTCTATAATAGTGCATAATTGAATTCATGACAAAAAGTAGTTACAGAACAATGAAAGAATGCCGAACCACATAAACAAGAATTGGCATTTCTTGCTTTCTTAAGAAGGTTTGCCATGAACATAGCTGATCTAATTAAGGTAGATTAGATTATTGTTATTTGTAAAATAAAAAAATGCCATTGCATCTCATTTAAGTAAAATTCAGCTCTAAGTATTGCACTCCTACATTATACAGTGGATAAACATACATTGAGAACCTGAACAACTAAAAATAAAACATCTATTATATACAGGAAGAACAATGCATAAATAAGTGTCTGTGAATAATTAAAAAAAACTTCAATGTAAATTACTATTTCTGATAAATAAATGAAGATAAAAAAGCAGCAGCAGGTGCAAGCTAACCTAATTAAAGATTCAATTTTCTCCTCTCTGAAGATAAAAAAAGTTTCAATTTGGTTGTGACACCTAACTCCATTAATTCAGGCAGAGCATGAGAGGGAGAGAGGGACCTTGAAGAGTAGGAAGAAGCGGACCCGGAGGAGCAGTGGTCTTATCTTCACTTGTAGGTGGAGCCCTGTGCGTGACCCCCGTGGAGAAGAGAACAAGGATGGAGCCCTGCTGCCCTGTGCGTGAGGAATCAAGGAAATCAGGGAAGGTAATCCAAGATGCACTAGTAGAAAAAGGGTCAAACGTGAAGCACATTAGTGCCGGTTTGTATTTGAGCCGGCACAAATGTATACATTAGTGCCGGTTCCAACGGCTAGCCGGGCCGCTCTCATTAGTACCGGTTCGTGGCTAACCTTTAGCACCGGTTCGTGCCACGAACCGGTACTAATGAGAGTGGTGGCAGGATGTTGTCAGTTTGGGCCCCTTCAGCACCTTTAGTACCGGTTCTTGGCACGAACCGGTACTAAAGGTCGTCCTACATAAACCCTTCGTCCACCCGAGCTCGCTCTGTTCTTCCCCTTTCCCCTCTCCTCTCTGTTCTTCCCCTCTTCCTCTCGAGCTCATCACACATTTTGCCCAAAATTTGTCAAGATTTGAAGGCCCCCATCCATTCAAATGATCACAAAGGTTAGCAACTTTGTCCTTTCATCTCTCATTGCTAGATTAGCTCTTGCAATACTTTATATAGTTATTAATTTGTGAGTTTAGTAATTTGGGAGGAATATATATATGTGCTAGTATTTGATTTATATGCAATTTGAGGTAAAAAATAACACTTAGTTTGCATATGTAGGTGTGGTTTACTTAGTGCCTTCTAAATCTCCGTCGTAACCACTGTCGATCGCCCGCACCGTCCCGTCGCCGGCACCACCTTGTGGTGAGCCTCTTGTTCATGAAATTTTATATAAAAAATTGATGTTTGTGTGATTTGGATATATAGTTACTCGTATAATTATCTTACCCGTACGTTGTTTGTTATACATAGTGTCATGGTTTTGATATCCATCCCCGTCGGCCCTCGTCCTTGTTATGATTCGGATGTGGTATATTCTCTTTTAAAACTATTTGTTGCATTTCGTGTTTATGACAAATTATGCCCATCAAGTTGACATAGATATTTTTATCTAGGAGGTATGTGAATCGGAAATTCCAACCGACCCTATTGTCGAGAGGTTAAATTTAGTTGAAAGAGAAAACGAGTACTTGAAAGAAAAATTGAAAAGAATTGAGGGGGAGAAGATGGAATTGGAGTTGCATGTTGCCGATGTCATCGATGATCACAAGATCAAGATGGAGAAAATGCGCTTGAAGATTAGAAAGATTAGAAAATATGCCATCGATACTGAGGCTTGGTATCATTATGCTGTTGGATCAATTGTTACCTTAGTTGCGATCTTGATCGCATTTGTTGTTGCATTTAAATGCTTTAGCTAGAGAGTTATTTGTTTGCTGCATTTAAGTGTTGTATGAACTTTATGTATGAACTTGTATTAATTTGGTCTATTCGGTGTTGTGTAATGACGATGAGCCGGCAATGGATGTACGATGACCGATGCTCTCCCCAGTTCATTAAGGGTGTGCATACTTTTCTGCTTGCGGCTGAGGCAAACAAGCGGGCGGATGGTTTTATGCCTTGTCCATGTGCTGGCTGTAAGAATGGTCGCAATTACTCTACGTCAAGAACCATTCACGTCCACCTGTTTGAGTCCGGTTTCATGCCCCACCATAATGTTTGGACCAAGCACGGAGAAAGAGGGGTTATGATGGAAGACAATGAAGAAGAAGGGGACGACGACAGCTATCCTGGCCATGGGTTCCCTGAATACAATGATACAACAATGGGGGAAGAAGCTGAGCCGGTAGTGCGGGAAGAAGCTGAGCCGGCAATGCGGGAAGAAGCTGAAGAAGAGGCATCAGATGAGCCCATTGATGATCTAGGTCGGGCCATTGCCGATGCAAAGAGAAACTGCGCAAGTGATTTGGAGAAGAAGAAGTTGCAGCGCATGTTAGAGGATCACAAAAAATTGTTGTACCCGAATTGCGTAGGTGACAAGAAAAAGCTGGGCACCACACTGGAATTGCTGCAATGGAAGGCAGAGAATGGTGTATCTGACAAGGGATTTGGAAAGTTGCTAGTAATGATAAAGGATATGCTTCCAAAGGACAACGAATTGCCCGAGAGTACGTACGAAGCAAAGAAGGTTGTCTGCCCTCTAAGGTTAGAGGTGCAGAAGATACATGCATGCCCTAATGATTGCATCCTCTACCGCGGTGAGTACGAGGATTTGAACGCTTGCCCGGTATGTGGTGCATTGCGCTATAAGATCAGTCGTGATGAGCCTGATGTCGAGGGCGAGCACCCCAGGAAGAAGATTCCTGCCAAGGTGATGTGGTATTCTCCTATAATACCACGGTTGAAACGTTTGTTCCAAAACAAAGAGCATGCCAAGGCGATGCGATGGCACAGAGAAGACCGTAAGAAAGACGGAAAGTTGAGAGTACCCGTTGACGGGTCGCAGTGGAGAAAAATTGAAAGAAAGTACGGGAAGGAGTTTGCAGATGACGCAAGGAGCATATGGTTTGGTCTAAGCGCAGATGGCATTAATCCTTTTGGGGAGCAGAGCAGCAACCATAGCACCTGGCCTGTGACTCTATGTTTGTATAACCTTCCTCCTTGGTTGTGCATGAAGCGGAAGTTCATTATGATGCCAG
This sequence comes from Triticum timopheevii, assembly GCA_963921465.1. Lineage (NCBI taxonomy): Eukaryota > Viridiplantae > Streptophyta > Magnoliopsida > Poales > Poaceae > Triticum > Triticum timopheevii. Next base: position 594,603,355 of record OY997274.1, read on the forward strand.
TGCTCATCCAAGGCCCTAAGCAACCCGGCAACGACATTGATGTGTACCTAAGGCCATTAGTTGAAGAACTCTTACAACTGTGGAATGGAACAGGTGTACGTGCTTTGGGATGAGCACATGGGGGAAGAATTTGACCTAAAGGCGTTGCTGTTCGTGACCATCAATGATTGACCTGCTCTCAGTAACCTTTCAGGACAGACAAACAAGGGATACCGCGGATGCACGCACTGTTTAGATGATACCGACAGTATATATTTGAATAGTTGTAAGAAGAATGTGTACCTGGGACATCGTCGATTTCTTCCGAGCAGGCATCCCGTACGAAAGAAAGGCAAGCATTTCAAAGGTGAGGCGGATCACTGGACGAAGCCTCGCCACCGTACTGGTGCTGATGTACATGATATGGTCAAGGATTTGAAGGTGATATTTGGAAAGGGTCCTGGCGGACAACCTGTTCTGAAGGACGCTGACGGACGCGCACCCATGTGGAAGAAGAAATCTATATTTTGGGACCTGCCATATTGGAAAGACCTAGAGGTCCGCTCCGTAATCGACGTGATGCACGTGACGAAGAATCTTTGTGTGACCCTGCTTGGCTTCTTGGGCGTGTATGGGAAGACAAAAGATACACCTGAGGCACGAGAGGACCAGCAACGTATGCACGGAGAAGACGGCATACATCAGGGTCATGCAAGCTACGCTCTTACCAAAGAAGAGAAGGAAATCTTCTTTGAACGCCTGCTCAGTATTAAGGTACCGTCTGGCTTCTCGTCGAATAAACATGGCAGAGAAAAAGTTTCAGAACCTAAAGTCTCATGACTACCACGTGATTATGACGCAACTGCTTCCAGTTGCATTGAGGGGGCTTCTACCGGAAAATTTTCGATTAGCCATTGTGAAGCTATGTGCATTTCTCAATGCAATCTCTCAGAAGGTAATCGATCCAGAAATCATACCAAGGTTATAGAATGATTTGGTGCAATGTCTTGTCAGTTTCGAGTTGGTGTTCCCACCATCCTTCTTCAACATCATGACGCACGTCCTAGTTCACCTATGCGAAGAGATTAACGTTTTGGGTCCTGTATTTCTACACAATATGTTCCCCTTCGAGAGGTTCATGGGAGTCTTAAAGAAATATGTTCATAACCATGCTAGGCCAGAAGGAAGCATCTCCAAGGGCCATCAAAATGAGGAGGTCATTGAGTTTTGTATTGACTTTATTCCTGACCTTAAGCCGATTGGTGTTCCTGAATCGCGGCATAAGGGCAGACTGGATGGGAAAGGCACGCTAGGAGGGGAACAAATAATATGTATGGACGGACATTCTCTCACTGAAGCACACTACACAGTTTTACAGAATTCCGCCTTGGTGGCTCCATATATTTATGAACACAAGAATTTGCTACGCTCCAAACACCCGGAGCGGTCTGATGACTGGATTACACGTGAACAAACCAGGAGTTTCGCCAGCTGGTTGCAGACACATACCATGCATGACACCTCTATTGAAGATGACCTGTACTTGCTGTCCCAGTTACCATCTTCGAATATAATGACTTTCAAAGGGTACGAGATAAATGGTAATACATTTTACACGATCTCCCAAGATAAGAAGAGCACCAACCAAAACAGTGGTGTCCGCTTTGATGCAGAAACCAAGACGGGAAAGGAAACATATTATGCTTATATACAGGACATATGGGAACTTGACTATCGACGTGGTTTAAAGGTCCCTTTGTTTCAGTGCAAATGGGTCAATATGACACGAGGCGGGGTAACGGAAGACCCGCAGTACGGAATGACAACAGTGGATCTCAACAATCTTGCGTATGCAGACGAACCATTCGTCCTAGCCAATGATGTGGCACAGGTTTTCTATGTGAAGGACATGTCTACCAAGCCAAGAAAAAGAAAAGATAAGGAAGCGAATGCATCGTACGATGAGCCAAAGTGGCATAGTTCTTTCTGGGAAGAGAAACATCATGAGAGTGGATGACAAGACAGACAAGTCAGAAGATTATGAAAAGTTTGATGAAATTGCTCCATTCACAGTGAATATTGACCCGAGCATCCCGTTAAATGATGAAGATTTTCCATGGTTACTGCGCAAAGAGACACACGCGAAGAAAAAGTTTCACACCCAAAGATCTGGGATGTGATCGGCTTCACTATCATCACTTTCTTCTGTGTTTCACACCCAGAGGGGAATCTCTGTAATAGTTAGGGTAGTTATGTGTTTTGGCATTTGAAACGCGAAGAAATTTTACGTGCAAACAAATTCTTTCATGCCTTTACTGATTTTTAAAGTTAAGTTATTCACAAACTAGTGATTCACACTAATTTCAAATAATTCAAAATTTAAACTATTCAAATTTGAAAACTACGGGCACTAACAGAAAGTTTGTAATTTTTTGTACCTAAAGCAAAAGTATTCACAAAGAAACTCTAAATACACAAAAAAACAACACAAAAATAAATAAAACCAAAAAAATAAAAAAAGCTCGCCTACTAGGCCAGAGCGGCCTGCATACGACTAGAAACCCAACTTGTTGTTGGGCCAGGATGCAGGCCCGCAAAGGCCAAGTGGGCCCACAGGGCAGCAAAGAACAGGTAGGCCCAGTAGGCCTGCTTTGGAGAGGAGCTCGAGAGAGCGACTGCACAGGCGTTTATAAACCAGTGAGGTCGCCCCTCGGCTAGCGAGATGGGACTAAACTTGTCGCACCGCACCTGCACCAGCGCACCCCCTTTAGTACCGGGTCGTGGCACAAACCGGTACTAAAGGGGGGGCCTTTAGTACCGGTTGGAGCCACCAACCGGTACTAAAGGGGGTGCGGTTCCCGCTGCTTGGCCTGGCCAAAACAGGCCTTTAGTACCGGTTGGTGGCTCCAACCGGTACTAAAGGTGTCTTCTATATATACAACACTTACGAAAATTTCATTCTCCCTCTGTTTCTTCCTCTGTTTCCCCATTGAAGCACCGCCCGCGCGCCCCGATCGATCGACGCCGTCGCCGTCGCCGCCCCCGTCCCTGTCGCCGCCCCCGTCCCCGTCGCCGCCCTCGTCTCCATCGCCGCCCCGGGCCCGTCCCCGTCCCGCCGTCCCCGCATCGCCGCCCCCGCATCACGCCCCGGCCCGTCACCGCCCCCGGCCGTCGCCTCGCCGTCGCCGTCGCCCCGCTGTGAGCTCTCCCCCTCTAACCCCTCTCCCTCGCCCCCGGCGGTCACCATGGGCGCCGACCCTCCCCGATCCCATACACACACACACACAAGCATGATGAACACACACACACACACGTACATATGTATGAATTAATGCATGTATATATTAGTATATACGTATTTTGTATGTTTAATTAGTTTAGGTTATTTAGATTATTATTTTTTCACTATTATATATGTATGAATGCATGTTAGATGGATATAATTAGTGTTTAATTAGTATGGAAATTTTTTATATAATGTTGTTTTCCAGTTTTTTAATGGATGTATAGAAGTTGTGTTTTCTGTTTTTAGTGTTAGATGCTTAATTAGTATGAAATAGTATATAGATTTTTGACATATGCAATGATAGCATAATTAGTGTTATATATAAATGTTAGAAATTTTAGTTATCAATATCCAATCATTAAAAAATGTTACTTTTTGCGGGCATATAGCTAGTATTTGTTCTCGACGATGCCCGGCCCGCATCCTCGCCGTCGACCCGTCCGCGACGACGTCCGGCTGACCCATGTCCGGGACTGGGCTCCGCCGGGCTGGCATTGGGTGGTGCTGCCTGGAGGGGCGCGCCGCTTGATGAGGAACCCGGCCCCGGGTCCCATCGTCGACCCTGATCTCGTTTGGTGGCGTTCGCGTGGGCCAGTTTCGGTGCGGAGGGACCCGGCCCTGCCAGAGGTGGTACGTCGCCGTGTCAGGGAGGAGGACTAGCACGTCCATCGCTACATGGTTGCGTTAGAGGGCGGAAGGTTCTCCAATACCTGGCAGTTTCTTCAGGGATCTCACTTCAGCTATGATCCTGTGAGGGTTCCTTCTCTTTGGGTGTCCACCGCCCGCGCCGCAGAAACCGCGAGTGTCCTAGATTCTTCTGTAGTATTCGATCTTTAATTAGCCACCTAGCCAGTGATGTACTATTCAATATTATATATTATTCGAGACGATGTATTCGAGATTATATCTATTATTCTAGACGATGTATTCGAGATTATATCTATTATTCGAGACGATGCAATTTGAATACTAAATTGTTTTATATTTCTTTTGGATTAGTTAAATAAAAGCTATGGCAGACAATACCGACAGAGAGGGAGAACAGACCATGTTCGATATGATACGCGGGCCAGATGATGATCAGAATGAAGAAGATTATGACGGCTCCGAATTTCTAAACAACACCGGAGAGGGTGATATGATATTCGATCGCGACGACCGAATTGATGAAGTCATGAACTACGATTATGACGATGACGAAGAACATGTTGATCCTGAAACAACAAAGACTGGCGAGGTATATATATTTATATAAGCAGGTATCTGGTGATCATCACATGTTTTAAATGACTTGAAGATATATTAACGAATCGATCTTTGTTCTTTCAGCCATCCGGATCGAGCAAATCTTCAGGCAAAAGGACGAAACGAGGCCCGAACAAAAAGTTGAAGGAGGGCGTAAAGTACAATATCAAGGCAGTTAGACCTAATGGCGAACCATTAGCGCCTAAGAAGATTGCAGACAAGTTCGTTCGTTAGTGCGGAGTTCTTGTGAAGGACCAACTCCCGATCAAACTTCAAGAATGGAGAGAGCCAGCAAAGCCACGTCCAGATGTTACTTTTGTCGACAAGAATCAAAAAGATCTGCTTTGGGATACTCTCATGGAACATTTCACCCTACCAGATCATTTCAAAGAAGCAGATGTGTAGAAAGTCAAGGACGCTGCTCTTAGGAAGATGGCGGCTGCATTCAAGAACCACAAGAATCGTGAATGGGATAAGTACGTCAAGGGAGGAAGGAAGACTCCAGTATTCGAGGGAACACTAGAGAACCAACGTCCTCATTGGGACGATTTCGTGAAATTCAAGGATTCGGAATTAGCTAAGGAACGGTCGAGAATAAACAAGAAGAATGCCGAAAAAAAAGGATAAGTTCCATAAGCTGGGGCCAGGTGGCTATGCGGTGGCAATGCCTAAGTCGGATAAGTCTGAGAAAGAGATGGAGGATGCAGGTGTCACTCCGGTTACTAAGAGCTGGCCCCCCCAGGTGCAGGACTTGGTTCTATGCGCATGGGGGGGAGTTGGACCCGAAGACAGGCAATGTTTCGACGAAGGCAAGTCTGAAGGGAGCCGACGATGCGATACTTGTTGCAATAGAAGAGGCACGATCGGGGGTGTTCCAGCCCAACAGAGAGAACGACGAGCTTACGCGTGCCCTGGGAAATCCTGAACACCCGGGAAGAACACGAGGCAAGGGCGCTATTCCGTGGTATGAGGGGTTTTCAGACTGGAACACCGACTACAGAACCTGTGCGAGAAGGAAGATTGCGGAGGAGAAGAAGAGGAAGATGGAGGAGGAGCAGAGGAAGCGGGACTATGAACGCCTTCAAGGCCTAGAAGCAAGTCAAGCGGAATTGGCAGTCAAATTCCAGCGGCAGTAGGAGCAGATCGACTCACTTACCCAGCAAAGGGGGTCTCAGCAGCTGCAGCAGCTAGCGAATGATCCAGCATTGGATAGCACTACCCCATCCATGCTGAGAAGCGGCGTGGGTTCCGCCCCGGACGATGCAATGCTGGGTAGATACCCCGTGGATGACATCACGGAGAACACTAACTGTGAGCTACACGTCAAAATGAAGAACATATCCATGAAGGTGGCGGATGGTGTTGCTTTTACAAATCCCCCCGAGGCAACTTTCCATTGCAACCCGATTCCAGCGGGCTATGCTCGTGTCTTGGTTGATGAGGTGGTGGACCCACCATATTCGGAGCTACAGCTTGACATTCCTGGAGGTGACGACGAGCGCTTTCTCGGAGAGGCCAAACATCGTATCATCCTATGGAAAAAGGATTGCATCATCTTCCGAAGGCCACCGACACCGCGTCAGCCGACTCCTCGTCGAAGTCCGCCACCGAGTCAGCAGACTCCCACTCCTGCAAGTCCACCAAGTTCGGCAAAGTGTCAGGCCACTCCTCCTCCAAGTCCGGCAAAGTGTCAGGCCACTCCTCCTCCTCCAAGTCCGCCACAGCGTCAGACGTCCACTCCTCCTCCAAGTCCGGCACAACCTCAGGCCACTCCTCCTCCAAGTCCGGCACAGCTTCAGGCCACTCCTCCTCGTCCAACTCAGCCCCGTCATCCGTCTCCGCCGCCTCAGCAATCGCAGAAGAGACACCCCACAGCTATGGTGCGTAGTGGTACGAGTCGAGGTAGTACAGGAAGTACAGGAGGAGGCAAGCGATATAAATATGGTCCAAGCCTCACGCCTCTTCCGCAGAGGCCTTATGACAAGTCCGAGGAGGAAAACGCAGCCATATTGAAGGCCGAGGTGGAAGCCCATTTTGCACCAAAACCGCCACCGCCGCCAAGGGAGAAAGTTCCTGAGGAAACGATTGACCACTTCATTCGTATGGCTCAACCACCATCTCCCAAGCCTGTTGACACAGACTATGAGCGCCACATCAGGAAGTTAAATCAAGCACGTCTACGTAAGGAGGCGAGCTCGGGATCGAGCAAACAACAAGCAGCTGTCAAAAAATGCGGGAAAACCATTCCCCAGCTGGGAGAACAGGCGGCGCAATCGATCCCCTCGCTTGTTGTGCCAACAACACGTGACAGTACGCACGCCCAATATTATTGTGGGCAAACAGTTTACGTTCCCGAGGTGGGCAATGTGGTAATAACCAAGGACCATATAATGCAGGCTGAAGTTCTCAACATCACTGTTGGACAACTCCTCGAGATCGATCCCATGCTTGTGCTTACAGAGGATGAAATAAAACGGAAATATGTCCGGGGCCAACCTTTGGTCGAGCCAGACAAGGTCAAGAACCTCCCAACGAGAATGTATGAATTGCATCAATGGTAGATGAACATTACCAAGAATTCCAATCGAGAGTCCCTCATGGTGAATGTCAAGGAGGAGCATTACTTCCATGAGAAAGCTCTGTCCATTGAGTATTCTGAACTGTTTCGGTTATACAATCAAGACGCACTCGACAAATCAATCGTCAGTTGCTATTGTCTGTAAGTGATTTCTTTCTGTAATTTAAGTCTCAAGCTAGCTGTAGTGATCCTTTTGATCAATCATTACCTGTAATTATCCTCACTATATTCTTTTCTGTGGTATTATGCAGGATGAAGATGTATGAAATGAGAAAAGGTGGACGCTTTGGCATTGGGTTCATTGACCCAAACACCGTTAATGAATACACATGGCTACTAAATCCACATCATGAAAAGGACGTAGAGGACAACATGCTAGAGTTCTTGAAGCGCCTCAAATACAATGAAGATATACTACTTCCTTACAACTTCCAGTGAGTCACACTGTCTTGTACTACAAATTCTCTGTTTTTGCCTACTAGCTAGCTACATGTTTTTGCTTACATATGCCCGCTTAATTAAGACATGAAAACGTGTGTGCATGCAGATTTCACTGGATCTTGTGTATCATTAAAGTTGACGCCGGAACAGTTGAAATACTGGACTCACTACTCAAAGCAAATACTGACTATAACATCTTGTTTGGGATAGTCAACAGGTGATTTCAATCATTATTAACTATATATCTCGGCCTATTTAGTTCGTCATTTCATGATATGAACTATTTAATAACCCCTTTATTCATTTTCTTTGTCGACGGGCAGGGCTTGGGCAAGGTTCATCAGCGTCACGGAAGGCGAATGAAAAAAAAAGCTTAAATGGTTTCGACCCAAGGTAAGTAATTAAGTAGTACTAGCTAGCTAGCTAGCTGCCATCTCTTTAATTATCATGCTTGATTAATTATTATCTGATCAAATTCCATTCTCGTAAAGACCCTGAAGCAGGCGCAGGGGACTAATCTGTGTGCATTCTGCGTTTGCGAGAACATTCACATGATGGCGTCCGAAAGGAGCAGATCTCAAAGACAGGAATGGGTACGCTTGTCAGAACACTATTCACAATTTTTACACCATTATCGATATCTAGTCACACAACTAATACACATGCATATTGATCTCCTTCTTAACAGTTCAAAGAGGTGCAGGAGAAGCTCCTAGAAACGGAGCCCGTAGAAGCACTTCAAGAGGAAATAGCGGGATTTTTGCTCGACCAGGTCATAAATCTGAAGGGAGAATACTATTACCCGCTACCGCCCGCATGAAAACGACTTCCAATTGTCATCGTGCTCCGAAGGCACCAATTAGGCTAATGCCACTGGCTCCGAAGGCAACATGCATATGTAGGAGAAATTGTATATAGCTATACATGTGTGTATGTGTGAATTAATTAATGTGGTGGTTGATATATATATGCATGATTGGTTCCACTAGAAATTTTATATATATATATATATATATATATATATATATATATATATATATATATATATATATATGCTTAACGTGTATAATGTGTGGTATCGTAAAATACCAGCAAATGAAAAAAATTAAAATGGAAACACAAAATTAAATGAAAAAGAAATCATAAAACTAAACCCCCCCAAACCTTATAGTACCGGTTGGTATTACCAACCGGTACTAAAGGGCCCCAGGCCCCCGGAGCTTGCTCGTGCCACGTGGTTGCCCTTTAGCACCGGTTCGTGCTGAACCGGTACTAAAGGGGGGGGGGCTTTAGTGCCCACACTTTAGTGTCGGTTATGGAACCGGCCCTAAAGGGCCTTACGAACCGGTGCTATTGCCCGGTTCTGCACTAGTGATGGTCAAGGAAATCAAGGATGGAGCCCTGCTGCCCTGCTACCTTGTCTTGACGATTTGCAAGTCCGCTCCATCCACTGGGCCATCTCCGTTGAGGTCGTGGCGGATGGATCTGACCTACACGGCTGATCTCCCTCCCGTTTGCCTTTGTCTTCCCTAGTGATGAGATGAGGGAAGGAGGAGACGGTGTGGGAGGCATCCATGGAAGAGATGGATCCACGGGCAAAGGGAAAGAAAGTGTGGGGATGGTGGCCGGCGGCGATGGGGAAGAGGGCGCAACATGGCACCGAGGTTGGATCTGGATCAGAGTCGAGGGAGGAAAGGGGAGAGAGAGAGAGAGAGAACATGACGAGGGAGAGAGGGGGACAAGGGAGACAGGCAGGTGTGGTGCGCTTAGTTGTGGCGCATGTCGGTGAACCGCGCTATCACTAATTTTGTAGTGGTAGATGATGACCCACAAGTGTAGGGGATCTATTGTAGTCTTTTCGATAAGTAAGAGTGTCGAGCCCAACGAGGAGCAGAAGGAAATACCAAGCAATTTTCAATAAGGTATTCTCTGCAAGCACTGAAATTGTAGGTAACAGATAGTTTTGTGATAAGGTAATTTGTAACGGGTAAGAAGCAATGAAAGTAAATAAGATGCAGCAAGGTGGCCTAATCCTTTTTGTAGCAAAGGACAAGCCTGGACAAGTTCTTATATAGAGAAAAGCGCTCCCGAGGACACATGGGAATTATCGTCAAGCTAGTTTTCATCACGCTCATATGATTCACGTTCGTTACTTTGATAATTTGATATGTGGGTGGACCGGTGCTTGGGTACTGCCCTTTCTTGGACAAGCATCCCACTTATGATTAACCCCTGTTGCAAGCATCCGCAACTACAAAAGAAGTATTAAGGTAAATCTAACCATAGCATGAAACATATGGATCCAAATCAACCCCTTACGAAGCAACGCATAAACTAGGGTTTAAGCTTCTGTCACTCTAGCAACCCATCATCTACTTATTACTTCCCAATGCCTTCCTCTAGGCCCAAGTAATGGTGAAGTGTCATGTAGTCGACGTTCACATAACACCACTAGAGGAGAGACAACATACATCTCATCAAAATATCGAACGAATACCAAATTCACATGACTACTAATAGCAAGACTTCGCCCATGTCAGGAACAAACGTAACTACTCACAAAGCATATTCATGTTCATAATTAGAGAAGTATTAATATGCATTAAGGATCTGAACAAATGATCTTCCACCAAATAAACCAACTAGCATCAACTACAAGGAGTAATCAACACTACTAGCAACCCACAGGTACCAAACTAAGGTTTTGGTACAAAGATTGGATACAAGAGATGAACTAGGGTTTGAGAGGAAATGGTGTTGGTGAAGATGTTGATGGAGATTGCCTCCCTCCCAATGAGAGGATCGATGGTCATGACGATGGTATGATTTCCCCCTCCCGGAGGGAAGTTTCCCCGGCAGAACAGCTCCACCGGAGCCCTAGATTGGTTCCGCCAAGGTTCCACCTCATTGCGGCGGAGTTTCGTCCCAAAAGCTTGCTTATGATTTTTTCCAGGGTAAAATACTTCATATTATAGGGGAACCTAGCAGAAATTCAAAATTTTCCTACGAGTCACCAAGATCTATCTATGGAGAAACTAGCAATGCGAGAGAGGGGAGTGCATCTACATACCCTTGTAGATTGCTAAGCGGAAGCGTTCAAGAGAACGGGGTTGAAGGAGTCGTACTCATCGTGATCCAAATCACCGGAGATCCTAGTGCCGAACGAACGGCACCTCCGCATTCAACACACGTGCAGCCCGGTGACGTCTCCCATGCCTTGAACCAGCAAGGAGAGAGGGAGAGGTTGAGGAAGACTCCGTCCAGCAGCAACACAATGGCATGGTGGTGATGGAGGAGTGTGGCAATCTAGCAGGGCTTCGCCAAGCACCGTGAGAGACAAGGAGAAAGAGAGGTAGGGCTGCGCCAGGGAGAGGTGGAAACTCTTGTCTCTGGCAGCCCCAGAACCTCAAGTATATATAGGGGAGAGGGAGAGGGTGCACCCCCTCTAGGGTTTCCACCCCAAGGGGTGCGGCAGCCCCAAACCCATCTAGGTGGCGGCCAAAGGGGGGGAAAGGGGGAAACTTGCCCCCCAAGCAAGGTGGAGGAGCCCCCTCCCCAAACCCTTGGCGCCTTGGGCCCTTGTGGGGGGGTGCACCAGCCCACTTGGGGCTGTTCCCCTCCCACACTTGGCCCATGCAGCCCTCTGGGGCCGGTGGCCCCACTTGGTGGACCCCCGGGACCCTCCCGGTGGTCCCGGTACATTACCGATAACACCCGAAACCTTTCCGGTGACCAAAACAGGACTTCCCATATATAAATATTTACCTCCGGACCATTGCGGAACTCCTCGTGGCGTCCGGGATCTCATCCGGGACTCCGAACAACATTCGGTAACCACGTATATCTATTCCCTATAACCCTAGCGTCATCGAACCTTAAGTGTGTAGACCCTACGGGTTCGGGAGACACGTAGACATGACCGAGACAACTCTCCGGCCAATAACCAACAGCGGGATCTGGATACCCATGTTGGCTCCCACATGTTCCACGATGATCTCATCGGATGAACCACGATGTCGAGGATTCAATCAATCCCGTATTCAATTCCCTTTGTCTAGCGGTATAGTACTTGCCCGAGATTCGATCGTCGGTATGCCGATACCTTGTTCAATCTCGTTACCGGCAAGTCTCTTTACTCGTTTCGTAACACATCATCCTGTGATCAACCCCTTGGTCACATTGTGCACATTATGATGATGTCCTACCGAGTGGGCCCAGAGATACCTCTCCGTCACACGGAGTGACAAATCCCAGTCTCGATTCGTGCCAACCCAATAGACACTTTCGGAGATACCCGTAGTGCACCTTTATAGCCACCCAGTTATCTTGTGACGTTTGGTACACCCAAAGCTTTCCTACGGTATCCGGGAGTTGCACAATCTCATGGTCTAAGGAAATGATACTTGACATTAGAAAAACTTTACCATACGAACTACACGATCTTTGTGCTAGGCTTAGGATTGGGTCTTGTCCATCACATCATTCTCCTAATGATGTGATCCCGCTATCAACGACATCCAATGTCCATGGTCAGGAAACCTTAACCATCTATTGATCAACGAGCTAGTCAACTAGAGGCTTACTAGGGACATGTTGTTGTCTATGTATCCACACATGTATCTGAGTTTCCTATTAATACAATTATAGCATGGATAATAAACGATTATCATGAACAAGGAAACATAGTAATAATAACTAATTTATTATTGCCTCTAGGGCATATTTCCAACACATATAGAAGAAGATGGGCACCAGAGGGCTGCCAGGGGGCCCACGAGGCAGGGGGCGCGCCCAGGGGGTAGGGTGCGCCCCCACCCTCGTGGCCAGGGTGTGGGCCGCCTCTGGTACTTCTTCCGCTTAATATTTATTATTTATTCGAAAAATGACTTTCGAGGAGTTTCAGGAATTTTGGAGATGTGCAGAATAGGTCTCCAATATTTGCTCCTTTTCCAGCCCAGAATCCCAGCTGCCGGCATTCTCCTTCTTCATGTAAACCTTGTAAAATAAGAGAGAATAGCCATAAGTATTGTGACATAACGTGTAATAACAGTCCATAATGCAATAAATATCATTATAAAAGCATGATGCAAAATGGACGTATCAACTCCCCCAAGCTTAGACCTCGCTTGTCCTCAAGCGGAAGCCGATATCGAAAAATATGTCCACAAGTTTAGAGATAGAGGTGTCGATAAAATAAAATACGGACATAAGGGCATCATGATCATTCTTATAACAGCAACATTAATATATTTTGTCATATGATTTCTTATGCTCAAGTAACAATCTATTCACAATATCAAGTATGAATCAGAAACTTCATTGAGAACCAAGAAACTATGATCTCGGTCATTGAAGCAATTATAATTTATCATAACATTGGAAAGAGTCAATATAAGAGCTTTTCAGCAAGTCCACATACTCAACTATCATTTAGTCTTTCACAATTGCTAACACTCACGCAATACTTATGGTTATGGAGTTTTAATCGGACACAGAGAAAGATAGGGTCTTATAATGTTGCCTCCCAATGTTTTACCTCGAGGGTAATGTCAACAATAATAGTTCATGCTATTTTACATCCAATTGGATATATATATATCAGGATCTTTCCAACACGACGTGCTTGCCAAAGGATAAAATAAAAAGGAACTGTGAAGATCACCATGACTTTTGCATAAGGTGAAAGTAAAAGATAGGCCCTTCACAGAGGGAAGCAGAGGTTGTCATGTGCTTGTATGGTTGGATGCACAAAATCTTAATGCAAAAGAACGTCACTTTATATTGCCACTTGTGATATGGACCTTTATTATGCAGTCTGTCGCTTTTATTACTTCCTTATCATAAGATCGTATAAAGCTTATTTTCTCCACACTAATAAGTCATACATATTTAGAGAGCAATTTTTCTCGCAACATGACAACTTACTTGAAGGATCTTACTCAATCCATGGGTAGATATGGTGGACTCTCATGGCAAAACTGGGTTTAAGGATGTTTGGAAGCACAAGTAGTATCTCTACTTGGTGCAAGGAATTTGGCTAGCATGAGGGGGAAAGGCAAAATCAACATGTTGGATGATCCATGACAATATACTTTAATTAAGATGTGGGAAAACATAACCCATTATGTTGTCTTCCTTGTCCAATATCAACTCTTTAGCATGTCATACTTTAATGAGTGCTCACAATCATAAAAGATGTCCAAGATAGTATATTTATATGTGATAACCTCTCTTTCTTTACTACTTCCCATTAATTGCAACAATGACCAACACTATGTTTGCCAACTCTCAACAACTTTTAATCATCATACTCTTTATATGTAAAGTCATTACTCTCCATAAGATCAATATGATCTCTTTATTTCTTTTTGTTCTTTTTATGCCCTCAAGATCATAGCAAGATAGCAAAGCCCTTGACTCAACACTAATCTTTATTATATATAGCTCATGGACTCGATTACATAGAGGGATCATAAAGCAAAACTCAAAACTAAATCATACTAAAACTTTATTCTACTAGATCAAGATATTACCAAAAGGATCAAACTAAGAAAAACGGTAAAGATAGGAGTGTGATGGTGATACGATACCGGGGCACCTCCCCCAAGCTTGGCAGTTGCCAAGGGGAGTGCCCATACCCATGTGTTTATGTCTCCTTTGCTTGTTAAGAAGGTGGTGATGATGATGGATAGTCGCACATCGAGTGTATAGGAGCTCTTCCAATTTGCGGATAATGCCCTTTAGTGCGACGATGTGAGCCTTCAACAAAATATTTTCATGTGTGAGAGACTTGTTTTGTATGCAAGCTAAATCAATCATCTTGAAAGCTTCAATCTCAGTTGGGGTAAAGAGGTTGGGAAGAGGTTGAATGATGTCTTCTTCTTTTGCTGTTGGAGCTTGATCCTCCATGGCCTTCTTGATCCCATCATCCTTGTTGATCTCCCCGGGTTCTTCTCTCTTCAGCTCTATCTTCAATAGCCAAGCATCCTTGTATTCATTGTTGGAGGAGGGTGATGTCATGGTGCCTGACCTCGACAAATCTGGTAGAAAACAACTCGAAACAAAAATAGAGGATATTTGCGTGTTACGATGGTCAAAACCTTCGGGAGATTATATAATGAATTTTTACCGACCAAAAGAAGTATCGTGCAAGAAAACGGAGTCCGGAGAGCACACGAGGTGCTCACGAGGCAGGGGGGTGCGCCCAGGGGGTAGGGCATGCCCTCCACCACCGTGAATGCCTCATGTCCTTCCCGAACTACTTATTTTCCTATTTTCTCAAATATTCCATAACGGAGAAAAATTGCTATTAGAACCGTTTTAGAGTCGGTTTACTTACCGTACCACATACCTATTCCTTTTCGGAGTCTGAAACATTCTGGAAAGTGTCCCTTATGTATTCCTCCGGGGTTATGGTTTCAATAACATTAGTTTCAACATTTTATTGGGTTACCTGAGATATAATGTTTGATTCTTTGACCATTTACCACCTTCGGATTTGTGCCTTCAAAGTTGTTAATTTTTATGGCACTAGAACGATGGACCACCTCGATAACGTAAGGGCCTTCCCATTTAGAGAGATGTTTTCCTGCAAAAAATCTTAAACGAGAGTTGAATAGCAACACATAATCACCTACATTAAACTCACGCTTTTATATCCTTTTGTCATGCCATCTTTTAACTTTTTCTTTAAACAGTTTGACATTCTCATAGGCTTGGGTTCTCCATTCATCAAGTGAGCTTATGTCAAATAACCTCTTCTCACTGGCAAGTTTGAAATCATAATTGAGCTCTTTAATGTCCCAATATGCTTTATGATCTAGCTCGAGAGGTAAGTGACATGCTTTTCCATAAACCATTTTATACGGAGACATACCCATAGGATTCTTATATGCAGTTCTGTAAGCCCATAATGCATCGTCAAGTTTCTTGGACCAATTCTTTCTAGATCTATTAACAGTCTTTTGCAAAATTAATTTGAGCTCTCTATTACTCAATTCTACTTGACCACTAGACTGTGGGTGATATGGAGATGCTATTCTATGATTAACATCATACTTAGCAAGCATCTTACGAAAAGCACCATGAATAAAATGTGAACCTCCATCAGCCATTAAATATCTAGGGACACCAAACCTCGAAAAAATAACTTCTCTAAGCATCTTAATAGAAGTGTTATGATCAGCACTACTAGTTGGAATAGCTTCTACCCACTTAGTAACGTAATCAACGGCAACTAAAATATGTGTATATCCATTAGAGGCAGGAAATGGTCCCATATAATCAAAGCCCCAAACATCAAATGGTTCAATAACAAGAGAATAATTCATAGGCATTTCTTGACGTCTACTGATATTACCAATTCTTTGACATTCATCACAAGACAAGACAAACATATGGGCATCCTTGAAGAGAGTAGGCCAATAAAAACCGGATTGCGGTACCTTGTGTGCAGTTCTATCTCTAGCATGGTGTCCTCCATATGCCTCGGAATGACACTTGCATAGGATCTGTTCCTGTTCATGCTCAGGACACAACGTCTATAACACCATCTACTCCTTCTTTATAAAGGTGTGGGTCAGCCCAGAAGTAATGTCTTAAATCATAGAAAAATGGTTTCTTTTGTTGGTATGTGAAACTAGGTGGTATAAATTTAGCAACAATGTAATTAGCATAATCAGCATACCATGGAGCAGTACGAGAAGCATTTATGACAGTTAATTGTTCATTAGGAAAGCTGTCATCGATAGGTAGTCCTTAATGAACCTCCTATAAAAACCGGCATGACAAAGGAAACTTCTTATACCTTTGATGTCCTTGGGACACGACATCTTTTCAATAGCATAAACCTTAGCTTTATCAACTTGAATACCTCTTTCAGAAATTTTATGCCCCAAGACAATGCCTTCATTAACCATAAAGTGGCACTTCTCCCAATCAAGACAAGACTAGTATCTTCACATCTCTGCAAAACTCAATCAAGATTGCTCAAGCAATCATCAAAAGAGGATCCATAAACGGAGAAATCATCCATGAATACCTCACAAATCTTTTCACAAAAGTCAGAGAATATAGCCATCATGCATCTTTGAAAGGTAGCAGGTGCATTACATAAACCAAAAGGCATACGTCTATAAGCAAAAGCATCAAAAGGGCAAGTAAAAGTGGTCTTTTCTTGATCCTCTGCTGACATAGGTATTTGAGAGAAACCAGAGTAACCATCTAGAAAGCAAAAAATGTGTATGTTTGGATAATCTTTCTAGCATTTGATCAATAAAAGGTAAAGGGTAATGATCCTTTTTAGTAGCTTTATTTAACTTACGGAAATCAATTACCATCCTATAACCTGTAACAATTCTTTATGGGATCAATTCATCTTTATCATTAGGAACAACAGTAATACCTCCCTTCTTAGGGACACAATGGACAGGACTTACCCCCGGACTATCAGCAACGGGATAAATTATACCTGCCTCGAGGATCTTTAGTATTTCCTTTCTTACCACTTCTTTCATCTTAGGATTTAATCGTCGTTGGTGATCAATAACTGGTTTGGCGTCTTCCTCCAATTTTATTTTGTGTTGGCATAGCGTGGGACTAATGCCCTTAAGATCATCAAGAGTGTATCCGATAGCAGCACGTTGTTTTTTCAGAGTTTTCAATAATCTCTCCTCTTCCTGCTCTGAAAGGTTAGCACTAATAATAACAGTATATATCTTCTTTTCATCAAGATAAGCATATTTGAGAGTATCGGGTAGTGGTTTAAGCGCAAACATGGGATCACCCTTGGGTGGTGGAGGATCCCCTAGGATTTCAACAGGCAAGTTGTGTTTCAAAATAGGTCCCTGTTTAAATAATACTCCCTCCGTTCCTAAATATAAGGTGTATTAGTTTTTCAAAAATTCAACTGTTGTCTATGTTTGACCAACTTTACAGCAAAATATATAAAGATTTATAATACTAAATATATAAAATGTAAAAATACAGTTCATGATGAATCTAGTGATAAAGATTTGGTATTCTAGATATTGATATTTTTGTCTATAAACTTGATCAAAGTTAGAGAAGTTTGACTTTTGGAAAAATAATACACCTTATATTGAGGAACAGAGGGAGTACTTCATCTATTTCCCTTCTTTCATTCATAAACATATCATTTTCATGGTCTAGCAAATATTGTTCTAAAGGATCATTAGGAGGCACGGCAATAGAAGCAAGACCAATAATTTCATCCTTACTAGGCAATTCTTTATCATGAGGTTGTCTAAGAAATTTAGTAAAATTAAACTCATGAGACATATCTCCTAAGCCAATCGTAACAACATCCTTTTTCCAGTCTATCTTAGCATTAACAGTGTTCAAGAAGGGTCTACCAAATATAATGGGACAAAAGTCATCTTGTGGGGAGCCAAGAACAAGAAAATAAGCATGATATTTAACTTTCCCACACAAGACTTCAACATCTCTAACAATCCCAACTGGTGAAATAGTATCTCTATTGGCAAGCTTAATTGTAACACCAATTTCTTCTATCTCAGTAGGTGCAATATCATGCATAATTTCTTTGTATAAGGAATGAGGTATTGCACTAGCACTAGCACCCATATCACATAAGCCTTGATAACAATGATCTCCTATTTTAACAGAAATAACAGGCATGCCTACAACAGGTCTATGTTTCTTAGCATCGGGTCTAGCAATTCTAGCAGCTTGATCACAAAAATAAATAACATGCCCATCAATATCATCAGCCAAGATATCTTTAACCATAGCAATACTAGGTTCAACTTTAATTTGCTCAGGAGATGTATATGTTCTAGTATTACTTTTACGAACCACAGTCGAAGCTTTAGCATGATCCTTTATCCTACCAGGAAAAGGTGGTTTCTCAATATAAGTGGAAGGAACCATAGGATCATTATATGTGATAGTCTTTTCTTCAACTGTAATAGGTGAAACTACTTTTACTTCAGTGGGGGGATTATATTTAAACCACTTCTCCTTAGGGAGATCAACATGAGTAGCAAATGATTCACAGAAAGAAGCTATTATCTCAGAGTCAAGTCCATATTTAGTGCTAAATCCACGAAAAGCATCGGTACCCATAAACGATTTAACACAATCGAACTTAGGTGTCATACCTGACCCCTTACCTTCGTCGGAATCCCAATCTTCAGAGTTGCATTTAATTCTTCCAATAAATACCATTTGAATTCAGTATTCTTCATCATAAAAGACCCAACACAAGAAGTATCGAGCATGGAGCGACTGTTGAGAGAAAGCCGAGCATAAAAATTTTGAATAATCATTTCTCTTGAGAGCTCATGATTGGGGCATGAATATAACATTGACTTAAGCCTCCCCCAAGCTTGAGCGATGCTTTCTCCTTCGCGAGGCCAAAAATTATATATATAATTACGATCATGATGAACAAGATGCATAGGATAAAACGTCTGGTGAAATTCCAATTTCAATCGCTTGTAGTCCCATGATCCCATATCATCACATAGCCTATACAATGTCAATCCATCTCCCTTCAAATATAAAGGGAAGACCTTCTTCTTGATAACATCATCGGGCATACCTCCAAGCTTAAATAATCCATAAACTTCATCCACATAGATTAGGTGTAAATCGGGATGCAATGTTCCATCTCCTGCAAAGGGATTAGCTAGCAGTTTCTCTACCATACCCGAAGGAATTTCAAATTAAACATTTTCAGTAGGTTCAGTAGGTTGAGGACCAACACTTTGCTCTACTGGTCGTGGTGAACATACCCCAAACAAGCCCCTCAAAGGATTATGTTCCATAGTAACAAGTGACAGTAAATTTCAGCACACTATATAAATGTTTCATTACAAGTTCCACTTACCAAAGGCGCTTCTCTCTCTGGCAAAGGCGCCAGAAAAGAATCTTGATGACCCACAAGTGTAGGGGATCTATCGTAGTCCTTTTGATAAGTAAGAGTGTCGAACCCAACGAGGAGCAGAAGGAAATGACAAGAGGTTTTCAGTAAGGTATTCTCTGCATGCAATGAAATTGTAGGTAACGGATAGTTTTGTGATAAGGTAATTTGTAACGGGTAACAAGCAATGAAAGTAAATAAGATGCAGCAAGGTGGCCCAATCCTTTTTGTAGCAAAGGACAAGCCTGGACAAGTTCTTATATAGAGAAAAGTGCTCCTGAGGACACATGAGAATTATCGTCAAGCTAGTTTTCATCACGCTCATATGATTCGCGTTCGTTACTTTGATAATTTGATATGTGGGTGGACCGGTGCTTGGGTACTGCCCTTTCTTGGACAAGCATCCCACTTATGATTAACCCCTATTGCAAGCATCCGCAACTACAAAAGAAGTATTAAGGTAAACCTAACCATAGCATGAAACATATGGATCCAAATCAGCCCCTTACGTAGCAACGCATAAACTAGGGTTTAAGCTTCTGTCACTCTAGCAACCCATCATCTACTTATTACTTCCCAATGCCTTCCTTTAGGCCCAAGTAATGGTGAAGTGTCATGTAGTCGGCATTCACATAACACCACTAGAGGAGAGACAACATACATCTCATCAAAATATCGAACGAATACCAAATTCACATGACTATAATAGCAAGACTTCACCCATGTCCTCAGGAACAAACGTAACTACTCACAAAGCATATTCATGAACATAAGAGGAGTATTAATATGCATTAAGGATCTGAACAAATGATCTTCCACCAAATAAACCAACTAGCATCAACTACAAGGAGTAATCAACACTACTAGCAACCCACAGGTACCAATCTGATGTTTTGGTACAAAGATTGGATACAAGAGATGAACTAGGGTTTGAGAGGAGATGGTGCTGGTAAAGATGTGGATGGAGATTGACCCCCTCTCGATGAGAGGATCGATGGTGATGACGATGGTGATGATTTCCCCCTCCTGGAGGGAAGTTTCGTCGGTAGAACAGCTCTGCCGGAGCCCTAGATTGGTTCCGCCAAGGTTCTGCCTCGTGGCGGCGGAGTTTCGTCCCGAAAGCTTGCTTATGATTTTTTTCCAGGGTGAAAGACTTCATATAGCAGAAGATGGGCACCGGAGGGCTGCGAGGGGGCCCACGAGGCAGGCGGCGCGCCCAGGGGGGTAGGGCACGCCCCCCACCCTCGTGGCCAGGGTGTGGGCCCCCTCTGGTACTTCTTCCGCTCAATATTTATTATTTATTCTAAAAATGACTTTCGTGGAGTTTCAGGACTTTTGGAGCTGTGCAGAATAGGTCTCCAATATTTGCTCCTTTTCCAGCCCGGAATCCCAGCTGCCGGCATTCTCCCTCTTCATGTAAACCTTGTAAAATAAGAGAGAATAGCCATAAGTATTGTGACATAACGTGTAATAACAGTCCATAATGCAATAAATATCGATATAAAAGCATGATGCAAAATGAACGTATTAGTAGCGCGGTCTCGGGAACCCACGCTACTACTATGGCCAGTCCCGAGGGCATGACGAGAACCACATATAGTAGTAGTGCGGCTAGACAAAACCAACGCTACTGCTAAGTTATACCAGTAGCGTGTTTTGTACCCAGCGCTACTGGTACTTACCAGTAGCGTGGTGTCCCAAACAGACTCTACTAGTAAATTTCTACCTATAAGTTGTTTCCTAGTAATGTCACCTTTGCCAACCGGTTGAACATGACCAATGTATGCATGCTGAATTCGAGGAAGAGGGCCATCGTACCTCCAGCACCACCCCTCATCGCATTTCCTGCAGCCCTCAGTAGGGGAGGTGAAGGGAGAGGAGGGCCCAGCGCATGGCCGAGATGGGGATGCTCCTATCGTGCTCACGTGCGCTCCTACGTGGGGTGGTGCCCGATGGAAAGGGAGTAATCCAAGGGAGGGGCCTGGTGTGTGGTGATGATTGGTCTGCCGTCAAGCTCCGGCGTGATGGTGTTGGTGGGTGGCAGGAGGATCCATCGTCGTTAGGCCGAGTGCCACGCCATAGGTCGATCTCGATAGAAGGAGAGCTCCTCCTACTCTGCAACTAACGGGGCTGTGGCGCAAGGTGACGGGGAGAAGGGCGAAGGGTGACGGAGGTGCGTGGGAGTAGGAATGGTGGCAGCGACGAAGAAAGATGGTGGTCAGACGGCCGGGTTTTTGGCTGCGGGGATAAGAAGAGAGAGAGGGTAAGGAGAGAGCAAGGGTAAGGTGGAGAGAGAGAGAGAGAGAACGAGAAATGGATGGAGGTCGTTGGATCTTAGAGAATCCAACTGTTGCACGATCCATGGGACTTAGAGTTCGACTAATCAAAACATAGGGCCTTTGTTGAGTGTATCTTACAGAGAACTCGACATACATGTTTTTCCATTCTTTCTTTAGTTTTGGTGCTATCTTTTGTAGCGGGGTGTTGCGCCCCCGCATCCCCGGGGTAGAACTCCGTTAAGCAGGGGGGCCCGACCCCCACACCCTCTGAGGAAAAATACCGGCAAAAAGGGCTACAAATTCACTTAGTGTAATAAAGTGTGCCATGAAATTTATTTGATGACTTAAATATAGAAAACAAACCCAGAAATGTGAAACATATGTAGAGTCTAGAAATAGGTTCAAGGTCAACTAACGAAGCAACAATCACTTTGTCTTCAAACCTAAGTTGTTCGTTCTCAAAACCACAATTCCTCCTCGGAGATGGTTCGGGTTTGTATGCAGTGTATAACATACCACTTGCCAAAACTTCCAAATTTTTACCAAGGCACATTGATGTCATATAATGATACCATGCAGGGTTTCATGTGCTCTAAATTTTGTTTGCATTTTCTAGAATAAAAAACTACTAAGCTCCATCTTGGCACCCTGATGTTTGGAATTCTTCTCCTTTTCTTGAATAAGGCCTAAAGATAGACTCGTTAACACAAGTAGGACTTCTCAACCCATCTTTCAGAAAGAAAATTACACTTACAGTTCAAATTTGGTTTATATGCATTAAATGACTAGAAATGCATTTAATAGCTTAAATATAACAAACAAACTCATATAAGTGTTAAATTTAGACAGGGAACATGTGATTGTGTATGTTGAGTGTAGAGAATGTTTCAAGGTCTAACGGTGAAGTAACCCATACTTCACTTTCTAAGCGGATATGTTCCCTCTCAAAACAATGATTCTTCCTTGGAAATGGTTCGGTTTCTTAATTTGCAAATTTTGCAAAGCATTCTCTTTTTTTATCATAGCCTCTTGGGATCATATAATTATACCATGAGAAGTGACATTAATGTTTCTTAGAATTCATTTTTCTTTTTTAGAATTAGAAAACAAATAAACCCCCATGTTCAGGGTCAAGTCCTAGCACCCTGATGTTTTGAATTGCTTTCTTAGATAAGACCTATAAAGACTCAAGAACACAAATAGGATTATTCAACCCAATTTTGCGAACCTTTTAATGCACTTATAGTTCAGTTTTGAAGCATACTTGTTAAATGCCTAAAGATGTTAATGGCTCAAATATAGCCAAAAAAGCCTGAAACATGCCAAATTATGACATGAAACATGTGATGGTATATGTTGAGTGTAAAAAAATTCAGGGCCAAAAGATGAAGTAACTAACACTTCACCTTCAAACTTGACTCGTTTGCACTCGGAACCACTTTTCTTCCTCAGTGATGTTCAAGTTTCAAAGCAGTGTACATCACAAATTTTGTGAAACCTTCTCATATTTTAAACCAGAGCCTCCAGGAATCATATAATGACAGTCAGGTTGCACGATTTATTTGTCATCGTTTGAAATTTCTAGAATTAGAAAACCAATAAGTTCGGTGTTCGGGGTTTTGCGTTCGGGGTTGAGTCTTCGCGGTCGGCTGCATATAGACTCAAGAATACAAATAGAATTTTTCAACTCATTTTAGGTAAATTTTTCATGCAATTGCAGTTCAAATTTTAATTATATCAGTTAAAAGCCTAGAAACACACTTAATGACTTAAATATAGCAAACGACCACCGGAAAATGCTTTATTTATACAAACATGTTATGTGTATGGTGAGTGTAGAAAATGTTTGAAGGTCCAAGATGAAGTAACTGACACTTCGCCTTCAAACCTGACATATTTCTCCTGAAACCACGATATTCCTCGGAGATGCTTTGCTTTCCAAGCAGTGTATGTCACAAATTTTGTGAAACATTCTTTAAATTTTACCAACCTCTATTGATGATATCATGAAACCATGCCAAGCTTCATACTTTTCATACTTCGTTCAATTTTTGCGAATGAGAAAATGAATAACCTCCGTGGTCGGGGTCAAGTCTTGGCACCATGATGTTTGGAGATCATCTTGCTTTCTTGTACAAGGCATAAACAAGTACTCAAGAGCACAATTAATACTTTCCAACCCATTTTGCCAAATATTTCATGCACTTGAGGTTCAAATTTTATTATATTTGTTAAATGCCGAGAAACACATTAATTTCTTAAATATAGAAAAAAATAGTTAAAACATCACTAATTTTTCCCACGTGGAACATATTAAATTGTGTTACTAACGCCAAATTTTAGTGTATATTGGAACTATATTCCATAAGTGAAGCAATTTGAATAGAGCCACGCATATTATTTTCATATTTTATAAAACAATGGAAGAGGGAATCTGATTATTTCACTAAAGTCACACAGATAATTCAAAATCTGCTTTCTTGAAATGAGTGTAATCTGCTTTTTGCAATGAGTGAAATTAGTTTGTTTGATATCTGCTTTTTGGAAATGAGTGAAATCAATCTTTTTAAATAATTGAAATTAGTTTCTTTTAAATCTATTTGTTTGAAATGTGTGAAATCACTTCTTTGATATGAGTGAAATTACTTTTTTGTTCGAAAATTGCTTTTTTTGTAATACCTGATATTAGTTGTTTAAATGAGTGAAATCTATTATTTAAAATAGTGAATCCATTTTTACAATGAGTAAATCCCTTTTTTGAAAAGTGAGATCAATTTTTTTAGTTCAATGAATTTTTATTAATGAGTGGAAAAAATTAAAATGAGTCTTTCAAAACAGTCAAAATCATTGTCTTGAAATAGTGAAACTGTGTAAATGCCGTTATCTAAACAGTGGAACAATGTAATGTTCATAAAATTAGCGAAATCTATATTTCAAATGAGTGAAATCAGCTATTTGAAATGAGTGAGTTTTTTTAATTTAGTGAAATTAGTTAAACGAAATGAATGATTTTTTTTTTGAATTTAGTGAAATCAGTTTTTTTAAATGAGTGATTTTTTTGGAATAAGTTAAACCAGTTTTGTAAATAAGTGAAATTGAAATATGATCAAAAATAAATACAAACTGGGCAAAACGTATCTGACATTGGCATTGTTTTAAAGGTCTTATCACCCTAACTCAAATATATAAAAAGTTTCAAAAACAAGTATTTGCTTCAAAAGTTATGAGCAATTCAAAATGTCACAACCAAAATAAAATGCAAGTCTTTTGTTTGGGGAGTCTTCTGTGCATGCAGCCACCAGCCCACCAGCCGCCCCTCCACTCTACCTTTTTCCCTGACAACTATCTGATAAAAAATGTGCATGTATACCTATCTTTTGTGAAATATCCAAAGGCCATATATTAAATATCACATGTCCTTTCAAACACACCAAACAGAAAGATAAAATTGCATTCACAATCTTGGGGTGCCGAAGTCGCCTTCCTCCTCCAGCCACAGGCGGCATGCCATGAGCATTAAGCCGATGCTGCCTCCGGAGCAATTTTTGTTAAACCCACGAGGTTGTATAAGCAGCAGCCAGAAAGTAGTCGATAGACACCGGCGACCGTGGTCTGCAAACCAAATCGCCATCCTGGAGGAGAAAAAGCCCATAAAGGCATGTAGAAACACAAAATACCATGAAAGCATGTCGAATCCAGATGGATCCACCAAAAACATAAACCAACCGGATCCACGAAGACCGTCAGAGACACGTACTGTACGTATACCTCGAGCAAAACGTTTCAGATCTTTATACCCAGACTCACCGCACCAATCTTGATACCGTGGCAGACGGTTGATGCATTGCCATTTCTGAAGCTCTATGAACCGCGCCCGCTTTTTCCATCGACACCGGCAAAAGCAGATCGATGGATCGCTCGATCACCGCCAGAGGGATCACATCAGATGCCCGATCGTGCTAGTATCTCAGTAGCTGATGTTACGATCATGTCAACCTAGCTAGCCGCTAGCCAGGGAACGAGAGATGATGTTCGTCACCCCGCGCGCGTGAAGGAAGCAAATGTGATTTGATTTGAGGCGACGTACAGCGGAGAGCTAACCTTGATGGCGGATTTGACCGGGGCTAGCTGTTGGTGATTTATGTCATCGCTACGCGCATCAGGAGAGACCAACTGGGAATCAAAACCGCTTTTTAGCAGCAGCTCAGCTCAGTGGGCATAAATTCTGAGCAGTGCCGTTGCCAGGATATGTGTTGGCAGGAGGAAATTAAGACGGCGGAAAATGGCAACGAACCAAGTTAGGGGCAAACCAAGCCAGACCATAGCAAATGTTAGGTAGATTTTCAAGTACGATTTGACCTCCAATTGAAGGTTAGTACAGATCTCCAACCACGTGTGCCTGAAAATACATATGTACGGCCTGTGATGGAACACAGTGGATGAGGACTGATTATCAACACAAATCTCCAAATTTGCCATCGATCAACGTCAAGTATCGATAGCTGTTATCACGAAAGAGACGAGGAGGGTGACTGGTCAGATTAGCAAGCCCCAGATGCATCTAATGTATGCACAATTTGGAGTCCCCGTCGCGTATCGGCTTCGAATAACGTCGCTCTCCGCCGAACAGTGCTTGTCATCAACTGTCCGATGCCGACATAATTTGATTGCGGCGCACATTATCTTCATCACGCACCACCGTATCCACACACACATAGAGAAAACCTCCATAGTAAGTGGACAAGAGTAAGCAAAACACTAGATGGAGCAGCTCTAAATAATACAGAATCAAGTGCATGCAATGTGCGTGACTGTAGCTCTGCACCAGCTGCAAACGACGACTGAGTAATGCTGCTCACACTTAGGGGCTATTTGGTTTCTAGTCACACTTTATTACACTTTGCCGCATCTTACCTTAAGCAAGTTTGACCAAATTAGATCAAAACGTGGCTAAGAATTTGAGCAATTCAAGTTAGACAAGTGTAGCAAAAATAATATGGCAATATATGACAAAGGTAGTCACAATCCAAACAGTCCCTTAAACTAGCCACAATGGGCAGTAACATAGAGTAATAACATGGGCATGTTACTACTCTATGTTACTACCTCTATAGTGGAGAGTAACATATGTGTGGTAACATGCAACACTTCATTTATTATGCTATAGACTCATCTTGCCTTGATATGTGTGATGTTACTCATACTAGTAGTAACTAGGTATGTTACTACATGCCTCTCTTTCTTCATTTATTGCTTGCCACATCATCTATTTTATCTAGATATGTGTGATGTTACTATCTATGTTACTCTCATTGTGGGTAGTCTTACACTTGCAGGCATATGTACGTCTGCTGCATGCACGGCTATGGAGTAAAATAAGCAGACGAGGACGGATCTGCCTGCCCGCGGGCTGAGCTCTCAGAAGATCTGTTTATCTCTCTCTCACTCACTTTCTCTGAACCCCGTGCTCTCACGGCCTGAATACTCGTGCGCTAATCAACTTCATTTCTCTCTTTTTTCCCCTGCCGATGGATCGACTGATTGATCGTTAAAAGAATGGGATCACTTTTGACAGGCAAACGTGCCTCGTATCAAGGACTTCTATGGCCATGTGATCGGTCACTGCACGCAGGCATCAGGGCGGGCGAGAGTCGCCGGCGGCCGCGTGGGGAGGTAGGCCCTCCGTGCCACCCGCCGCCCCGACATGGTCGTCTAGAGTCTCGCCGAAGATTTGACGAGGTCGCCCCGGCTGACTTGCTGCTGTTCGCCCTATCGGCTATCGCCATTGCTCACCTCTATCCGTTCCAACAAGTCCGGGTTGTTGACGGATGGATGGCTGAAGTAGAGTAGTACTACTTGGAATGCTGAAGCCCTGCGGAAGCAGAACAATTGACCGGCCGGCTGGACAGCAGCCGGCGGCCGGACGTGAGAGAGGCATGCATGCACAAGCAACGTCGAGCCACGATGCAGGGCACGGGCGTCGTCCATCGTCCGTCCCCATCACACGCGCGCGTTTGGTGGATCTCGGACGCCACGCGTACGTTGTAGCGTCCGGCCGGCCGGGTTTGACTTGACCCACCACGACGCACGGTCGCGTTTTGGTTCAGGTAGCCCTACTACTAGTACAGCGGAAGGAGGAACGAAGGGAGGAAACCTCTTCAACCTCGTGGTACGTCGACCGAACACATCTTACATATAAATCCTCTGCGGTGATCAGCAGCAAAGCTGTTTTATTTTTACAGCAGTGATCGGGCATGCAGAGTAAAGAGGAAGCGACAGTTGAAACGAACGACGGGCGTAATTGAAGCCCGGCGGCAGCGACTGCTCACGCATCGGCCGGCCACCGCCCACCGGTCGATCAGAGATCGGTCAGAGCGTACGACCACTCGGACTCGTATCGGACGTCCATTGGCCTGCACATCCATGTATGTCGCCGCAGCTAGCCAGGCAGCGTCTGGAGACCTCATTCAATCCTATGTACTCCCTCCGTCCCAAAATTATTGTCTTAGATTTGTCTAGATGCAGATGTATCTAATACTAATCCAAACCAAACCCAGTCCAACCTATAAGTGTACAAGTCCACCAACCAAACCAAACCAAACTATAAGTGCTAGTATAATCCAAACCAAACCAAATTATTTGTGTTTTCAAGCCAAACCAATCCAATCCATTCTTCGGAATTGGTTTGAGCCTAAAGTTTCAAACTATGGACGTGGGACACAAACCGTGGGCGAACTGGCGGTCGTCCCCGTCCCAGCCACCTCGGCAGCAGCAGCAGTACAAGTGAAAGTAGCCGAGGCAAGCTAGTTGTCCATGAGGCGGCGCCTCCGCAGCAGAGAAGAAGTGGCAGAGGCATGACAAGATCGTGCTCTAGCCCCAGTGCCCCATGCGTCTCTCTATACTCCGGTCGCAGTACGGCGCCGGCGGCAGCGTGTAGAAGCGGCTGCAGGGAGAGGTCATGGGTCTAGCGGGTGGCCGGATAGGCCAGGTGCTTACAGTAGGCTGCAATTCCTTCGTGGATGGGTTCATTGTCAACCTCGTGGACGTGCTCTTCTGCGACGACAAGCTGCACCAGTGGTCTGATGATTTGGTTTCCATCCATCGATCGAAACCATTCGAGACTAGTCAAACTGTCCAGACCGAACCAATCCAATCCAAAACTAGGTAAACCCCAGACCAAACTAAATTAGTTTAGGGAATTAGTCTATTTCATCCAATCTAAAAGCAGTCCAATAGAAAAACTAACTGAAACTACAATCTCAGTCCAAACTATTAGGCCAACTCCAACGCGAACCATGCATCCGGCTCGCCCCATTTCCGGCGCAAACTTGTGCCCGATTTGCGTCCAGATGTACGCCGAACGGACGGGCATGCGGTAGCTCCTCGCCAGCCATGGGGGCGTGTGGCGGCCTTCCACCTACCTCCACCGCTCAAATTGAATGCGCATGCTCGACAGGGCCCAGCTGTCATTGACACGGGCGTGGGGTCGCCGTCCTTCTTAATGTGGAAGCTGTGGACCGGCCAGTCCACAGCTTTCACTTCCAAGCTGGCCTGCCTCCTCCATTGGCGACACGAGCAAACCCTAGCCACCTCGTCGCCGCCCCACTCGCCCACCTCGCCGCCGGCGCCCATGGGCTGGCATTGGATCAAGGGGAAGCACGACCGCGAGGCCAGCTCCTCCTCGGACCGACGCCGCTCCAGCAGATCCGCCCCGCCCGCACCGCCTTCTCCTCCGCCTTCTCCGCCACCTGCTCCGCCAGCTTTCCAGATGGCGCCGCCAGTGGCCGGGCACCGCGACAGGCCATACATCCATGTGGATGTATGCCGTTGCTACTGGGAGACGGCGACGCCGGTGCCGTGGGGAGACGTCCACCTGCCAAATAACTGGCATCTCTCCGCCGACCACGTGTCGATCTCTCCAGTGCCCGCAAGTGGCCGCACCCGCCGCGAGGATATTAGCTGATGGCGCCGACACCTCCCACCAGATCTACTGGTGGACTCTAGGTACGCCATAGATTCGCCGCTACGGGATACGTGGCTCCGCATGGGCAATCCTTTTTTGTCGGTCGTCCTCCTAGCCCGCGCCACGCGCGTCCTCCTCGTGCTGACGATAGTCCTCCCCAAACGCGGGCCATAGGCATGTGCGCGGCATCACGCCGACGCCTTCTCCCTCCCCGTCCCCGCCACTGCCGCTGTCGACGCCTCCCACCGGATCTACTGGTGGACTACAGGTACGCCATAGATTTGTCGCTACGGGATACGTGGCTCCGCGAAGAGCATGACCATCTAGGGCAATCCTTTTTTGCCGGTCGTCCTCCTAGCCAGCGCCACGCGCGTCCTCCTCGTGCTGACGATAGCCCTCCCCAAACGCGGGGCCGTAGGCGTGTGCGCGGCATCATGCCGACGCCTACTCCCTCCCCGTCCCCGCCACCGCCACTGCCCATGACGGAGGAGGAGGAGGCCCGTCTCATGAGGAGTGTCATGGAGGACTCCATGAACACGCACGACGAGCGGCAACGAGATGGCCTGAAGAAACCGCTCTGACCTTGTCAGCGGCCGGAGACGTGGCCATCCTAGAGATAGACGTCGACGTCAAGGAGGAGGTGAAGGAGGAGGTGCCTGAGGAGGCGCCCATCGCCACGTGGAACCCTCGTCTGGTGGGCTAGCGGTGGAGCTGGTCATGTACGGCGCCGGAGATGGCTGACGCAGTGGGTGTCGGCCTATGGTCAGCCCCGCAGCGACGGTCACTAGAGCACGAGCAGGAGCCACGGGAGGAAGTGGTGCAGGCACCATAGGCGCAGCCCCCCTCCCCCCGGCGCGCCTGGCAGGGGCCGCCGGCCCACCTGTGACAGCCACCGCCCTACGTCGATCTCACCGACGACGATGACCAGTAGGACGGCGACTCCTGAAAATGACGGCAGCCACCGGCGACGGGCCTTTATCTACTTTTTTATGTCTTTTATTAAGTTTTAGTTTAATTAAGACCTGTGTTTGAACTTTGGTACTATCAACGTATGGGCGTATCGCATGGACGTTTTGTGTTTATATTCATGTTTTCGTATTATTTAAAAGTTTATTTATTTTTGGGCAAAAATTTGAAGTCCAAGACCCCAGACGGTTTGAGGCGAGGCGTGCCCGTTGGGCGCACCGATGCCCGCATAACCACAAACGAACAGACGTGTCTGTTTTCCTGCTCCAAACGGACAGAGAGCGGATGAACCGGCCATCCGTTTAGAATCGCGCGTTGGAGTTGGCCTTTTTTTTGCATGGTAATACGTGTCTCATTCATATCATAAAGAACAAAGTACAAATCACGTAAAGACCGACATGACAAAACTGAAAAGATAGTAGAACATCTCTGAGCTTGACACCAACGCTCGTCAACTGCTTCCGGCACCACCACAGCAGCCACCGAAGAAAAGAATGACGAATCACCACCTCACCCGAGCTCGACGCGGCTCCATCGCTGATATGCAGCTTTGCGGACATCCAAAGTGGCTCACCAAAAGTGAAGCCCTTGCCGTTGAACGAATCAGACCGGAGCAACACCCCGGACACGCCATCAAACTCCAGATCTGGCACCCCACCACGACTAAGACGCCGAAGGAGGAAACCATACCTGCCATCCACAAACCATGAGCCCAGCAGATATTCCGTCTTCCAGATGTCGTCGATGCAGACCACAATCTGCATCCGCTCCTGGACTACCTCCCAAGCTCCGCGTCGACGCTGGAGCAAACGTCGTCGCAACGGCGGAGCCCGAGGACACAGGTCCACCACGAGGATGCCGCCGCCGCCACACCATCCTTGCTTGAACAGACTAGTTTCCA
Source organism: Triticum timopheevii (assembly GCA_963921465.1). Taxonomy (NCBI): domain Eukaryota; kingdom Viridiplantae; phylum Streptophyta; class Magnoliopsida; order Poales; family Poaceae; genus Triticum; species Triticum timopheevii. Next base: position 594,634,898 of record OY997274.1, read on the forward strand.
AATTCATCCCCAACCATAGGACCGATGGCCTCGTCAGGGAAGGATTCGAAGATTCATTATTCAGCGCCGTCATCGTCATCACCGAAGCAAAGACGATGAACAACCTAAAAATCTAAACTATAAAGGAGAAAAATCGATCCACACGCGTGGATCCGGCGGCCCCCCTCACCACCGACAACCGAGGTCGCCGGCGGAAGGGAGCCGCCGGAGAACGGCGTTGGGAGATTGGCCCTGGCGGCGGCTAGGGTTGCAGCCGCCAGGTGGTGGAGTAGGGACGTGACCTGATTGCTTTCGGTTTACGTGCCCCCGTTGGAGTTGGACGAGACTTGCCTGCTCCCTCCCCGTGCTCCCATCCGTGCTCCCGCGTACGTGGCTTGATTTGATTGGAAGAAAATAAGGCCCGACCCCACCCCCTGAAAATCAGGGGGGAGATGATTAGATTAGAAAAGAAAAAGAGAAAAGGACAGCCGTAGGATGAAGTGGGAGCACGGATGGAAGCATGGAAAGGGAGCAGGCAAGCCGGATCCGTTGGAGTTGGCCTTACCAGGTTTAGTACTACTACGTGTACGTCCGTGGGGCTCGCCGCGTACACGTACGTGCTCGCCAGGCCAAGTGAAGGTGCGTTGCTGGTCCCGGTGGTCCTGCCGTGCCGTGCGTGCTACACATAGGCGTAACATGCGTTCGTGTGTACGTGCGGGCGGCGTGGGCACGAGATTCCTCGGAACGCATATACTCCTTCCGTCCTAAAATAAATGTCTTAATTTTATATTAGGTTTAAGATAAATTTGTTGTAAACAGAAGACTTGGATGGACGGAGTATGTGCGACTGCGACCACTGGCACTGTGCTGTTCCTGCGGTGTGCAATCAAGTTTCATGTTACGATTTGCGAAACTGTAAAATAGCTGCCACGTCACCCTGAATATATATAGGAGTAGTGACACGGACGCAGTGCACTACTATGCTCTGCGCAGAAAACTGTGGACGCATGTACAGTTTAGCACGTCCAGTATTGTCTCTATCGGGAAACGCTTCCTATCCGAAGTCTGATAGGAAGCTTTCATCAGACTGCTTCTACGTCGTTGATTCTTTCCTAAGCCAGCGGTCCATATTAAGAAGCAAATATTCAATCTGTCAATTAATCACAAAATTTATCTCTCCCGAGTTAATCTCGCCCCACCTGCCCCGCCCCACCAAGCTCATCCCCGAGCTCGCCGCGGCGTCTACCTCCGCTACCATCGCTCCGCACAAAAAGAGACTGCGACGACTACAGCTCATCCACGTCGATGATGCGGCATCGCCGCTCCGGTCACTAACCAGACCGTGCCCCGTCACCACCACTTCCACCGCACTGGTGCACCATGTTGGCTAGGCAAGGAAGATGCATGCGCATCCGAGGCGTCGGCCCCTGGTACTGGTATGCACCCAGCCGAAAACTATGGTCAGATTCATCTCATCTTTCATCCATTTTTAATTAATAGTTTTGATTTGCGTTACCTTTGATTTGAGTGTAATTTTGCTCCCAATTCATCTACTCAGGCCCTCAAGGCCTCAACAATGACATGCCAACGGCGGCTTGATGTTGCAGCTGACTGCCTAGATGTCCCTTGTTCCAATGGTGACGGCGGTCGCTAATCTGTATGAAATCGGTTCACGCCTTGTCTCATCTCCCCTAGTCGATACATTTTTTCATCTCAAATTGGTATACACAAAGTCATTGAATTATCAACTAATTTTGGTGCTAATTACATGTCCAAATTTGTATGCTTCGGATTGAGATTATTCATGTTGAGATAGCATTGTTTTCTATACTCAAATTTTTCATGCTTCCCATCTACGAATCGCTCTCCACACCGTCCTCATCGATCTAACCTAGGTTCTGACCTAGGTATTGTTCTTTTTTCCGTAGGGATATTTCCGTTGTTGAAGTATTGAAGTATGTAGAGTTCTGATCCATTTATCTTTGATTTGTTCATCAGATTTTGCTAGCTCCATCGCATATGGCGATGGTGCGAAGAACGAGGTCCTCGCACTTGCGTCACGGTGATGGTGCCAACCGCCACATGATATACTCCAGGATAAACCACATCGGGACGTCGTCAGTTCAGTAGTTGGACGTGACGCCATGTTAGCAAGGACGCTCAACATGCATCAGGGAGGGATCATCAAGCGACGGGAGATCGTGCGGCTGGCTACATGAAACCATGCCTCGCATTCTCAACTGAACTACTTTGTTTTCAACGAGGACCTTAGCTGATAGTGCAATGTTGTTGCAGCCTTTCGCCGTTCATGTCACTCCTTGTTGATGCTGCGCACCACGTGACGATGGGAGGAAACACTCACCATTGAAAAGAAGCAGGACTATCATCACAAGGAAGCATGACTAGCATCAGTTGGAAGCATGACCAACACTGAAAAGGAAGCATGCCAGCCATCGACTTGATGGTGTCCGAAATTGTTATTTCTTTGGACGCATATTGTCGTTTCTTTGGAAGCAATAGTATTTTTGGTTTTAAACCAATGTAGTTGCAATGGTAAATAAGTCTGCTTGAGAACAAATATTTGTTTCCTGGGAAGCAATTTAATGGAACATTGGAAACAATTTACTGTCCTCTAAAATACATCTTCATCGCGCCACAGACAAAAATGAATAGGCTGGTGCACTATACATAAGATTTTGCCAAAACAGAAGAATCTCCGATTGACGTGGAAGCACGGAACAGAATGAATGGCTGAATTCCTAGTCTTTACTAGTAGAGTGCCCATGCGTTGCCACGGGCTCTTGAAATATTTCATACATACAAACAATATAACACAAACACAATTATGTAATAACGGAAGTCCATTATTGCAATGTAATTGGATAACATAAAAGAAAAAGTAACAAGATGTCCATGTAACAATTGAGTGATGTTCCAACTAAACATCTATTATAAAACTATTAATATCTAGATGATGCGCTTAAGATATTCTTTCACAATATCAGGAAAGTTTCCTCTAACTTCATTCCCACGATGTTTTAGTAAGTATAATAAAAAATGCTTCTCAATTCATTCCCATCCTGCAGAAACAAGACATGTAGTTAGTATGACAATTTCACGCCGAAGGTCTTAAAACATGTAACGCACAATACTCACCGCGCAAATCGGCTTCACCAATTCTTTACCGTTCCACCAGAGCATAAAATGAAAAATATAATAGCCAGACACATTCCTGAAAAAATTTAATTTAATAATATACAAATATAGTGATAACAAAAGTAAATACTCTTGATATGAATTCATTACCCGTCTACACTCGTTGGAACACCAAACGGAAATAAACGATGCCATTTAGATATATCATAATTCCAACCAGGCATCTTTATTTCGAGTGCTTCTTTGAAATCCCTTGCAAAACTTTTTAATTTCAGTGAATGCCTCAAGTTTTTATCCTCTGACGATTGTGATGTTTGAATAGGATCCATAATATATATACGACGTGCCTCTTTGTCGATGACGTACAATATGTATCGGCCGATGGATGCATAGGGAAGATAAATCTACAAGTCGAGTTAGTAGAAACAACAACAAACCATCATAACGATAGACAAAATATTTTATTTACCTTATTGCAAGATGAGATGTCGTTCCCCATTCCAGGCCAGCTATCAAATAATGTTGCCAACGTCTCGATAGTTTCCTTCTCACAAAACTTCTGACATCGTGTTGACTCTAGCATCATGGACTAAGTAAAAGAAGAAATATTGTTTAAACATGTTGATACACATGGCATATAGAATGAACAGTTACGATAACTTACACAAAATCGTAGATCCATGTAGTGTATAGGAGGGTCTGTGAACAATACTCCCTCATCACATGCCAGCATACGCACGGCAGTGTTGAAGCAATCATTGTCCATAGGCTGCTCCATCTTAAGTATGCACTGAAGTTTCTTAAGACTTAAGCTCATTGGATCGGGTGTGCAGCTCCGGACCCATACCTTCCTGTAATTTGGATGGTAAGAATAATAATAATATACATCCGCACATTAAATATTGATACATGATGCTTACTCCAAACACCCGGCATCATCAATCGACATGATGTACTTGCAGAGATTGGCAAGTATTTGACGTTGGTCCGTGGGAATGATAGTGAGTGGGGCAGGACGTTTTTCTTCGACTATGTCAGGAGGATTATCCAGGATCTCAAGATCAGAATTAGCTAAAGTTTCTTCACTGACAGGTTTATGGTATATGGGACATCCTTTTAGCAAATTAAGCTCAGAATCAAGCAAAATGACTGCTAATTTTTGACGAAAATGTTTCATATCCTCCTAAAAAAATTATACAACAAAATTATATAATATTTTCAGATAAAATATCGAAATAATGTATAAAAATGAAACACCTGGGTGAACTGGTCTGACAGTCCATGTGATGTCCAATATTCCATGTAATTTAGCATAAACAACCCACATGATACGCTATATTATTTGGTAAGTGTGCTTTAGAATATCACACAGATGAATCAAATAAACAAACCATTTTAACAATTGCTTACCCATCGGTTTGTATTGCCTCCTGAATTTGCTCTTCAACCGTCCATTCTGTAACATTGAGATCGGGCCACTTATCACCTCTGATAAACTCCGGACTTTGCTCTGCAAGTTTCAGCCATTTCTCGAGCCCCCGTAACTATCATATGAGAAATGTTAGGGATGAAGTGAAACAAATTTTATGTTACGATGAGTAAAAGAATATATAGTTACCGTAGTAGCAAGGTCATTGCGTTTGACATTCTCACCAAGTGAGTCCAATACTTGGATCTCTCGTTTTTTGACATTGGCGACTGCTAGATACCAATGGTAGCCCGGCATGTTTATCGGAATGAATAACTGGTGTAAATATCATACGAATCACAATCACAATTATACATAATTCTTAATAAATCATTAGACATAAGAACTACATTAAAAAATCCATGCATGGATATGAAGACAACAACTAACCATATCTTGCTGTAGATAATTATTAACATGACGCACAATGCGACGATATTTTGATGGGTCGATGTCTCTTTCACCGTCTTCTTTTATCTGGCCAGATACAAACGTGCTAATAATGTGTACCTTATCACCCGCTTTGTCTTGTAGATGGTCGTGAGCCTGGATGCAATATATGTAAGCATTTATCACCTGTAAACAAAATTTAGGATAAATTTATATTTTATGATACTATATATTGTTCATATAATTGATTACAAAGTTTGTGCAATTGATCTTACACCGTCATGTAAGAACATATTATTTTTTGTAAGGCATTTCAAATCGTCGGTTGCTAACAAGGCATCTCCAATGTCCACGAACTGGGTATCCTTGCGGGCAGACTTTATTGATTCGATGACTGTAATATCTCTAGGGGTACAAACATAGTGTGTCAAATTCAAAGAGAAAGGAAAAGAAAATAAACAAAAAACACATGAATTATATATTTGTGTAATATAAGTTGAACAATTTTTTAATATAAATTTCAAATTTTGAACAATTTTGTAATGGACGATGAACTTTTCGAATAAACATGAACATTTCATTAATACCATTGAACACTTTTGTGACATGCATTGAACTTTGTATATTATAATAAAACCCAAACATTATAAATAAAGAATAAAAGAGTATAGGTAAAAAATTTAAACACAACAAAAATTAAAAAAGAGAAAAAGGAAAATAAAATAAACATTAAAACGCAATGATTATATATTTTTGTAATATAAATTGAACAAATTTTTATTTTTGTATGCATCATATAATAAAAACCAAAACAATCTAAATTAAGAATAAAAAGTTTAGGAAAAATGTAAACAGAAAAAAAAATCAAAGATAAAGGAAAAGAAAATAAACAAAAAACACATGAATTATATATTTGTGTAATATAAGTTGAACAATTTTTTAATATATATTTCAAATTTTGAACAATTTTGTAATGGACGATGAACTTTTCGAATAAACATGAACATTTCATTAATACCATTGAACACTTTGGTGACATGCATTGAACTTTGTATATTATAATAAAAACCAAACATTATAAATAAAGAATAAAAGAGTATAGGTAAAAAATTTAAACATAACAAAAATTAAAAAAGAGAAAAAGGAAAATAAAATAAACATTAAAACGCAATGATTATATATTTTTGTAATATAAGTTGAACAAATTTTTAATACATATTTTGAACTTTTTGTAATATACAGTTAAAAAATTTATGTCACGGAATGATTATGTATTCATATAACATTTTATAATAAATGTTGAACAATTTTGTAATGAATGACGAACTGTTTTAAAAAACCATGCACATTTCATTAATACTATTGAACACTTTTGTGACATGGGACGAACGATGTATATTATAACTAAAACAAATTAATGTAACTAAAAAATAAAAAATAATAGAAAATAAAATATAAACAGAAACTCAAAAACATAAAGAGACAAAGGAAAAGAAAATGTTCTATGAAAACGCCATGCCATCAACGACGGGCCTGTTGCGCGGCCCGTCAGCAAGGCCCACCTGGCACGCAAGCCTCTAGGGCGGCAGCAGAACTAAAAGAGGAGCGCCGTCACCCGTTCCCCTCCCCCCGCCGCATCTACCTTATCCTCTCGTCTCCCTCACTCTCTCATCTCCTCTCGTCTCACTCACGCGAACCCTCTCGCCCTTTCCCCTCCCCCCGCCGCATCGCCGCCCGCGTCGACGAGCAGGAAGCCCCACTCTCCCACCCGCCGGCCACCGCATCGGTCTCCTGCATCCACTGACCTTGGGGCTGCCTGCTGTGGACTGCGCGACCGAGCAAGACGGACGGGGCGCGCTTCCTAGAGCACCTACGGGTGATGGATGCGGTCCCGTTCCGGTCGGATCCGCGGCGGCGCTACTCTCCGGCGACGTCGCAGCTGGATCCACAGCGACGTGTCATTATCTGCAATGACACAACTCCGGTAAGCCACTACCTATGCCTCACAAATCCATTCAATGCGGGCTGCTCAGATCCGCCCCCTCCTCGTCTTCTTAGCCACTGAATTGATTCTCTGTTCTCTTCGTGCCCTGGCGCAATGAGCAAACCTGACATGCACGGCGAGGACGACGACTGCTTGCCGACGCCGACGCCGCCGCCCTCGGCAAGGAGAGATGACATGCACATGCACTCAGCACGGATCCACAGCGGCGCTCCTCTCCGGCGATGTCGCAGGTGAATACGAGGAGTTGCGTCCAGATCTGCAACGCCACAGCTCCGGTACGACACTCCCCATGGCAGATCCGCCCCTCCTAGTCTTAATCGAATGTTTCTAGCGTGCTAATGTGGTTCTCTATTCTATCTGTGGCGCAGGGCGGTGACCAAACCTCGCATGCACGGCGAGGACGACGACTGCTTGCCGACGCCGCCGCCCTCGGCGAGGAGGGATGACATGCACAAGCAGAAAGCACGTTGTGCGCCGACCGACGCGCCGCGGGGACACGGCCACCTCAACCAACGGCGCATCTGACCACACCTCCACATCCACACCGCTCCAGCCAGCCGGTCACAAGACATCGCTCTGTGCCCGCCTCATGCTGCTGCACCCCTCGGCAGCAACTCCCTCTCAGCAACAGCTAGCTCGCACGGATCCCGCTTATCTGATGGTAAGAACACTAATCCTTAATCTGTGGCAGCATCTCTGCATCCTTAGATATATTTTGTAGGTTTTGTGCAGATGTTGAACTGAACATTGAGCATTTTAGTTTCCATATGTTTGTGTAGATGCTTGCTAGATGTTAGCTAGGGTTTCTGCTGATGTTTGCTAGATGTTTGCTAGGGTTTTTGGAGATGTACCTATAGTACTTTGAGCATTATTATAGGGTTTGTGCAGATGTTTGCTACAACTTTGAGCATTTTTTTTCAATATGTTGCAGATCGTCTTGCTGTGCATGACGGATAACAGAAGACATTGACCTTTTTATAGAAGGGGTACAGTTGTGCACCTTTCATGCATCTGTTGCTAGGTATGGTGTATGTTTTTACTTAACTTTCTAAGAAATCCTTTATTGGTCAGCTGTTGCTATGTTATCAAATACCATAAGGTGTTCAGAAAACAAGTCATGAACCAATGGAGGTTAAACTATCGTAGATTGTGGTGTGCCATATAATTAGCTTATGCAGAATCAACTGCTTTAATTTGAATTTGTGCAAATTTACTAAATTATCACAAAGGTACACTCCCAAGAAAAGTTATCACCTGAGGATGAATTATTTGGAATGCATATCTCAAAGTAACATGTTTACTGATTTCCTATTATTAGCCACTGCTCTTACGAACCAGACCCACTTGTGAAGGCCACATTAACATTTGCAGGAGCAGCACTGGAACCCATTGCCCTGCTGTACTGATGAGGGCCAGAGCAACTGGGATGCATGTGGCGAACAGAGGATGTATATGTCAGCTCCCTCACCTTCAACATGTCGACTATGTGAGGGCTTCTTCTTATTTTTCGTTCTCCAATTTTAATTTTTATTATCCATGTGGAAAAAGATTTTAGGTTGTGTCCTCTCTTTTAATTTAATGCTCAGGCATGTCCTCTTCCAATTGAAAGTTATCCATATTGACAGCTCCTATTATTAATGTGGGTGCTTTACTCTTCATATTTTGATGCCTATGCATTTTACTGGAAATATTGTATGGAGGACTAAATTTCTTCATGTGAAAGTAACCGTAGTAGAACCAAGATTAGTATAAACTATTTTCATGTATGATTTCTTTTTAATTTCTAGCAGTGTATAACTGTTGTTTGTGAATTTTAGGATTGAATTAAACAAAACCCGAAAATTCTTAACACCGGTGCAACGCACAGGGCTTTTATTACATGAAAGGACTTATTATTATGACTATCATAATATTAAGATTTTCATAATTGTTTTTTTTGTTCTCTGCCATGTTAAGAATTCCATGCATGCTAATTTTGCTATATAATGTGAGTAAGAAAATGACGTGTTCAGAATTGCCAGCAAAAATTTGTAGGTGAACATCCAGGAAATGCAAGATAAATCATACTTTTGAAAGAATATCTCAACCAAACATGATCCTAGTATAACAAATATAACACTATTAGAGAATATAAAGATCCAGAATTGTTCGTACCTAGAGGAAATCGCCTTAAAGATGCTCCTTGCTTACACAAGGTACTCCTTGAGAAATTTTCGTCCAGGTCAGCTGTTGTGATGGCCGAAGGAAGAGCAAGGAGGGGGAGGAGGGATGGCAGAGAAGGTTAACATATATATAGGTAGGACATGCGGAGAATAACTGGGTAGCAGATCAAAGCTGAATATAGTTCTACCATATATAACAATGTTTTCTACCATATATACCACTGTTGATGGTGCAGATCTCTTTCCTTTTTCCATAAAATGCACACCCGTTAATAAATAAGCAAATAACAAAATAATCATAACTTTCTAAATAATTAAATTACTGTATTAATTAAATAAAAAGATGTTCATTGCTTGCATGCCAAATTTAGCTACAGCAAACAAAAATCACAGCATGCACACTACTCATCTTCCGCAATTACTATTTTTGTATGATTTAACAGTTTGTACTAATACTTCATTCCATACTTTGGTAGTAATGTACAGTCTCATTATGCTTGTTGCAGTTCTAATATCTGAGAGACCACACATGTTAGATGAATGCTGTCAATTCCAGATTATCCATGGTTTCCCGATGCCAAAGGTAACCAATACTAATTGTGGATTTATGGAATCAACATTTTATTTTAGCGTTGATGTTGATCAGTACTAATTGACGTTGTATTTACCTATAGTTATTTTTGCCAATTATAATTCATGACTTTATGGATCTTTTGACATATCGTGGATGTACTTTACTATTTAGGGCTGCTCGTGTGTTAATGTGGGAGTTGTAGGATTTATACAAGCATATTAAGTTATAAATCTGCTACGTACTATACATGTAATAATTGGCAATCTAGGACCACATACAACATATGAATATTCCAGCAAATTGATAAATCTTGGCCTACCTAGCAACCTCTAAATATTTGCAACAAAAAGGCACCAAATGTCTATCTTCTGCCACCTAGAGATCCCCAAGACCACCTGTTCTTTCAATCAAATGGATGATTAATCACTACAAATCGACATTAGCTCCCCCAAAAAAGTCCAGACCAAACTGTGACTTGAGAGGGAGTAAAACAGGTCGAGTTTAATCATGGTCCCACATATTTCAATTTTTCCTTGCTATTGTTACTTTGATCTGTGCACACAAATAGTCAGGAAATAACTGTCATACACAGAGCAATTAGGCGGGAGGAAGACATAGAGGAATAGTACAGGCTACATAGTATGTTATCTGAACCACCGCATAGAGCACAACCAGCTTCCTCTTCCCAGTGCCAAAGCCACCAACCCCTCTGCATCCTCCGTGAGCATAGCAGAGCACAGACGGCAGCACGACAACAAGCATGCTTCACGACCTTACAGGAAACCCATCTCCATGCTTTGGCGCAGTCGTGCCACTGCACACCAAGGCACCTACTGCGTACAACAGGCCGGCCGCGCGCTCCTTCAATATGCTCTCTGACCGCGCCGCCGACAGAGCAAAGCCTGTCTGAGGAAATGGCTGAATTTATCTTCACCCGCGCCATGAATGCGTGGCTAAGACCTGCTCTTGTCCCGGATGCTGTACCCAATACCTCGGCTTCTTGCTCGTTCTCTTCGTCCTTATAGTATTGCTGCACATCTCAAATTCCTAGCGTGGCAGAGGTCAGAACATAGGGCGAGTGAGAGGGGCATGGTACCGGCAAGCGAGTGGAATATGATAATGGAGGAAGAAGGATAACTCTTGATGCGCCACCCCTGCCCCGTCAACGACCGTTCGTCGACGTCCAAGCCAATAATGATCCATATCTAACCCACTTCCGCCTCCACATCCTTCTTCGGTTTGCCTTAGGCGACATGAGCAGTGTGGGCGATAGTTAGTTGTGGTTGGAGGCGCTGGAAACCAGTGGGGTTTTTTAGGGAAAGAGCAGCGATCAGGAGAGGGGCACGGGGATCTACTATCAAGATCGGCATGGGGAGTGATCCTCGGAATATTTTTTCGTGAATTGATCTTCTAACGGCGGAAAATGACAGTAGGTGCAGAAACAGTTGGAGGCACAATGCTGCCGCCGAAGGATGTAAATATTCTGTGCACACACATGCATTTGCCGTAGAACATTAAACTCTGGCTGTTCATCTAATCTAGCGTCAAGCCCTATTACCCCAGTACAGCTTCCGAAATGGAGCTAAATGCCCAGTCATGGCAGAAAACCGAATGATTCGTTCATGATGTTGCAACAAAATAGATTAATAATCCAACAATATGGTAATAAAACCAATCTTCAATAATACCAAAACAGCATAAAATTCGAATAGGTTGATAATACCAAAACATCCTAATCTTTTTGAACATACGTCTATAGAGGACCCCACTAACTTATTATCTAATTATTCATATCAAAAATAATAATTATCAAAACGTTCCATAAAAAATCTGTAGTGTAGGCAAACATTCTTGGCATATCTGCATGCATCAGTCCTTCTTCAGTTGCTTAAAACCCTCAGGGCCGCTCTAATCTCTGGCGGGATGTTTGCAGCAGCTTCATTGTCTTTGAACATTAACATGTGGACCGTAGCTTGATGTCTGAGCTGTATAGGATCCTAGGAAAGGTGCAAAAACTCAAAACATTTAATAAACTGGTTGGATATTAATTAGCACACGTCAACTCATCTTTTTTGTACTTACGGTAGTGTTCATCCAGCCCATGCTACACAAACGACCAATCTGGTGGGCCATCTCCTGTAGCACAAAGAAGCCGGAGTGTTTGCTGCGACAAAATAAATAAATATTAAACATTATAAAGGTCTACATCTTATTTATGCAATAAATTTAGTATTTTACCGACAAGCAGCACAGGACATGGTATCTTGTTCCCAATCCATGATTTGGTTATTCCAACCAGCGATCCTAGTCTGCAACACAGTGTTGAATTCTTCCTTCAGCAGTGTGATTTCCTTCCTCATCAATATGTTATGAGTGCTATCTTCAGGATCAAACGTGTTGAAGGATGGATCCATCACGACAACCCTCCTCCTCAGCCGGTTGACTACAAGTAACCCGTATGACGAATCCGAAAGTTTCAACGGTAGTAGATATTGTGGCAGATCGACACATATCAATTGCTATTATAGTAAGTAAAACTAAGTTTAGGAATGAGCTTCTCTTACAATTATAGAGTTGAACACATCATATTTAGGAAGAGGCTGGACCACAACATAGTTAATCAGCGTCGTGATGCGCTCTCCTTGAGTCATCCAGGAGTACCTCAGGGCCTGTGACTGAGCATGAAACTGCAAGTCGAAATAATGTTTTCTCCCAACCCAGTTGGTACCTGCGGTCCTCTCTAATTCAGCGCTGGCAAGCTTACGTACAACAAGGTTGAAGCATTCGGGATGAAGTTTTGTATGAAAAAAGGGTGTCCTGGATCATTCGGAGGCTGATGTCGATCTGGTACGGCCGGGAGCTTCTTATCCATATTAAGCTGAAAAAAAATGCCCAACAAAAGACATCAATGGTCGTCTTCTAGTTTAACTTTGTCTATACTAACCTATAAACCGAATTCATGTTTAGATTGCATGACATTGCACGAGGTCAGATTGTCCTCACCTAGATGTACATACACGTATCAAATCTAAAACCTTAATTCATGGGCTGTGCATGTCACTCTTCATGTAGCGTCGGATTCAACTAAAAAACTTATACATGTACCTATGAATGTTTTAAGATTGCCCATCTAGCTATCTTACCTTGGTGTGTAAAACAGTTTTCCAGCATTATCTGTATATAGTAAAAGAATGTATAATAAGACAACTTACTTTAATGTATCTTGGTCTCGAATGCCCATGATAAAGTGAAATATGTATTGTAGTGCATCTTCAACGGCATGCATTGGTGGGTGCAAAACATCCATGGGCGCAGGCACATCCTCCTGGGGACCGGGAACATCCTCCTGGGCCGCAGACGCACCCTCTTCAGGTGCGTGTGCAGCGTTCCCAATGATCGCCTCCATTGGATAGAAATTTAGTTCTTTAGTTCTCGATCAGAAATTGCTGATGGGATATATGTGAGTTTGGGTGGGTGGTTAAATAGTAGGAAGATGGAGTTTATAATTTTGTTACCGTGACATCTAATAAATTGGAGAGTTGATATTGCCTTCCAAATGATCAACGTCGTTTAATTAAAGCACTTATTCATTTCCATCTATAACATGTTATAACTTGTGGACGGATCTGATCTTTCTCCCAGTATCAGATAATATATTCCCGATTACATTATTTCAGCCCACTTTGTCTGTGAATACAACAGGAAAGGAAGTAAAATAAACTTCCTTTTCCTCCTCCCCGTGGTCGTCTGTATGTGCAAGCATTATATCTTTATTAGGGTAATCATATCTGTAGATTTAATACAATCTTATTTTACTATCACAGACAAAGTGGAATATTTAATTTATTAACTCATAATAATCTATACACCGAAGGATTGCAATGGAGTACGTCTGCTAATAAATCAGAGAAGATGTAAAAGATCCAAACATGTTTAAAACAAATTTGTTTATTTAGTATTTCTTTAAGTTACAAAATAGTTTTTACGATGTATTTCTTTAGTATTTCTTTAAGTTACAAAATATTTTTAAAACAAAATAGTTTTGCACAAAAAAATGAAATAGATACAATCTGTGATTTTTCTATTAAAATATTAAAGTTGTAAAAGTGAAATTATATTGAATTTTTTGATCACTTATTTTCTCACTGAAAAATAATGCTTTGGACTTTTTATGTCACTTGTTTGCTTGACCGTATATAAACTAATTGTAGTTATCTATTGATGTTTTGATTTGGCAGCTATTATTATACATCCCGTTCGACTGCATATGAACTCACTTTACAAGACATTCGACATGTAGCTATTATAATAAATCCCGTTAGACTGGTATGAGATTTTTTCTTCTTTCTTGAACTCGTCGTGCTCATGGTAACATGGGAATTACTTGAAACTAATGTATGGTATTACATGTTTCTGTTTTCAGTGTAAATGTGTTCATTTACCAACCTAAGCTTGGTCAATCTACAATCAGGGACAGCCTTGATGCCTTCTCATGTAAGAGTAAGATCCACATCATTTAAATAAATTGAGTCCATTACATCATGATAATAGGGTCAAGCTCCACTTTAATTTGCAGTTAAAGCATGCAGGAAATGATTGTTGACTTACAATAAGCTTTGAATACGAGGTAATTACTTTCCATCAGCCATAGATTTATGACAAGTGCTTTTCTTTTACACCGATGTTGATAAGTAGGCATTGTCGTGTTAGTTATATATAGTTCGTATTGCCATCAGGCTAGTTCATGACTTTGCAGTTTTAATTGACATGATATTTCGAGTTATAGCCTGCGTCGCATAATAAATGTTTAATATATCCAAAATAAAAAAAAGAATTCAAAAGTATGTAGTTGATGCTCCCATCATATTGGACGCTGGCTTAAACCAACCTATGACCTCTTCCCGCTTCCAGTTCGATGCTTCCTGGCTTCTAGTGGTGGGATTAATCAATATTATTGCCACCAAAATTTCTAGCCTTCTTAAAAATTCACATTGATCCTTTGGTCCCACGGACTACTGGCACAAATGCTCGTATGATCTTCGTAAGTTTCTTAGGGGCTGGTCTCTTAACAGAGAAGCGGAGACCCGCAGGGAGTAAAATTCATTATAGGGCCAGATCGCGGGTTTGGACCTTTTAGCAGATGCGATAGGCTTCTCGGAGCATGATCGGTCAGTCCGATAAAACCTTGAATCCGCTCTGGTGCAGCTGCATCAGCAGTGAGAGATCAATTGGCGTCAGCGTGGTACCCTCAATTGGACTCTTAAAGGGGACTCCCCAATGACCTACTTCAGCGCCCATACAATGGTAGGAGAAGATGATGTTTTAGATAGCCTTATCATTAATGTAGTTACGACTTCGGGTCAATCCCTCCTTATATGCCATGTTGTAGAATTCTTCTCTTCTCTTTTGGGGGATAAGCAGGAGTGTGGTCTCTCTATCTCTCCCTCTATATGCGACAATTGTAACATGATGTCAAACATCGAGAATGAGGCCTTAATGTTTCAGTTGTCTGATGAAGGTCTGGGAGGTCATTAACTCTGCCAACTGGAAGGCAGCCTCTAGGCCTGATGGGCATTTTATTCCCTTGTTCAAATGTTTAATATATCAAAAACAAAAAAAGTATTTAAACCTATATATACGATCCAATGCATATTATAGCTATCCGTATTGCCAAATAGATAATTCTCAATACGATCCCTAACAAAGATATAGTAGCCATTTATCTGCGACATACGAAAATGCAATTGACCATATTCAGTCGTATAAAACCCTCAATGCCGCTTTAATTTCATGTGGTATGTTTCCAGCAGCTTCATTGTTTCTTATCGTGAGCATCTGGACCAGCAGGTTCTTTCTGAGCTGTATTGAATCCTAGAGAAGATGAAAGAAATAGTCATTTTTAAATTGCTGGAAAATATATCGCACGATAAACCTCGTTATTGTGTACTTACGCGAGTGGTCTTCCTACCAGAGTCAGTAGTACCATTCTGGTGGGCCATCTCCTGTAGGACAAGTAAAGCGGAGTCTTTGCTGTTTCAAAAAAAAACTATATTAAAACTATAACGGTCTGCTCATAACGCGTGTGATCGATATACTATATTACCGCCTGCCATTTGAAACGATGCCGTGCGTTGACCAGTCCATGAGATTGGTATTTCAACCAGGGATCCTCATTTGCAACACATTGTTGAACTCTTGTTTCAACATTGTGATTTCCTTCCTCGTTTCAGTGTTATGAAAGTTGTATGATCCACCATAGACGTCGATTGATGGATCAATTGGGAGAACCCTCCTAGTTTCCATGTCGACTACAAGTAGTCCGTACGAAGAATCCACAGAAGCAAATGGTAGTAGATACTGTCGTAAATAGACACATGTTAGTACAAAATGGAATTAGCAAATTAAATTATAAGAATGAGTCTCTTACAATGTTAGAGTTGAACACATCATATTTAGGAAACGGCCGAAGAATGGCATTGTCAATCAGCACCGCGGTGCGTGTTTCTTGCTCCATCGAAGAGTGTATGAGGGCCCGTGCCAGAGAATGAAACTGCAAGTCGAAAAAATGTTTGTTTCCAAGCATTCTTGTACCTGCAGTGCTCTCTGCTTCAGCGCTAGCAAGCTTACGAACTGCAAGATTGAAGCACTCGGGATGAATTATTCCAAATAGGCTAATTGTTTCCTGGAGCATCCGTAGGCTGATTTCAATCAGATATGGTTGTTCGCTTCTAATCCAGACTGTGCTGCCCAAAAACTGCAGACCAATGTTTACCAAATCACATTTAGACACACTATTTTGTATAATATAAAGCTGTGAAAAAAAGTTACTTAATTTAAAACACGCTAGATCTTTTGTTATAAAATGGTAGCTATTATGTGTTTAATAATGTTAGCTTATCATAAAAATAAAATGGGCACATGTACCAAATCAAAAATGCTGTGACACAGTCACATAAAATATTTAGCAACGGTGAAACAGTGCAAAAGATATATACACTAATATATATAACACCTAGACAACCAAACATAATTAGTGGACTATCATGGTTAATTATGTCTAGCCTGCTGTGTTGCCCAACCGATATCTAGCCTGATGTGTACAAGAATGATATGAAGAGCAAAACAGCTTACTTTAGTGCCTCATCGTCCTGGACAACAGTGATAAACTGAAAAATGTATTCAACGGCATCTTCTAGGGCATGCGCGTTGCCCGCAGCCTCCTGAGGGGCGGGAAACGCCTCTTCTGGTGCCAGCTGAACATCCACTGGCTCGTGCACAGCCTCCATTGATGAGAGTCGTGAGTGATCGAAAATTGGTGAAGACTGGGGTGGGTGTTGAAACAGGAGTTTGTCCTTGGTTATATGAAGGGACCAGTATATATTATGGCAGTTGCATCATATAGACTTGTGTGCCTTCCAAATAATACGGAAACTTTCATTGTTGAAAGCCGCATAATAAGCAAACTTTTAATTACGCCTGATTTTCAGCATCGGATGCATTAAGTGTCACAACACATAGTACATAAGGCATATGGAAGGTGCCACATATCATTCCATCCGACAATGTCTATATTATTCATTTCATAGTATAAAATATTTTCAGCTGTGAACGGATCATATCTTTGTACGATAAGTGGAAGGTGTCCGATACATTTCCGAAACAAAACATATGAAGAAACTGGCCTTCTATTACCAAACAAACTTTCTATATAATTTATGTATATTTAATCTATTCACGTGTACTCTAAAATTGTGTCTACATTTATTTGCAAACTGTTCAACGTGTGTTACAAATCATTGTGCATAATACAAAATTATATAAATATGTTAAGACATGGCATACGTGTTTATAGGAATGTTAGAATAATTTTACACAATATATTTTGTATTACATGTAGATTGGTTAAATATAATTAGCGCTTACTATTTTTTTAGTGCATGATGTTCCTTAAAAAAAATTCTTCTATAATTTCCTAATACACGGGAATTTCTGAACTATATGTTGAACGGTGTTTCCTTCAAATGCATGAACACCTCATTCAAATTTGCCATAACAAAAACTCTAGACATGATGATATGGTCCATAGGCGCCTGTGCGTTGCAACGGGGTACATATAACATGATCTAAACTATACCATGTGGAATAATCTATATCTTTACCCTTAATTGAATTATGATACTACAACCCACTTCTTTTACATGCATTGATCCATATTTTAAGCGCACGGGTATATCTCCATGGAGAGAAAATTTTCAGTTATAAAACCTCGTTCTTGCCGATGCACGTCTAGATGTGTTTTAAGTAGTATACGTGGCACATATAAATCACATGTATTTGGTGTGGGTAGCATTTTCATATAGTTTTATGTTTGAGTGCCACGTATGAACGTGGAATAACTAAGACACATCTACTTATGCCTTACAGATACACATAGGAAGCCTTCTAGAAAGAAATATTCCCGCAAATTATTTCTAGAGTTTACTTGATCAATAAAATACAGCTTTAGTGTGTCTAGTAACAATATGTTAGTGCATGAAATACCGCACAATGGCCTTTTAGTCCCGCAAGTCTTTAAAGAAAACGTAAGAGTTTATAATGATCATATTCATGAGAAACATATAAGTCGTAAAGGTAAAAATGAAGCAACTATTGTTTGTTATATATTCCAACTTCAACATAATCCTTACATGCGCGCCGTTCGTGCACTACAGTGTTATGATCGATAAGGCATAAATGGAGGAGGGATAAGAGAGGGAGAACATGGACCATAGTACTGGCGGATGGGTCCAAACATGCGTCGGCGGAGGCGTGGGTGCGCGTGTTGTTATTCCTCGATCATGCCTATGTTGGGATCGCACGAGGGAAGATGACTTAGTGAGTTATTCCAATAAAAAAACTACTAAGTGGATCTGCTGTTTCCTTTCATGGCTTTTGTGAAAAAAGGAATGGTGGGGGAGAGACGGATCAAGGACGACGGCGTAAGCCGATATACTGAACACTGCGTATTATGAAGGTATATATATGTATAATACATTAATCATAATGCCAAAATGATAATTCTCAATTCGATCCATAACAAAACTGTAGAAGCCATCTATTTGCGACATTTCAATATGCATCAGTACATAGTCAGTCGTCCAAAACCCTCATTGATGCTCTAATTTCGTCTATGATAGTTCTGACGGCCATTGTTCCTACCTTGAACAACACGATTGACGTAAGCACGTGTTTCATCAAGTGTCATCAGGCTGGCTTCATGGATATCTACGATAACAATTCAGTGTTATATGGTACTGTAATAGTATTACAGACAAAATATATTGAAAACAATTTTAAAATAGAAGGCAGCACCTACCTTGTAGATAATGATGATCATCATTAATGTTGGGAGAGAAGAAGAATGTGCTCTCCCTCATAGTTTGCAAGCAACGCTGCCTCTGATTTACCTGTACGTAAGTTACAACAAACTTGTCGAACAGGTTGTCAGTGCATTGCAAACGCCAGAAGTTAGGCCCAACGTGCTCTTCACGTACACGTAAGAAAATTATCTGCCGTCTATAAACAAATACAAATGTGAGTAACATTGCAACAATAGAATTACAAAAAGAAGCATATGATGATCTCATATTGTAATTAGTGCTTACTGGTAGTTCATGAGGCCAATCTCGAGGGAAGGGACGCGGCGCCTATATACCGAATCCAACCTAAATTCTATCTGACCAACATAGGCAAGGATAGCAACCACATCTGCAAATTTGAAATCACAATGAGACTCTGAGTTAGAAAGAGTAATATGGAAAAACAACAAATTAAATTATGCACCCGTGATGGTTTTGTCCCGTAGCTCAAAGATTTCTCCAAACTGTGGAAAGCACAGTGGGCAAATTGTCGACGTTATCTGTTGCGGCGAAATTGTAACCTCGGTCGTAGAACTTAGTGTGGTCACAAAGTCCATGGCTAGGTACCAGAAATGTCCATCTGGCATTTCTGTGGGGTTGAACCCGACGCTATTGAAATCGTAGGTCCTACCGGTTTCTAGCACGCTGTTGAAACGGATAGCCTGGCTGTTGTATGCAATGGCTTCCATCTTTGTTCCCTAAATTTTTTTCATGAAACATAACTACAATGAGCAAATAAACATGTTTATCAAAATTGTATTTAAAAAATATGGGCTATAAAGTATGCTTACATGCCGATCGATTAGTATGCATTGAAGGTACAGGCTTCCCATTCCATTCTCTTTGATGTGAGCCTTCCACATGACCCTAGCTTGAATAATCCAGCAATTATGATATATGTGTTCCATTTGGACGCGATGAAAACTAATATTCCTGTGCGTATAAAAAAACAAAAAGGATCAGGTATCCATATTTTCCAAGGGGAGCAAAAAAGTTAACAGACAACCAGCATAACATTCTAGTGGCCCAACACTAATCATGCCAAATTGATACATATTATTCATGTTCTGCTTTTTTTTCTTCTTGCAATCAGAACTATTGCATGTGGGATAAACATGGATTTGTCAACATGCAGTATGTACTGGTTATAAGAAACAACCCTAATGAGATCACAGCCAGACCATCAGTACACAACTTAAAAAACTATATAAATGATTGCTAATCAAATACTAATATACTCAGGTGATTGTGTTAGTGCTTGCTACATCTGGTTTGTACACTATGAAAATAAAATTATATGTAATTCAGACTCACTGTCCATCTGATTTTAAGGAATATAGAAGATGAAAACAAGCAGACAATAGATGATTTGATCGACAAGCCTATTACTATGTTCTAGTGTATCCCATGTGCTCCATCTTTCTACATAAAAGAACACGTGGAAAAACAGTGGTGATTATTTGAAAAAAAAATCAGTTATATGGTGATGGCAAATAGACGTATTAAAAGTTTATTCAATCTTGCCTGTTCATCGGAGGGGAGATGAGTTGACTGGTCACAGGAGCTGGCGGCGGCGCCACCACCCTCTTAGATGTGATCGATCCGTATGAGATCACCATGGTCGTCGTGGAGGAGATGATTTTTCGTGTACAGAAAATTTGTGGGCAGCAGGCATTATTTATATAAGCATAGTGGGCGGCGGGAAAAAGAAATTTTGATTTTGGCTGGCTAGGCCACCGTGGGTGACATATCTATATTCAGATATGTAATATTCGGCAACCTAATAAATATTGATTGTTAAACAAGAAAACGTACATAACATAATCGGTCCATGATCTTCAGTTTGATACTCAAACATGATCACTTGCCTATGAAAACGCTTATGATTTATCACTTGCCTTCGAAAAACAAACTTTCTATTGTATGGATATTTATTAACCTTTCGTATATACACATAAGTATATTAATTAATTATAATATATTTTTATTTTCCATTAACTTGATGATATATAAATTTATGATATAGGTCGATGCTCGTGCGTATCTATGGGACAAATAATAAATAATGCTCAACACATAACTTTACTATCATCATCTATATCAAATAATATAATTGCCACTACGGGAGAATATTGTGTATTCTTTTTCATCACGACTGTATTAATGACACACATAGGTACAAAAGAGAAACAATAGTAGAGCATTTGTGCGTATGCATTAGCAACAACCTGATTAGGCAAATGCTCTCTGTTTATGCATCCGCAGAAGCAACATAAGAGCCCGCTCATTTAGAACTTAAAAATAATAGCTCATATCTCTTTCTCTCTCAACGCGTGAGGCCTGGCTGCTGCTGCTCGTCGGCATGGAAAATACACAGAAGGATAGAGCTGCTCTGGCCCTTGCACCTTTCTAACAAACACACGCTCTCTCTGCCTTACGGAGCGGCATAAACCAGCAATCACACGCCTGCGTCGGCCCCCCTGGCTGAAAAGTCCAGATCCAGAAAAGCCATTCTGTTCTGCTCGTTTTGAGATAAACAATAGAGGGAAGGCGTGAACCTGAACATGGATTAGTAGGATCGTAGTGGATTGGTGGATGAGATCAAAGACGTGGCGGCACCAGAAGCCACCTGGACAGCAGCGAGAGACCGTATTATGCAGAAGGTGCACATAGAGAGATGGGAGAGATCGTGTGCATGCCTGCAATGAGGACTTTCGGCTAAGAATTAGGGTGAGAAATATAAGTCTGATATTAAGCTATTTGTTTTGGCACGTTATCATCGGGGCTAATTATTTTAAGAAATTAGAGCGTAATTAGAGAAATAAATAAGATATAAAGGAAAATCAGATTGACATTGCGCATATTTAGCCAACACGTAGCACCCATAAATGAACTGAAAACGACACTTTGTTACTGTTCAAGTGCGAACGGTTACACGGGATGAAAAAAAAACAACCTATCATCTCAACATTATTGTAGATCTACTTATGCTTCGTCCTTATCAGCTGGTGATCCCATCTTGTCACATCCTTGAATGTGCTTCTGGACCACCTTCGTTTGTGCCTGCAGAAGCTCGTAGTTGTTGGTACCCCAAACATCTTTCCTTGATGCACTTGACCCCGTGCCACGCTGGATATCCCAGCCGGAGGGGACATGTGCATGAGGGATGTGATGCACCTCGCGACGTCGGATTAGGTTATGAAAATGGTTCGACGAAAGCAAGGATGGGAATTGAACAGGCAGAATATAATCATGCTTCTTTAGTTTCTTACATCTAGGTGCAGATCCCTCACCAACAATCCAATTTCGGCTCTGTTCTTCCACATCTTGTTCCAGCTGACCAATATCATCAGGTTACAGCTCCCTATTTTCTTGTTCATCATGTCTATCATCAGCCACACCGATGCTATTGGATGATGACATGTCAAAGTTAGCTCTAGCGGCAAGGGTCTTAGAGCGATATGTTTGGGTTTGGCCGTGCGTTGCCACGGGCTTTTATAGATGTTTATAAGGAAACAATTTTTACAAAATCGGTAAATGAATCAACTCATACGATCACAATCACTAAAAATCCAATGGAATCACAGTTGTGATTCGGCGTGGTCAACACAGTAGTATAATACATTTAAAAACAGCTAACTTCCCATTTTGTAAATACCGGATAAGATCACATGCCTTAAAATATACTAAGTATGCCGATAATATATTATTTGTTTCCGGTTATTATAACTGGATATTGGCATCTTATATTTTGCATATATATTAATAAGACTGCATATAGTAAAATTAAATTATTTCTAATTTTGGTTTGAGGTTATCTTTGTAACATGCAATTAAGAATAAACTTCATGCAAAATAGTAGGAAAATATGATAATCTATAATCAACACTTGTATCAAACGTGATTTGTTTCTTCATTGAATATTATTGTATGTCCTACTCCTGCTTCAAGTTTGACACCAAATTTCCTATCTCATTACATATATGTAGTAATTTCCTTCATAGTTCCATGTTGCTACGGTTTAATTATTTGGCATGGACCTGTAGGTCTATATATAATGAGATGTATAATGTTGCTCTAGAAAATTAGCTAAGAGCCTTAGTTGACATGTTAGTTTGTACGGATGTAACCAATTGAGACTTATAGTGCATGCTCTCAGCATAAGGTAAAATGAGAATCCTAGTATTACATTGCATCTAGAACAGGATACATATTTCGATGTACATTTAATTATTTGACGCCAGCACAGCAAAATATTATAGGCTGGGTGCAACTATAAATCGATCACCCTCAAACCAACTAACCATCTTAATGGAATCTTTGCTGTCCCGCTAAGGCATTACGTTTAGGACGGTCCATATCAGCCTAGCACAAGTTCTCATGGACCAGACAACCATGAAGCGATGCCTGAACCAATCCTCGCCAGGTCCAAGATTAATGCAGCCTTGTTTAAATTTATAGTTTAGAACTCTTTCAGATCCGCAGTAATCTAATAAACGTAAATGAACAAATGGAATAGAATAATATGTAACTTGAATTGTATTGTAAATTTATTAGTACAGGTGCCTGAAAGTACAAGTAATATAACTTTTGCTAAATATTGCACACATCATGGAAATTACATGTGCATTGTAACAATCTACAGATTACAACCCAGGTGATAACTATAATATAAAGATAGTAAGGACGCCAATAAATTTACAGTACAGCATATTATCAAATTACCAAATTATATAAGTACGGGTATGATAACTTGGCTTAATTAAAAAAGTTCGTTGCATGTCCATGGTATTTATCAGGCAAATCAATATATCTGTACAACAGATTGTACACTAAAATAATACGCTATGTGACATGTACAACGCCATAAAAACATCAATAGTACAAAAACCATAGTGGTGATGATGATACCAATATGAAGGCTGATTATTGAACTGCAGTGCGTAGCTCGAATACATCGAATATACCTCCGTCTATAAAAATAACAAATAGAAAGATACATGTAGAAAAACGAATAACAGCATGTATTGACATTAGCAAAAGTAATTGATCGTGTCATTACAAAACCTGCATTGCTATTAACCGGTTATCAACCTGTAAGGACTTCCTTGTAGACGATGTTCTTCATCGAGGTCAGTAAGGACACGGTCATTCTTTTTCGCTTCTTTGTATTGTCCTTATGCTGGTTGGTCTTCTCCTTCGGCTTCTCTGTTTGAATGAGAATCTTTATGTTTATCTTCGCGGTGGCTCGAGACAAAGCAACATAGAGCTGACCATGTGAGAACACGGGATTGGGTAGGTACACACCAACAATCGGGATAGTTTGTCCTTGAGCCTTGTTAATGGTCATAGCAAAGCTAAGCCTTATAGGAAATTGCTTCCTCTTAAACTTGAACGGAAACATGTCATTTTCAGATGGGCAGAGAGGTATTCGAGGAAGGAAGACCCTCCTGCCAGCGTGTTGTCCAATGACGATTTCTGCATCAATGGTGTTCCTCTCAAAACCTCTAAAAACAAGCCTAGTGCCATTACACAGACCATTAGCTGGATCAATGTTCCTTAGAAGTATGACAGGGCAATTCAGCCTTAGCTTGAGAGCATGCGGAGGGAGACCGTTAGGGGTCAATCCATTCAGAAACTCCTGAGCATAGTAGCCATATGGGTCATCCTCCGCACTGTCAAAACTATGGTAGATTACTTCGTCTCCATGAAAACGCTCTATCATGCGGATGTTTATCTTGTCTACGTTGTCGTTTGTTGTGGACAGGATTGCTCGAGATGTCATGTAATTTGGATCAGCCATGTTGTCGTCCAGACTCGGAAATACGTGCTCAATAAGCTTCTCCAGGTCGTCAGCCTCGCCCGTAGACGGCAGACAAATATCTTCTGGGAGTACTATGTTGCCTTAATCGTCGACCTCCTCAGTGCCATTGCCGACCCTTAGCAAGTAATCGGCAAACCATGTGTCATTATGAGCCCTCATGTTGGTGATGAGCCGTAGCTGCCGCATACCTTTCCATAGATGAGAACTTAGGAGGCTTGCATTAATTATCTGGCCCCGCGACCCCCTTTTGACGACCGGCAGAACCTGCCTAAAGTCCCCGCCAAAAACTACAGTCTTTCCTCCAAAGGGTCGGTCGCGTATTCCCATGATGTCGCGCATGCTATTATCCAATGCCTCAACCGCTTGTCGCTTCGTCATGCTGGCCTCGTCCCATATTATCAATGAGGCCATCCGTAGCAGCTTGGCGGTCCCACTCTGCTTTGTGAAGCTGCACGAGCCTCCATCATCGCAACTCAATGGGATCTTGAACCTCGAGTGGGCAGTCCTGCCGCCAGGCATGATAGAAGCGGCGACGCCGGACGTTGCGGTAGCGATACCAATCTTGCCCTAGCTCCTCACCTTGGCAAGCATCGCTCTATATAGGAAGGTCTTACCTGTACCTCCAGGGCCATCAACAAAGAATACACCCCCATCACCGCGTCCAACAGCCCCTAGTATCTCCTCGTATGCGGTCCTCTGCTCCATGTTCAGTGAATCTGCCAATTTCGTGTCATCCATGTCAAACTCAACGGTTGATTCCTCGATTACCTCTCTCGCCTCGCCCTCTGTAGGGTCGAACGCACCATCTATGCTTGGAAGAGCGAAATCAACAATGTCTTTACCCATGGACTGCAACATCCCCCTAATGTCAAGCAACACCATCTGCTCCACCTCGTCAGGGGACGTGCGTGATCGACGATAGTCATCCGACATCGGCTCGAAGTGCCGATCCCAAAGACCACGCACATCGCCTGGCTCGCAGTGCACCAAAATGGTTGCGAAGAGCCTCCTAAGTGAGCATGGCATTGCCCACTGCTCAGCCTCATTAAGACATTCGTCGAGCGTGTTGTCTGCCTTGATCAGTCCCAACCTTTCAGCAGCCTCTCTAAAGCTCCCACATAGCACGCCGTCCACGGTGAGCAAGTCGTCGAAGGATGTTTTGCCAGCCACATGGTTAAGCAACACACACAGGTAGTATCGCTCCCCCTCGGCAGGATTGGCAGATACTATGCGCCCAATTTGAAAACGCTCGACCCGCGGCTTCCAATACTTCTTTTTCTTCTGCCACGTGAAGTTTCCGGGAAAATCCTTGTACAATATATGTCTAGACCGAGGGTGTTCCTGATTAGCCTTAAAATATTCCGTTAACATGGATTTTGAAGCATTTTCGGAGGCGACAACATTCTTCAAGTCAGCCTGGGCATTGAATGCAACCCTGTGCATATTCGGGAGATGAAGGGGCAACTGCAAGATAGGCGGATAATTGGCGCAAAGTGGGAAGCCAAAGATCCTCCACATTGCCTCTGGAGGGGTGATCCACCTAGCGTCAACGTATCTCTTGATCTCATCAATGTTACCATCGGTGTCAGGCTGATCGATACTGAAAGAAGCCTTATCATGGCCCTTGTAAATGTACTTGTAAAGATATTTCACGGCCTTTATGCTAGAGCAGACCTCAACGTTGATGTGGCAATTGAACATCCGCAGTAGGTATGGGTTATAAGGAACAACCCACCTGTTGTCCAACATCTTTCCTCGGACCTTAGCACGCCTTCCATCATCTCTCCGACGATAAACTGGGTATGAGTCCTTCCCCTGTGCTGTGTTCTCATTGAACGGACGTGGGTATCTGCACTTGCAACCGTTCTCTTGCATGCAGACATTCTTCGGGTTAAGAGCACTACATGGTCCGTGCATCATATGTTTTACAACCATAGCATATAAATCTGGATACTTATGCTTGTCTGGGAGCTCAGCGGAAATGAGTCGGTATACTGTTCCGGGACGATAAGCTTATATGTGGAGTCCATGATCAACAAAAAGTGTGCATGGGGGAGGCCCCTTTTTTGAAACTCAACTACGTATACGTAAGCAACAACAACACCCAGGATATGCTTCTTGAACAACATGTATTTCATGTGCTCTAGTTTGCCATAGAACACACGTGCCACCATATCAGGTCGGTCTTGCGCCGTCTGACTAGGAAGCAACTCATTCGTGATCTCCTCCCATTTAGGATTGCAAGTCATGGTGAGGAAGATGTCTGGCTTCCCGTATTTATGGACAATTGCCATGGCATCCATATGCCTCCTCTTCATGTCGCGATCGCCACCAGGGTATGTTCCAGGGAGCACTATTCTAACCCCAACCGCGCTTGCTCGCGTCTCCCCCGAAGTGATGGCATCAACCACTCCTTTATACAAGTCGGCACGAATCTGCGTCTGGTTTTTCCTGTAGCACCGCAACCGACAACTCTCAATCTTAACATACATGTCGACAGCCCATTGCTGCAGCAGTCGTGCTCCACAGAGTATAGGGTTAAAGATTGCAGGTCGTGTTTGCAGCATATAACAGTAGTAGTCTCTGACGGAGACGCACAACCTGCTATTACCCTCTGCAATTAATGTAATAGCATGAAAACCTAGACGCAGACGAAGAACAAGTTATTATTTGAAAAAAATGGACACATGTGTCATACCTGCATCATCATCATCATCATCATCATCATCAAGGACCAGTTGAGGATGTAGTACAGCCTCCCAAGGAACATTGCGTTTAGGTAGTCTCGGATGCCAACCTAATTCCCCCCTTGGATAGAATAGGGGATAAGACAACGGGTCATATGCTCCGGATGTCACGCGTATACTATGCCTTTCATTGTTGTTGCCATAAAGTGTTATCCTCCTGTCAAACCTTTTTGCCAGGTCGGTGCCCTCAACCCAAATTGAAGCAATCTCAGAGCACAATGGTCTATTATACACTCTTTGGTCAAGCCTCTTATCGGTGTTCAGGTCAATCCTATAATCATCAAGGTTGTCCTTGTGCGCACCCAAACTCCTAAATTGCTGGGAATATGGGTTTTCTTTAAGTATGTCTACTATCTTCTTCACAACATCTTGGTCTAATTGCTTTGTGGCCGCCTTACGATGAGTTAAGGTTGGGTCATCATCATAGAAGTACAACTGCAAATGTTCTGGACGTGAGCTAGGCCCGAACGAATGCACATTGTGATAGATGGATCCGTGTGCCCGGAATGTGTACACACCAGACTTCATGTTTGTGTAGTTCTCATCAAGGCTGACGCCAAGGGTTGTGAAGGCAAAATGCCCATTGAAGAACCGTATGTTCTCACGAAAATGTCTAGAATCGGCATCCATGCTGGACCATAGCCTCGTAAGCTCTGGGATTGGTTCCGGCTGTTTAAGCTCGATCTGTCCATTGCGACAGCAGAATCCGTCAGTCTCAGACACAAACTTTCTAGCATTGCAGTGTGTGCAGTTTCCATCGAGCTTCAGGATGTGGGTATTGTCTGGTATGTTTGTGTACACACAGTCTAATGGATCAACCTCGCTAGGTATAACAGACGACATGCTCGTTTCCTCGTCACCCTCGAACGTGTCATTATCTGAGCCTACATGAATACATTGAAACATGATCATTAAAATCAAACCCACGGGCATTACAACTACAATGAAGCTACTGGCTTTCTACGTTCCGAGATGACCATACCTAGGCCGCGATACATGTAGTACTCCTCATCCATCAATTCGGCTGGTGTCGGCTCATCGCCCATGATGGGCGCAGCTAACACATCGATGTCGTCTGCATTTATGTTGCGCAGAATGTGTCAAAGTACTAAGGAGGTTTTAACAAGGGTGATGATAAGTTGCAACAGAACATAAGAAAAGCTATTACATACCATTGGTGCAAACACCGTAATTCAGCATGACAGGAGGAGGGTCGTCATCTAATGAATCAACTTCGGCAGTCCGAGAAAGGGGAATTGCGAGACTATCAGATATTAGGTTAGTAATGTCTGGACGTGGGAGTGCGAGGGATTCTTTGCACGGGGTGTTTTTCCTTTTAGAATAACTGGCCTTCCTTTGAGCACTTGACTGCCCCTTGTCAATCTCGGACATGCTTTTGCGGCGCTGCACGCGCTTCCCTCGTTTAATTCCATTCAAATCCTCTCTATCCTCATCTGTCCGTTCTACAGTTTGCTTCTGATAACATGCTTGGCTACGAGAGTTTCTCTGTATCCTCTTAGCTAGGTCATTGTCATGGGTAAGAACGGAGGCGTCTAATGACTCAGGGGGTAATGTTGCATCATCATGCAATAAGTCTGTATATTTAGGGATATCAGCGGTGGCTATATAAAAGCAAGTGTGCAAGAATCATCATAGAAATACTGTTTTAGTGACTAATGAATTTCATAACATTCTTCACGTACTCAAACATAAATAATTTACATTAAGATCAAGCATATGACACAACGGTAAATGCATCAATTATACTAAGTTGGGTAAATGGCAATTATCAATTATTAGTAAACGTGTCATTAAAGCAAATGTTGATATGAAAAGGTATGCAGTGTGCATTAGAGCAAATATTTACCTGAATTAGATATTGCACTTATATTTTCGTCTGCTATCATCTTTTCCTTTTTCCTCCGATAAGCTGCTCTCCTTAGTGCATTTCTATGATCTCTCTTGCGATCTTCCTCGTTTATATGACAATTTTCTTCAAGTATAGTCTCCTCAACGTCTGGTGTGATATTGGACATAATTTAAATGTTAGTCAGTAAAACATAATCTGATCACATTGATGACATCTTATTCACGAGTCAATTACCATGTAGATCATCGTCGTTAACCAGACCGGATGTCTCCGTAGTTGTAACAGTAAATGCTGTGTCAGACATCGATAACGTTGTATGGGCGGAGCTAGGTTGGTTCTCTGCTACTACATGGTTAGGAAATTACACACCAAATTATATGAAGATAACAATGATGATTGAAAGGTCATTAGATTTTACCAGTCTCATTATGGGTCCGGAGTTTATCTTCTTGGAGACCCCGTTCCTTTTTCCTCCGATAAGAAGCTCTCCTCAGGGCGTTTCTATGTTCTCTTTTGCGTTCATCTTCCGTTATTGCCGTATTCTCTTTAGTGACATTCAAGTTATCTGATTCAACCGGATAGGTCAGTAATATATGAGGTAATAACAAGGGGACTCCACGCATGAAAATTTAAAAACAATGAGTAAGTGATGTACCCGAGATCACACGATTAGGTTGACGAACATTCGTGATATCACCTAGCGTACGACGTTGAAGCATATGGCTATCGACTTGTTTTTTTATCAAACCCTGTGTCGACCTAATGCGATAAGATTCCCGCCTCCATGCGTTGTTAAGTTCCAGATGATCTACGACATGAAATAAAAATATGGCTGTTAGTGAAACAAAAAAACTTGCATGAAGCAATATGATGTTTACAACTCATGTAGATATTCTTGTCACAAAATATACTACTACTATTACATAAGTTGGATGCCGCAAATAGTAGTCATCAACATGCATTTAAACAAATTACCAGATTTCAAAAATGATGTCTGTTGAACATCATATTGTACTGATTTCTTATGATAAGCTGCAGGCCTTTCTGTGTTCAATTGTCCATTTGATATATGGATTCGATCGAGGGAGCTGACGTCGTCTGCAACACGACAAAATTATAAAACACAAATTCCTTAATGCTTTGTCGCACAACTGTACATGAGACCAAGTTCGCTGTTAGATAAGCATCCGTGGGAATACCTTTTAGCTTTGTCGCAACATCGATATCTTCGTTTGGAGGCGTACCGCCTATAGAATCATAATGTGAAAAAATTGCGACTTGTTGTAAACGAAAATGACATACCATAAGTATAAAAATGGCGTATTAAATGGTACCAATGGTATTTTTGCCAGCTACACTTGTGAAACCATCTAGAGTTAGCTCGTTCGAAACCAACAACGAAGCATCATGATCGTCTTTAGTACGCAGCAAACTTGATCCATCTGTATGGTTGTACCCATTACAAAAATAAAATTATATATAGTTAAACAATATTCCCAGATGAAATGCGGTTGAGTGAGTACCGTTAACATATTTGTTAATTTCCAAATTATCTATATTAGGAATTGTGAAGGTATCCACATTTTGATATCCGTCCGAAAGCGACAACGACGCATCTGTATAGTTATAACCATTATGAAGGTAAGGCCAATGATATTGCTGTCGTGTCCTCGTAAAGAAATTCCCAACACAAGGAAAATACCTGGAACCACCGTTGAGTTTTCCCCAACAATTTGAGACATGGGTAAGACGCTTGCATTGTTATCTTCAACTATTGTAGAGCTGGTAAGGCCTGAAAAGCCTTATGCTATTAGAATTGATGAGAACCCATGTGTACCACATCATGATAGGTAAAAGCATGCCCGTAGTATCAGGATCAACAGGTATCACGCTTATAAGGACCGCAATAAATTTTTGAAATATTGAGAATGCTCGTTCATGCAATTAACATATGTGTATGTGTACTTGTAGAAATGCATCATACCTGTAGTAACATCCTCTTCTGTTTGCTGATCAACCGCCTTGCTTCTTGAATTACCCATACGCACCTATGCAAGTACACATAATAGAAAATTATGCACCGTTGCCTGCAGTGAAGTTATGCACCGTTGCCTGCAGTGTAGTAAGGACGAGGACTGAACCCTGCTAGACAGATGGTAATTGCCTGACCTTTAGTTTATCTTCAGACAGTTGGTAATTGCATTAGGTTATATTTTGTTACTCTTCAGACAGATGATTATTTTGTCAAACGTTTTTGCATGTGATCCTCTTGCGAGATGCATAATCCACAATTCCAAAAGTGGTGAGATGCTCAGTCGATATCAGGATGCTTCCGAAGCCCAATATCATCTCAACAAGGTTAACAGGTACACTTTGCTTGCAAACTCCGGTTAAATAAATGGATAGCAGAAGTTCCTATTTGGTAGTGATGCAATTTGCCACCAGAATCATGCATCATCTATTACCATATACTGACTGCAGTTGAAGCAGTGAATTTTATTTGAACATTGCAAAAACAATTCTGTTTTCTCATCAACGTGTGATAAATTTGTGTTATGAGATATTTTATTGCTGTCTGATTACCATTTGCCCAATAACTGGTGTAAGAAACATATGATGGAACCTTCACTATTATTACTCGGGAAACAAACGTGTTGTTTATGTCACTTTGAGGCTGGAAACTGGAGTTGTGAGCTGCAAAGTCGTTGCACTTGCCAGATGCTGCTGCTGATGACACCGTCTCCGAGGGCCGTCACCAGCCCCAGACTCGTAGAGTGGAAGTCACCTGCAAGATAACTGGGAGTCAGTTATGTGCACTTAAAATGACATGCTTGCAGGCAAAGGAGATGAGTGTTGCCACTTGATGGTTATTCTGACACCGGGAACGAGATGCTTCACCACCTGGAAGAATTCAATCAAGAAGATTAAACATTATGGGCCTGACAAATTTGATCATAGCAGGAATGGAACCAGTCAGTTGTAAATTTCATCCGTCGTTGGAAAGTGACAGAACATTATGACCACAGTATGACCACAGTATTTTGATTCATGGTTTTCAAAACTTGCACAGTATGACCACAGTATGACCATGGTTTTCAAATATTGCACAGTATTTTGTTACTCTTCAGACAGATGATTATTTTGTCAAACTTTTTTGCATGTGATCCTCTTGCGAGATGCATTATCCACATTTTCAAAAGTGGTGTGATGCTCAGTCGATATCAGGATGCTTCCGAAGCCCAACATCATCTCAACAAGGTTAACAGGTACACTTTGCTTGCAAACTCCGGTTAAATAAATGGATAGCAGAAGTTCCTATTTGGTAGTGATGCAATTTGCCACCAGAAACATGCATCATCTATTAACATATACTGACTGGAGTTCAAGCAGTGAATTTTATTTGAACATTACAAAAACAATTCTGTTTTCTCATCAATGTATGATAAATTTGTGTTATGAGATATTTTCTTGCTGTCTGATTACCATTTGTCCCAATAACTGGTGCAAGAAACATATGATGGAACCTTCACTATAATTTCTCGGGAAACAAACCTGTTGTTTATGTCACTTTGAGGCTGGAAACTGGACTTGTGAGCTGCAAAGTCATTGCTAGAGTGGAAGTCACCTGCAAGAACGAGACGGTTCACCACCTGGAAGAATTCAATCAAGAAGATTAAACATTATGGGCCCGACAAATTTGATCATAGCAGGTATGGAACGATGACCATATTAGCCAGTCAGTTGTAAATTTCATCTATCTCCGTCATTGGAAAGTGACAGAACATTATATTTTGATTCATGGTATTCAAATCTTGCACAGCATGACCACGGTACCGATCAGAGATCACGAAGGCAGTATTGGGACCGTATGATCACGAAGATCTGAAAGGGTTTACATAAAGGTCAAACCTGGGATGGTCACGCCGGTCCATAGCAGCTGATCTCATAGGGCTCACACAGGAATAGTATGTATTTGCAATCGGCGATCCAGATTGTGTTTATTCGTCTGGATCTCGGTGTTTATTCGTCTGGATCGCGCGCAGATCCGATGATCAGCGACTCATCAGCGACGGATCAGACGGGACCATCCTGTCTCTGCGATCGGATGGTGGAGTCCAATGGATGGACCGGCGGTGAAGGATGTCAAGGGTTTCTAGCAGCTGCGACGACGGCTAAGGGTTTGGCGGCGGGGACGGAAGCTGCGGGTAGAAACTCACGATATGGAGGATTGACGGGGGAACGACGTTTTTTCGGGTCCTAGGGGTTCTGTTTCGGATAGACCAGCTGTATTTTCGTCGGTTAACCAGAGTACATCTGTTTAGGAAGTTTTTCTAACTATGAACCGTCGTGGTTCTCAATGTGCGTCGTTGTAATTTGATGTTTTTTTACCGGTCGGGTGGTCAGAGGCGGGGCAATGGTGGGTTGCGGGAAGTACCAAAAAAAACCAGGGGTGGAGGGACGAAAAAAACCGGCGGAAGGACTACCAACTGCTCCACTAGGAGTAGAGACTAGCACACAAGTGCTTTATGTACATAGTTCAACTAATATATGCTTCCGGTTTTAGTAAACCATGTTTCCACCTATCGCAGGATGTGCTTCCTACCTAGCTCACCACCACACAAGTACTTCGAGGCCCGAATAATATCATGCATACGAAGCACCTATGAAATCGGACCACATGATGGAAACAACAAGTATGAGAAGATAAGGCACAAAGTTTTTCTTACACACTAACCATGCTACCTACAATGGTGCATCACGCTTCATACATGGCTGGATGCACTTCTCGTTGTACATTAAGCAGTTCTGCTTCCAACATTCGTGTACTGTGCATCAAGCACTCAAATTTTGAATAGTCTACGTTCCAATGTTTTGCTTCAAGCGTCCAGTTCTAAGAAATAACAAACAAACTAGAATCTATATTTGGGAACATAAAACGGATCTTGGAGTAGTTAATTAGGACGGAGTTTTTGGGAGCAGTTAATTAGGGCAGATTTTTTGGAAGCAATTAATAAGGAAAGTGATCGAATAAAGGACTTGTCTCCTAATCAGGTGCAAACTCCCACGTAACAGGGCGTCCTAATCCAACGCTCCAACGCTCTCCTATCCAATGGTTATGGACTAGTCTGAAGGGTGCAAATTTGCAGTAGTCTGATGCCTAGCCCTGGCTATACTCCATACGCGCACCACATGCCAGCTTAACCTTTTCTCAGAGCCACGGCCCACCCTCTGATCCGTACTCTTGCTTTGCCCGCACCGATCGCGCAGTCGGCAACGCATCATCGTCGACCAGACATACTCCCTCTATCTTTGAACCGGTGTACTTTTAACTTTTTCTCAACCCTTTTAAGAGCAACTTCAACTGGCCGACCTAAACAAACAGTGAATTTGTTCGTTTTTTGTCTGTTTGGATCGGCTGCCCGCCCGACGTCCGCCCTGTTTTATATTTGGGTCGGCAGTGCGTCCAACGCGCCGACCAATTTCATGTCCGCAATCAACATTTTAGAAAAAAAAAACCCGCAGCCGATCATGCTAGCGGCCATGTCTAATGCCGGCACCACGCCAGCGCCGGTATACAATGCCGGCTTCAAAAAATAACACCACAGTTCATGCTGGCGCACTCGCCAGTCGGCCGGCACACATGCCAGCACACAAAAAGGGTGGGACTTGAGTTCGACCACGCCATCGCGGCCCCCGTGGTCATGCCAAAACACCTGCCGACATCCAAAAAAGATGGCGCTCGCCGCCATAGATCACTCGTCGTCGAATTTGAGCATGTCGGCCTGCATCTTCTCGAACCACAGCCTCTTCCTTGGCGACACGGTGTTGAGATCCACCTTCATGATCTCCACCCCGGTCATCATGCTCGCGAGAGCCACTTCTTTGGCCTTGGTCTTAGCGTTGGCGGCCTCGATCTCTAGCATCTTGGCTTGCTTCTTCGCCTCCATCTCAAGCACCCGTGCTTGCTTCTCCGCCTCCATGTCAAGCCTCCTCCTTTGGATCTCCATGAAGGCGTTCATTTGCTCTTCTTTTTCTTGCCGGCGCTTCTCCTCCCTTGAGTCCTTCATGGTGATCATGCCCTCCACGGTTGCGATCAAGGCGATCAACGCCGCATCCCGCTTGTCCTCCTTCTTGGAGTTGGTCTTCCCTCGCGGCCGAGCCTTCTCGCCGTCCCCAACCTCCTCCACAGCTTGCTTCGCACCACGTGACTTGGGGGCGACATATTGCGCCTTGAACTTCTCCTCGTCTTTGGTCACTCTAAAGCAATGGGAGAGGTTGAAGGACTTGCCATTGTGTTGGACCTTGAATGCCTCCAACGTTTGAAATGCCTACAAATATATTTCCTGCAAGCATATTGGCAAAACGGTATGCAAACGAACACGAAAGCATAAACTTGATGACACAAGAAGAGGGCAGCTTGCTACCACACCATGTCTTGCATGCCGATGCCGCTCACGGGGCAGGCCTTGACGCTCTCAAGAGTGACACAAAACTTGTTGCACTCTTGTTGGATCACCCTCCATCGTTTCGAAATGGACACCCACCCGCGCATGCTTACTATTTGGTACAGCGGAAACTTCTTGCGCTCATGGAACTCATGGTGCATACAAATCCAAAAGGTTGAATGCTTTTGTTCGGCGCCCGTCTTGGGGTCTTGCCCAATGTCTCTCCAACAGTCGCAAAGAAGCTTGTCCTCGGCCGCCGTGTATGCCTTGGTCCGCTTGCTCTTGCGCTTTGGCTTCGGCCCGGCGGTTGGTTGGCGAGCTCGTCCTCGAACAAAGGCTCCCCTTCGATGTCACACTCGTCCTCTTCCTCTAGCATGTAATCGTCCGGAAACTCATGGTCGAGAGGGAAGCAGTCCAGGTCCAGGCCGACCTGATCACACATGAAGGCGGCCTGATCTTCATTGTAGCCAGCTGACGGCGTGAATGCCCCTCGGCCATCCTGGCTCCGTGTCTCGTCGGGATGGAAGCCAGCGGCCTGCGCACCACCCTCGAAGATCATGTTCTGCATGTAATCGTCGTCGCCGACGGCCGGCATTCCGTCGAACATGTTGCGTGCTCCCGGCAGCTGGTCGGCTGGCGTATGCCGCGCGCGTTTCCTCGCGCCTTCGACCGACGAGCCAGCGGCCACCGGTGTGACCTTGAGGTCGACGGGCGCGGGGGCGGGCGTGGAAGGCGCGACCACGCTCACTTCGAGCGAGCACGCCCCCGAGAGGCGGGAGGCCTGCGGGTAGACGTGGAAGTCGGGCACTAGGGTGCAAGCCGACGCGCGGCGCGAGTCGGGCAGCACCGTCCGAGGGAAGGCGGATGAGCCGGTGTTGACCACGGCGGCCACGGCGGTGTTGACAAGGTTGTGCTGGCTAGGGTTTAACCCCATCATGTAGAGCATCTCCCTCGTTGCCACCGTGACGCGGGTGTTGGTGACTTGCTCCTGCGCGGCGGCGGCGATGGCGGCCGCAGCGATGGCTTCATCCCTCACGTCTGCCGCGTGCCTCCGGTCCTTTCTCTTGGCCGACTCCTTTGCCCGTTGTTCGGGCGTTAGCACCTTCTTCGGCTTCGGCGCGGCGGCCTTGCGGGGGCGCGAGTCTTGCCTTTGCCAGACGAGGCGACGGAGGCGAGGCCAGTGGCGTCGAGGTCGAGGTCGTCGTCCATGGCGGACGTGGGATGGGAGCGCGCACGGGCGGGAGGGTTTCTGGAAGGAAATGGGGGAAATGATGGTGGCTGCCACCGACCGGCGGGCCCGGAGAGTGGAGTAGGCGCGCGCGTGTCCGTCCCATGTCCGCGCCGACGCAAATCCGGCTCAAAATTGGGCCGAGAATGGGTCGGCAGGCGGACGCCAAGCGGACGCGCGTCCGTTCGACTTTTGTGTACGCGCCGACCCAAACGAACGACGACGGATCAAATGAGTCACCCCATTGGAGTTGCTCTAACTTTGTTGAAAAGTTAAAAAGTTAATTTTTTGTATGTTTGATCGTATTTACACAATAGTACATACATCAACATTTAAGCTATTTAATTAGTACTATTAGATTCATGATAAAATATATTTTCATCATACATTTATTTGGTTCACAAACATTGATATTTTACAACAACTCTATCAAATTTTGAAATAGTTTGATCCTCCAATAATGTTAGAAGTTCACCCGAAAAAAAAAACAAGGTTAGAAGTACTCTTTTAATGACGATGTAGTAGTATCTATAGAGTACAGCTCGAAACAGATCCATATCTTGCAGACACCCTGGCCCTCCGTATCGAAAACACCACCTGAATGAATGTTGTCCCGAGATGAACGCAAGTCGAAAGCGTTCACATCGCTCCAACAGTAGAGATCGCTCCATGTTGCTGTCTTGCTGATGATGCATGGCGAATCCGAACCTTGTCGATGCCGTCATGTGGGAGAGACCGAGAGAGACGATCGGGCTAGATATATATGACCTGGTTAGGTTAGGCGCCCAGAGTTGACAGCATGGCCGCGGATCAGCCCGGTCCGGTTCCCACTACAAAGCTTGTCTATTGATGTAAGGCCAACTCCAACGCGCGACTTCATCCTGTCCGTCCGCGCCTGTTTGGGGTAAACGAAAAGATCAGGCCTTCCGGCGCGCGGCCACAAACGGACCGTCGTCTGTTTTCTATCCGCTTTCAACCCATTTCCGGCTCAAGTTTGGGTTAAGTTTGCGTCCGAACGGACAAGCCAAACGATGTGTGACGCCTGCCCATGTCCTTCCCTGGCCTACCCGTCGGGGAGACATACCCCTCTTTTTCTATCCCCACCGAACCCCCTTCAGCCGCACCCCCACCACTCTCGTCCCTCGCTGCCGCCATTGCCTCTGTGCAGCTCGGTCGCGCGCTCGCCCCAACCCTAGTCGCAGCCCCTGTTCCCTCGACGCCCCGAGCTACCCAACCACGACCATCTGATTTGCGCTCCCAGTGGTCGGATTTGGAGCGGATCCGGCCGACTTGAGCTCGCCCGGTTGCGGGAGGCCGCGCCATGGCATGGACTGGCCGTGCACCGGGCCGGAAGGCCCTGGCAAGGCCGCAAGGCCGCATGCAGGTACTGATTCCTCCTCTAGCCGCTCGGATCTACACCTTCGGTGATTCGCCGGTAGATACACGAACGGCCATTGGCCGGGCTCGTTGCTGGCCCTAAAGCTCGTCGGCGCACTGATACGTCTCCAACGTATCTATAATTTTTGATTGCTCCATGCTACTTTATCTACTGTTTTGGACTATATTGGGCTTTATTTTCTATTTTTTATATTATTTTTGGGACTAACCTATTAACCGGAGGCCCAGCCCAGAATTGCTGTTTTTTGCCTATTTCAGTGTTTCGAAGAAACGGAATATCAAACGGAGTCCAAATGGAATGAAACCTTCGGAACGTGATTTTCTCATCGAACGTGATCCAGGAGACTTGGACCCTAGTCCAAGAAGTGCTAGAGGCGGTCACGAGGGTGGAGGGCGCACCCCCCTACCTCGTGGGCCCCCTGTTGCTCCACCGATGTACTCCTTCCTCCTATATATACCTACGTATCCCCAAACGATCAGAACAGGAGACAAAAACCTAATTCCACCGCCGCAACCTTTTGTATCCACGAGATCCCATCTTGGGGCCTGTTCGGGAGCTCCGCCGGAGGGGGCATCCACCATGGAGGGCTTCTACATCAACACCATAGCCCCTCCGATGAAGTGTGAGTAGTTTACTTCAGACCTTCGGGTCCATAGCTAGTAGCTAGATGGCTTCTTCTCTCTTTTTGGATCTCAATACAATGTTCTCCCCCTCTCTCGTGGAGATCGATTCGATGTAATCTTCTTCTTTTTGCGGTGTGTTTGTTGAGACCGATGAATTGTGGGTTTATGATCCAGTATTATCTATGAAAAATATTTGAATCTTCTCTGAATTCTTTTATGTATGACTGAGTTATCTTTGCAAGTCTCTTCGAATTATCCTTTTTGGTTTGGCCAACTATATTGGTAGTTCTTGCAATGGGAGAAGTGCTTAGTTCAATCTTGCGATGTCCTTACCCAGTGACAGAAAGGGTTGCAAGGCACGTATTGTATTGTTGCCATCGAGGATAACAAGATGGGGTTTTTATCATATTGCATGAATTTATCCCTCTACATCATGTCATCTTGCTTAAAGCGTTAGTCTGTTTTTAACTTAATACTCTAGATGCATGTTGGATAGCGGTCGATGAGTCGAGTAATAGTAGTAGATGCAGAATCGTTTCGATCTACTTGTCTCGGACGTGATGCCTATATACATGATCATAACCTAGATATACTCATAACTATGCTCAATTCTGTTAATTGCTCAACAGTAATTTGTTCACCCACCGTAGAATATCTATGCTCTTGAGAGAAGCCACTAGTGAAACCTATGGCCCCCGGGTCTATTCTCATCATATCAATCTCTATCGCTTTATTTACTTGCTTTGTTTTTACTTTGCCTTTACTTTTTACTTTGCATCTATCTATCAAAAATACCAAAAAATATTATTTATCATCTCTATCAGATCTCACTCTCGTAAGTGACCGTGAAGGGATTGACAACCCCTAATCGCGTTGGTTGCGAGTAGCTATCGTTTTGTGTAGGTACGAGGGACTTGTGCGTGGTCTCCTACTGGATTGATACCTTGGTTCTCAAAAACTGAGGGAGATACTTACGCTACTTTGCTGCATCATCCTCTCCTCTTCGGGGAAATCCAACGCAGTGCTCAAGAGGTAGCAAGAAGAATTTCTGGCGCCATTGCCGGCGAGGCTCACGCAAGCAAGTCAACAATACCAAGTACCCATCGCAATCCCTATCTCTTGCATTACATTATTTGCCATTTGCCTCTCGTTTTCCTCTCCCCCACTTCACCCTTGCCGTTTTATTCGCCCTCTCTTTCCCAATATCCTCCTCTCTTTCCCGTTTGCCTTTTCTCGTTGCCTTTTTGTTTGCTTGTGTGTTGGATTACTTGTTGCCATGGCGGAAGATAATACCAAGTTGTGTGATTTCTCGAATACCAATAATAAGGATTTCCTTAGTACTCTGATTGCTCATCTTAATAATGATGAGTCTTGTGGAATCAATACCGCTTTCCTGAATCTTGTTATGAAAGATCAATTCGCCGGCCTTCCTAGTGAAGATGCCGCTACTCATCTAAACAATTTTGTTGATTTGTGTGATATGCAAAAGAAGAAAGATACGGATAACAATATTGTCAAATTGAAGTTATTTCCGTTTTCACTTAGAGATCGTGCTAAAGCTTGGTTTTCGTCTTTGCCTAAAAATAGTATTGATTCTTGGAACAAGTGCAAAGAAAGAACCACTAGGATGCGTGCTTCCAAAGATGCCTTTATTAAAGCGTGTTTTTCCAATTCCTATGAAAATCAAGATGAAGATCTAAAAGTTATTGATGTGTCCCCCATTAAATCTTTGTTTTGCAATATGAATCTTGATGAAACTGAAGATGATCTTCCTTTACCTAGAAGGCGTTTGAAGAATTCGGAGTTTCTAGATCATGATGAAAGTGGGATTGAAAGAAATAAAAACCTAGATGTTGCTAAACCCACTATTTTGGATCTCAAGGAATTTAATTATGAAAATTGCTCTTTGATTGGTTGTATTTCCTTGTTGCAATCCGTGCTAGATTCTCCTCATGCTTATAGTCAAAATAAGGCCTTTACCGAACACATTGTTGATGCCTTGATGCAATCTTATGAAGAAAAACTTGAGTTGAAAGTTTCTATCCCTAGAAAACTCTATGATGAGTGGGAACCTACTATTAAAATTAAAATTAAAGGTTATGAGTTTCATGCTTTGTGTGATTTGGGTGCTAGTGTCTCTACTATTCCCAAAGCTTTGTGTGATTTGCTAGATTTCCGTGATTTTGATGATTGCTCTCTAAACTTGCATCTTGCGGATTCCACTATTAAAAAGCCTATGGGAAGAATTAATGATGTTCTTATTGTTGCAAATAGGAATTATGTGCCCGTAGATTTTATCGTTCTTGATATAGATTGCAATCCTTCATGTCCTATTATTCTTGGTAGACCTTTCCTTAGAACGATTGGTGCAATTATTGATATGAAGGAAGGGAATATTCGATTCGAATTTCCCTTAAAGAAGGGCATGGAACACTTCCCTAGAAAGAAAATAAAATTACCATATGAATCTATCATGAGAGCTACTTATGGATTGCCTACCAAAGATGGCAATACCTAGATCTATCCTTTCTTTTATGCCTAGCTAGGGGCGTTAAACGATAGCGCTTGTTGGGAGGCTGTTGGGGAACATTGCAGAAAATTAAAATTTTTCCTACGGTTTCACCAAGATCCATCTATGAGTTCATCTAAGCAACGAGTCATGGGAGAGAGTTTGCATCTACATACCACTTGTAGATCACGTGCGGAAGCTTGCAAGGTGATGATGGAGTCGTACTCGGCGTGATTCAGATCACCGATGTCCAAGTGCTGAACGGACAGCACCTCCGCGTTCAACACACGTACGGGACGGGAGACGTCTCCTCCTTCTTGATCCAGCAAGGGGGAAGGAGAGGTTGAGGAAGCTCGCTCCAACGGCAGCACGATGGCGTGGTGATGTTGGTGCAGCAGTACTCCGACAGGGCTTCGCCAAGCGCTTAACGGAGGAGGAGAGGTGTTGGGGAGGGGAGGGGCTGCGCCTTGGAGATGTCTGCAGCAGCCCTGCCCCCACCCCTCTATTTATAGGGTAAGGGGCAAGGGGGGCCGACCCCTCTAGATGG
The DNA here is from genome assembly GCA_963921465.1 of Triticum timopheevii. Classification (NCBI taxonomy): domain Eukaryota; kingdom Viridiplantae; phylum Streptophyta; class Magnoliopsida; order Poales; family Poaceae; genus Triticum; species Triticum timopheevii. Next base: position 594,677,223 of record OY997274.1, read on the forward strand.
GATCTAGAGGGGGGGCGGCGGCCAGGGAGGGGAGGATTGCCCCCCAAGCAAGGGGGGCGCCCCCCTTAGGGTTTCCCCCCCAACCCTAGGCGCATGGGCCCAAGGTGGGGGGCGCGCCCAGCCCTCCAGGGGCTGGCTCCCTCCCCTTTGCGGCCCATATGGCCCTCCGGGAGGGGTGGCCCCTCCCGGTGGACCCCCGGAACCCCTCCGGTGGCCCCGGTACAATACCGATAACCCCCGGAAACTTTCCGGTGTCCGTATGACAACTTCCCATATATAAAACTTCACCTCCGGACCATTCCGGAACTCCTCGTGACGTCCGGGATCTCATCCGAGACTCTGAACAACATTCGGTAGTCACATACTAGTCTTCCTGATAACCCTAGCGTCACCGAACCTTAAGTGTGTAGACCCTACGGGCTCGGGAGACATGCAGACATGACCGAGATGACTCTCGGGCAATAACCAACAGCGGGATCTGGATACCCATGTTGGCTCCCACATGCTCCTCGATGATTTCATCGGTTGAACCACGATGTCGAGGATTCGATCAAACCCTGTATACAATTCCCTTTGTCAATCGGTACGTTACTTGCCCGAGACTCGATCGTCGGTATCCCAATACCTTGTTCAGTCTCGTTACCGGCAAGTCACTTTACTCGTACCGTAATGCATGATCCCGTGGCCAACACCTTGGTCACCTTGAGCTCATTATGATGATGCATTACCGAGTGGGCCCAGAGATACCTCTCCGTCATACGGAGTGACAAATCCCAGTCTCGATTCGTGTCAACCCAACAGACACTTTCGGAGATACCTGTAATGCACCTTTATAGTCACCCAGTTACGTTGTGACGTTTGATACATCCAAGGCACTCCTACGGTATCCGGGAGTTACACGATCTCATGGTCGAAGGAAGAGATACTTGACATTGGCAAAGCTCTAGCAAACGAACTACACGATCTTTGTGCTATGCTTAGGATTGGGTCTTGTCCATCACATCATTCTCCTAATGATGTGATCCCGTTATCAATGACATCCAATGTCCATAGCCAGGAAACCATGACTATCTGTTGATCACAACGAGCTAGTCAACTAGAGGCTCACTAGGGACGTATTGTGGTCTATGTGTTCACACGTGTATTACGATTTACGGATAATACAGTTATAGCATGAACAAAAGACAATTATCATGAACAATGAAATATAATAATACTTTTATTATTGCCTCTAGGGCATATTTCCAACAGAGGCAACCCAATTTTATTTTGTATTTTTTGTTTTTGCTTCTATTTAGGAATAAATAATCCATCTAGCCTCTGTTTGGATGTGGTTTTAACTTTTAATTAGTGTTTGTGCCAAGTAGAACCTATAGGATAACCTACGATGATAGTTGATTTGATTCTGCTAAAAAATAGAAACTTTGCGCGCGCGAATATAATTTTGTTAAATCACATGAACGTGCTTTTGCGTTGATTATTTTTGCTGCTGTTCAATAATTCTAGGACTTCCTATTTTGGTAGAATTTTTAGAGTTCCAGAAGTTTGTGTTAGTTACAGATTGCTACAAATTGTTCTGTTTTTGACAGATTCTGTTTTACGTGTGTTTTTTGCTTATTTTGATGAATCTATGGCTAGTAAAATAGTTTATAAACCATAGATAAGTTGGAATACAGTAGGTTTAACACCAATATAAATAAAGAATGAGTTCAGTAGTTCTTTGTTTTCTTTCATTAACGGAGCTCACGAGATTTCTGTTGAGTTTTGTGTTGTGAAGTTTTCAAGTTTTGGGTGAATTCTTTTGATGGATTATGGAACAAGGAGTGGCAAGAGCCTAAGCTTGGGGATGCCAATGGCACCCCCAAGATAATCTAAGGACACCAAAAAGTCAAAGCTTGGGGATGCCCCGGAAGGCATCCCCTCTTTTCGTCCACTTCCATCGGTAATTTACTTGGAGCTATATTTTTATTCACCACATGATATGTGTTTTGCTTGGAGCGTCCTGTATTATTTGCATCATTGCTTGTTAGTTTACCACAATCATCTTTGCTGTACACACCTTTTTAGAGAGCCATACATGAATTGGAATTTGATAGAATACTCTATGTGCTTCACTTATATCTTTTGAGCTTGATAGTTTTGCTCATAGTGCTTCACTTATATCTTTTGAGCGTGATAAGTTTTGCTCTAGTGCTTCACTTAGATCTTTTAGAGCACGGTGGTGGATTTGTTTTAAAGAAACTATTGATCTCTCATGTTTCACTTAGATTATTTTGAGAGTCGTTAATAGCATGGTAGTTTGTTTAATGTTAATATACTTAGTGTTCAAGATATGTGAAACTTTCTTTTGAGTGAATTGAATACTAAGATAAGTTTGATGCTTGATAATTGTTTTGAGATATGGAGGTGATAATATCAAAGTCGTGCTAGTTGGGTAATTATGAATTCAAAGAATGCTTGTGTTGAAGTTTGCAAGTCCCGTAGCATGCACGTATGGTTAAAGTTGTGTAACAAATTTGAAACATGAAGTGTACCTGGCTTGTGCATCCTTATGAGTGGCGGTCGGGGACGAGCAATGGTCTTTTCCTACCAATCTATCCCCCTAGGAGCATGTGCGTAGTACTTGATTTTTGATGACTTCTAAATTTTTGCAATAAGTATATGAGTTCTTTTGACTAATGTTGAGTCCATGGATTATACGCACTCTCACCTTTCCGCCTTTGCTAGCCTCTTCGGTACCATGCATTGCCCTTTCTCACCTTGAGAGTTGGTGCAAACTTCGGTGGTGCATCCAAACCCCGTGATACGATACGCTCTATCACACATAAACCTCCTTATATCTTCCTCAAAACAGCCACCATACCTACCTATTATGGCATTTCCATAGCCATTCCGAGATATATTGCCATGCAACTTCCATCATCATATTCACGACATACATTACTTTTGTCATATTGCCATCGCATGATCATGTAGTTGACATCGTATTTGTGGCAAAGCCACCATGCATTATTTTTCATACATGTCACTCTTGATTCATTGCACCATCCCGGTACACCGCCGGAGGCATTCATATAGAGTCATATCTTGTTCTAAGTTTCGAGTTGTAATCCTTATGTTGTAATCAATAGAAGTGTGATGATCATCATTGTTCGAGCATTGCCCAAAAAAAGAAGAAAAAAAGAAAGGCCAAAAGAAAAAAAGAAAGGCCCAAAAAGGAAAAAAAGGGGGCAATGCTACTATCTCTTTTTCCACACTTGTGCTTCAAAGTAGCACCTTGTTCCTCATGTAGTGAGTCTCACATATTGTGCTTCAAAGTAGCACCTTGTTTCTCATGTAGTGAGTCTCATAAGTTGTCTTTTTATACTAGTGGGAATTTTTCATTATAGAACTTGGCTTGTATATTCCTATGATGGGCTTCCTCAAATGCCCTAGGTCTTCATGAGCAAGCAAGTTGGATGCACACCCACTAGTTTTCTTTTGTTGAGCATTCATAGCTCTAGTGCATCCGTTGCATGGCAATCCCTACTCCTCATGTTGACATCAATTGATGGGCATCTCCATAGCCCGTTGATTATCCTCGTCAATGTGAGACTTTCTTCCTTTTTGTCTTCTCCACACAATCCCCATCATCATATTCTATTCCACCCATAGTGCTATATCCATGGCTCGCGCTCATGTATTGCGTGAAGGTTGAAAAAGTTTGAGATTTTTTGAGTATGAAACAATTGCTTGGCTTGTCATCGGGGGTATAGAAGTTGGGAACATCTTTGTGTGATGAAAATGAAGCATAGCCTAACTATATGATTTTGTAGGGATGAACTTTCTTTTGCCATGCTATTTTGAGAAGACATGATTGCTTTGATTAGTATGCTTGAAGTATTATTATTTTTGTGTCAGTATGAACTTTTGTCTTGAATCTTTCGGATCTGAATATTCATATCACAATTAAGAAGATTTATATTAAAATTATGCCAAAGTATCACTCCGCATCAACAATTCTTTTTTTTATCATTTACCTACTCGAGGACGAGCAGGAATTAAGCTTGGGGATGCCTGATACATCTCCAACGTATCTATATTTTTTGATTGCTCCATGCTACTTTATCTACTGTTTTGGACTATATTGGGCTTTATTTTTCCACTTTTATATTATTTTTGGGACTAACCTATTAACCGGAGGCCCAGCCCAGAATTGCTGTTTTTTTGCCTATTTCAGTGTTTCGAAGATACGGAATATCAACGGAGTCCAAACGGAATGAAACTTGCGGGAACGTGATTTTCTCACCGAACGTGATCCAGGAGACTTGGACCCTACTCCAAGAAGTGCCAGAGGCAGTCACGAGGGTGGAGGGCGCCCGCCTGGGTGCGCCCCCTACCTCGTGGGGCCCCTGTTGCTCCACCGCCCTACTCCTTCCTCCTATATATACCTACGTATCCCCAAACGACCAGAACAGGAGCCAAAAACCTAATTCCACCGCCGCAACCTTCTGTATCCACGAGATCCCATCTTGGGGCTTGTTCCGGAGCTCCGCCGGAGGGGGCATCCACCATGGAGAGGTTCTACATCAACCCCATAGCCCCTCTGATGAAGTGTGAGCAGTTTACTTCAGACCTTCGGGTCCATAGCTAGTAGCTAGAAGGCGTCTTCTCTCTTTTTGGATCTCAATACAATGTTCTCCCCCTCTCTCGTGGAGATCTATTCGATGTAATCTTCTTCTTTTTGCGGTGTGTTTGTTGAGACCAATGAATTGTGGGTTTATGATCCAGTATTATCTATGGAAAATAGTTGAATCTTCTCTAAATTCTTTTATGTATGGTTGAGTTATCTTTGCAAGTCTCTTTGAATTATCCTTTTTGGTTTGGCCAACTAGATTGGTAGTTCTTGCAATGGGAGAAGTGCTTAGCTTTGGGTTCAATCTTGCGGTGTCCTTACCCAGTGACAGAAAGGGTTGCAAGGCACGTATTTTATTGTTGCCATCGAGGATAACAAGATGGGGTTTTTATCATATTGCATGAATTTATCCCTCTACATCATGTCATCTTGCTTAAAGCGTTAGTATCTTTTTTAACTTAATACTCTAGATGCATGCTGGATAGCGGTCGATGAGTGGAGTAATAGTAGTAGATGCAGAATCGTTTCGATCTACTTGTCTCGGACGTGATGCCTATATACATGATCATAACCTAGATATACTCATAACTATGCTCAGTTCTGTCAATTGCTCAACAGTAATTTGTTCACCCACCGTAGAATATCTATGCTCTTGAGAGAAGCCACTAGTGAAACCTATGGCCCCCGGGTCTATTCTCATCATATCAATCTCTATCGCTTTATTTACTTGCTTTGTTTTTACTTTGCCTTTTACATTTTACTTTGCATCTATCTATCAAAAATACCAAAAAATATTATTTATCATCTCTATAAGATCTCACTCTCGTAAGTGACCGTGAAGGGATTGACAACCCCTAATCGCGTTGGTTGCGAGTAGCTATCGTTTTGTGTAGGTACGAGGGACTTGTGCGTGGTCTCCTACTGGATTGATACCTTGGTTCTCAAAAACTACGGGAAATACTTACGCTACTTTGCTGCATCATCCTCTCCTCTTCGGGGAAATCCAACGCAGTGCTCAAGAGGTAGCACGCACCATTGCCACTCATTAAGTGTGATACGACTGCCCAAAGAAAGTCTTGCGCCGCTTGTCTACAACGCCGGAACATCCTGGTGGGTGTTCATCAAGTGCTCAACCGATGGGGTATGTGATGGGGAACGTAGTAATTTCAAAAAAATTACTACGCACACGCAAGATCATGGTGATGTATAGCAACGAGAAGGGGAGTGTATCTTCATACCCTTGAAGATCGCTAAGCGGAAGCGTTTACCAACGCGGTTGATGTAGTCGTACGTCTTCACGATCCGACCGATCCAAGTACCGAACGCACGGCACCTCCGAGTTCTGCACACGTTCAGCTCGATGACGTCCTCGCCTTCTCGATCCAGCAAGACGGGCGAAGTAGTAGATGAGTTCCTGCAGCACGACGGCGTGGTGACGGTGTTGGTGAAGAACAATCTCCGCAAGGCTTCGCCTAAGCACTACGGAAACTATGACGGAGGATAAACTAGAGGGGACGGGGTTGCCGGCATACGGCTTGGTGTTTCTTGATGTGTCTTTGGTGCTAGCCCTACCCTCTATTTATATGTTGAGCCTTGGGGTCGAAACTTGGAGTAAAAGTCTCCACAAAGTCGGTTTCACCTGAAAGGCAAGAGTCCTTCTCGGACTCCAGGGCCAGACGCCAGGGTTCCCAGCGTCTGGGCCCAGACGCCAGGGACCCTGGCGTCTGGCCCCTGGACTCCGCAAAACTTCCTTTTGCGCTTTCCAAAAACCTTGTGGGCTTTCCCCTTTGGCCCAAATAACGTGTTCTCGTACCCAAACATTTTGGGAAACATCCGGAACCCCTTCCGGTGAATTCCAGAACTCTTCCGGAGATCAAACACTATTATCCCATATATCAAACTTTATCTCCAGACCATTCCGGAGTTCCTCGTCATGTCCATGATCTCATCTGGGACTCCGAACAACATTCGGTTACCAACATGCATAACTCATATGATACTATATCGTCAACGAAACGTTAAGCGTGCGGACCCTATGGGTTCGAGAACTATGTAGACATGACCTAGAACTATTCTCGGTCAATAACCAATAATGGAACCTGGATGTTCATATTGGTTCCTACATATTCTACGAAGATCTTTATCGGTCAAACCGCATAACAACATACGTTGTTCCCTTTGTCATAGGTATGTTACTTGCCCGAGATTCGATCGTCGGTATCCAATACCTAGTTGAATCTCGTTACCGGCAAGTCTCTTTACTCGTTCCGTAATGCATCATTCCGTAACTAACTCATTAGCTACATTGCTTGCAAGGCTTATAGTGATGTGCATTACCGAGAAGGCCCAGAGATACCTCTCCGACAATCGGAGTGACAAAACCTAATCTCAAAATACGCCAACCCAACATGTACCTTTGGAGACACCTGTAGTACTCCTTTATAATCACCCAGTTACGTTGTGACGTTTGGTAGCACCCAAAGTGTTCCTCTGGTAAAGGGAGTTGCATAATCTCATAGTCATAGGAACATGTATATGTCATGAAGAAAGCAATAGCAGAATACTTAAACAATCAAGTGCTAAGCTAACAGAATGGGTTAAGTCAATCACATCATTCTCCTAATGATGTGACCCCGTTAATCAAATGACAACTCATGTCCATGGCTAGGAAACTTAACCATCTTTGATTCACGAGCTAGTCAAGTAGAGGCATACTAGTGACACTATGTTTGTCCATGTATTCACACTTGTATTATGTTTCCGGTTAATACAATTCTAGCATGAATAATAAACATTTATCATGAAATAAGGAAATAAATAATAACTTTATTATTGCCTCTAGGGCATATTTCCTTCAGTATGTGCTACCTAGTTTCGGTTGTGCTCTTGGATCTGATTAGTTGTACTAACTTAAATTTTTATTTTGTAGAATGGATGCAACTTTTGGTTTTGGAAAGAAGAGTACATCGATATATTGATAGTATATGTTCGTGCACTTTTAGCTAGAATAGAGGCTAGAGATGAGACTGTTAGGTTGATCTCTCCTGTGTGGGCCAAACGGCCCACCACGCCCTGATCAGGGGCGCCCAACCGCAATATGGTTGACGGGCCCCTGTCACGTAGCGCTACATAAAGAGGTGGGGGCCGGTGGCACGCAGTACGAGGTTCACCGTTGAAAGATCGAGGATGTCGCCTAGAGGGGGGGTGAATAGGCGCTTTAAAATAATTACGGTTTAGGCTTGAACAAATGCGGAATAAACCTAACGGTTAATTTGTCAAGCACAAAACCTAAAACAACTAGGCTCACCTATGTGCACGAACAACTTATGCTAAGCAAGATAAGCAACTATGTGATAGCAAGATATATGACAAAGAACAATATGGCTATCACAAAGTAAAGTGCATAAGTAAAGGGCTCGGGTAAGAGATAACCGAGGCACGCGGAGACGATGATGTATCCCGAAGTTCACACCCTTGCGGATGCTAATCTCCGTTTGGAGCGGTGTGGAGGCACAATGCTCCCCAAGAAGCCACTAGGGCCACCGTAGTCTCCTCACGCCCTCGCACAATGCAAGATGTCGTGATTCCACTAAGGGACCCTTGAGGGCGGTCACCGAACCCGTACAAATGGCAACCCTTGGGGGCGGTCACCGAACCCGTACACTTTGGCAACCCTTGGGGGCGGTCACTGGAACCCGTCAAGATGCTCGGGGCGATCTCCACAACCTAATTGGAGACCCCGACACTTGCCCGGAGCTTTACAGCACAATGATTGAGCTCCAAACACCACCAACCGTCTAGGGCGCCCAAGCACCCAACAGGAACAAGCTCAAGGGCACCAAGCACCCAAGAGTAATAAGCTTCTCAAACTTCACTTCCACGTATCACCATGGAGAACTCAAACCGATGCACCAAATGCAATGGCAAGGGCACACGGAGTGCCCAAGTCCTTCTCTCTCAAATCCCACCGAAGCAACTAATGATAGGGAGGAAAATGAGAGGAAGAACAAGAAGGAGAACACCAAGAACTCCAAGATCAAGATCCAAGGGGTTCCCCTCACATAGAGGAGAAAGTGATTGGTGGAAATGTGGATCTAGATATCCTCTCTCTTTTCCCTCAAAAACTAGCAAGAATCCATGGAGGGATTGAGAGTTACACTAGTAGAAAACCATCCATTAGACCCGGTTCGTAAGGGCCTTTAGTCCCGGTTCATGAACCGGGACTAATGGGTCGTTACTAATGCCTCCACCCATTAGTACCGGTTCAAATGCAAACCGGGACCAATGAGCCTCCACGTGGCCCTGTGCGCCGAGCCCAGTCAGGGGGCCTTTGGTCCCGGTTGGTGGCTCCAACCGGGACCAAAAGGCATCCACGTGTCTGCATTCCAGTGGCTGGGTTTTTTTTTGAAAGGAGGGGGGTTGGGGATTTAATTTAGGTGTTTCGTATATTGTGTTAGCTAGCTAATTAATAGAGAGAAGTGTCCTCTCTTATGTCCGTGCTTGGTCGACGCTACGTAGTATATATACATAAGTGATCGAGAGAACCATTCAGTACAGAAGTTCGTCATGCATACCGAGAGAAGATCGATCGACCTCTCCTTCTCTGAGAGATTGGTCGAACAACAAGTTTTTTACTGGCTACATACATGTATAAGATCTCTTAATTACAAACCACTAGTATTTGAATTGAAGTTCCACATGGTATTCTCCGGCTTTACTGATGACGTGTTCAAGAAAGAATCCCGCCAACTCCTCTTGAATTGCTTTCATGCGATCTGGTGGCAGGAGTTCATCCCGCATCTGCCACGTCTAATTAATTTGAAGAAGGGGGTTAATTAATACATATATATGAATGAAACTCAACAGAAATGATGGTGTAATAAAATGAAATTGTGAATATTATTGCTTACGCACTTCATATTGTCTTCTAGAGTAGCCCCGCTTGTTTTTCAAAGTCGTGTTGTGGATGAACTCGCACACGTAGTATCCACAGAAATCATTCCCTTCCTCCTGCCACAAGCACTTTACGAGAAATAGAGGTCAATCAAACTGATAATGAAGCATTATATAAATGGCATTGATGAAATTTAAAGTATAGCTATAGAATCAACGGGAGATGTGCGCCAGTAGTACTTACTTTCGGGTATACATATTGCAGCTCCTTCGGCAGTCCCGGAGCTTGTGCGGTGAACTGTTTCCAAACCCTGCAAGACAAAGAAAATAATTATTATTACTTGAGATATCAGGAGATGAACAAAAAGTTGTCGATATGGTGCGATAATGATCGATTGAACTTACTTGCTGAGCATTTCAGTCATGTCCGCATAGGTGCTGGGATCTTTCCGTCTGGAGTCTAAGACGGTTACTAGTCCACGCTCAAGCTTAATCTCCAGAAGAATATACTGGTACCTGCACACGCATGCATAACTCATCAGTTACATTAACCTCGCTCGAGTCATAAGGGAAACCGAATATGCACACGACAGTAACACTCACGGGCCGTTGTAAGGAAAGAGTATGGTATCTTTGTTTTGATTTTTGATTAACGATTGTAGCAAGTTGTCCTCGGCCTCTTCGACGCGCTTTTTAACCAGAAATACATCTATGATATTTGTGTTAATGAACCCAATATCATAGATTTCATTTTTTGGCACTCGACGATCTTCAATCTGCATAATATATTGAGGATAATTAATTATAAATACATGCAATGAAAGAGCCAAGCTATATATAGAGACTAATGACAGAAATAGTACTTACAGGCAGTAGCAAAAGACCATTAATTTATCGAGGGCCTTTTGATTGAAGAACTCAAAGAACTCCTCAAATGGAATAGCCAACACATCATTTGAAACGAGGTCGTGCTCCTCTTTAATTTTCAGATACAAAGTGTTCGTCCCCTCAGACTCTCTGCAGGTTTTCATGTACCAACTATGGAATCTTCGCATCATTGTTGTCAGAGACTTTTCATCTTTGACGAGAGGCTTCCCATACTCGTATCCGAATACGTCCACCTCCATGAAATCAGGAAGTACATCGTCAGGCAGGTAATCTTGAAGATTGCCATAACCGGCCACCGTCCCCGGAGGATTAGACACATTGAGCGGGGGGCACGATTGCTGTGCTTGTTCGCCGAGCTGGGAAAATTTTCCCCCTTTGCTCGTTGTTCTTTTGACCTTTTATCACTGACAATAGTTCCCGACCGCTTGGCTTGGAGATATGTCTGTTCAGTAATGCGCTCATAGTTGGTTCTCAGCGGAGACTTTGGTGGTTTCCTCAGGGCATCGAGAGTGCGCTTTGCTTTCACCGGATCTACCTTCTCCTCCGGAGGTGGATGTATCTTTGCTTTCACCCCTTCAAAGAACTCCTTCACTTGGTCCTGCACGATCGTATTGTTTTCCTCCTTGGTCCTCTCGTACGGTAACTTCTCTACAGGCTTTAGAGGTGGACCGTATCTGTATTGCCTCTCTCTTCTTGTGCTGCTAGACGCTGGAGCAAACGGAGCGGCTGCGGCGTCTGTCTTCTTTCGTGCTTGCTTACGAGGCGGAGGAGAAGGACTATGACGCGCTGGAGCAGCCGAGGCGGCGGCGGGTCTCTTCCGCCCTTGCTGGCGAGGCGGAGAAGGAGGAGGCGGAGTGCCGCCACGCGCCGGAGAAGGGGGCGGAGTGCCGCCACGCGTGCCCTGATCGTCACTCGCCGGAGGAGGAGGCGGTGGAGGAGGCGGAGTGCCGCCACGCGTGCCCTGATCGTCACTCGCCGGAGGAGGAGGCGGTGGAGGAGGCGGAGTGCCCTGACTCGCCGGAGGAGGAGGAGGAGGCGGAGGCGTCCAGTTCAGAAGGTCGATGAGCTCCTTCCGCCATAGGCATGGAGTCTTCAGAGCTTCTTCATCCAGCTGACCAACGGTGTCGATGAGAAATGACGCAACATCATCACTTCCATTTGCGATTATGTCCCCCAACATCGCTTCTGTTTCTTCGTCTCGGGAGTGCTCCATAGTTTCTGCAAATATTGACAACATGTCAATTATTATTCAAACATGGTACATAGTGGCAAACGTAGAACTAGCTAGCTAATCACAATAAGGAATCATGTTAGTGGCCTCGACGCTGCTTCTCTAGGGTTTGGGGTTACCTCGACACAAAGCTTCAAGGGTTTGGGGTGGCCTCGACGATAACGCTCTTTTAACTTGATAAATTTGGGTGGCCTCGAGAGAGTTAATTTGTCGGGTAGGGGCGCGGCGGGAGGGGGTACGTAGGAGACCTGCAACATCGTTTTCTCTCTAGGGTTTGGGTGTCCTCGAGAGTTTTGGTCGAGCGAGAGTGCCGAGGCGGGGTGCTGCAGTTGTATCTAGAGGGGGTTATATCGACAACGACGCGACATACATATACATGGGAAAATAATGTTATCGGGGAGGGGGTATCGATACCACCCCCTCGTGTTGAAGTTTCTTCTTTCTCCTTTCCTTTCTTTCTTCTTCTCCTCTTCTTTTTCTTCTTCTCCCTCGAGAAAGGAAAACAATTTAGGAAAAGGAAGAAAAGAGGAAGAAGGAAGAAGAAGAAGAAGTAAAAGAAGAAAAAAAAGAGGAGAAGAAGAAAGGAATAGAGGAGAAAGAAGAAATTCTGCTAGAATTTCTTCTTTCTCCTCTATTCCTTTCTTCTTCTCCTCTTCTTTTTCTTCGTTTTTCCTCTTCTTATTTATTTCTCCTCTTCTTCCTCTCCTCTTTTTCTCCTTTCTTCCTCTTCTTATTTTCCTTTTTCCTCTCATTCTTTTAGTATTGCTTGTTTTAAAAAAATGTTCAAATAGAAAATTTCGAAAAAAAACAAAGGTTTTGCCTAATGCATTGTTCATATGAATATACAATAATTAATATCAACAAAAAAAATCTATGAACAGAAAAAAAAACCTAACTTTTCTAAAAATCTATCTTTTGCATATATGAAAACATTAATACACATATGAACAATAAATACATATATCAACAAAAACATAATCTGAACAATTTTTGAACATTACATACACATAGTCACATACATACACATATACATTATATATATATATATATATATATATATATATATATATATATATATATATGAACAAAAAAACTAAACTAATAAAAATGAAAAAAAAAACAGAGCCGCATATATATATATATAGGCACATACATACACATATATATATACATTGAACAAAAAAAATTAAACTAATAAAAATGAAAAAAAATAGAGCCGGTGCGGCGCAGCGGCTCACAGCGGTGGCGGCGCGCGGGGGCGGGCGACGGCGACGCGGCAGGGGCTCGGGGCGCGGGGGCGGGCGACGGCGACGGGGGAGCCTGGCGGCGACGACGGCGGGCGCGGGCTCGGGGAGGACGGCGCGCGCGGGCTCGGTGAGGACGGCGCGGGCTCGGGGAGGCCGGCGACGACGACGGGCGCGGGCGACGGCGACGGCGACGGCGGGGACGGCGGGCGGTGTCGGGGCAGCCTGGCGGCGTCGATGTGCTCGGCGTCGTCGGGAGGCAACTGGTGGCGATGAACTCTGCAAAACTGCGAAGTGCTACTTATATACAAGGAGCATTGGTCCCGGTTGGTGGCACAAACCGGGATTAATGCCCCCTTTAGTCCTGGTTGGTGCCACCAACCGGGACCAAAGGCCTCTTTTTCGGCAGCCCAAAGGGCGGGAAGCTGCGGCATTTAGTCCCGGTTGGTGGCACCAACCGGGACCAATGCCCCCCCTTTAGTCCCGGTTGGTGCCACCAACCGGGACCAAAGGCCCCTGTGCTGCCCGCATCGGGGCCAAAGTTTAGTCCCACCTCGCTAGTTGAGAGGGGAGCGCAGTGGTTTATAAGCCCCACTGCCGCTCCCCTCTTGAACTCCTCTGTACTGTAGGCTTATGGGCCTACTTGCTACTGCTTTGCCCGATGGGCCTTCTGGGCCTTCTGCGGGCCTGAATCCTGGCCCAAAGTAGGGGTTCAAGTCGTATTCAGGCCGTGGGGGCCCAGTAGGGGGCACTTTTTTTGTTTTTTTGTTTTCTTTACTTATTGTTGCTATTTTTATTTTTTTCCCATTTTTTTTCTTTTGTTTTCTGCATTATTTATTTTCTTTTGTTTTTTGCTTTATTTTTTAATTCTTTTTGCTTTTAGTTTTAGGAAAATTATAAACTTTCTGTTAGTGCCATTACTTTTCAAATTTGAAAACACTTTTTTTTGTTTTCTTTCTTGCTTTATTTATTTTATTTTGTTTCTACTTACAACAAAATACTTATTGTTGTTTTTTTGTTTTGTTTTCTGCATTATTTATTTTCTTTTGTTTTTTGCTTTATTTTTTAATTCTTTTTGCTTTTAGTTTTAGGAAAATTATAAATTTCCACTTTTTTTGTTTTTTTGTTTTCTTTCTTGCTTTATTTATTTTATTTTGTTTCTACTTACAACAAAATACTTATTGTTGCTATTTTTAATTATTACGAGGGCCGAACCATAAGACATTAAAGCATTTCAAATGAACTCTGAAAAAGTTGAAAGTTGGCATGGTATCATAAATTGACCCACACATAGCATGTGCATGTACAAAACGAACAATGGTATCATACTCGTCAGTTACAAAGTTGGCATGGTATCATCATAATAGTTGCGGGAGAAAGTCTTCACTTTTTCTTCGCTTGTGTCATTTGCTTATTGCGCCGTAACCATGGATAATCTTCATCGTTTATCAGGATGCTGGGGTCAGCCTTGACTTTAAAGGGAGGAATTTCATGAAACTTTTCATAATCTTCAGACATGTCTGTCTTGTCCTCCACTCCCACGATGTCCCTTTTTCCTGAAAGAACTATGTGGCGCTTTGGCTCATCGTATGATGTATTTGCTTCCTTATCTTTTCTCTTTCTCGGTCTGCTGGACATATCCTTCACATAGATAACCTGTGCCACATCATTGGCTAGGACGAACGGTTCGTCAGTGTACCCAAGATTTTTCAGATCCACTGTTGTCATTCCGTACTGTGGGTCTACCTATACCCCGCCTCCTGACAGATTGACCCATTTGCACTTAAACAAAGGGACCTTAAAATCATGTCCGTAGTCAAGTTCCCATATGTCCACTATGTAACCATATTATGTGTCCTTTCCCCTCTCGGTTGTTGCATCAAAGCGGACACCGCTGTTTTGGTTGGTGCTGATCTTGGTCAATCGCGTAAAATGTATTCCCATTTATCTCGTATCCTTTCCAAATCAATACAGTCAAAGATGGTCCCCTGGATAACAAGTACAGCTCATCACAAACAGTGTTGTCACCTCTGATACGTGCTTCCAACCAACTGCTGAAAGTCCTGATGTGTTCACATGTAATCCAGTCGTCGCACTGCTCCGGGTGTTTGGAGCGCAGACTGTTCTTGTGTTCATCGACATACGGGGTCACCAAGGTAGAGTTCTGTAGAACTGTGTAGTGGGCTTGAGACCAAGAATATCCGTCCCTGCATATTATTGTGTCCTTTCCAAGCGTGCCTTTTCCAGTCAGTCTCCCCTCATACCGCGATTTAGGGAGACCTATCTTCTTAAGGCCAGGAATGAAGTCAACACAAAATCCGATGACATCCTCTGTTTGATGGCCCATGGAGATGCTTCCTTCTGGCCTAGCGTGGTTACGGACATATTTCTTTAGGACTCCTATGAACCTCTCAAAGGGGTACATATTGTGTAGAAATACGGGGCCCAGAATGACAATCTCGTCAACTAGATGAACTAGGACGTGCGTCATGATATTGAAGAAGGATGGTGGGAACACCAGCTCGAAACTGACAAGACATTGCACCACATCACTCCTTAGCCTTGGTATGATTTCTGGATCGATCACCTTCTGAGAGATTGCATTGAGGAATGCACATAGCTTCACAATGGCTAATCGGACGTTTTCCGGTAGAAGCCCCCTCAATGCAACCGGAAGCAGTTGCGTCATAATCACGTGGCAGTCATGAGACTTTAGGTTCTGAAACTTTTTCTCTGCCATATTTATTATTCCTTTTATATTTGACGAGAAGCCAGTCGGGACCTTCATACTAAGCAGGCATTCAAAGAAGATTTCCTTCTCTTCTTTGGTAAGAGCATAGCTGGCAGGACCTTCATACTGCTTTGGAGGCATGCCATCTTTTTCGTGCAAATGTTGCAGGTCCTCCCGTGCCTCAGCTGTATCTTTTGTCTTCCCATACACGCCCAAGAAGCCTAGTAGGTTCACGCAAAGGTTCTTCGTCACGTGCATCACGTCCATCGAAGAGCGGACCTCTAGGTCTTTCCAGTAGGGTAGGTCCCAAAATATAGATTTCTTCTTCCACATGGGTGCGTGTCCCCCAGCGTCACTCGGAACAGCTAGTCCGCCGGGACCCTTTCCAAAGATTACGTGTAAATCATTGACCATAGCAAGTACGTGATCACCGGTACGCATGGCGGGCTTCTTCCGGTGATCTGCCTCGCCTTTGAAATGCTTGCCTTTCTTTCGACATTGATGGTTGGTCGGAAGAAATCGACGATGGCCCAGGTACACATTCTTCCTGCAGCTTGCCAGGTATATACTATCGGTGTCAAGTAAACAGTGCGTGCATGCGTGGTATCCCTTGTTTGTCTGTCCTGAAAGGTTACTGAGAGCGGGCCAATCATTGATGGTCACGAACAGCAACGCCTTTAGGTTAAATTCCTCCTGTTTGTGCTCATCCCACGTACTTACACCGTTTCCATTCCACAGCTGTAAAAGTTCTTCAACTAATGGCCTTAGGTACACATCAATGTCATTGTCGGGTTGCTTAGGGCCTTGGATGAGAACTGGCATCATAATGAACTTCCGCTTCATGCACATCCAAGGAGGAAGGTTATACATACATAGAGTCACGGGCCAGGTGCTGTGATTGCTGCTCTGCTCCCCGAAAGGATTAATGCCATCCGCGCTTAAAGCAAACCATACGTTCCTTGGCTCACTTGCAAACTCATCCCAGTACTTTCTCTCGATTTTTCTCCACTGTGACCCGTCAGCGGGTGCTCTCAACTTCCCGTCTTTCTTACGGTCCTCACTATGCCATCGCATCAACTTGGCATGCTCTCCGTTTCTGAACAGACGTTTCAACTGTGGTATTATAGGAGCATACCACATCACCTTCGCAGGAACCCTCTTCCTGGGGGGCTCACCGTCAACATCACCAGGGTCATCTCGTCTGATCTTATACCGTAATGCACCGCATACCGGGGATGCGTTCAGATCCTTGTACGCACCGCGGTAGAGGATGCAGTCATTAGGGCATGCATGTATCTTCTGCACCTCCAATCCTAGAGGGCATACGACCTTCTTTGCTGCGTATGTACTGTCGGGCAATTCGTTATCCTTTGGAAGCTTCTTCTTCAATATTTTAAGTAGCTTCTCAAATCCTTTGTCAGGCACAGCATTCTCTGCCTTCCACTGCAGCAATTCTAGTACGGTACCGAGCTTTGTGTTGCCATCTTCGCAATTGGGGTACAACCTTTTTTTGTGGTCCTCTAGCATGCGATCAAACTTCAGCTTCTCCTTTTGACTTTCGCATTGCGTCCTTGCATCGACAATGACCCGGCGGAGATCATCATCATCGGGCACATCGTCTGGTTCCTCTTGATCTTCAGCAGCTTCGCCCGTTGCAGCATCATCGTGCACATCGTCTGGTTCCTCTTGATCTTCTGGAGCATCACCGTATTCAGGGGGCACATAGTTGTCATCGTACTCTTCTTCTTCGTCGTCTTCCATCATAACCCCTATTTCTCCGTGCCTCGTCCAAACATTATAGTGTGGCATGAAACCCTTGTAAAGCAGGTGGGTGTGGAGGATTTTCCGGTCAGAGTAAGACTTCATATTCCCACATATAGGGCATGGACAACACATAAAACCATTCTGCTTGTTTGCCTCAGCCACTTCGAGAAAATTATGCACGCCCTTAATGTACTCGGAGGTGTGTCTTGAACCGTACATCCATTGCCGGTTCATCTGTGTGCATTATATATAATTAAGTGTGTCAAAAATCATTACAGAACATCATGAATAGATAATTAAGTGACCAAATTAATAGAAGTTCATCATCACATTAAAACCAAAGTACATACATAGTTCTCATCTAACAACATAAAGCTCTGCAGAGCATCTAAATTAGTTAAACCATACACTGAAACTATGTAAAACATTTCAATGCGAAAACAAATGCGATCATAATCGCAACCAATGTAACAACTGATCCAACGTCATAATGATACCAAGCCTCGGTATGAATGGCATATTTTCTAATCTTTCTAATATTCAAGCGCATTGCATCCATCTTGATCTTGTGATCATCGACGACATCCGCAACATGCAACTCCAATATCATCTTCTCCTCCTCAATTTTTCTAATTTTTTCCTTTAACAAATTGTTTTCTTCTTCAACTAAATTTAACCTCTCGACAATAGGGTCGGTTGGAATTTCCGGTTCAACAACCTCCTAGATGAATAAAATCTATGTCACGTTGGTTGGCATAATTGTCATAAACAATAAATGAACCAATAGTTGTGAAAAGATAATATATACCACATCCGAATCATAGACAGGACGAGGGCCGACGGGGGCGGATACCAAAACCATCGCACTATATAAGATGCAATAATAAAAGTAAGAAAATTATACAAGTATCTATCTAAACATACAAATAAGAATATTTTTCCTTTCAGAAAGAAGATAAGAACAAGAGGCTCACCACGGTGGTGCCGGCGATGAGATCGGTGCGGGTGATCGACGACGTTGAAGACGGGGACGGGTCGTGACGGACCGCTAAACCTAGACAAATATGGAGGAAAATGGAGCTTGGCGGTCGAGCTTGGAGAGGAGGAACCTTAAGAGTGTGGCTCGGGCATTCCATCGAACACCTTGTGTGCATAGGAGGTGAGCTAGAGCACCACCAAGCCCTCTCCCCCTCGGCCAGAAAAAACAGAGCACACACTGCTCTTGCGCGAGGGGGGTATATATAGGCACCACCATTGGTCCCGGTTGGTCACACAAACCGGGACTAAAGATTTGCCTTCGGTCCCGATTCATGCCACCAACCGGGACCAATTGTGGTGGGCCAGGAGTGCGGCCCATTGGTCCCGGTTCGCCCCACCAACCGGGACCAAAAGGTCCAGACGAACCGGGACCAATGGCCCACGTGGCCCGACCGGCCCCCGGGGCTCACGAACCGGGTCAAATGCTCCCATTGGTCCCGGTTCTGGATTGAACCGGGACAAATGGGCTGGACCGGCCTGGACCATTGCCCCCTTTTCTACTAGTGTTAGCAAGCTCGAAGAAGGTCAACAATGGGGGAAGAACACGAGCTCAAAGGATCAGGTTCAATGGGGAAGAAGACCCCCTTTTATAGGACCTCCCGAATCCAACCGTTATCTGCTCAGGTCGTGCACAAGCGGTACTACCGCTTGGAGGAGCGGTACTACCGCTTAGCACGCTCAAAACAGCCCAAACGAGAGAGAAAACACAAGTTTTTGGTCCGGGGCGGTACTACCGCTTAGGAGCCACGGTAGTACCGCTCTGGAGCGGTAGTACCGCTCAGGAGCCGCGGTAGTACCGCTCTAGAGCGGTAGTAAAAAATTACATCCGCTCTAGTCGCGGTAGTACCGCTGCAGCCTTCACCAAAACAGCCACAACTTTTGCAAACGGACTCCGAATTCTATGAAACCAAGTTTGTTGGAAAGCTAGCGAAAAGGCCTAACACAATCTTGAAAGAAATACCAATAATAAGCAAATGAGAAAAGGCCCAAAAGAAAATGGTGAGAACCCTTCCTCGGAGAAGACCGGTAAAACCTCCAACACCGAAAACATCATAGAAGACGCATGCAAACTCCGTTTTCGATGAACTCAAGCTTGTCATAAAGATGACCATAAGCTCTAAGACTCACAAAGAGAATCAAACAAGAACCAAGAAACATGATGCAAGGATGCAATGGTTTGAGCTCTCGACGAACGATACGATCAAGCTACTCACTTGAGAGCCCCCCTTGATAGTACGGCTATCGATCCTATAACCCGGTCTCCCAACTACCACCATGAGACCGGTAAAATAGAAAACCTATCAAGGGAAAACCTTTGCCTTGCACATGGTCCACTTGAGCTAGATGATGACGATCTTGACTCCCTCAAGTTGGACCACCTTTCTTGATTGCAATTGCTCGATGAAGACTAGATGATTGCTCCCCCATAGTCCACTATGGGTGAGCGACTCTTCGGCACATCTTCACAAGTCCATTGACACCACAATGGATGGCAAGATTCAAACTTGATTGCTCCCCCATACTCCATTATGGGTGAGCCACTCTTTGTGTTGCTCCACTTGAACTTGCACACTGCAAACTTGATGACGATCACCACTTGATGTCATCCTCCATGGGTTGTATGGGATCTTCCTCTTGACGCAAGACCATGGAAACATACCTAACCCCACAAAGAACTCTCGCGTAGACCATGGGTTAGTACACAAAGCTTAATGGACAATGCTTACCATACCATGGGAACACTTGGTCCCACTCGGTACATCTTCTATGCTTTGTGAGTTGATCAACTTGATTCACTCTTGACTTAGTCTTGATCAACCTTGAATCTTTCCAACTCTCTTCATTTGGATGATGTCTTGAAGGTAAATATGAATGATCACACAATCTTCTTCTTCAAGACATGCTTGCAATAAGCTCAACACTCACATGACCAATCTTTGGATAATTCCTTAATAGCACCTTGGTCAACCCATAAACTCCTTGAAACCAACACATGGACTTCAAGAAATGCCTATGGAAACATCCTTCAAATATAACTCGATGCAACCATTAGTCCATAGAGAATGTCATCAATTACCAAAACCACACATGGGGGCACCGCATGTCCTTTCAACCGTGTTGCCAGGCTCCCCACCGAAACACCCGACGCGATCTATGTCTTGCGCTGAAAGTGACGGGAAGCTCCATCGCCGCCACTGCCAACACATCGCCACCACCATCACCTCACCCACTCCCCGCCATCACCATGCGCCATAGCACCACGATGGCCACTTGCTCGAGTTCATCAACTACTGGAGAAGGTAGGTTTACCGAAAATCCTACCCTACACGATCCCATGGATCTATCAATGGTATCAGCCAGATGGGTGTGGGATTTTTCGGATCAACTCAAACAAAGTCTTCCCCATGAACCCTAGAACAGAAAATAAAAGAGTTCACCTGATCAGGGCCTTGGGCTCGCCGGCAAAGTGCGCCGCCACACCGGTCGTGCCTGTTCCTCTTGATCCCCACACGGACCGGCAACCCGAGGTGCGGGGACGAAGAGCACCACTAGCAAGCCGTTTGACGGTGGCACATTCACCCTCGTGGTGCTCGCGCACGCCGACAAAGGGGTCAGCGGGGGCGTTGTTGTTGGGGAACGTAGTAATTTCAAAAATTTCCTACGCACACGCAAGATCATGGTGATGCATAGCAATGAGAGGGGAGAGTGTTGTCCACGTACCCTCGTAGACCGAAAGCGGAAGCGTTAGCACAACGCGGTTGATGTAGTCGTACGTCTTCACGATCCGACCGATCCAAGTACCGAATGTACGGCACCTCCGAGTTCAGCACACGTTCAGCTCGATGACGTCCCACGAACTCCGATCCAGCAGAGCTTTGCGGGAGAATTCCGTTAGCACGACGGTGTGATGATGGTGTTGATGATGCTACCGACGCAGGGCTTCGCCTAAGCACCGCTACGATATTACCAAGGTGGAATATGGTGGAGGGGGCACCGCACATGACTGGGAGAGATCAACAGATCAACTTGTGTGTCTATGGGGTGTCCCCCTGGCCATGTATATAAAGGAGTGGAGGAGGGGAGGCGCCGGCCCTCTCTATGGCGCGCCCTAGGGGAGTCCTACTCCCACCGGGAGTAGGATTCCCCCTTTCCCTGGTTGGAGAAGGAGAGGAAGGGAAGGAGGAATAGGAGAGAAGGAAAGCCCCCCCCCCCCCAAACCTATTCCAATTCGGCCTGCTTCCCAATGGGGGGCGCACCAGCCCCTTGTGGGCTGGTTTGCTTCCTTCTTATGGCCCATAAGGCCCATAACTTCTCCCCGGCGAATTCCCGTAACTCTCTGGTACTCCGATAAATACCCGAATCACTCGGAACCTTTCCGATGTTCGAATATAGTCGTCCAATATATCGATCTTTACGTCTCGACCATTTAGAGACTCCTCGTCATGTCCCCGATCTCATCCGGGACTCCGAACTACCTTCAGTACATCAAAACACATAAACTCATAATACAGATCGTCACCGAACGTTAAGCGTGCGGACCCTACGGGTTCGAGAACTATGTATACATGACCGAGACTCATCTCCGGTCAATAACCAATAGCAGAACCTGGATGCTCATATTGGCTCCGACATATTCTACGAAGATCTTTATCGGTCAAACTGCATAATAACATACGTTGTTCCCTTTGTCATCGGTATGTTACTTGCCTAAGATTCGATCGTTCGTATCTCAATACCTAGTTCAATATCATTACCGCCAAGTCTCTTTACTCGTTCCGTAATGCATCATCCCGCAACTAACTCATTAGCTGCATTGCTTGCAAGGCTTATAGTGATGTGCATTACCGAGAGGGCCCAGAGATACCTCTCCGACAATCGGAGTGACAAATCCTAGTCTCGATCTATGCCAACTCAACAAGTACCATCGGAGACACCTGTAGAGCACCTTTATAATCACCCAGTTACGTTGTGACGTTTGGTAGCACACAAAGTGTTCCTCCGGTACTCGTGAGTTGCATAATCTCATAGTCATAGGAACATGTATAAGTCATGAAGAAATCAATAGCAATATACTATACGATCAAATGCTAAGCTAACGGAATGGATCAAGTCAATCACATCATTCTCTAATGATGCCATCCCGTTAATCAAATGGCAACTCATGTCTATGATTAGGAAACATAACCATCTTTGATTCAACGAGCTAGTCAAGTAGAGGCATACTAGTGACACTTTGTTTGTCTATACATTCACACATGTACTAAGTTTCTGGTTAATACAATTCTAGCATGAATAATAAACATTTATCATGAATTAAGGAAATAAACAATAAGTTTATTATTGCCTATAGGGCATATTTCTCTCAGTCTCCCACTTGCACTACAGTCAATAATCTAGTTCACAACGCCATGTGATCTAAGAACAATAGTTCACATCGCCATGTGACCAACACTCAAAGGGTTTACCAGATTCAATAATCTAGTTCACATCGCCATGTGATTTAACACCAATAGTTCACATCGCCATGTGACCAACACTCGGAGGGTTTACCAGATTCAGTAATCTAGTTCACATCGTTTATGTGATTAACACCCAAGAGTAATAAGGTGTGATCATGTTTTGCTTGTGAGAGAAGTTTTTAGTCTACGCATCTCCCACATTCAGATTCGTAAGTATTTCGCAAATTTCTATGCCTACAATGCTCTGCATGAAGCTACTCTAGCTAATTTCTCCCACTTTCAATATGTATCCAGATTGAGACGCTGAGTCATCTGGATCGGTGTAAAAGCTTGCATCGACGTAACTCTTTACGACGAACTCTTTATCACCTCCATAACCGAGAAATATTTCCTTAGTCTTCTAAGGATAATTTTGACAGCTGTCCAGTGATCTACTCCTAGATCAAAATTGTACTCCGTTGCCAAACTCAGGGCAGGGTATACAATAGGTCTGGTACACAGCCTGGCATACTTTATAGAACTTATGCCTGAGGCATAGGGAATGACTTTCATTCTCTCTGTATCTTCTGCCATGATCGGGCTTTGAGTCTTACTCAACTTCACACCTTGCAACACAGGCAAGAACTCTTTCTTTGACTGTTCCATTTTGAACTACTTCAAAAACTTGTCAAGGTATGTACTCATTGAAAAAACTTATCAAGTGTCTTGATCTCTCTCTATATATCTTGATGCTCAATATGTAAGCAGCTTCACCGAGGTCTTTCTTTGAAAACCTCCTTTCAAACACTCCTTTATGCTTTCCAGAAAATTCTACATCATTTTCGATCATCGATATGTCATTCATGAAGGAAATATGCCCTAGAGGCAATAATAAAGTTATTAATTATTTCCTTATATCATGATAAATGTTTATTATTCATGCTAGAATTGTATTAACCGGAAACATAATACATGTGTGAATATATAGACAAACAGAGTGTCACTAGTATGCCTCTACTTGACTAGCTTGTTAATCAAAGATGGTTATGTTTCCTAACCATGGACAAATAGTTGTTATTTGATTAACGGGATCACATCATTAGTTGAATGATCTGATTGACATGACCCATTCAGTTAGCTTAGCACCCGATCGTTTAGTATGTTGCTATTGCTTTCTTCATGACTTATACATGTTCCTATGACTATGAGATTATGCAACTCCCGTTTACCGGAGGAACACTTTGTGTGCTACCAAACGTCACAACATAACTGGGTGATTATAAAGGTGCTCTACAGGTGTCTCCGAAGGTACTTGTTGGGTTGGCGTATTTCGAGATTAGGATTTGTCACTCCGAATGTCGGAGAGGTATCTCTGGGCCCTCTCGGTAATGCACATCACTTAAGCCTTGCAAGCATTGCAACTAATGAGTTAGTTGCGAGATGATGTATTACGGAATGAGTAAAGAGACTTGCCGGTAACGAGATTGAACTAGGTATTGGATACCGACAATCGAATCTCGGGCAAGTAACATACCGATGACAAAGGGAACAACGTATGTTGTTGTGCGGTATGACCGATAAAGATCTTCGTAGAATATGTAGGAACCAATATGAGCATCCAGGTCCCGCTATTGGTTATTGACCGGAGACATGTCTCGGTCATGTCTACATTGTTCTCGAACCGTAGGGTCCGCACGCTTAAGGTTTCGATGACAGTTTCATTATGAGTTTATGTATTTTGATGTACCGAAGGTTGTTCGGAGTCCCGGATGTGATCACGGACATGACGAGGAGTCTCGAAATGGTCGAGACATAAAGATTGATATATTGGACGGATATATTTGGACACCGGAAAGGTTCCGGGTTAGATTGGAAATATACTGGAGCTCCGGGAGGTTACCGGAACCCCCCGGTAAGTATATGGGCCTTATTGGGCCTTAGTGGGATGGAGGGAGAAGGAGCAAGGGAGGGGACGCGCCCCCCCAAGCCCAATCCGAATTGGGAGGGGGGCCGGCCCCCCCTTTCCTTCTCTCCTCCCCCCTCTTCCTTCCTTCTCCTACTCTGAATAGGAAAGGGGGGGCCAAACCTACTTGGAGTAGGTTTGCCCCCCTAGGGCGCGCCTCCCCCTTAGGCCGGCCTCCTCCTCCCTCCCTCCTTTATATACGGGGTTAGGGGGCACCCTAGACACACAAGTTGATCATTGAGATCGTTCCTTAGCCGTGTGCGGTGCCCCCCTCCACGATATTACACCTCGGTCATATTGTAGCGGTGCTTAGGCGAAGCCCTGCGACAGGAGAACATCAAGATCGTCACCACGCCGTCGTGCTGACGGAACTCCTCCCCGCGCCTCTGCTGGATCGGAGATCGGGGTGCGTCATCGAGCTGTACGCGTGTCAAGAACTCGGAGGTGC
This sequence comes from Triticum timopheevii, assembly GCA_963921465.1. Classification (NCBI taxonomy): domain Eukaryota; kingdom Viridiplantae; phylum Streptophyta; class Magnoliopsida; order Poales; family Poaceae; genus Triticum; species Triticum timopheevii. The sequence continues at coordinate 594,702,477 of OY997274.1, forward strand.
CGGAGTAACGGTGCTTGGATCGGTCGGACCGGGAGGACGTACGACTACTTCCTCTACGTTGTGTCAACGCTTCCGCTTTGGTCTACGAGGGTACGTAGAAAACACTCTCCCCTCTCGTTGCTATGCATCACCATGATCTTGCGTGTGCGTAGGAAATTTTTTGAAATTACTACGTTCCCCAACAGTGGCATCCGAGCCTAGGTTTTATGGTTTGATGTTATATGCACGAGTAGAACACAAGTGAGTTGTGGGCGATATAAGTCATGCTGCTTACCAGCATGTCATACTTTGGTTCGGCGGTATTGTTGGATGAAGCGGCCCGGACCGACATTACGCGTACGCTTACGCGAGACTGGTTTTACCGTCGTGCTTTGCACACAGGTGACTAGCGGGTGTCAGTTTCTCCAACTTTAGTTGAACCGAGTGTGGCTACGCCCGGTCCTTGCGAAGGTTAAAACAGCATCAACTTGACAAACTATCGTTGTGGTTTTGATGCGTAAGTGAGATTGGTTCTTGCTTAAGCCCGTAGCAGCCACGTAAAACTTGCAACAACAAAGTAGAGGACGTCTAACTTGTCTTTGCAGGGCATGTTGTGATGTGATATGGCCAAGACATGATGCTATATTTTATTGTATGAGATGATCATGTTTTGTAACCGAAGTTATCGGCAACTGGCAGGAGCCATATGGTTGTCGCTTTATTGTATGAAATGCAAACGCCCTGTAATTGCTTTACTTTATCACTAAGCGGTAGCGGTAGTCGTAGAAGCAATAGATGGCGTAAACGACAACGATGCTACGATGGAGATCAAGGTGTCGCGCCGGTGACGATGGTGATCATGATGGTGCTTCGGAGATGGAGATCACAAGCACAAGAAGATGATGGCCATATCATATCACTTATATTGATTGCATGTGATGTTTATCCTTTATGCATCTTATCTTGCTTTGATTGACGGTAGCATTTTAAGATGATCTCTCACTAAAAAATTATCAAGTAGTGTTCTCCCTGAGTATGCACCGTTGCCAAAGTTCGTCGTGCCCAGACACCACGTGATGATCGGGTGTGATAAGCTCTACGTCCATCTACAACGGGTGCAAGCCAGTTTTGCACACGCAGAATACTCAGGTTAAACTTGACGAGCCTAGCATATGCAGATATGGCCTCGGAACACGGAGACCGAAAGGTCGAGCGTGAATCATATAGTAGATATGATCAACATAAGATGTTCACCATTGAAAACTACTCCATCTCACGTGATGATCGGTTATGGTTTAGTTGATTTGGATCACGTGATCACTTAGATGACTAGAGAGATGTCTGTCTAAGTGGGAGTTCTTAAGTAATATGATTAATTGAACTTAAATTTATCATGAACTTAGTCCTGGTAGTATTTTGAAAATTGTGTTGTAGATCAATAGCTTGCGTTGTTGCTTTCATATGTTTATTTTGATATGTTCCTAGAGAAAATTGTATTGAAAGATGTTAGTAGCAATGATGCGGATTGGATCCGTGTTCTGAGGTTTATCCTCATTGCTGCGCAGAAGAATTATGTCCTTGATGCACCGCTAGGTGACAAACCTATTGCAGGAGCAGATGCAAACGTTATGAACGTTTGGCTAGCTCAATATGATTACTACTTGATAGTTTAGTGCACCATGCTTAACGGCTTAGAATCGGGAATTCAAAGACGTTTTGAACGTCATGGACCATATGAGATGTTCTAGGAGTTGAAGTTAATATTTCATGCAAATACCCGAGTTGAGAGATATGAAGTCTCCAACAAGTTCTATTGCTAAAAGATGGAGGAGAATCGCTCAACTAGTGAGCATGTGCTCAAATTGTCTGGGTACTTCAATCGCTTGAATCAAGTGGGAGTTAATCTTCCAGATAAGATAGTGATTGACAGAATTCTCTAGTCACCATCACCAAGTTAGTAGAACTTTGTGATGAACTATAGTATGCAAGGGATGACGAAAACAATTCCCGAGCTCTTCGTGATATTGAAATCGACGAAGGTAGAAATCAAGAAAGAGTATCAAGTGTTGATGATTGACAAGACCACTAGTTTCAAGAAAAGGGCAAAGGGAAAGAAAGGGAACTTCAAGTGGAAAGACAAGCAAGTTGTCACTCCTGCAAAGAAGCCCAAAGCTGGACCATAGCCTGAAACTGAGTGCTTACACTGCAAAGGAAATGGTCACTGGAAGCGGAAATACCCTGAATATTTGGTGGATAAGAAGGATGGCAAAGTGAAAAAGGGTATATTTGATATACAGGTGTTTGATGTGTGCTTTACTAGTGTTTATAGAGACCCCTCGGTATTTGGTACTGGTTCAGTTGCTAAGAGTAGTTACTCGAAAAGGGAGTTGCAGAATAAACAGAAACTAGTTAAGGGTGAAGTGACTATGTGTGTTGAAAGTAGTTTCAAGATTGATATGATCATCATCGCACACTCCCTATACTTTCGGGATTAGTGTTGAACCTAAATAAATGTTATTTGGTGTTTGCGTTGAGCATGAATGTGATTTGATCGTGTTTATTGCAATACGGTTATTCATTTAAGTAAGAGAATAAACTGTTGTTCTGTTTACATGAATAAAACCTTATATGGTTACACACCCAATGAAAATGGTTCATTGGATCTCGATCGTAGTGATACACATATTCATAATATTGAAACCAAAAGATGCAAAGTTAATAATGATAGTGCAACTTATTTGTGGCACTGCCGTTTAGGTCATATTGGTGTAAAGCGCATGAAGAAACTCCATGCTGATGGGATTTTGGAATCACTTGATTATGAATCACTTGATGCTTGCGAACCATGCCTCATGGGCAAGATGACTAAGACTCCGTTCTCTGGAACAGTGGAGCGAGCAACTGACTTATTGGAAATAATACATACTGATGTATGCGATCCGATGAGTGTTAAGGCTCGCGGCGGGTATCGTTATTTTCTGACCTTCACAGATGATTTGAGCAGATATGGGTATATTTACTTGATGAAACATAAGTCTGAAATAGTTGAAAGGTTCAAAGAATTTCAGAGTGAAGTGGAAAAATCATCGTGACAAGAAAATAAGGTTTCTACGATCTGATCGCAGAGACAAATATTTGAGTTACGAGTTTGGTCTTCAATTAAAACAATGTGGAATAGTTTCACAAATTCATGCCACCTAGAACACCACATCATAATGGTGTGTCCGAACGTCATAACCGTACTTTATTGGACATAGTACAATCTATGATGTTTCTTACCGATTTACCAATATCGTTTTGGGATCATGCATTAGAGACAGCTACATTCACGTTAAATAGGGCACCATCTAAATCCGTTGAGACGACACTATATGAACTGTGGTTTAGCAAGAAACAAAAGTTGTCATTTCTTAAAGTTTGGGGCTGCAATGCTTATGTGAAAAAGTTTCATCCTGATAAGCTCGAACCCAAATCGGAGAAATATGTCTTCATAGGATACCCAAAGGAGACTGTTGGGTACACCTTCTATCACAGATCCGAAGGCAAGACATTTGTTGCTAAAAATGGATCCTTTCTAGAGAAGGAGTTTCTGTCGAAAGAAGTGAGTGGGAGGAACTTGATAAGGTAATTGTACCTTCTCCCTTATTGGAAGGTAGTTCATCACAGAAATCTGTTCCTGTGACTACTACACCAATTAGTGAGGAAGCTAATGATGATGATCATGAAACTTCAGATCAAGTTACTACAGAACCTCATAGGTCTTCCAGAGTATGGTCCACACCAGAGTGGTACGGTAATCCTATTTTGGAAGTCATGTTACTAGACCTTGATGAACCTACGAACTATGAGGAAGCGATGATGAGCCCAGATTCCGCGAAATGGCTCGAGGCCATAAAATCTGAGATATAATCTATGTATGAGAACAAAGTATGGACTTTGATTGACTTGCTCGATGATCAGCAAGCCATGTTAATTAAATGGATCTTCAAGAGGAAGACGGACGTTGATAGTAGTGTTACTATCTACAAAGCTCGACTTGTCGCAAAAAGGTTTTTGACAAATTCAAGGTGTTGACTACAATGAGATTTTCTCAACTGTAGCGATGCTTAAGTCTGTCCGAATCATGTTAGCAATTGCCACAATTTATGAAATTTGGCAAATGGATGTAAAAACTGCATTCCTGAATGGGTTTCTGGAGGAAGAGTTGTATATGATGCAACCAGAAGGTTTTATCGATCCAAAGGGAGCTAACAAAGTGTGCAAGCTCCAGCGATCCATCTATGGACTGGTGCAAGCATCTCGGAGTTGGAATATACGCTTTGATAAGTTGATCAAAGCATATAGTTTTATACAGACTTGCGGTGAGGCCTGTATTTACTAGAAAGTGAGTGGGAGCACTACAACATTTCTGATAAGTATATGTGAATGACATATTGTAGATCGGAAATAATGTAGAATTATTCTGCAAAGCATAAAGGAGTGTTTGAAAGGAGTTTTTTCAAAGAAAGACCTCGGTGAAGCTGCTTACATATTGAGCATCAAGATCTATAGAGATAGATCAAAACGCTTGATAAGTTTTTTCAATGAGTACATACCTTGACAAGATTTTGAAGTAGTTCAAAATGGAACAGTCAAAGAAAGAGTTCTTGCCTGTGTTACAAGGTGTGAAATTGAGTAAGACTCAAAACCCGACCACGGCAGAAGATAGAAAGAGAATGAAAGGCATTCCCTATGCCTTGGCCATAGGTTCTATAAAGTATGCCATGCTGTGTACCAAATCTATTGTATACCCTACACTGAGTTTGGCAAGGGAGTACAATAGTGATCTAGGAGTAGATCACTGGACAAGCGGTCAAAATTATCCTTAGTGGAATAAGGATATGTTTCTCGATTATGGAAGTGTCAAAAGGTTCGTCGTAAAGGGTTACGTCGATGCAAGTTTTGACACCGATCTGGATGACTCTAAGTCTCGATCTAGATACATATTGAAAGTGGGAGCAATTAGCTAGAGTAGCTCCGTGCAGAGCATTGTAGACATAGAAAATTACAAAATACATAACGGATCTGAATGTGAAAGACCCGTTGACTAAGATTCTCTCACAAGCAAAACATGATCACACCTTAGTACTCTTTGGGTATTAATCACATAGCGATGTGAACTAGATTACTGAATCTAGTAAACCCTTTGGGTGTTGGTCACATGGCGATGTGAACTATGGGTGTTAATCACATGATGATGTGAACTATCGATGTTAATCACATTGTGATGTGATCTAGATTATTGACTCTAGTGCAAGTGGGAGACTGAAGGAAATATGCCCTAGAGGCAATAATAAAGTTATTAATTATTTCCTTATATCATGATAAATGTTTATTATTCATGCTAGAATTGTATTAACCGGAAACATAATACATGTGTGAATATATAGACAAACAGAGTGTCACTAGTATGCCTCTACTTGACTAGCTTGTTAATCAAAGATGGTTATGTTTCCTAACCATGGACAAAGAGTTGTTATTTGATTAACGGGATCACATCATTATTTGAATGATCTGATTGACATGACCCATTCAGTTAGCTTAGCACCCGATCGTTTAGTATGTTGCTATTGCTTTCTTCATGACTTATACATGTTCCTATGACTATGAGATTATGCAACTCCCGTTTACCGGAGGAACACTTTGTGTGCTACCAAACGTCACAACGTAACTGGGTGATTATAAAGGTGCTCTACAGGTGTCTCCGAAGGTACTTGTTGGGTTGGCGTATTTCGAGATTAGGATTTGTCACTCCGAATGTCGGAGAGGTATCTCTGGGCCCTCTCGGTAATGCACATCACTTAAGCCTTGCAAGCATTGCAACTAATGAGTTAGTTGCGAGATGATGTATTACGGAACGAGTAAAGAGACTTGCCGGTAACGAGATTGAACTAGGTATTGGATACCGACGATCGAATCTCGGGCAAGTAACATACTGATGACAAAGGTAACAACGTATGTTGTTGTGCGGTATGACCGATAAAGATCTTCGTAGAATATGTAGGAACCAATATGAGCATCCAGGTCCCGCTATTGGTTATTGACCGGAGACATGTCTCGGTCATGTCTACATTGTTCTCGAACCGTAGGGTCCGCACGCTTAAGGTTTCGATGACAGTTTCATTATGAGTTTATGTATTTTGATGTACTGAAGGTTTTTCGGAGTCCCGGATGTGATCACGGACATGATGAGGAGTCTCAAAATGGTCGAGACATAAAGATTGATATATTGGACGGATATATTTGGACACCGGAAAGGTTCCGGGTGAGATTGGAAATATACCGGAGCTCCGGGAGGTTACCGGAACCCCCCGGTAAGTATATGGGCCTTATTGGGCCTTAGTGGGATGGAGGGAGAAGGAGCAAGGGAGGGGGCGCGCCCCCCCAAGCCCAATCCGAATTGGGAGGGGGGCCGGCCCCCCCTTTCCTTCTCTCCTCCCCCCTCTTCCTTCCTTCTCCTACTCCGAATAGGAAAGGGGGGGCCAAACCTACTTGGAGTAGGTTTGCCCCCCTAGGGCGCGCCTCCCCCTTAGGCCGGCCTCCTCCTCCCTCCCTCCTTTATATACGGGGGTAGGGGGGCACCCTAGACACACAAGTTGATCATTGAGATCGTTCCTTAGCCGTGTGCGGTGCCCCCCTCCATGATATTACACCTCGGTCATATTGTAGCGGTGCTTAGGCGAAGCCCTGCGACAGGAGAACATCAAGATCGTCACCACGCCTTCGTGCTGACGGAACTCCTCCCCGCGCCTCTGCTGGATCGGAGATCGGGGTGCGTCATCGAGCTGTACGCGTGTCAAGAACTCGGAGGTGCCGGAGTAACGGTGCTTGGATCGGTCGGACCGGGAGGACGTACGACTACTTCCTCTACGTTGTGTCAACGCTTCCGCTTCGGTCTACGAGGGTACGTAGACAACACTCTCCCCTCTCGTTGCTATGCATCACCATGATCTTGCGTGTGCGTAGGAAATTTTTTGAAATTACTACGTTCCCCAATAGTGGCATCCGAGCCTAGGTTTTTATGGTTTGATGTTATATGCACGAGTAGAACACAAGTGAGTTGTGGGCGATATAAGTCATACTGCTTACCAGCATGTCATACTTTGGTTCGGCGGTATTGTTGGATGAAGCGGCCCGGACCGACATTACGCGTACGCTTACGTGAGACTGGTTTTACCGCCGTGCTTTGCACACAGGTGACTAGCGGGTGTCAGTTTCTCCAACTTTAGTTGAACCGAGTGTGGCTACGCCCGGTCCTTGCGAAGGTTAAAACATCATCAACTTGACAAACTATCGTTGTGGTTTTGATGCGTAGGTGAGATTGGTTCTTGCTTAAGCCCGTAGCAGCCACGTAAAACTTGCAACAACAAAGTAGAGGACGACTAACTTGTTTTTGCAGGGCATGTTGTGATGTGATATGGCCAAGACATGATGCTATATTTTATTGTATGAGATGATCATGTTTTGTAACCGAAGTTATCGGCAACTGGCAGGAGCCATATGGTTGTCGCTTTATTGTATGAAATGCAAACGCCCTGTAATTGCTTTACTTTATCACTAAGCGGTAGCGATAGTCGTAGAAGCAATAGATGGCGTAAACGACAACGATGCTACGATGGAGATCAAGGTGTCGCGCCGGTGATGATGGTGATCATGATGGTGCTTCAGAGATGGAGATCACAAGCACAAGAAGATGATGGCCATATCATATCACTTATATTGATTGCATGTGATGTTTATCCTTTATGCATCTTATCTTGCTTTGATTGACGGTAGCATTTTAAGATGATCTCTCACTAAAAAATTATCAAGTAGTGTTCTCCCTGAGTATGCACCGTTGCCAAAGTTCGTCGTGCCCAGACACCACGTGATGATCGGGTGTGATAAGCTCTACGTCCATCTACAACGGGTGCAAGCCAGTTTTGCACACGCAGAATACTCAGGTTAAACTTGACGAGCCTAGCATATGCAGATATGGCCTCGGAACACGGAGACCGAAAGGTCGAGCGTGAATCATATAGTAGATATGATCAACATAAGATGTTCACCATTGAAAACTACTCCATCTCACGTGATGATCGGTTATGGTTTAGTTGATTTGGATCACGTGATCACTTAGATGACTAGAGAGATGTCTGTCTAAGTGGGAGTTCTTAAGTAATATGATTAATTGAACTTAAATTTATCATGAACTTAGTCCTGGTAGTATTTTGAAAATTGTGTTGTAGATCAACAGCTCGCGTTGTTGCTTTCATATGTTTATTTTGATATGTTCCTAGAGAAAATTGTATTGAAAGATGTTAGTAGCAATGATGCGGATTGGATCCGTGTTCTGAGGTTTATCCTCATTGCTGCGCAGAAGAATTATGTCCTTGATGCACCGCTAGGTGACAAACCTATTGCAGGAGCAGATGCAAACGTTATGAACGTTTGGCTAGCTCAATATGATTACTACTTGATAGTTTAGTGCACCATGCTTAACGGCTTAGAATCGGGAATTCAAAGACGTTTTGAACGTCATGGACCATATGAGATGTTCTAGGAGTTGAAGTTAATATTTCATGCAAATACCCGAGTTGAGAGATATGAAGTCTCCAACAAGTTCTATTGCTAAAAGATGGAGGAGAATCGCTCAACTAGTGAGCATGTGCTCAAATTGTCTGGGTACTTCAATCGCTTGAATCAAGTGGGAGTTAATCTTCCAGATAAGATAGTGATTGACAGAATTCTCTAGTCACCATCACCAAGTTAGTAGAACTTTGTGATGAACTATAGTATGCAAGGGATGACGAAAACAATTCCCGAGCTCTTCGTGATATTGAAATCGACGAAGGTAGAAATCAAGAAAGAGTATCAAGTGTTGATGATTGACAAGACCACTAGTTTCAAGAAAAGGGCAAAGGGAAAGAAAGGGAACTTCAAGTGGAAAGACAAGCAAGTTGTCACTCCTGCAAAGAAGCCCAAAGCTGGACCATAGCCTGAAACTGAGTGCTTACACTGCAAAGGAAATGGTCACTGGAAGCGGAAATACCCTGAATATTTGGTGGATAAGAAGGATGGCAAAGTGAAAAAGGGTATATTTGATATACAGGTGTTTGATGTGTGCTTTACTAGTGTTTATAGCGACCCCTCGGTATTTGGTACTGGTTCAGTTGCTAAGAGTAGTAACTCGAAACGGGAGTTGCAGAATAAATAGAAACTAGTTAAGGGTGAAGTGACTATGTGTGTTGAAAGTAGTTTCAAGATTGATATGATCATCATCGCACACTCCCTATACTTTCGGGATTAGTGTTGAACCTAAATAAATGTTATTTGGTGTTTGCGTTGAGCATGAATATGATTTGATCATATTTATTGCAATACGATTATTCATTTAAGTAAGAGAATAAACTGTTGTTCTGTTTACATGAATAAAACCTTATATGGTTACACACCCAATGAAAATGGTTCATTGGATCTCGATCGTAGTGATACACATATTCATAATATTGAAACCAAAAGATGAAAAGTTAATAATGATAGTGCAACTTATTTGTGGCACTGCCGTTTAGGTCATATTGGTGTAAAGCGCATGAAGAAACTATTCCGCATTGTTTTAATTGAAGACCAAACTCGTAACTCAAATATTCGTCTCTGCGATCAGATTGTAGAAACTTTATTTTCTTGTTACGATGATTCTCCATTGCACTCTGAAATTCTTTGAACTTTTCAAATGTTTCAGACTTGTGCTTCATTAAGTAGATATACTCATATCTGCTCAAATCATCTGTGAAGGTCAGAAAATAACGATACCCGCCACGAGCATCAACACTCATTGGACCGCATACATCGGTATGTATTATTTCCAACAAGTTAGTAGTTCGTTCCATTGTTCCAGAGAACGGAGTTTTAGTCATCTTTCCCAAAAGGCAAGGTTCGCAAGCATCAAATGATTCATAACCAAATGATTCCAAAAATCCATCTTTATGGAGTTTCTTCATGCGCTTTACACTGATATGACCCAAATGGCAGTGCCACAAATAAGTTGCACTATCATTATCAACTTTGCATCTTTTGGCATCAATATTATGAATATGTGTATCAGTACGATCGAGATCCAACAAACTATTTTCATTGGGTGTATGACCATCGAAGGCTTTATTCGTGTAAACAGAACAACAATTATTCTCTGACTTTAAATGAATAACCGTATTGTAATAAACATGATCAAATCATATTCATGCTCAACGCAAACGCCAAATAACATTTATTTAGGTTTACCACTAATCCCGAAAGTATAGGGAGTGTCCGATGATGATCATATCAATCTTGGAACCACTTCCAACACACATCATCACTTCACCCTCAACTAGTCTATGTTTATTCTGTAACTCCTGTTTTGAGTTACTAATTTTTAGCAACCGAACAAGTATCAAATACCCAGGGGCTACTATAAACACTAGTAAGGTACACATCAGTAACCTGTATATCAAATATACCCTTGTTCACTTTGCGATCCTACTTATCCACCAAAATATTCAGGGCATTTCCGCTTCCGGTGACCATTTCCTTTGCAGTAGAAGCACTTAGTTTCAGGCTTTGGTCCAGCCTTGGGCCTCTTCACGGGAGTGAAAACTTGCTTGCCATTCTACTTGAAGTTTCCCTTTCTTTCCCTTTGTCCTTCTTTTGAAACTAGTGGTCTTGTCAATCATCAACACTTGATGCTCTTTCTTGATTTCTACCTTCATCGATTTTAACATCACGAAGAGTTCGGGAATCGTTTTCGTCATCCCTTGCATACTATAGTTCATCACGAAGTTCTAGTAACTTGGTGATGGTGACTAGAGAACTCTATCAATCACTATCTTATCTGGAAGATTAACTCCCACTTGATTCAAGCGATTGTAGTACCGAGACAATTTGAGCACATGCTCACTAGTTGAGCAATTCTCCTCCATCTTTTAGCTATAGATCTTGTTGGAGACTTCATATCTCTCAACTCAGGTATTTGCTTGAAATATTAACTTCAACTCCTGGAACATCTCATATGGTCCATAACGTTCAAAACATCTTTGAAGTCCCGATTCTAAGCCGTTAAGCATGATGCACTAAACTATCAAGTAGTCATCATATTGAGCTAGCCGAACGTTCATAACGTCTGCATCTGCTCCTGCAATAGGTCTATCACATAGCGGTGCGTCAAGGACATAATTCTTCTGTGCAGCAATGAGGATAAACCTCAGATCATGGACCCAGTCCGCATCATTGCTACTATCATCTTTTAACTTAGTTTTCTCTAGGAACACATATAAAACATAGGGAAGCAACTACACGAGCTATTGATCTACAACATAATTTGAAAAATACTATCAAGACTAAGTTCATGATAAATTAAAGTTCAATTAATCAAATTACTTAAGAACTCCCACTTAGATAGACATCCCTCTAATCATCTCAGTGATCACGTGATCCAAATCAACTAAACCATGTCCGATCATCAGGTGAGATGGAGTAGTTTTTCAATGGTGAACATCACTATGTTGATCATATCTACTATATGATTCACGCTCGACCTTTCGGTCTCCAGTGTTCCGAGGCCATATTTGCATATGCTAGGCACGTCAAGTTTAACCCGAGTATTCTGCGTGTACAAAACTGGCTTGCACCCGTTGTAGATGAACGTAGAGCTTATCGGTGTCTCGGCACGACGAACTTTGGCAACGGTGCATACTCAGGGAGAACACTTTTATCTTGAAATTTAGTGAGAGATCATCTTATAATGATGCCGTCAATCAAAGCAAAATAAGATGCATAAAGGATAAACATCACATGCAATCAATATAAGTGATATGATATGGACATCATCATCTTGTGCTTGTGATCTCCATCTTCGAAGCACCGTCATGATCACCATCGACACCGGCGCGACACCTTGATCTCCATCGTAGCATCGTTGTCATTTACGCCATCTATTGCTTCTACGACTATCGCTACCGCTTAGTGATAAAGTAAAGCAATTACAGGGCGATTGAATTAAATACAATAAAGCGACAACCATATGGCTCCTGCCAGTTGCCGATAACTCGGTTAAAAACATGATCATCTCATACAATAAAATTTAGCATCATGTCTTGACCATATCACATCACAACATGCCCTGCAAAAACAAGTTAGACGTCCTCTACTTTGTTGATGCAAATTTTACGTGACTGCTACGGGCTGAGCAAGAACCGTTCTTACGTACGCATCAAAACCACAACGATAGTTCATCAAGTTGGTGTTGTTTTAACCGTCTCAAGGACCGGGCGTAGCCACGCTCGATTCAATTAAAGTTGGAGAAATAGACACCCGCCGGCCACCTATGTGCAAAGCACATCATTAGAAACAGTCTCGCGTAAGCGTATGCGTAATGTCGGTCTGTGCCGCTTCATCCAACAATACCACCAAACCAACGTATGGCATGCTGGTAAGCAGTATGACTTGTATCGCCCACAACTCACTTGTGTTCTACTCGTGCATATAACATCTACGCATAAAACCAGGCTCGGATGCCACAGTTGGGGAACGTAGTAATTTAAAAAAATTCCTACGCACATGCAAGATCATGGTGATGCATAGCAACGAGAGGGGAAAGTGTTGTCCACATACACTTGTAGACCGAAAGTGGAAGCTTTAGCACAATGCGGTTGATGTAGTCGTACGTCTTCACCATACGACCGATCCAAGTACCGAATGTACGGCACCTCCGAGTTTAGCACATGTTGAGCTCGATGACATCCCACGAACACCAATCCAGTAGATCTTTGCGGGAGAATTCCGTCAGCACGACGGCGTGATGACGGTGTTGATGATGCTACCGACGCAGGGCTTCGCCTAAGAAACGCTACGATATTACCGAGGTGAAATATGGTGGAGGGGGGCATCGCACACGGCTGGGAGAGATCAACAGATCAACTTGTGTGTCTATGGGGTGCCCACTGGCCACGTATATAAAGGAGTGGAGGAGGGGAGGGGCCGGCCCTCTCTATGGCGCGCCCTAGGGGAGTCCTACTCCCTAGTTGGAGTAGAAGAGGAAGGGAAGGAGGAATAGGAGAGAAGGAAAGCCCCCCCCCCCCCCCAAACCTATTCCAATTCGGCCTGCTACCCAAAGGGGGGCGCACCAGACCCTTGTGGGCTGGTGTGCTTCCTTCTTATGGCCCATAAGGCCCATAACTTCTCCTCCGGCGAATTCCCGTAACTCTCCGGTACTCCGATAAATACCTGAATCACTCGGAACCTTTCCGATGTCCGAATATAGTCGTCCAATATATCAATCTTTACGTCTCGACCATTTCGAGACTCTTCGTCATGTCCCCGATCTCATCCGGGACTCCGAACTACCTTCGGTACATCAAAACACATAAACTCATAATACCGATCGTCACCAAACGTTAAGCGCGCGGACCCTACGGTTTCGAGAAATATGTAGACATGACCAAGACTCATCTCCGGTCAATAACCAATAGCGGAATCTGGATGCTCATATTGGCTCCCACATATTCTACGAAGATCTTTATCGGTCAAACCGCATAACAACATACGTTGTTTCCTTTGTCATCGGTATGTTACTTGCCCGAGATTCGATCATCGGTATCTCAATACCTAGTTCAATCTCGTTACCGGCAAGTCTCTTTACCCGTTCTGTAATGCATCATCCCGCAACTAACTCATTAGTTGCATTGCTTGCAAGGCTTATAGTGATGTGCATTACCGAGAGCGCCCAGAGACACCTCTCCGACAATCGGAGTGATAAATCCTAGTCTCGATCTATGCCAACTCAACAAGTACCATCGGAGACACCTGTAGAGCACCTTTATAATCACTCAGTTACGTTGTGACGTTTGGTAGCACACAAAGTGTTCCTTCAGTTCTCGTGAGTTGCATAATCTCATAGTCATAGGAACATGTATAAGTCATGAAGAAAGAAATAGCAATATACTATACGATCAAATGCTAAGCTAACGGAATGGGTCAAGTCAATCACATCATTCTCTAATAATGTGATCCCGTTAATCAAATGACAACTCATGTCTATGGTTAGGAAACATAACCATCTTTGATTCAACAAGCTAGTCAAGTAGAGGCATACTAGTAACACTTTGTTTCTCTATACATTCACACATGTACTAAGTTTCCGGTTAATACAATTCTAGCATGAATAATAAACATTTATCATGAATTAAGGAAATAAACAATAACTTTATTATTGCCTATAGGGCATATTTCTTTCAGTTGCGTCTGATGGCGCAGGACCTCTCGTGTCTCTCTTTCTCTCTCTCTCTCTCTCTCTCCCTCCCTCTCTCTCTCTCTCTCTCTCTGTGTGTGTGTGTGTGTGTGTGTGTGTGTCTGCACGAAGGAGGCAGTGGTGGATGGGTGAGAGAAGGGGGAAGGGAAAAGGAGAGCACAGCGGGGCGTGGTGGCCCTCGTCGCCGCCGCCGGCGGCCGGAGAAGCCGACCAGGGCGTCGCCCTTTTCTTCGACAGGACGGAGGAACAGTGGGAAAGAAGGGGAACGGGAAGGGGAAAGGAGTCTCGCGCGGAGGTGTCTGACGCCGTTGCCGGCAAGCCAGCGCGACGGGACCGCTGCTGGTCGTCCGCCGCCGCGGAGCGAGATGCAGAAGAGCGGCGCACGGGGGAAGAATGGATTAGGGTTTCCCCTTGTCTAGCTGAACGGGTGGTTTTGACCGCGAATGCGCGTGCGCGGCCGTCGGATGGAGCCGACGCTCATCGGACGGCAAAGGGTGCTCAGAAGGAGCTGGCCGCGGACCGGACGCGGAGAGCAAGCCGTGAGCGCGCTGAGCCTGGCCCAGCAGCTGCGCGCGAGCCAAACACGCTCTGAATGGCTAGGCCGTTTTCGGCCAGCACAGGCCGCATTTTGTATTAATAGTTTTTTCTCCATATTTTTTGGGCAGATTTAAAATAGTTTTTCTATGCAAATTTTTTTGTTTAGAAAATAGAAAAGTAAACCGATTTTTTTTCTAAAAATGAAAATAGTAAATTTTCAGAAAAAGAAATGTTCATGAAATTTACAAAGAAAATAATAAAGTTCATGATTTTTTTCCAGTCAAATTAAAGTTTTTGTAAAGAATAAAAAGTTCATGAATTTTTTGTTCATGTTTTTCCGCTGCAAAGTAAAAGTTTTATCCTCCAATTAAATTGGAACTAACGGGAAAATTTAATTGGAAGAAATGTTCTTAGCAATATTTTTCCCCTGTGGGTGAAATAAGATGCAGATAGTTTCCGCTATGACAAAAGAAAGATATTTGTTTTAAAGTTAAAATATGGTATTGTTATTTTCTGTCCAACGTTGATGATAACAGTGCTATAACTCTATGAGTCTTATGTTAAAGTTTAAATCTCTGATAAATTTTGTATCAAAGCAATCAACTTTCAAAGAACAGATAAAGATCAAGAAATGCTCTTGAACTAGAGAAATGTATATTTTTTGTTCCCGCCGCAATAAAGTTGATGATGATGATTAATTCTTAGCAAATTTATTTAATAGAAATACTATCATAACATTGTCTATGAGTTATATGTATTATTTCTATTTCCGCCCAACGGTGAAATGGAATTAATGTAGAAGGATGATGTTTATTCTAATTCTGCCACAACGGTGATTTAGAATATAAAAGAAAGTTTAAAAAGTTTAATGTGCATTGTTTAACCAGACCAACGTAGGGTTATTTTTATGCCCATTATTGTTGATTATTGGCTAAGTTTTCTCAGACTAAAAGTTTTCCATGCTTTTCATTCGTGAAAGCGAATGGCTGGGTAATTGTGACCCGAAAGATGACCAAGAAAGGTCATAACTTGAGGGAGTATGTTCTCTATAAAGAATGGCATCAAAAGAAAAGAGATAGATTATTGAGAGTCTTGGTTGATGAATGACGTTCATGTACTCTCTATGAAGAAGATTTTTCAGTCAACATGATTTGAGATGAAACAAGCAACATGCGTGTTTAATTTTACCAACGTCACATCAAGCATGTGTGTCAAAGAGCATTTGAATTTATTCCTAAATTTAATGATTGAATATGCAGTCAAAAGAGCCAATTCTGGCATTTATGTTCCCTTACAGGGAATACCCGCATGGCGGGAAAAGATGATTATGATAAAACCCGCATGGCGGGAAAAGTCCGGGAAAATACCTGTGTAACGGGGTAAAGCTGACATAATATTATGTCAAAAATCCCGTATGGCGGGAGAAATTTTGGCAAGAAAAATATATGATAACTTATGTGCTTTTAATGTATCCCACTCTGGGAGCAAAGAATGGAGTAGCTGAAAGACGCAACCATACGCTTATGGATATGGTGCGCAGCATGATGAGTTATTCCAACTTGCCATTGGGATTATGGATGGAGGCGCTTGAAACCGCCATTCACATTCCCAATAGAGTACCAAGCAAGTCGATGCCCAAAACACCGTACGAGCTATGGACAGGAAGGGTGCCCTCCCTACAACACTTCAGGGTGTGGGGGTGCCCTGCTGAGGCCAAAATGTTTAATCCAAACATTGCAAAGTTAGATCCCAAAACAATGAGTTGCCACTTCATTGGCTATCCAGACAGATCGAAGGATTTTCGTTTCTACTGTCCAGACAGATATACAAAGTTTGTAGAAACAAGACATGCAGTCTTCTTAGAGGACGAAATGATGAGGGGGAACATGGTAGCTCGGAAAATTGATCTTGAGGAGAAGAGGGTGCATGCACCTAATCCGATGATTCAGGAGCCATTTTTCTCACTACCAGTTACAACTCCACCCATGACAACTATGGGAATAGACCCAAAACCTGTCCGCCAGGAGCCGACTGAACCCGTTGTTGAGCATGAAAGGGAGGTGCAGCAGAAAATTTTAGATGAAGTGCCAGAAGTTGAGGCATGAAATGTGCCAGAAACTGAGGCCCTTAGAAGGTCTACAAGACCAAGAAAGTCATCTATTTCTACCGACGTTAAAGTTTATAACACAGAAATGGTTCATATGGAAAAAGATCCCACCTCATATGAAGAAGCCATGAGAATCCCTCGTTCATCGAAGTGGATGAAGGCAATGGAAGACGAGATGAAATCGATGAGTTCCAAAGATGTTTGGGACTTAGAAGAAATTCCTAAAGGAGCCAAAACAGTAGGCTGTAAATGGGTCTACACAATTAAGTATGACTCTAAAGGGAATGTAGAAAAGTATAAAGCACGACTCGTGGCAAAAGGATTTACACAAAGAGAAGGGATAGATACAATGAGACATTTTCTCCAGTCTTATGTAAGGATTCCTTCAGAATCATAATGGCATTAGTTGTTCATTTTGATTTAGAGTTACATCAAATGGATGTAAAGACGACATTTCTCAACGGAGATTTTAAGGAAAATGTCTACATGAAACAACCCAAGGGGAAAATATGGGATGCTGCCTAAAGAAATCCATTTATGGATTAAAGCAAGCCTCTAGACAGTGGTATTTAAAGTTAAATCAAACAATTAAAAGTTTTGGATTTAAAGAAAATATTGAGGATAACTACATTTATGCAAAGTTTAAAAATGGGAAATATATTTTCCTAATCTTGTATGTGGATGATATCCTGCTTGCTAGCAGTGATGTTAGTCTACTACAAGAAACAAAAAAGTTCTTATCCTCAAATTTTGACGTTACAGATCTTGGTGAAGCATCATATGTTTTGGGCATAGAAATTCACCGAGATAGGAACAATGGAGTCTTAGGACTATCGCAAAAGGCATATTTAGAAATTCTCTTAAAATGTATAATATGCATGCGAGTAAAGCCACACCTGCTTCTATAGTTAAGGGCGGGAAATTCCAATATCCCAAGAACCAGTACGAGATCGATAAAATGAAAGCAGTACCATATGCTTTGACAGTTGGCAGCTTACAGTATGCACTAGTGTGCACTCGCCCTGACTTAGCCTTTATCACCGGGGTACTTGGTAGATATCAAGAGAATCCATGCATAGAGCATTGGAAGATGGTAAAGAAAGCATTGTGTTATACGCAAGGCACGAAGGACTACATGCTAATATACAGGAGAAGTGATTCCCTAGAGATAAAAGGATATTCAGACACAGATTTTGCGCGGGACAAAGATGATAGAAAATCCACGTCAGGATACGTATTCACCCTCGCTGGGGGAGCTATTTCGTGGAAGAGCTCCAAACAGTCTATAGTTGCATCATCCATGATGTATGCAGAATTCATAGCATGCTTCGAAGCCATGGGGCAGGCGATATGGCTAAAGAAATTTATACCCGACTTGAAAGTGGTAGATTGTATTCACAAACCACTAAAGATGTACTATGACAACCAATCCGAAGTATTCTATGCTCACAACAACAAGTCAAGTAATGCTGCCAAAATAATAGAGATAAAGTATTATGTTGTGAAAGGTAAAATCCAGGATCAAACTATAAGTCTCGAGCATATAAGGACACAGAATATGCTTGCGGATCCGCTAACGAAAGGATTACCACTCAATGTGTTCAAGGAACACTTAGCCGGCATGGGTTTAAGGGAAAGCCTTATGATTCCTGGATAGGCCTAAAAGGAACAAAATTTGTTTCTAAACAAAATGTATGTTGTAGCTGTATGATTCTATTGGCAATTAAGTTGTGACGATGAAACATGCTCTATGTATCAATATGTGATGAAACAAATAAACTAGAAAGTATAAGGTTAAAAGTAAAAGTTGAGATCAAGGGGGAGAATGTTAGGTTGATCTCTCCCGTGTGGGCCCAACGGCCCACCGGACACCTGATCTGCGCCCTGATCGGGGGCGCCCAACCGCAATATGGTTGACGGGCCCCTGTCACGCAGCGCTACGTAAAGAGGTTGGGGCTGGCGGCACGTAGTACGAGGTTCACCGCGTTGCCAAGCTCCCCACCGAAACACCCGAGCCGATCTAGGTCTTGCGCTGAAAGTGACGGGAAGCTCCGGCGCCGCCACTGCCCACACATCGCCACCGCCACCACCTCGCCCACTCTCCGCCATCACCGTGCGCCACAGCACCACGGCGGCCTCCGGCTCGAGTTCATCAACTGCTGGAGAAGATAGGTTTACCGGAAATCCTACCCTACACGATCCCATGGATCTATCAGAGACAAGTGCACTTGTTGCTAGAATAGCGGCTAGATATGGGACTAGATGCGAGGAAGCAACGTCTTCTTCTTTAGACTCGAAGAAGAAAGAAGTACGCAAGATCGAGCCTTCGCAGATCAGCAATGAATGCAACGAGAAGGCACTAATCCAACTTACGGAGCAGTTATGGAAGTTGGATATCTTTCAAAATGTCTTCTTGTGGTTCTTGTTTTCTTTGATTTTGCTATTCTAGTTAAGATTTGGTGATGTGCTTCCATGTATCAAAAATCAATGATGAAAAGATGTGTTTGCAAAAAAAATAAAAAAATCATGCAAATGGGATGCGGCCGAAATGCGGCCATGCGTCAGCGCATCCACAAATCCGGACGGGCACGGCCCCATTGTCACTCTCAAACGGACGAAATCTGGATAAATCGGACGTCCGTTTAGGGTGGCGCGTTGGAGTTGGCCTTAGCACAGCAATCGTTGTTCCTCACTTCAGTTGCAATAGAAGTCGATCGCGAAGGTGCTTTCGTTTCTGACCAACTCGTCAGCTGCATGTAAAAAAAAAACTCGTAAGGTGACCCGTTCGATCTATACGTCAATGATCCGCTCGGCGGTTGGCCCCAATGATTTGCCTCTTGTAAGCACTCCTGGTTCGCCAAATTGGCTCCAGCAGCATCAACACTTTTGAACAAATCAACACACCCCAGATAGATCTAAAGTAAGCTCCTGGTCGCCTTATCCTACGAGGCTACGACCACTTTAAGGTGCAGACTTGCCCCAAATAAACGGACGCGCATTTTTGCGACATGGTGGCATGCCATGCCGAAATCTCCACATGGGCATTGCAATCACTACTTAATGTAGGGCCGTGCATAATTCCTTACGCATTATTAGCCGTTGCACGGGAATACGTCACAGTATACCTCACATGAGTGGACCAGACAACATTTATGTACGTACGATTACCAGCTTGTCATGTAGCGCTGCCCATGTGGAAAAGTAGAAGATAGGAAAATGGTCTTCAGCGGACACAAAAGTACAGAAGTTAGCATTTAAAACACGATTAGATCCTTTGGTTTTTTGGTACGTGCTTGACTCGATTACTTCCATGTCTTTAGTTGCTCTTTGTTATTAGCAGATTAGCTAGTCCGGGGTGTCGGTAGAGACTGACGCTCCATGGTTGAGCATGTTGACTCAGAGGGTGTTTGGATCCAAAGGACTATTTTTAGTTTGACTAAAAATAGTCTTTTTTAGAGGCTAAAGTTTCAAGCACGCCTCACTAAAGAGAGGCTAGGACTAGTCTAGAGGCTAGGACTAGTCTAGAGGCTAAAAATTTTTAGTCGGAGGAAACCTACTAAAATATGGACTAGTCCTCTCTCTCGTCATTTAACTCCTCTCCTTTAACACATGCGAGTTTTGGATTGGAGGGTTTGATGGTTAATAAATGCTCATTAACTTGATTTTAGTCTCTTTAGTATTTGGATCCAAGCATGGGTGAGGTTAGCAAGTTTTAGTCTCACTACTTTTAGTCATGGGACTAAAACGTATCCAAGCACCCTCTCAGAGATGGAATTTGCGTAGAGATGCCTGGGACAACACATGGTTCTCAACACCAGACTCGCAGCAGTTGAGAATCCAATGTGGCTTGAATGCCTGCATTCTCATTTAGTACAACGGCCCAGATGACCAATTAATCGAATGCTGGCAGCATGTGGGATATTTATGGCTGTTGTTTTGTGTTGGACATATGTTATTTATAGGAGTACTATGCTTATTGCTGTTTGATGTGTTGTTGTTTGGTGTGAGAAGATGATCTTTATCATGAGAATCGCATGGCTCCGGGTTGTGGCAAACACAAAAGTAACTCTAATGCTAACGCATAACAACAACACATCAATCTTAATTATTGCTAGACGATACGTGTGAAGCATAACACCACATACTGGAAGATGACTCGGAGATGGAAGTTGCGTAGAGCGGCCTGGGACATGGATGAACACATGGTTCTCAACTTCTGCGAGTCTATGGTTGTAAGAAAGAGCGCGAGCGAACGCGGAGGAGAAGAGTTGGGAAGCCGAAACAAGAAGGCTAATTGTGTTTAAGATCAAGTATAACAAGGTGATATAAGCAGGCTATAAGGATTTAAATATTTTGTTTTTGCTAAGTTGGAAGAGAGAGAAGAAAACAGAGTTATAGATTAACAGCCGGCTATAGCACGGGCTCCAAGAAGCATTAGAAGCATTGTGAGAGTGAAAAATGAGCCATATGGTACTATTAGTACTAACTCCCTTCCAGTTTATAGTGTGTATCTCAAAGTTTTTGTTTTTCCGTTTATAAGTCACATTTATATTGGCTATATATGACATTGCAACATGCTATAGCCAGCACTTGGCTATATTATTAGTCATGCTCTAAGGGAAGGAGATGAGCGTGTTGTAGATAGCCATTATGACCGACCCACCAATCAACGTGTGTAGGGAGTCTCGTTTTGTTGCATGTGACTGTCCCATGGGCAGGTATTTGAGTGGTCAGATAGAATACACAAACAATACAACATCGATTCGGTGTAGAGATTTCATTATACATGCTTGTTGTATTAAAATGCACGAATCATGTGGGAGCGGACACGTGCGACTACATCCTTGTGTGGCATCATGTGCATTTCTGATTTATTCCCAAATTTTTTTTAGACTAAACACACTCCACTATATTGATCATAAATAACGTTCATAGAGATACATTGAATATCCAGGGGCTGAAGAAGCCAAAGATGGCGCCCTTTACAAAGATCAAGAGCGAATTTAGTGAGGCTATTGGCCTCCATATTTGAATTCCATCTCTCGAAGAAAAAAGAACAAGCTTGGAACTCGGCGGCACATAGTGTAATTTCTCCGATGATACTTGCGTAAATCCCACCACCGGATCCAGATTCGCTGACTTAGCCACAGCAAGTCCCCGCTGACTTTGTCGTAGGATCAAGAATCGAAGGTTGAGATTCGTCAAATCACTATTCTCAAACACTATTCACATAAACCACTGTTCACTGTTGACCACACTATAGCACCGGTCTAGTCCGCCGCTTTTCAACCCGACGGACAAGACTGGGCAAAGGTAGCGGTACTGTAGCGTCGCTACCTGTCACGGCAAGTCAGCGAAGCTGAACCGCCCACCACCACCACCTCCACCACCTCAGAGTTGATACTCGTGATTTATCCCAAATAAACAACTTATAATGAATGTACGGGTAGATCCATGCATGTCGGCCTGCCAGCGCCAGACTGCATGTAACTTGAGATTGTGCCCATCTTTTCAGCAGGATACAGCCACCTACCAGTGTGCATGCGTGTCAAGCAAAGCCTAGCTATAGGTACTGCCACTGCTCCAATCCAAAAGAGAAAACTGCAAGAAGTGGCCGGAGCCAGCCCGACATCTCCTGCGTCTGCATGCCTCCAGCAGTGGGGGAGGGGAGGAGTGATGTCTCGAATCATGGACGCAGGCAGGTAAAACGAGTCCATCGCCGCGAGTAAAGAATTCGGGGTCGAGCGGACGCTAGGAGGCCACATCGCCGGAGCGCTTAAACAAACGCGACGGCCGGCCGAGGCGGCGGTTTGGTGGCCAAAATCTTGCGCGAGAATCCCGTCTCTCTTGGCACGGGATTTGCGAGATTTTTTTTTTCATGTTTGTTAAGTATATAAGCTGTGCATATCTGTGTATTGGTTCCATCTTCTAATTTTTTATATAATTAAGGTCTTGGCTCATCTTTGTACATCATATACGTGTCTTTGCACATTAACAATACATCGTGCAATTCGTACAACATGCCTGGTATGAGTTTTCCGGGTTCAACCCTAGCTTCCGCCACGCTGCCGTTGCCGCCGCCGCCAGCGTGTCTTCCCGCACCCGCCGCCGTCGCTCCCCTTCTCCCCCTGCCGCCGCGCTCCCCCAACCCGTGCCGCTGCCTCCACCTCCCTGCCGCCGTGCTACCCTAAACTAACCCGAGTGTCGCCGCCTACCCAGCTGCTACCCCGCCCCCGCTTCCTAGCTGCTGCCTGCCCTCCCCACCGCTCGCCCGCACCTTCTCCCGAGCGCCACCACTAGCCCGCGCCAATCCGCCGCTGTAGCTGACCCGCTGCCGCCACCCGACCGTAAACCCTAACCCGCGCGCCACCCCGAGCCGACCCTAGCCGCCATGTCGTCCGTCACTTCCTCCGCGTCCACCAACTCCAACCCGTTCGCCGACGCCAACCCTCCCGACGTCAACGACATCCAGAACTTGAACATCTACGAGTGGGTGCCGGTTTGTCTCTCGCAGACGGACTCCTCCTACTACACGTGGAAGATGCATTTCTCCCTTGTGTTCCGGGAGTACCACCACGTCGACCACGTGGACGGCACCGTCGACTCCAGCCTCGTCTCCGAGTTCCATGACTGGTCCACTATCGACACGACGATCATCCGATGGTTCTTCCTCATCATCTCGCCAGACCTCTTTCAGACGGTCGTGCAGGACGGCCATGACACCTGCGCCGTGTGGACCAAGCTGAACGGGCTCTTCACCGACAACCGGCTCCAACCTCTTGTTCTTTTGTAGCAAGAGTTTTTTGGATGCCACCAGGACAACTCCTCCGTCGACGATTATTGTCGCCGCCTCAAGACTCTTGCTGACGAGCTCCGCGATATTGGCGCGAAGATCAATGATGACCTCCTCCTCAGCACATCCACCGCCGGGCTCAACGAGGACTTCGGCAACGCCGCGGCGAACGTCGCCCTCATCCCCAACCCATCCTTCGCCAAGTTCGTTTCGTACCTCCGTTTGGAGGAGCGGCAGATGATGCAGGTGAAGGGGCGGGCCATCCACACCGCCCTCGCCGCCGGCACCCCACGCGGCAGGCCCCGGCGCCTCCCGCTACCCCGGCCGTGCCCCAGCAGCCGCGGCCCCCAGGCGCCATCCCGCCACACTTCGTCATATTGTTAGGAGTTTCAGTTTCAGTTGTAATAAGATAGAGGATCACACTTGTCATGCATGTCGTGTTGGCAAACATGTTCGCCTTCCGTTTAATAACTCCACCATCATTGCTTCTTTTCCCTTTCAGTTGATTCATAACGATGTGGACCTCTCCGATTCCTAGTAATTCAGCCTATTTATATTGTTTGGTTATCCTTGATGATTAATCTCACTATGTGTGCACTTTTCCCTTGCGACGAAACTCGGATGCACTCTTCACTTTGACGACTTTTTACTCCTATGTCAGCACGCAATTTGGGCGTCCCATTCTTGCTCTTCAGACTGACAATGGAAAAGAGTTCGACAATCTTGCTTTGCACACTTTTCTGTCGCACCACGGCACAGTTTTTCGTCTCACATGCCCGTATACTTCACAGCAGAACGGTCGAGTCGAACTATGTGTTGTGCATATATGTGTATTGGGCCCACCTCCTAGTTCCTTGTATAATTGAGGTTATGACCCACCATTGTACATCATATATATGTCCTTTGCACATGAGCAATACATCTTGCAATTCATACATCATACACTGTTTCCTCGTCCTCCTGCAGAGCCTGGTAACGATATCCATGGAACAAAGGTTGGGTTGGTACTGACTCTTATGATTATTTATTTAATCCAACGCACGGATCAAGTAACGATATGTGCGTGTTCGTTGATGACATTTTCTGGATTATGATACTGTGGCATCTTGGATTCCTGTGGGCTGCCCTTCGCGGTTTCCTGGGATCGCATCCGGATCAGAGGACTAATTAGTAGATGCACACGATTAAGATGCCCACATATTTCATTTTACATGGTATAAAAAACAAATAGTGATTTCTCCCTTTGCCCCCTGTTTGTAATTTTAAGGCGTTGTTTGTCCTTTTTAAATTTTTCTGTCACACTTTTACCTCCTACTTGTGATGTTTTTTTTTTTTTGCGACAGAAATACTTGTATTACTCAACAATCAAGACTTTACAATCATCTTTAACAAGTTCCAAAACCTCAGAAGGACCGGATTGAATCCAGGTCATGGTTCTACCCTCCATTCTCCCGTAGCAGCTAGACAATCGCTAGCTTTATTCTGCACTCGCGACACATGAGTAATACAAGTAGATCGAAGACTGATGAGATACCTAATCTCATTAATAAGAGAAGCATAAACTGAGCGATCCTGTCCATCTGAAGTGATCATGGCCACCGCCTCCGAAGAATCCATCTCAATGGCGATGGGAAGATTCGACCTCTGAATCGACATAGAAAGACCCTCCTTGCACGCACACAGCTCCGCTTCCAGAGCATCTTTGCAAGAATACAGAACTCTGCAGGCTGAAAAAATGATGCCACCATTCGAATCCCGAAGGATCATACCTGCTCCCGCAGCTCCAGTAGAAACATAGGACCCATCTGTATTGAGTTTAACCTAGTCCGGTCTTGGTTTAGACCATCTGAGCGCTGGAGATGTCACTCTTGCCGGCGTAGACGAAGAGCCAAGCACCATAGTAGACTTGCCCTTAATTGGATCCATGTTCGAGTTCAGTTTGATCGCCACTAGGGATTCCAAATAGCTTTGCAAGAAACGAACCGATGCCTCTAAAGGTGGGGCTGGTTTTTGATGTACTAATTCATTCCGGACAAACCAGCTACGCCAGAAAGGTCATCATTATCATGCATTGCACAAGTTCACTTAATTGTGAAAGGGCAATCAACAACCACTCCTTCCCACTATTAAGCAGCTTATCAATACTAGGTAACCTCCATACCTTGGCCATCTCTTGATACAAATCTCGCCCGAACTGGCATCGCACAAAGGGATGGAAATTGTCTTCCTCCTCAATACCACAAACTGGGCAGATACTGGACACTTCTAAACCAATTTTGTGTTTGTTTCTCCATGTGGGAAGACCGTCCGTTGCTACTCTCCAAGCAAAGTTTTTGACGGTAGGGGGCGCCACATTCTTCCATATGTATGACCAGCACGATCTACTCCCATCAGGAGAAGAACTAGAAGAAGTCGCCCTTTCTCTTTGTGTTTCGTCAAACGCCAACATATAAGCATTCTTTACTGTAAACACACCCAGCTTATTGGGTCCCCATGCAATAACATCATCAACCTGCCTTGGTGAAGCTCTGATTTTTAGGATCTCGTCAACATCCGCGGCAAGAAAGTACTGAGCCAATAATTGCCCCTTCCATGACCCATTATCGTTTAGGAAATCAGAGACATAACGGAAGCGACATCTCCCTTGCAACGAGATGGGCTTATATGAGTGAGGCCTCGGGATCCAGTTGTCACGCCATACTTGTATACTCCTCCCGTTGCCCACACGCCAAACCAAACCCTTCTTTAACAAGTCCAAACCATGACTGATAGCCTGCCAGGAAGAGGATGCATTTCCTGTGAAGACCGTATCCTCAAGTTTACCCTCTGGATAGTACCTTGCTTTCAAAACTTGCGCACACAAACTATCCGGTCTAGATATCAATCTCCATGCCTGCCGAGCCAAAAGTGCTTGGTTAAACAGGCGGAAATCACGAAAACCAGCACCCCCTCGGTCCTTTAGTTGCATGAGATGATCTCATCCCCTCCAGTGGACCTTCCTCTTTCCTTTGGCCGAGCCCCAATAAAAATTCCTGACCATTCTGGTAAGATCATCACAAACTGAAAATGGCAATTTAAACACTCCCATGATATAAGTTGGCAGCGCCTGTGCAACAGATTTCACTAGTACCTCTCTCCCGGGCTGGGCGAGTTGTCCATCTCCCCACTGAATCAGACGTTTTGTCAGACTTGTTTGGAGATTTTGAAACTTCCCCTTAGACATGCGTCCCTCAGGAGTAGGCAGTCCCAAATACTTCTCCTCGAAAACAAGACTTTGGACTTGCAGCACTTGCCGAACCTCCTCTTGAACTATGCTCGGACAAGAAGCACCAAAGAACATGGAACATTTATTATAATTAAGACTTTGCCCAGTGGCTGCACCATACATGGTTAATGCATCCATGATGTTCTCTTCCTGGCCCCTGTTTGCTTCGAAGAACAATAAGGTGTCATCAGCGAATAATAAGTGGGATATACCTGGTGCTCGCCGGCAGACTCTCACCGGGGAGATAAGACCATTAGCCACTCTGTTTTTCAGTATAGCAGAAAGACCATCTGCAACAAACAGGAATAGGAATGGTGAAAGGGGATCACCTTGCCGAAGCCCACGCGTCGGTGCAAATGAATCCAAGAGAGTTCCATTTAATTTGACAGAATATCTCACTGATGTGACACAAGTCATTATCCAGTCAATCCATCGGTGAGAGAACCCCAGCTTTTGCATCACTTGCTTCAAGAAATCCCAGTCCACTCTATCGTATGCTTTGGAGAGATCAAGCTTATAAGCACAAAGGCTCTTGGTGGGATCCTTTTCCTGCTTAATGTAGTGTAAACACTCGAAGGCAATCAGCGCATTATCTGTAATCATCCTCCCAGGGATAAAAGCACTCTGTTCAACAGAAATTAGATTGTCCAAAAGAGGACGGAGTCTGTTTACCAAGCACTTGGATATGACCTTATATATAACATTGCACAAGCTAATTGGTCTATACTCGGCCAACTTTGTTGGGTTGGCAATTTTCGGTATTAGGACAATTGTTGTGGAGTTGACTCCCTCTGGCATCAACCCCGTGCAGAAGAAGTCCTTAACAGCCGCGATCACACTGTTCTTGAGAGTCGCCCAATTCTTCTGAAAGAATCTAGCTGGATAGCCGTCAGGCCCCGGCGCCTTCAATGGCCCTATCTGAAAGAGTGCATCTGATATTTCTTTATCAGTGAACGGAGCACACAACTTGATATTATCCTCCTCTGTGACCAGGACCTCAAAGAGATCAACCACGTTACCAGCGTCAAGGTTAGCATCAGCTGTATAAATACCACGGAAGTACTCATTCGCTAAGTTACCCATAGAAGCCAGATCTGAATGAATCACCCCAATACTATCAGTTAACTGCCTGATCTTATTCTTCCGCGCCCTCCACACGGCCTTACTATGGAAGAACTTTGTGTTGCGATCACCCTCCTTCAGCCATGATATTATCGATCTCTGAAGCCAGATCATCTCCTCCTGGTACAAAAGCTTGTTCATTCTATCTGTTACTTTCCTTATTTCTTGCCTATCCGCATTCATATGCATGAGCTCCTCAAGCTGCGTATGAGATTTAGCCAATTCCTTTGTTATATTTCCGAACTTCCTGCTCCAAGAGCCCAAGGACACCATCGTCTTGGTTAGAGCCACTCTTAGCTGCTCCAAAGTTTGAACGTTTCCAACAGATTCCCATGCATTCTTGATGACCTTCGGTAATGTCGAGTCCCTCTCCCAGAATATCTCGTACCTACGCTGTTTGGGCTTAGTCGGGCCGACGTCCGCCTCGCCTTTGAGCAGTACCACCACATGATCCGAACAGGGACTAATAATATGTTGAACAGAGGCAAATGAGAATAGATTCCTCCATCCACTCGTGGCGACTGCTCTGTCGAGCCTTACTCTGACATTACTCACCCCACTTCTCTTATTGTCATAGGTGAAAGGGACACCCGAAAAACCCAAGTCTACCAGACCGCAAACTTCAAGCATATCCCTGAAAGATATCATCTGTGCTTCCGGCCTTGGTGTTGCTGAGAAGTGCTCAAAATTCCACATTGCTTCATTAAAATCCCCTATTACCAACCACGGGAGATCGTTTACTGTTTTCAAATTCTGCAGTTTTGTCCACATGATATGCCGGTTCTCCACCCGCGGTTCACCATACACGAACGTAATTCTCCCTGCGCCTTCATGCATACAGACTAGAGCATCCACATGACGATCATCTTTGCCAAGGACATCTACCACACAGTTTTCATGCCAGTATACAGCTAAGCCACCGCTCATACCAGAGCTATCAACACCACAAAAGCCTTTAAGACCCAACCTGCCTCTCAACCTCTTCATCTTCGCTTCCTTCTGTCTCGTCTCATACTTGTGATGTTGTGGCAAGGTTTATCCCGTCACCCATTTTTACCCATGATTCTGATACGCTAAGCCTATATGACAGTTCAATGTGGCGAGTGAGTCGGAAGCACGATCAATCTAATGTATTTCTTGTACCCCACTAGCAAACCCGCTTCCGCCCGTATGGCAACCTGGAACCCATTTTCAACCCAGGCAACCGAGCTCGATTGACTTCACCACTCGGTTGATATGAATAAGCTAGACCAGCTCGCTCGCCTACTCATTCCCTCGAAGCCATGAGTATGGGCAGGAGACAATCCAGAGAACTAACAACTACGGAGCAGTGCAGAAGAGAAGGGTCTCACTAGCAGCGATCACTTACATTTGTTGAGGGGACCAGTGACGCCGGCGGTGCATGCCCAGTGGCGCAACTGCTGATGAAATTCGCGCCAACTACGGTCATGACGGATGATGGCTGTGTCTTTGATGTCGTTTCCTTGTCCAGGCATCATCGTTGCAGTTTGCGTTATCAGGCTTGGGATGCTCTGCGAGAAACCCTAGATCTGGGTCTCCCGCATCAGATGATTATGGCATTCTCAATATCGCTTTCCCTCATGGGGGCATCGTTTTGGAGCAACTGATGGCTAGAGGTGACAAGAGGAGGAGCGGTGTATATCTACCGCAAGGTCGACGGCGCATCAGGGCGACATGGCGCTGCGGAGTTTCGGCGATGGGCGCATGTGGATGGACACGCGCAGGATGGTGGCGTTGTCTGACGCCGTGGTGGCGTCAACAGTAGACCTGGCAAGATTGGTGCATCAGTACCTGCACTGGAGATGGATCAGTGGTTGACGGTGGCGTCGGCCTCTGAGATTGCACCAGACCGATGTGTGACCCAGTCCCGTTATTGTGGCTTGGTTGGGGCATCCGGCTTTAGATGTTAGGCTTTGGTGCAATGTCTGTTTGCTATTAGACTCGGAGATTTGGCACCCCTTTTGAGTAGCGACATGTGTGTTGCCTAGATGGTGGCTTCAGGCATGCTGATGTATTATTTTATAAGGTCTTTGTGAATAATTAACAAAATGGTTGTATGCATCGTTCAGATGCAAAGGCCGGGGTTATATCCTTGTTTTAAAAAAAACATGTTGTCGATACTGATTTGGGATATGTTTCATTTTCTCCCAAGCTTTCCCTATCAGATGGTATATTTTTTTTGTCGGAATTAACAAATATTTGGCTAGCCAAAATATTGGTTGAGTTAATAGTTGCTCATGAGTTTGATCAATGCTGGCAAGAAAATGAACTAATGTGGGCAAAGAGTCATTGGCATACCTAAGAAATGACAACGATCTAAACCTACTCCAACATTCTGGTCATGACAAAAAAGATTGTATGGTGAGATTTTTTTTGAGAAGGGGAATATATTCATTACAACCAGCCTCTACAGCAAAAAGATGCTTAAAAGCATTCAGGATGCACATAGCCAAAAAAAGATAAAAGAAACGAGAAAAATATCCGCCACGATGATCAATCAGCAGTAGTAGCAGCACTCTAACCACCACCAAAGACAGCACCCGAACTACAAATGAGGTTCTCCAAAAGCAACGCCTCCTGGAAGGAAACAAAGCATAAGCGTTGTCCTTGTTTGATCAAAGATCTTATGTTTTCACCCCGAAGAAAGACCGTGTTCGCAAAACAATGCCTTCAATAAGGCCACTAACAGGCACAACCAATAAAGGCCAGACCTTGGGTTTTCACCCTTGAAATCACAACTCGATACTCAGAGGAGCACCACCAACAAAGAAGTCATCCAATGTTGTCGCCCCACTTGCCGAGGCTACTACCACAAGTCGCATACCACCAGGCTCACAGGAACTCGTGTCTCGTCTGGACATGAATATATCCCGCAAGGCAAGTCTGAACAATCGCCTATGAAGCCAAGTCTTCATCGCACCCAAGACCCCGCCTTCGCTACTTGCAGGTCCTTCAATCATGCCATGGCATTCTTCGCATGTGTTGATCCCTTGAAAATCTTGGTGCAGACATGTCCCAAGGTGTCAACAAAAACAGAGCTTCGCGATACGCTGGTGCAGCTGGTTATGCTAATGTTGCGAGTACACACGGCCGACCCCTATCCAATCAAAGCTTCCAAAGAGCGCCATATGCGTCGAACTCGCCGATGGACAGATTGAAGGTCCCAGGTTCTCAATTGCATGAGCTTGTGAGCAACGAGACCGAGCAAGGGAAACCATCTGACGACGGGAACAACATGCCCGTTTGGAATTTAAGCCGGCCCAACAACCTCACCACACCAGATCTAGGAAGGCGGTGAGCACCTCAGGCGGCCTGCCTAGGCCAGGTGAGGTAGACACCGGTGACTGGCCTTGCCTTCACCATGAGGTGTTGTGTGCATCCCAACCGGTGCGACCCCGAAGTAGGACGAAAATCCATCATAGACCCCAAATTGTTGGTCATTATCCAAATATACACTAGGCTTTGATTACTGAACCATCTTTCCACCCTATGGAGAGCATAAACCAACACGGTGAAACAACATCTTTTTCCACATCGGAAAATCCATAATCCTAAGCAGGGCTTGAGCAAAAAGAGGAGAGAGGAGTGGGGTATCGATGTGGACTGTATAAAGCTAAATGAGCAGACGCAGACGAAGATGGGGAGAAAACACAAAACTACTTATGAGTTGGCATATACGACTTACTCACCACATCAGACTTTTTTTAGAAAAGGGGGAAGACCTCCAGCCTCTGCATCTGGGTGATGCATGCAACCACTTTATTAATGATTCACATATACCTTAGAAAGTAATACATCTACTTCTAAAGCTACTCCTATTCACTTGATGAAGGAGTGACGATAGTCCGAGCCGAATACCAAACAGTCCTTGTACCATAGACTAACACCTAAAACCGGAGGCCCCAACCAAGCCACATTGCGGGTTCTGGGGCACACACCAGTCCAGCGCACTCTCGGAGGCCGCCGCCACCGTCTTACACCGATCCATCTTCAGAGTTGTACTGATGCATCAACCTTGCCAGGTCTAGCTGTTGTCGACGCCACCATGACACTAGACAACGACATCATCTTGCGCTCGCCCATCATCACACGCCCACTGCGGAGACCCCGCTGCTCCATGCCACCGGGACCCGTCGTTGTGGATGTGCCAGATGCCATGCTGCTCCTCCCTCGCGAACACCACCTGCTGCCACTGCTTCCATCCCCTCCGCCTGTAGTTCTTCAAACATGCACCCGAACACTCCAGGCGGCGCCTCCAAGAAGGGCACGACACACGCGGTGCTGCCGCCTCCCTATCTGAGGACATTTTTGGTCTTCACCTGTGCATGGGGTCGGGGTGGAGGGCAGGGACCTCGATGACCACTGCAAGGAGGAGAACGGCGACCTTGGTCGCCGCCATCATTGGGATGACCGAGTCATCCAAAGTTTCCTCCGGTCCGATGTCACCTGTACCTGCCCCCGCGAATGCATCGAGGCCGATGGCCGAGATCGCAAGCCACCAAGTGTAGTGGGAGAGAGCCTGCAGCGGGGAGGAGATCCACCGGCAACTCATCGCCCATGCGGTCAAGGCATTGTTCATCGACCATCGACGAGTGCCGCCAGTCGAGGGCACCGTCGCCATGCCTATCGGGGCCGCCGCCCCAGGTCCAGATTCCTCCGCGGTGATCGGTGCGACGAGATCCGCCGCCGCGCGACACACGCCGTTGCCCAAGCCGGAAGACCCACACGTCGTTGCCCAAGCCGGAAGACCCACACCCCATTGGTTTGGGCACCCGTGCATCATCGCAAGCCTGCCGCCGCCGGGAATCCGGGCGCCATTGGGAGAGCCGCACCCCGCGGATCTTGGCGCCTGCGGCATCCGCTGATCCGGGGGAGGGAGGAGAGGCCCTCCACCGCCGCCATCGTACGCACGGGCTTTGCTTGGCGCCGACCACCGGTGGCAGCGGAGGGCAATTTAGCGGTGGGGGAGGACTAGGCAGCAGCGGCTAAGACCTTGTCTGTCGCCCGCGAGGGAGGAGACGCGAGAGGCAGTCATGAGAGGTACTTCGTAGATAGTAACCACCAACTGATGGGTGGATCGTTCCTATCCGAATTGCGGGAAATTATTAAAAAGTCTAAACCCTTTTTCGGGTAAAAGGTGTAAACATGGACAAATCTTAGCATTGAGTCACAAATTAGGGGTAAAATGCTGCAAAAAATGAATGAGCAAACACCATACTATGATCACGAACACGGAATGAAAAGTGGAATTTTCTCTTCCAAATATTATTTGAGAAACAAGTACTTGAATTTTGGTAAAACAAAGAAGGAGAGAGCGAGGGAGGGAGATAGGGAGAGAGGGGGAGAGAGATAGAGCATATCTGGCCTTTTCTAAAATAAAAGGCATGGTTTGAAGTTCGAATGAAATTATGGACGTAAAAATGCATTTGGTGCAAATACAACAAGGAAAATGCTAACCAGCTAATGTTAGTTTTTTATGATCTCCAGCGAACATAGTCCTCACCATTGCTTGGGATAAAGCAGGCAAGGACAAACATGTCCTCTCTAGGAATTATTCACTACAAGAACACATTGTTGCAGAAGCAATCTAGATCATCTCCCCCGTCTTTCCTTCTCTCAATCATATCCCTATTTTCTCCCGATGACATTTCTCGCACATGTCGCCCATCTCTCTCGCACTTCCTCCTACTGCTCGCTGGTGCAGTGGCACCGCCTATGGAGCCCCTCCTGCGACAAGCATATTCCCGATAGTGTCGGTGTACGTCACGGTGAAGTAGAAGCGCTGCCCTGCTACCTCTGACCTGGGATGGTAACCCGTTGGCCTCCTCATTTGAGCACCCTTTCTGCTTCCTTGTGGTAATGAAGGCCGGCAGGTACCTCTACTCCCTGGCGATGCTCCTCCTCACCTGCTTTCCTGCTCCTCTACACCCCATAGGCCGCCACCAAGCTCGGGATGTGGGGCGGCATGAGATTCAGCCATGGCTCGCACGGAGGTCGTGGGACCTTGCGTGATGCGCATGGCCGGCCTCGTTGAATATGTGCGGTGTCTGGCTAGGAAAACGACGGGTGTGACAGAGGAGGAGCCGTGAGACGGGTAGAAAAGAGGAAGGAAGCGTTGGAGGGTAGCATGCCTCACTGGCGGCTGGGAACCGCAATTTTCTATTGGAAATATGCCCTATAGGCAATAATATTTGAATTGTTTCTTTTTTATGTTTATAACTAAGTGTTTATATTCTATGCTATTACTGCTATGATTATTGAGTATATTATTCGAAGGAAAGCTCATAAGCACGTGTAGAATGATCATATGCATTTGTTTAATGTAATGAGGATGCCGACAACATTGAGAGTATGATGTTATAATAATGATCATTTTTGAATTGATCCAAGTTATTTATTATACTTAAATATTTTATCATCGCAAGTCTACAGTAATAACATGGAGAGTTCTTCTATGCCTAGCTCCTTAGACGATGAGAGTATTGAGTCAATTCATATTGGACGATACACTTTGGGGTCGCTCCAACGTCATCTGTAACACGGTGATCATAACGACAACTTACAGATTTATCGGAAAGTATGACAAGAGGTGATACGTCTCCAACGTATCTATAATTTTTTATTGTTCCATGCTATTATATTATCTATTTTGGATGTTTTATATGCATTAATATGCTATTTTGTATTATTTTTGGGACTAACTTATTAACCCAGTGCTCATTGCCAGTTTCTGTTTTTCCTTGTTTTTGACTTTTTTAGAAAAGGAATATCAAACGGAGTCCAAATGGAATAAAACTTTATGATGATTTTTCTTGGACTAGAAGACACCTACATGACTTGGAGAGAGGGCCATAGGAGTCACAAGGAGGCCACAAGCCTCTGCGGTGCGCCCCAGGGGGGCGGCCCCTAGGCTTGTGGGCCCCTTAGAGGTCCTCTAACCCTCATTCCACCTCTATATATTCTCAAATATTCCCCAAACATCAAAAGCGTCCACAAAAATACTTTTCCACCGCCGCAAGCCTCTTTTCCCATGAGATCCCATCTTGGGGACTTTTCCGGCGATCTGCCAGAGGGGGATTCAATCACGGAGGGCCTCTACATCAACCTTGCTGCCCTACCGATGATGTGTGAGTAGTTTACCACTACGGGTCGATAGCTAGTAGCTAGATGGGTTCTTCTCTCTCTTTGATCTTCAATACAAAGATCTCCTCGATATTCTTGGAGTTCTATGCGATGTAATCTTCTTTTGTGGTGTGTTTGTTGAGATCCGATGAATTGTGGATTTATGATCAGATTATCTATGAATATTATTTGAGTCTCCTCAGAATTCTTATATGCATGATTTGATAGCTTTGTATTTCAGTCCGATCTATCGATTTAGTTTGGCCAACTAGATTGGTTTTTCTTGTAATGGGAGAGGTGCTTTGTGATGGGTTCAATCTTGTGGTGTCCTCACCCAGTGACATACACTACTAGGAAAAAGCCTAGCAGTAGCGCGGGTTATATGCTTATCAGTAGCGCGGGCAGCCGCGCTACTGATATGGTGCTACAGCTAATGCTTATCAGTAGCATGGTCTGACCAGCGCTACTGCTAACTAGGGATAGCAGCAGCATTGTCTGAAACAGGCGCTGCTGATAATAGCTGCAGCGCCCTTATGAGAAGAGCGCTACTGCTAATAGCTCGCTGCTGCTAATGCCATACCCCGCGCTACTGTTATTAGTTTTTAGAATATTTTTCTGCTCCACATTTTGTGCTGCGGAATTTTGGTTTGGGCTTTATACAATAATCTCTAGCATATCATACACATACAAATGTAATCATAGCATATACATAGCGATACAAGGTGGTCATCATTATAATCATCATCCAACAGGAAGTGGTCTCTCGTCATCATTTTGAAAATAGCGATACAAGTCTCGAATACTTGCAACTACATCGCCATCCATTTAAACAATGATATATGCGAGAAGAGCTATCACTATGAGTGAGAGCGGAACTATGCAGTACATGAGGTGGCAGTTACGAGTCCTCTCTCGCGCTAGCGTGAACCTCAAGTAACTAGCTTCTGCTTCCTGTCTGCTTTTGAAGCCTTTATGGCTGGCGCCCGAGACCCCATTCACTTGTGCCTGACACTCAGAAAACTTGTTGTACACCCCCAGAACCTTCCCTTTGTACACGACATAGCACTGCGACCTCGTCATCAAGAAGCTAGGTACCTGTTAGAGATGCATCTTCATCAAGAGAATGTACAATCATATGCAAAATATACTAGAGCAACACGAAAAAGAAAGGGTTACCAACTGATGCAACATACATCATGCAAACTAATTACCTAGAGGTACACAGGTCATCGTACCCAAACTAACAAAGTAGCGTTACGCAAGTTCGGAAGGGATCGTGGACATCACAAAGTTTCATCGCTACAGAAAGTATACAAGTTCAACCGACACATGTCATCATCATCGGCATCGTAAATCACTAGAAGTTCCATCCTTCCATATCATCGAGGATCGACCCTAGCTTCTTGAATAGCGTGAGGTCATGACATTGCATGCCTATGCGAGTTCAGACGTCAGCTCGTGATATAGGGTCGTGGTGGAACATCCCCTTCTCATCGAGGACTTCTTTCATGATGATCGTCGCAATGTCCCTTTGGATGTGAAAGAAGTCATCTATAAGTTTACAATCTGCTTCTCCATGAGATTCTACCCACTTATGGATATGATCATCATTTCTGTTTGTGATGCAAAGCTTTTGGTGATCCGTGCTGAACTCAATCATGAGATGGAGGATGTAGAATCCATCTTTCTTGCTTGGTTTTGAGACATGGATGCAGCAGAAGTTAGTTTTATGCGCGAAACCCATCTTCTTGTTCCTTTGTTTCCTGATCTGCATGTGGCCATCCCTAAAGCTGAAGCCTTGGAGAGCATCATCTAGAATATTCATTATGTGGGTGTAGTCCTTCTTCTCGTAGTTTCTGGTAGGGTCCAGATACACGGTATGGGAGACTCGCGGGTAAAGAACGATAAGGACGGCGCTCCTGTTGCTACGGGGAAAAAGACACCTCAAATTATTCTCCATATGAGCGAGAAGGAATGTTTGAAATGTACAAAAGGGTTGTCCGGAAATGACTTACTTTGGATGATAAGTTAGGAGGACAATTTCCTGGTCCTTATTCTGTACCATGAAGTTTTCGAGGTACTCCCTAGCAGTTTCTTGCTCAGAGTCCCCGAGTCTCAAGAAGGACTCGTGCATGTAGTATGGATCTGCCACACAGATTTGTGTTACTTCTTCTCTCTTCATGACGGAGCTCATATATAGCGCAAATAGGCGGACGATTGTAAAATCGAGCCGCCTTGTCAGAAACATCTCGAAGATATGGTCAAACCGCAGGAAGAACACCTCAGCGGGCCATGTGTCGACGTAGCACTTCACCTCACGCACACGAGTTGCGTATGTCGGATATCCTGGATCCTTCGAGGCTAGTAGGCTTTTCTCAGTCGACAATACATGGTTGTGCAGTCTCCTGCGATCCCCTGATAGTGCCTCCAGCGGTTTCGACGGTAGCATCGGCGCGCCCGTGACATGGAACATGGTCGTACCTTTGACGGGTACCTCATCAGAATCCACCATCTGGCTGCTATGTGCTCTGGCTTGTTTGCAGGCAGCTGAGCCTATCTTCCCCTATCTCTTCCTCTCCTTTTTCTTGGGCACACCACCGAGATCCTTCCTTAACCCATGCCCCGGTGTTGCCAGGCAAAGCACTATACGACCCCCGGCTAGTTGAGATTGTGTTGAGGCTGCATCTTCAGGTGTGTCCTGTGAGGATTTCATGAAGAGAGACTTCTTGCAATCCCTGCTAGGACGTTCCTGCCCGGGCAAATCATCCATATCCTCATCAGCATGCTGATAGCCCGATTCGTCATATGGCTGACTCATCATATCTAAGTCACCTTCATAGGTGCCTGTATTGAGGACACCCATTGGGTCCTCCGTCTGCTCCATCTCATCATCCATTCTTTGTTCTACGGGGCCGATTATATCAGCCACTATTGGACCCCTTTCATCACGTCGTCCGCCACTCTCACCCGGCACTACAGGAGCTGGTAATAGCATAGGCGGGGTGGTGGTCTCCATACATGCTTGTTGATGTGTGGTTATTGGTGTGCTCTCGGTCGTCTCCAGACGAAGAAGATTCTTCGGCCATAGTAGCACCCAACCCTTGCAGCTTCCAATCCGCAGCGGAGTCTCATCGTCCTCTCCCCCAAGTCGTACTGGAGGAGGCAAATCCTCGTGTCCCGATTTCACACTTGACAAGTTAACCTTGAAGTGCCCAGCGGGCACCGGCTGGTTGTGGAACGTGAGTTGCAAGGGCTTTGTTATCACCCCCTTTCCCACATCCACCTTCTGGCCTTTGATCAAGTAGAGAATGGTGCACGGGGTTTCGTTGGCCTGCAAACACATGTCTGCGGTGTAAAACATCCGAAAGGCAACGAAAATGGAATATTCTAGATATATATGTTGGTGCGACATGTAATTACAGTGAGGGCGTCGAGCTCAGCCAAAGACGAATGCCCGACTAGCACGCCAGAGACTGAGGACGGGCTGCTATGAGCGGGTGCGGGTGCGGGTGCGAGAGCAGGCCCGGTCTGATTATATGTTCAGATCCATTATGCTATTTAATACCCCTCTGATCTTGAGCATGATTATCATTTGTGAGTTGTTACTTTTGTTCTTGAGGTCACGGGAGAAATCTTGTTGCAAGTAATCATGTAAACTTGATATGTGTTCGATATTTTGATGATATGTATGTTGTGATTCCCTTAGTGGTGTCATGTGAATGTCAACTACATGACACTTCACCTTATTAGGGCCTAAGGGAATGCATTATGGCGTAGTTATTAGATGATGGGTTGCGAGAGCGGCAGAAGTTTAAACCCTAGTTTACGCGCTACTTCGCAAGGGGCTGATTTGGATCCAAAAGTTTAATGTTATGGTTAGATTTTATCTTAATACTTTTCTCATAGTTGCGGATGCTTGTGAGGGGGTTAATCATAAGGACGTTTGTTCAATTAATAAAAACACCTAAGAACCGGTCCACCTACATATCAAATTATCAAAGTAGCGAACACGAATCAAACCAACATGATGAAAGTGACTAGACGAAATTCCTGTGTACCCTCAAGAACACTTTGCTTATCATAAGAGACTGTTTTTCCATGTCCTTTGCCTCAAAAGGATTGGGCTACGTTGCTGCACTTTTGTTACCGTTACTGTTACTTGCTCGTTACAAATTACCTTACTATCAAACTACTTTTTACTTATAATTTCAATGCTTCCAGAGAATACCTTGCTGAAAACCACTTGTCATTTCCTTCGGCTCCTCATTGGGTCCGACACTCTTACTTATCAAAAGGACTACAATTGATCCGCTATTCTTTTGGGTCATCAAAGCTATGATTCCCTCACAAGTTGGGATGAGTCTCCGATCTTTATAATAAAAGAGGCCAGAGAATCCCAAACAAAAAATGAGACAAAATGAGAGAAGGGACAATGTTACTATCCTTTTACACACTTGTGCTTCAAAGTAGCACCATGATCTTCATGATAGAGAGTCTCCTATTTTATCACTTTCATGTACTAGTGGGAATTTTTCATTATAGAACTTGGCTTGTATATTCCAATGTTGGGCTTCCTCAAATTTCCCTACGTCTTCATGAGCAAGCAAGTTGGATGCACACCCACTTAGTTTATTTTTGAGCTTTCATACACTTATAGCTCCAGTGCATCCCTTGCATGGCAATCCCTACTCACTTGCATCGAAATCAATTGATGGGCATCTTCATAGAACATTAATTTGCCTAGTTGATGTGATACTTTCTCCTTCTTTTTGTCTTCTCCACAACTACCATATTCTATTCCACATATAGTGATATATCCATGGCTCGCGCTCATGTATTGCGTGAAAATTGAAAAAGTTTGAGAACACTAAAAGTATGAAACAATTGCTTGACTAACATGGGGGTTGTGCATGATGAAATATATTGTGTGATGAAGGTGGAGCATAGCCAGACTATATGATTTAGTAGGGATAAATTTCTTTGGCCATGTTATTTTGAGAAGACATGATTGCTTTATTAGTATGCTTCAAGTATTATTATTTTTGTGTCAATATTGAAATTTTGTTTTGAATCTTATGGATCTGAACATTCATGCCATAATAAAGAAATTGCATTGATAAATATGTTAGGTAGCATTCCACATCAAAAGTTTTGTTTTTATCATTTACCTACTCGAGGACGAGGATGAATTAAGCTTGGGGATGCTTGATACGTCTCCAACGTATATATAATTTTTTTTATTGTTCCATGCTATTATATTATCTGTTTTGGATGTTTTATATGCATTAATATGCCATTTGATATTATTTTTGGGACTAACTTATTAACCCAGTGCCCAGTGTTAGTTTTTATTTTTTCCTAGTTTTTGACTTTTTTAGAAAAGGAATATCAAACGGAGTCCAAACAAAATAAAACTTTACCATGATTTTTCTTGGACCAGAAGACACATACGTGGCTTGGAGAGAGGGTCAGAGGAGTCCCGTGGAGGCCACAAGCCCTCAGGGCACACACAGGGGGCGCCCCCTAGGCTTGTGGGCTCCTCGGAGGTTCTCTAAACCTAGTTCCACCTCTATATATTCTCAAATATTCCCCAAACATCAAAAGCGTCCACAAAAATCATTTTCCGCCACTGCAAGCCTCTGTTCCCGTGATATCCCATCTTGGGGCCTTTTTCGATGATCTGTCGGAGGGGGATTCGATCATGTAGGGCCTCCACATCAACCTTGGTGCCCTACCGATGATGTGTGAGTAGTTTACCACAGACCTGCGGGTCCATAGCTAGTAGCTAGATGGCTTCTTCTCTCTCTTTGATGTTCAATATAAAGTTCTCCTCGATGTTCTTGGAGTTCTATCCAATGTAATCTTATTTTGCAGTGTGTTTGTTGAGAACCGATGAATTGTGGGTTTATGATCAGATTATCTATGAATATTATTTGAGTCTCCTGTGAATATTTATATGCATGATTTGATAGCTATGTATTTCTCTCCAATCTATCAATTTGATTTGACCATTAAGGGTAAAAAGATGGGGTTTATATGATATTGCTTGAGATTATCCCCCTACATCATGTCATCTTGCTTAATGTGTTACTCTGTTCTCTTGAACTTAATACTCTAGATGCAGGCAGCAGTCGGTCGATGTGTGGAGTAATAGTAGTAGAATGCAGAATCGTTTCGGTCTACTTGTCATAGACGTGATGCCTATATTCATGATCATTGCCTTAGATATCGTCATAACTATGCGCTTTTCTATCAATTGCTCAATAGTAATTTGTTTACCCATCGTATGCTTTATTCAAGTGAGAAGCCTCTAGTGAAACCTATGGCCCCCAGGTCTATTTTTCATCATATATTTTCAGACCTATAAAACCAAAAACACAAAAATACCTCGCTGATTTTATTTACTTTTATTTTTGTTTTATATCTATCTCTATTAGATCTCGCTCTTGCAAGTGACCGTGAAGGGATTGACAACCCCTTTTTCGCGTGGAGTGCAAGTGTTTGTTAGTTTGTGCAGGTGCATATATTGGAGACTTGCGTGTGCCTCCTACTGGATTGATACCTAGGTTCTTAACTGAGGGAAATACTTATCTCTAGTTTGCTGCATCACCCTCTCCTCTTCAAGGGAAAAATCAACGCAAGAGTAGCACCCGTAAAAAGGAATCCATTAATAATGTTGATCAAGTCTTATTAACAAACTTCTTCCGAATGACATGAAACCGGAGAATCTTTGTATATTACTAGGTTACCTCAACGGGGATATGCATGTCCCCAACAATAAGAATTTGATATTTCTTTTTGACAGTAGAAATAGGGAATTCAAAACCTCCAATGGTAATTCCTGAGGATTTTTCAATAGAATTGATACTATTCACTTGAGGTTGTTTCTTCGAAAAGTGCACCGTATGCTCATAACCATTGACATGAAAAGTGACATTGCCTTTGTTGCAATCAATCAACCCCTGCAGTATTCAAAAAGGGTCTACCAAGGATGAACGACATACTGTCGTCCTCGGGTATATCAAGAATAACAAAGTCCGTTAAGATAGTAACATTTGCAACTACGACAGGCACATCCTCACAAATACCGATGGGTATAGCAGTTGATTTATGATCCGGTTGGTGTGAACTTATTCAAATCAAGTCTTCGATACAAAGAGAAAGGCATAACACTAACACCGGCTCCTAGATCACAAAAAGCAGTTTTAATATAGTTTCTTTTAATGGAGCATGGTATAGTTGGTATTCCTGGGTCTCCTAGTTTCTTTGGTATTCCACCCTTAAATGAAGAATTTTCAAGCATGATGGAAATTTCAGCTTCTGGTATCTTCCATTTATTTGTGACAATATCTTTCATGTACTTAGCGTAAGGCGACATTTTTAGAATATCACTCAAACAAAGGCGCAAAAAGACAGGTCTAAGCATTTCAACAAAGTGCTCAAATTTTTCTTCATCCTTATACTTTTAAGCTTTAGGAGGAAAAGGCATGAGTTTTTGAACCCATGGTTCTCTTTCTTTACCATGTTTCCTAGCAATAGAGTCTCTCTTATCATATCTTTTATTCTTAGGTTGTGGGTTATCAAGATCAACATCAGGTTCTATTTCCACATCATTACCATTATCATCAGGTTGAGCATCATGAAGATCATCATCATCATTGTTACTAGGTTCATATTCATCACTAGATTGTATTTCAGCATCAGAAATAGAAATATCATTTGGATTCTCAGGTGTGTCTATAGTAGGTTCACTAGAGGCATGCAAAGTCCTATCATCTTTATTTTTCCTTTTAGATGGACTAGGTGCATAGGTATTAATCCTATGAGAGTCTTGTTCAATTCTCTTAGGGTGACCTTCAGGATACAAGGGTTCCCGAGTCATTTTACCACCCCTAGTCATACCTCTAACAACATGATCTTTTATCTTATTATTCATCTCATTAAGCAAATCATTTTGTGACTTGATGACTTATTCTACTTGGGTTTTTATCATGAATGGATGTTTACTCACACCCTTGACATCATTAAGAGTCCTAAACATAAATCACTCAAGTGTTCAATCATATAAGCATTTCGTTTCAATTATCTGCTAACATATGCATTAAAGTTTTCTTGTTTAACAATAAAGTCATCCAATTCATGCAAGCATTGACTAGCAGATTTAGTATAAGTAATATCACCTTCATCAAGTCTATAGAGAGAATTTACCTCTACTACCTGTGTCGGGGTATCGAGACCATGTATTTCTTCAATAGGTGGTATATTCTTGACATCCTCATCTTTAATACTTTTTTCTTTCATCGATTTCTTTGCCTCTTGCATATCTTCAGGACTGAGAAATAGAATACCTCTCTTGTTCAGAGTTGGCTTAGGTGGTGGTTCAGGAAGAGTCCAATCATTATCATTCCTCAATATATTGTTCAATAGTTCTTCAGCTTGTTCAACAGATCATTCCCTAAAAACACAACCGGCACAACTATCTAGGTGGTCCCTAGAAGCATTGATTAGTCCATTAGAAAAGATATCAAATATTTCATTTTTCTTGAGAGGATGATCAGACAAAGCATTAAGTAATTGGAGAAGCCTCCCCTAGGCTTGAGGGAGATTCTCTTATTTAATTTGCACAAAGTTAAATATTTCCAGTAAAGCAGCTTGTTTCTTGTGAGTAGGAAAGTATTTTTCAGAGAAGTAATATATCATATCCATGGGACTACGCACACAACTAGGAGCAAGAGAATTAAACCATATCTTAGCATCACCCTTTAATGAGAAAGTAAACAACTTAAGAATGTAGTACTAGCGAATTTTTTCTTATGAGCAAATAGGGTGTCTATATCATTCAATTTAGTAAGATGTGCACA
Source organism: Triticum timopheevii (assembly GCA_963921465.1). Lineage (NCBI taxonomy): Eukaryota > Viridiplantae > Streptophyta > Magnoliopsida > Poales > Poaceae > Triticum > Triticum timopheevii. The sequence goes on from OY997274.1 coordinate 594,746,586, forward strand.
ACAGTTTTAGATTCATAACCATGGAAAGGATCGGATTCAATCAAAGTAAGTAACTCAGGATCGACAGAGAATTCATAATCCTTATTAGTAACAAAAATAGGTGAAGTAGCAAACTTAGGATCATACTTTATTATATCATTTAGAGATTTTTCTTTCAGCTTACATAGTAAATTCTTAAGATCATCTCTATCCTTACAAGCAAGAAAGTCTCTAGCTACCTCTCTATCCATAACATAACCCTCGGGTATCTCAAGTAATTCATATATAGGAGAACTAGGTCTAATAGGTGTTTCATAATTTTAAGTTTCAATAATTTCATCAGTTTCAGCACTCTCAAATTCTTTAGCTTTAGCAAGTTGTGCATCAAGAAATTCACCTAGTGGCACATTATCATCAAGCAAAGTACTAGCATCATCAATAGCATCATTCATAGCAGAAGTAGCATCATCAATTACTTGCGACATATCAGAGTTAATTGTAGGTGGTGGTGTTGCAAGTTTACTCAAAACAGAAGGTGAGTCAAGTGCAGAGCTAGATAATAGTTCTTTACCTCCCCTCGTCTTCGAGGGAACGATCTTGGTTCTTTCATCCATAAGATTCCTCATAGTGATCAACAGATATAAATCCCAAGTGACTCAGCAAATAGAGCTGTGCTCCCTGGCAACGGGCGAGAAAAGGTCTTGATAAACCACAAGTATAGGGGATCGTAATAGTTTTCGATGGTAGAGTATTCAACCCAAATTTATTAATTTGACACAAGGGGAGACAAGGAATATCCGCAAGTATTATCAGTTGAGTTGTCAATTCAACCACACCTGAAAGACTTAATATCTGCAGCAAGGTGATCAGTAGCAAAGTAGTATGGTAGTTTGATAGTAACAGTAACGGTAGCAATAGTAACAATAGCAGAAACAGTAGCAATCTTGTAGTGATTGTAATAGTAGCAATGGCAAAAGTATCGTAGCAATGATCAATTTATGAAAAGCATAGGCATTGGATCAATGATGGATAATTGCGTTGGATGGCATTCATCATGTAAGTTCTAACCTAGAGTGACATAGAACTAGCTCCAATTCATCAATGTAATGTAGGCATGCATTCGGTATATAGTCATACGTGCTTATGAAAAAGAACTTGCATGACATCTTTTGTCCTACCCTCCCGTGGCAGCGGGGTCCATAAGGAAACTAAGGGATATTAAGGCCTCCTTTTAATAGGGAAGCAGAGCAAAGCATTAGCACTTAGTGAATACATGAACTCCTCAAACTACGGTAATCACTAGAAAGAACCCCAATTATTGTCACCTTGGGGTATGCGGATCATAACACGTAATAGGTGCATATAACTTGCAAGATAGGATCAAGAACACACATATATTGATGAAAACATAATAGGTTCAGATCTGAAATCATGGCACTCGGGCCCTGGTGACAAGCATTAACCATAGCAAAGTCATAGCAATATCAATCTTATAACATAGTGGATACTAGGGATCAAGCCCTAACAAAACTAATTTGATTACATGATAGATCTCATCCAACCCATCGCCGTCCACAATCCTACGAAGGAATTACTCACTTACGGCAGTGAGCATCATGAAATCAGTGATGAAGGAAGGTTGATTATGACGACAACATCGAATTTCACCCTCTGGAGCCCCGAATGGACTCCAAATCAGCCCTCCCAATGAAGAACGGGAAGTAGCGGCGGCTCCGTATCGTAAAACACAATGAATACTTCTCTCTGATTTTTTTCCTTAGCGAATAGGTATATATATGAAGCTGGAGTTAGGTTTGCCGGAGGTCCAGGGGGCCCACAAGCTCGTAGGGCGCGCCCTGGGGGATTGGCACACCCCCTGAGCTTGTGGGTCCTAGGTGGCCCCCCTTTGGTATATTTGTCCACCAGTATTTTTTATATATTTCATAAAAAATCTCTGTAAATTTTCAGGTCAATCCAAGAACTTTGATTTCTGCACAAAAATAACACCATGGCAATTTTGCTGAAAACAACGTCAGTTCAGGTTAGTTTCATTCAAATCATACAAATTAGAGTCCAAAACAAGAACAAAAGTGTATGGAAAAGTAGATACTACGGAGACGTATCACCGCTCCACATTGAAGTCGGCCCAGAGCGGACGTGACCTCTCACTGGCTCCGGCATTGAAGCAGCGCACCGGGCGCCTGCTACACGCCCGGCTGAACATGCCTCCTCTCCGTATTCAAATGTCTCCATTAAACCTGTGTGTTTGCCGAGAAACCTACTCCAGCTACACGTTCGTTCACGAGCGGATCAGCAACAAACACAACCCCGCTCCCCATCTCCTCCGTTGGCCCGCTATTTAAACGAGGCCAGACGCCGGCCAAGAATGGCACCACCAGCCCACTCCATTTCCTAGTTGCACCATTTTCTTCACACTGTCCATGGTGTCCAGCGAGTAGAAAGAGCAGTTCTCCAGCATTAAAGTTGGCTGGGTGGCCCGCCGAGCCCGCAGGATACGAGTCAGGCAACTCGCTCCTCCACCCCCTTGCCTAGCCCGACGGTTGTCCGATGAGCAGGCTGCTGGACATGGGAATGACAAAGGGATTCGTCGCGGCCAGCCGTACACTAGTGTAGCATATCCATGCCATGGGGATGGAGCTCCGCACTACCAAAGGTGCACATAGTTTTATCCTTGTTAGTTAAAATATCTCCAAAATGTAAGTGTTTTCGTCCGGTTTGTATGAAATTCATTGTATTTGCATAAATTTCATCCGGTTTGTTGGCAAAGTGTTTCAAATATATGCGAGCAGCGTTGGATGGCGGCCTTCGGCATCAGTGTCCACGGACTTAACCCCCTGTCCGCGGACAGATGCGGTAAAAAATTTGCGGGTCAGCGTTGGAGATGCCATTACCGATCGTCTTACTACTTAAGTTGGCGTACGCGTGGCATAAGTTGTAAATTTACGTATGCATGACAGGTGTGGTTGATAATCTTGAAATGTTCCACGTGTAAGATAGTTGTGGATCATTATCAGTTAAGGAGAGTATATGTCAAAAATCAAAGAGGTGTAAATCAATAGCAGAGTCTATGTATATCAAGCCGACCACTAGTTTCATCATGGATCTTTGCATATGTGTGAGTGTGTGCGTGCGCGCGCGCGCGCCAATTTTTTCAAGCTAATGTACGTTGCCTAGTTCAAAGTTTGGATCGTTTGCTAAAAGAAATTGACGTCTTTGCATAGCCATTTTGCACACGTCCTTTCTCAGTGGCACATTGACCGCGGGGTCTCCACAAATCCACATACGCACCGCAATTAGTTGTCCGCCGAAGGGTTTGCCAGGCGTCCGACCAAACAATTTTCATCTCAAAAGAGGAAAGGAACGTATCGTGGTCAATGCTCCATGGCCGTATAATTGGTCCTAATGTTGGCGTCTGTCTTCCCGCCGAGGTCGATGGAACACCTAGATCGCTATGATGCTATCTAGCCATGGGATGGGAGTCCGTCTGCTTTTCCGTCTGCTTTTCTTGCGCTTCAATGCTCCATGGCCGTATAATTGGTCCTAATGTTGGCGTCTGTCTTCCCAAGTCATTTGCTTCCTGAAGAGACCGGCCGGAGAAGCACGATGGTAGCACTATTCTTCTTCCTCTTTCTGCGTGGGTGCCACTCATTAGCCGGAGAAAAAGAACCGGTCTTTTGGTATACCTCAAGATGAAGCCTGGACCGTTCGGGCAGGAGGCCTATACCGTTAACCGAGAGTAAAATCGAACTTGCCGAATTGTGTTCGGTTAGTTGAAGTGAAAACTGATTTTGCCTATAAAGTAAAAAAAACGAAAATTCGGTTTATTCGGTTTCGCCATCGGTTCGGTCTTCGGTTCAACGGTTTTTATGCCCAGCCCTAATACCACGTACGATCGATCGCCAACTTGTGGCCGGTGAATTATCACTAGATTGTTCGCTGGATTACTCGTGTCTTGTCTTCCGATGATAAGCATGTCAAATCTTTTTTTAAGGGAAAAGTCGATGTCACATCTGATGGGTGAACTCCAGTCCAGGGCGTATAGGTAGCGAAGTCTCAGCTGGTACTTTGGTATCTCTACTCCTAATGGAGCAGTTGGTAGTCTCGCTTCCAGGTTTTTTTTCGTTCCATCACTTTCGTCCGGTTTTTTTTCTTAGGTTAACCGTCGTAATTTTTTTTCGATGCTGGTTTTTTATTCACCGGTTTATTTAACCCTCAGCTCTTTCCTTGCAAATCAGCACTTTCCAAACGTGCACGCAATCACGGATCTAAATTTACTAACTTATCCAAATCAACCGATACCTTCCATTATTGCAAATTTCTTTAGGAAACAAATAATAGATTTTAAGAAAATAAATAAAAGATTTTAAAGACGCATCATACTTTACTAACAATCACTAAAAATCAAATCTAAATTAATTAACCTTACCTTAAATCACTCAATCACTTTAATTAGAAAACATTTTCTTTCCTAACTGCACCCCGCTTAGTGTGCACATAACAATCTGAAGTAATTAGAGTCACATGACTGAATCCATTTATTTAGAGCGACATGATTGCGTTCCGGGATGGAGGCCATGATTTCGTCGAGGTCGTTGCTGCCTCCTACACTCAGGGTGTGTCGCCGAGATCGAGGCAAGCATGGGGAGTTGTGGCCACCGCCATGGTCACCCCATGGCCACCGCCAGGAGCTGGACGGCGCCGACGCCGACCCGAGCCACCTCGTCCGCGTATTCTTGGAGCTGTGGCTGGTCGATTTACATGAAATTAATTCCCTCAGTTCTGATGGCAAATATAATACACATAATCCATATTGTTATGCACTAGCGTGTATGTGTGAAATAGATGGATTATGGTCCCGTACCCAATAAGATGGATATGTGTGTGTGTTAGAGAGAGAGGAAGAGGGGGATAGAGAGTGAGGAAGAGGGAGGGAGAGTGTGTGTCTGTGTGTGTGTGAGGATTTGATGGTAAAAAAGGTCGCCAATGTCGTAATATTGAACTCTTAAAGTTAGTGTGGCCCCGTTGCAATGCACGGGCGTTCTTCTAGTATTATATACGTACTTACTCAAACAAATTACACGTACAGTGAGTGGGGCGTTTTGTAGCTCAGCCTTTGTGGAGACCTAAATTTTCGAAAAAATAAAAATTCGAATTTCTCGGTTTTTATAAAATCTAAAAAAGAAATGGCCGCTGCTACGCGTTGGCCGGCAGATTTTTTTTACAAAATCCGCCGCCTCGTCAGCCGTCGGATCTGACGGATTGAGCGGTCGAGGGTCACCTTCTACCACTGCAACACATGTCGTGTTGCTGAAAATTTCCGCAACACGGGTTATGTTGCGAATTTTTTTGTAACACAAGTCAAGTTACAGATTATTTTTGCAACAAATGTCTTGTTATAATATTTTTTTGCAACAGAAGTTTTGTTGCATTTTTTTTTTGGCAACAGAGGTCTCGTTGGATTTTTTTTGAAACAGATGTCTTGTTACAGTTATTTTTGCAACAGAGACATTGTTGCAGAAATTGTTGTAGCGAGCAGCAAGCAGCGACCACGTCGGCTGAAAAAAAGGCCGATGCTCCCTCAGGGTGACGGGGCAACGATGGACCCAGCTCCTCGCGGTGGATGCGGACGACGATGCTTACCCGGGGCGGTGGATGTAGCTTGAGTTCGGGCGCACTGCGAAGGCCGACGTTCATGGTGGAGGCAGGTGGCAGTCGCGGCGTACACACTGACGACCTCATCGGTGTGCTGTCGGCGGCCAGCTTCAGTGACGGCGGTTGAAGCAACGCGACGAGGCGGCGGTCGAAGCACAGGTGACCGTTGTTGTCGTGGGGATCCAGATCCAGATCCCACAACACACCAATTGTTGCGGTGGGGAAATTGCAAACAATGACTCAGTTGTGAAACCTAGTCTACATAATACGTTGTTCCTAACCATCTGATTAAAATCAGATCCAACGGCCACAGAGGCGGCAGACGCACACGTCGTTATCCATCGGGTGATCCCAATCATTTTCCAAAAGAAATTGTACAAGTAAATAAGGATGTGATGTGTACGCGTGTAAAATTTCAGGACGAAAGAAACAAATTCATAGATTTTGATCATGAATAGTGCATCTAAAAAAAGTCTCAGGTTTTTTTTTTGTGTAGCAATCATTTCAGCGTATTTTGTCTTAAAGTTTATACACTTGCGCGTTATGTCTCTAAGTATATGTGTTTTTTCAAAAAAATGAACTATGCCAATTTGAATTTTGATCATTTCAAATTCGTCCTCCATGGAGGCTAAGCTCCATTGAGCATTTTTGCATGTACAGTGGAGTATTTTGTTCGATTTAATGAACATGATTATACATGAATCTGCGTTGGCTGCCGAAGTGTACATATGCTTTGGAGTAGAAGATGGGACCTATCTCACCCACCTGAGCAGTCTTTGCGAACACATATATAGAAACAAAGCAAGGGCCCTCGTTTTCAAACAGCACAGCACAGCACACCGTTTTACTGCTGGTAAAACAATTGCAGACCACCAAACAGCACCTCGGTTATTGCATGACCAAAACCTCAGGCTTAATTAATTAGCAATTTTATGCATCCAAACAGAGCAGATGAATACCCCATTGGGAAACCTGACCTTGCACTGTTCTACATGTCGTTGTGACCAACAGTGCTATTTCTCTGTCGTCTTGCTCCAAGAGGCAAGAGCCACGGAGGAGCAGGACCCTAGGTAGCCACCCGCAGTATTAGACTCGAGTTTTTTTTTTTTTCGGGAAGTATTAGACTCGAGTTGACCAGGTACTAGACCTCCATGACATTGTACACCATGCAGAATGCAACACGAGGGGCACAGAGTGGTCCTGAGGGCAGGGCGATGCCGATGGGCTACAAAGACACCGTAGCAAGCCAACATGTAGTGGTGAGGCCAACTCCACCGCACGACCTTAAATGGACGTCCGGTTTGGCCGGATTTTGTCCCTTTGGAGCGGAATGGGTTCGTCCGTATTCGCTCTTGTCCGTTGGGTCGTGTGCGCCCACCGCGCGGCTGCACCCCAAATCATGTCCGCTTTGGACGCGATTAAAAAAACAGAAAAACGTAAATAAAATGACTAAAAAAAGTAAATAAACGCAGTTAAAAAAAACATAAAACATTAGTTAGGGGTCACGGCCACAAAACGGTCCAGTTTAACAGTTCACTTAACGGGCTAAAGGTAAGCGTTGTGCCGAACAGGCTGGTGTTCGGCGGGAAGCACGAGAAGCAGAGATACACTATCATGATTCAGGTGCGAGATGAGCTAATGCCCGAGGTAGTGCTGCATGGATCGTTGACGTGGGTGGACGACAACAACGAGTACACAGTGAGGAGCCCCATCGTGGTGACGACGACGTCTGTGCTATAGGATATGTGCACAGATCAGTATACGTACGTGCATCAATTTGTTGGAGCACATGTAATCGAGCGAGACACTGAGGCAAGTAAAAGCTTGCGATCGAACGAATGACGATTCGTCAATACATTATGCTTATATGTTTATTTCAATTTATGGAAATGAGATGAGACGACTTTTCCTTATCTCTCTTGCTGTCCATCTCTAGGGGGGGGGGGGGGGGGGGGGGGGCTAGTGCCCCCTACCCCAACAATTTTTTGTACCTATCATCGATCAAGCAGCCACAAAAAATAACAAATGCATGGCTAATTTTGCTGGGCCGTGGCCTGGTCGTCAGCACCGTGGAACCGCACCCTGGCCCTGGTCGTGGTCTACGAAGACGGGCCGTACGACTACATCAAGCCCATGTGCGCCATGAACTACACGACGCCGCAAATCAAGACCTTGGTGCAGTCGTTGGCCCGTGATATCCGCGGCACAAAGTGGAAGGTGCGCGCCGCGCTGTTCCTGTCGAGCGACCCGTTCAGGGAGCTCTTAGAGAGATTCGTGTTCCCAGGCGTGATCCTGAGCCCGCGGGACGCCCCCACGCTGATGCTTTGCATCAAGAGCAGCCGAACACCCAAGGGCTCAATCAAGTTCGCGGTGACCGTGGTGGACACGAAGCTCGTGCCACTGGTGACGACCTACTCGTCGCACGGTCCGGCGGTGAGCTGCCCGACGGTGCTTAAGCCTGACCTGTTCGCTCCCGGCTCACTCATCGTCCCGACGGCCAATACACTATGCTTATATGATCGAACAAAGGGCGAATCAGGGGGGCGAGGGTCCCCTACCCCAACATTTTTTTGTACCTACAAGCGATCAAGCAGCCACAAAAAAAAACGAATGTGTGGCTAATTTCGCCAGGGTTGTGGTCTGGTCGTCAGCCCCCGTGGAACAGCGCCCTGGCCCTGGGCCTAGTCTACGAAGCTGGGCCGTATGACTACATTAAGCTCATGTGAATCATGAACTACACGACAGCGCAGATCAAGACCGTGGCACGGTCGTCGGCCCCCGTGGACTGCTTCGGTGCATCGCTCAATCTCAACTATCTGTCCTTCATCGCGTACTTTGACACGACCGAAGAGAATATGTTTGGCAGGACCGTGACCAACGTGGGCGATGAGCCGGCGAGGTACAATGCCACGGTGGAGGGACTAGACGGGCTGAAGGTGAGCGTCATGCCGAACAGGCTGGTGTTCAGCGGGAAGCACAAGAAACAGAGATACATGATCGTGATTCAGGTGCGGGACGGGCTAATGCCCGAGGTAGTGCTTCATGGATCGTTGGACGACAACGGCATGTACACGGTGAGGAGCCCCATTGTGGTGACGACGACATCTGTGCTATAGGATATGTGCACAAATGACTATAGGTATGTAGATCAATATGCTGGAGCATAGGTAATCTAGAGAAACAATGAGGCACGTGAAAGCTTGTGATCGAACAACTGACCATGCGCCAATATACTATGCTTAGATGTTTAGTTCAACAGTTTTGCTAAGTCTTAGTCTTGGTTATGTCTCAGTCGATACTATACTCGTTTGATCTTGCGTGAAGATTCGTGCAAAATTTTCTTTCTATCTTTTTTTTCTTCTTATCCCTTTTGCATAATATGTAACTTGACTGAGACTTGGTTAAATGCCAGAAGCCTAGCCACACCCTTAGTTCAATTTATGAAAATGAGACGAGACAACTTTCCTTTATCTTTCTCTGTGTTTGTCACTAACCTATCTATCGGGAGACAAAGGAACGTCATCAGCGTTCATTTTTTTTTCCACATTTTCCTCGCGCCTATCGCTGAGGTCGGGCTGTTATCTATCCAGCGCCGTACAACTTCTAACCTGAGATCAAAACTTTCGAAGGGGCCAAGGGCAATCCAGAGGTTGTACGTGCACGGATGTATAGCTAGCATGATCGGCAAGGGAAAATGGCTAGCTTAGTGCATCTCCAACAGGCACATAAAAGTTGTGCGCGTCAAAATAGTTTTAGCGCGTCATTGTAGCACTTTTAGTGTGTCGGACACAACATTGGTTTAGCGGATGCCTAAAAACGCGTGCCCAAAAGAACACACAGTGTAAAATATGAAGTGCGCGCAATCCGGCGCCCCAAATTTGCAGCTTCTGATAGCGTTATAGCGCGTGCTCAATCCTTCTTTATGCGTGCATTATTTTACAGCTTTTGCTGGACCGGCTAGGGTTTGGGGAGTGTCGGCTTTCGAGGGGGCAGAGAGGGGCCGGAGTGGGAAGTGTGGACGGCGACCGGTCCATGGCTTCCCATTTAAGAAGGACGGTGACCATTCGCTGGGCGAATGACAGGTGGGGTCAGCCGCGCGTGCATTGATGTTGACGGGTGGGAAGTAGGTGGTCGCCTACCACGCGGCCCCGAAGCGGACGCGCGCGCGTCCGTTTGCCGTCCGCCGCGACCCAAACCCAGCGCAAGTTTACGCTCGAAATAGGTCGGTCTGGACACAAAACGGACAAGATGGGTCCAAGCTGTCGCGCGCTGGACCGCTCGATTTTTCCATTTTACCCCGCGCTGGACCGCTCGGTTTTTCCATTTTACCCCAAACAGCCATTTGAGCAATTGCATGCATGCACACGTATGATTGTCATGTATGAATAGCGTAGCCTTTTTCCTCATATTGCAGTGCACATCGTCTAGAATCTTGTAAACGATGCTGGTGCGTCCATTTATATTGCATGGTGCCAGAGGATAGCCTTTGGATGGTAGATATTGATTCATCTTTTCTTGTAGAGAAAACAATTATTTGTTACTGTACTTAATTGTTCCTTGTCGTCTTCCTTGGTGTACTATGCACCTGGGCAGGCACTGTTTCATTTTATTAGTATTGCATACGCATATGTCATGTCAAGCGTGGGGCAGAGAGCTAGTTTGGATTTGGTTATTAACCGGCATAAAAGTCTTGTCAGCTGGGATGCGACCAAGTATTGCAGTAATGTCGGGACGCGGTAGGACATGCTCTCTCACGATCTCCCAGACCCTCATGTTCCTCGTAGTTAGCCCGTCAGAAACAAGGGAACCATGCTAATAAAATTTTCTACGCACTCCCTTCCGTCCCAAAAATCTGGTTGTTAGATTTGTTTAGATATGGATTTACCTAATATTAAAACATGACTTGATATATTCGTATTTAAACAAATTTAAAACAAGAATTTTGGGACGAAGGAAGTATATTATGTTGTTTCTTTTATCGTGGAAATTACCGGAAAATTGTACCGAAAATCCATGTGCTCAAACATGGAGTACAAAGAGAGAATTCGTTCGAAGTTCAGGCTTTACGGGGCTTTTAAAAAAAACAAAATTGATTTTTTAACACGGTACACAAGGAGACGCTTATACATACGCACATACACTCATATGTATGAAAGCACGCAAACACATCTTACCCCTATGAGCATCTTTGAGGCTGAACCGGCACATCATCTTAAAATTGATAAAGTCGCCGCCGACGCACATCACCAGAAGGTCTGAAATAAATCGAGAGAACAACAAGTACGAGTGTCAAATCTAGGACTTGTAGCCTGGTGAACTGGGGTACCACTGTCCTTTTGAACTTCATGTTTTTTTGAAAAAAAAATCCACAAGCATTGTTATAAAGAAATATGTTAATATGTGAGCTTCACAAAATTGCTACTTAACTTGTGTATTATCTAGGACGAGTTTATCTCTCCCTAATTAATAATAAAGCACGGATTGGGTCTCCGGGTTCACCGTCACAATACGCTTTCTTCCTGTGACTTTACGCTTTCAGTTTCAATTTAAAACATATTTCCGGTAGAAAAAGAAAAGGTCATGGAATCGAACCCATGACCAGAACAAGAGATGACACATGCCATACCAACACGCCATGAGTCTACGTTAACAAAAAATCTAGAATATTTCCATATGAGGTACAAATTCTATTCCGAGGCCCAGCTTTTAGGTTGTTCCGTTTCTAAATCTCCTCTCGTGGGCCTCGGGCCGAGCTCAAGTGGCAGTCCGGCAATAGGAGAGTGGGCTTAGGCAAAAATTATTACGCCGGCAAAGGTATCGAACTCACAACCTCTTCGTCCTTTCTAAGAAAGCAACCAGCGAGCTAGCTTTTCCTTATGTTAAAGAATGTTCTTTTCTGAATCAATAATCCCACCTCGCTATAGTATTATCAGAACGCACCAATTTATATACGTGTGTATGTAGACAATTAACAAGCCCTCAGATGAGGTCTGGGATTAGACAGTCGGAACGGATAATTAAAAGGAAAATGAGGTGCATGACGTTGCATACATGCATTGTAAAAAAAAGGAATTGCGGGCTATGAAAGGAAGGGATTTGAGGATTATTTATATGGGATGCAATGATATTGCCATACATGAAAGGATGGAAGGAATTGGATGATTAAAAGGAATGAGATGCATGGACGTCTACATGCATTGTAAAAAGAAATTGTGGGCTATTAATGGGAGCGGACAAATTCCGGTTCGAACGTGTGCGTTATGGTCCAAAACTATATAAGGGCAAAATATGTATTACCTCGCATTGGAGATGTCCTTTCGGCACCAAAACTCATTTTGTGATCATTGTGCAGCTGAGACCAAGTGGTCCACCAGTTTAATAATACCTTGCAAAAAGGAATATAACATGACCCCCCACAATTTTCCTAAACCTTGATTCGTGCGCCTGCCTGCCGGCGGTGGCACCGTCGGATGTCGTACCGCGTGGGTGGGCGTTTTGAAGGATCGGGCAATTAGTGTTTTCTTCGTACCGAAGCATGAGGTGTTGTGCTTGCAGATGCATGCCAATTTATCCTTCTCATGCATCTTCTCTCTCTGAGTTATTAGTTCCCTTTCTGCGTCTCTGTGTCGTGAAAATTTGATGCCCTCTTTGATGATTTAAAAAATAAATTGCTCGATATCTATAGCCAATATTAGATTTTAATTCAAAGGATTTGATTTTAGTAGTTTAGCTCTGTCTTCAGATATATAAATAATTTATCAGAAGATTTGCGAAACAACATGTGGTTAGATGGTTAGGTAGACAGTGGTATCCCCAGCACAATAGGGTTCAAGTCCTGATGCTCACATTTATTCATGAATTTATTTGAGGATATCCCGGGATCCGTGTTCAGTGGAAGGAAACGTTCCCGTCGACTACGAGGCGCCTTTGGTGATTTCGTCAATCTTAAGATGATATGTCGGCTTGGTCTCTCGGAGGTGCTCATCGTTGTAGGATGTGTGTGTGTGTTTATAGAGATGAGTGTATGCGTGTATATATAAGCGCATGCGTCTGTATTGTGTTCAAGAAAAAGATCAAAGGAGTTTTTTTTCCAACCCACACATAGGCCCCAATTCCTGATTGATTTTTCTTTACGAGCCGCTAATTGGAGCCGTAAAAATCATGCACGTGCTCGTCATTCAAAATATACTCATCACCACAAATCTATGTCATGCTCGGTGAGAAATTTCCAATTATTCACACCAATATACTAATCTAGATACCGTCAACAATTTATACATTGTCCCTCATCTGATTATTTTGTTGGCCACAGACCAAGATCTGCGACATATGTGGACGGGAACCAGATGTTGCCAACTCTTGCATCACCTTGATGAGGTCATCGGAATGCCGTCCCCAAGTTAAAATGTTGTCACTTAGTTAGCATCATCCTTACAAGTTTAGAGCAGCGAGCCTTCAAAGCTTCGTCTTCCACCTATTTTCTCACCCGTCGTTTCATAAAAACCTTTTTGTAGCGTTATCTACACTCTGGTTGCAACTGTTTAATTAAATTGGATTGGGGGCTGCATGAGACAAAGGAAAGAAGATTGTTGGTACTGATCTAATAAGAAAATTAGGACATGCGCGCCCTAATGGGAATGTAGGTTGCATGAGATGGATACATACTAAGGTCGAAAGGCCCTACGGATGTCGTCGGGTCGGTCTGATGGATTTTTTGGTGGACACATTTCAACGTCCTTTTCCGTTGCAACGCACGGGCATTTGTGCTAGTTGAATTTAATTCTCCAACTGAATCATCCAAAAGACTGAATTGATTGAGGGAGACGGACAATATATTTCAACACGTCCCTTCATGTCTAGGTCTTTTTAGTCCTTATGCATGGGATTGATGTAGAACCTAAAATTATTATTTTTAATACTACCTTGGCAGGGTCTTGAACTCAAGACTTCTTGTCTTAGGTAGCATATTAATTTATGCTTCAACCAACTCATCTAAAATTCCAAACTGATGGAGAGAAGTGGACAATAAATATCCCTCAACTAGGCAAGGGATATTTATGAATGTCGCCATAATCCCCCCCCCCCCCCCCCCACACACACACACACGCGTGCGCACAGAAGTGGGCCATCTGAGAAGAAATCGGCTTAATGGCCCACTTAGGGAACTTAATACATGGGCACAATAGCAATATTGGTATGAAAAATAGATGTTGTCTTTGACAAAGAAACTTTCCTTCTGTAAATTCAAATGCGAGTCTAGGCTCATCTGCACTCAAGTGAAAAGTAAAATTGAGAATATAGTAAAACAAACTGAGTTTTTTTAGCAATGAATATGTTCATGTGTTCTGACTGCTTGTAAATTTTTGGGAACAAAATACGTGTGTGATGGCCTGTAAAATAAAATTGGTGCTCAAGGAAATGCTTTCTAGAGCACTTTTTTCATAGGCCAGCACACATGTCTTTTCCCGGCAAAAAAAAATTGGCGTAGTTCGAAGACACTTAATGACCTACAAATATCCCGGCGGTTCAGTGTAACATAAATTTATCAATATCTTCTATTTTATCGTTCGTGGAGGAGTTCATGAGCTCAAGCTCCAAATTGCTTCCCTTTTCTTCTCCATTTTAGGTTTCCACTCTTTCTTTATATACAAAGAGGGCTCCCCCTACGATTTCATATATTATAAACCACAGTGTCGATGAAACTACGGTCAGGTGAAGATCCACCAAGGGCTTCTGTTCATCATCAGGAAGCACTCAGGCCGACGAAGCAACCTTTGATACGTCGCTTATATCTACTATAGGATGCGACTGCCTGAGGGAATCTCCAAGGAAGACCATCAAAACTCCGGTATATATCCGATACGACACTTTTGTTCACTTTTGCAATCCAATGGGAACCTTTATCGGTCCACGAAGTAGTACGGACATAAGTTTTCTGGAAAATCCAATGGGGGAGCTATGCCGGAATATGGAAATCCACCTGACCAACTAAAAGCCTATGTGTGGTCTGATACGTCCATTTTGCATCATGCTTTTATATCGATATTTATTGCATTATGGGCTGTTATTACACGTTATGTCACAATACGTATGCCTATTCTCTCTTATTTTACAAGGTTTACATGAAGAGGGAGAATGTCGGCAGCTGGAATTCTGGGCTAGAAAAGGAGCAAATATTAGAGACCTATTCTGCACAACTCCAAAAGTCCTGAAACTCCACGGAAGTTATTTTTGGAATTCATAAAAAATATTGAGCGAAGAAAATACCAGAAGGGGGCCACCCACCATCCACGAGGGTGGGGGCGCACCCTGCCCCCTGGGCGCGCCCCCTGCCTCATGGGCCACCTGACAGGCCTCCGGTGCCCATCGTCTGCTATATGAAGTCTTTTACCCTGGAAAAAATCATAAGGAAGCTTTTGGGATGAAACACCACTGCCACGAGGCGGAACCTTGGCGGAACCAATCTAGGACTTCGACGGAGCTGTTCTGCCGGGGAAACATCCCTCCGGGAGGGGGAAATCATCACCATCGTCATCACCATCGATCCTCTGATCGGGAGGGGGTCAATCTCCATCAACATATTCACCAGCACCATCTCCTCTCAAACCCTAGTTCATCTCTTGTATCCGATCTTTGTCTCAAAGCCTCAGATTGGTACCTGTGGGTTGCTAGTAGTGTTGATTACTCCTTGTAGTTGATGCTAGTTGGTTTATTCGGTGGAATATCATATGTTCAGATCCTATATGCATATTAATACCCCTCTGATTATGAACATGAATATTATTTGTGAGTAGTTACGTTTGTTTCTGAGGACATGGGAGAAGTATTGCTATAAGTAGTCATGTGAGTATTCGTTCGATATTTTGATGAGATGTATGTTGTCTTTCCTCTAGTGGTGTTATGTGAACGTCGACTACATGACACTTCACCATTGCTTGGGCCTAGAGGAAGGCATTGGTAAGTAATAAGTAGATGATGGGTTGCTAGAGTGACAGAAGCTTAAACCCTAGTTTATGAGTTGCTTCGTAAGGGGCTGATTTGGATCCACATGTTTCGTGCTATGGTTAGGTTTACCTTAATACTTCTTTTGTAGTTGCGGATGCTTGCAATAGGGGATAATCATAAGTGGGTTGCTTGTCCAAGAAAGGGCAGTACCCAAGCACCGGTCCACCCACATACCAAATTATCAAAGTAACGAACGCGAATCATATGAGCGTGATGAAAACTAGTTGACGATAATTGCCATGTGCCCTCGGGAGCATTTTCCTTCATATAAGAATTTTTCCAGGCTTGTCCTTTGCTACAAAAAGGATTGGGCCACCTTGCTGCACCTTGTTTACTTTTATTGCTTGTTACCCATTACAAATTACCTTATCACAAAACTATCTGTTACCGATAATTTCAGTGCTTGCAGAGAATACCTTACTGAAAACCGCTTGTCATTTCCTTCTGCTCCTCGTTGGGTTCGACACTCTTACTTATCGAAAGGACTACGATAGATCCCCTACACTTGTGGGTCATCAAGACTCTTTTCTGGCGCCATTGCCGGGGAGTGAAGCGCCTTTGGTAAGTGGAAGTTGGTAAGGAAAATTTTATATAGTGTACTGAAATTTACTGTCACTTGTTACGATGGAACATAATCCTTTGCGGGGCTTGTTCAGGGTATCTTCACCCCGACCAGTAGAGCAAAGAGTTGCTCCTCAACCTACTGAACCTACTGAAAATGTTTACTTTAAAATTCCTTCGGGTATGATAGAGAAATTGCTAGCTAATCCTTTTACAGAAGATGGAACATTGCATCCGACTTGCACCTAATCTATGTGGATGAAGTTTGTGGATTATTTAAGCTTGCAGGTATGCCCGAGGATGTTATCAAGAAGAAGGTATTTCCTTTATCTTTGAAGGGAAAGGCATTGACATGGTTTAGGCTATGTGATGATATGGGATCATGGAACTACAACCGATTGAAATTGGAATTTCATCAGAATTTTTATCCTATGCATCTTATTCATCCTGATCATAATTATATATATAATTTTTGGCCTCGTGAAGGAGAAAGCATCACTCAATCTTGGGGGAGGCTTAAGTCAATGTTATATTCATGCCCCAATCAAGAGCTCTCAAGAGAAATTATTATTCAAAATTTTTATGCTAGGCTTTCTCTCAACAATCGCTCCATGCTCAATGCTTCTTGTACTGGCTCTTTCATGATGAAGACTATTGAATTCAAATGGGATTTATTGGAAAGAATTAAACGCAACTCGAAAGATTGGGATCTCGACGAAGGTAAGGAGTCAGGTATAACACCTAAGTTTGATTGTGTTAAATCTTTTATGGATACCAATGATTTTCGTGAATTTAGCACTAAATATGTACTTGACTCTGAGATAGTAGCTTCTTTCTGTGAATCATTTGCTACTCATGTTGATCTCCCTAAGGAGAAGTGGTTTAGATATAATCCTCCCATTGAAGTAAAATTAGTTGCACCTATTAAAGTTGAAGAAAAGACTATCACTTATAATGATCCTATTGTTCCTACTACCTATATTGAGAAACCACCTTTCCCTGTTAGGATAAAGGATCATGCTAAAGCTTCAACTGTGGTTCGTAAGAGTAATACTGGAACACCTACACCACCTGAGCAAATTAAAGTTGAACCTAGTATTGCTATGGTTAAAGATCTCTTGGCTGAAAATATTGATGGGCATGTTATTTACTTCTGTGATGAAGCTGCTAGAATTGCTAGACCCGATACTAAAAATAAACATAGAACTGTTGTAGGCATGCCTGTTATTTCTGTTAAAATAGGAGATCATTGTTATCATGGCTTATGTGATATGGGTGCTAGTGCAAGTGCAATACCTCATTCCTTATACAAAGAAATTATGCATGATATTGCACCTGCTGAGATAGAAGAAATCGATGTTACAATTAAACTTGCCAATAGAGATACTATTTCACCAGTTGGGATTGTTAGAGATGTTGAAGTCTTGTGCGGGAAAGTTAAATATCCTGCTGATTTTCTTGTTCTTGGTTCCCCACAAGATAGCTTTTGTCCCATCATATTTGGTAGACCCTTCTTGAATACTGTTAATGCTAGGATAGACTGCAAAAAGGATGTTTTTACTATTGGTTTGGGGGATATGTCTCATGAGTTTAATTTTGCTAAATTTCGTAGACAACCCCATGATAAAGAATTTCCTAGTAACATTGAAATTATTGGTCTTACTTCTATTGTCGTGCCTCCTAATGATCATTTAGAACAATATTTGCTAGACCATGAAAATGATATGTTTATGAATGAAAGAAGGGAAATAGATGAAGTATTCTTTAAACAGGGACCTATTTTGAAACACAACTTGTCTGTTGAAATTCTAGGGGATCCTCCCACACCCAAGGGTGATCCCGTGTTTGAGCTTAAACCACTACCTGATACTCTTAAATATGCTTATCTTGATGAAAAGAAGATATATCATGTTATTGTTAGTGCTAACCTTTCAGAGCAGGAAGAGGAGAAATTATTAAAAACTCTGAATAAGCACCGTGCTGCTATTGGATATACTCTTGATGATCTTAAGGGCATTAGTCCCACTCTATGCCAACACAAAATAAAATTGGAGAAAGATGCCAAACCAGTTGTTGATCACCAACGACGATTAAATCCTAAGATGAAAGAAGTGGTAAGAAAAGAAATACTAAATCTCCTGGAGGCAGGTATAATTTATCCCGTTGCTGATAGTCAGTGGCTAAGTCCCATCCATTGTGTCCTTAAGAAGGGATGTATTACTATCGTTCCTAATGATAAAGATGAATTGATCCCGCAAAGAATTGTTACAGGTTATAGGATGGTAATTGATTTCCACAAATTAAATAAAGCTAATAAAAAGGATCATTACCCTTTGCCTTTTATTGATCAAATGATAGAAAGATTATCCAAACAAACACATTTTTGCTTTCTAGATGGTTACTCTGGTTTCTCTCAAATACTTGTGTCAAAAGATGATCAAGAAAAGACCACTTTTACTTGCCCTTTTGGTACTTTTGCTTATAGACGTATGCCTTTTGGTTTATGTAATGCACCTGCTACCTTTCAAAGATGCATGATGGCTATATTCACTGACTTTTGTGAAAAGATTGTCGAGGTTTTCATGGATGATTTCTCCGTTTATGGATCTTCTTTAGATGATTGCTTGAGCAACCTGGGTCGAGTTTTGCAGAGATGTGAAGAAACTAATCTTGTCTTGAATTGGGAAAAATGCCACTTTATGGTTAATGAAGGTATTGTCTTGGGGCATAAATTTTTTGAAAGAGGTATTGAGGTTGATAAAGCCAAAGTTGATGCTATTGAAAAGATGTCATGTCCTAAAGACATTAAAGGTATAAGAAATTCCCTTGGTCATGCCGGTTTTTATAGGAGGTTTATTAAGGACTTCTCTAAAATTTCTAGGCCTCTAACTAATCTCTTACAAAGAGATATTCCTTTTGTCTTCGATGATGATTGTGTAGAAGCATTTGAAATACTTAAGAATGCTTTGATTTCCGCACCTATTGTTCAGCCACCTGATCGGAATTTACCCTTTGAAATTATGTGCGATGCTAGTGATTATGCCGTAGGTGCTGTTCTAGGACAAAGAGTTGATAAGAAACTAAATGTTATTCAATATGCTAGTAAAACTCTAGACAGTGCCCAGAGAAATTATGCTACTACTGAAAAGAATTTTTAGTAGTTGTATTTGCTTGTGATAAGTTTAGACCTTATATCGTTGACTCTAAAGTAACTATTCAATCTGATCATGCTGCTATTAAATATCTTATGGAAAAGAAAGATGCTAAACCTAGACTTATTAGATGGGTTCTTCTACTACAAGAATTTGACTTGCATATTATTGATAGAAAGGGAGCTGAGAACCCCGTTGCAGACAACTTGTCTAGGTTAGAGAATGTTCTTGATGACCCACTACCTATTGATGATAGCTTTCCTGACGAACAATTAGCTGTCATAAATGCTTCTCATACTGCTCCATATTATGCTGATTATGCTAATTACATTGTTACTAAATTTATACCACCTAGTTTCACGTACCAGCAAAAGAAAAAGGTTTTCTATGATTTAAGACATTACTTCTGGGATGACCCACACCTTTATAAAGAAGGAGTATATGGTGTTATTAGACGTTGTGTACCTGAGCATGAACAGGAACAGATCCTACGCAAGTGTCACTCCGAGGCTTATGGAGGACACCATGCTGGAGATAGAACTGTGCATAAGGTATTGCAGTCCAGTTTTTATTGGCCTACTCTCTTCAAGGATGCCCGTAAGTTTGTCTTGTCTTGCGATGAATGTCAAAGAATTGGTAATATTAGTAGACGTCAAGAAATGTCTATGAATTATTCACTTGTTATTGAACCATTTGATGTTTGTGGCTTTGATTTTATGGGACTGTTTCCTTCCCCTAATGGGTATACACATATTTTAGTTGTTGTTGATTACGTTACTAAGTGGGCAGAAGCTATTCCAACTAGTAGTGCTGATCATAACACCTCTATTAAGATGCTTAAAGAAGTTATTTTTCCGAGGTTTGGCGGTCCTAGATACCTAATGACTGATGGTGGTTCACATTTTATTCATGGTGCTTTTCGTAAAATGCTTGCTAAGTATGATGTTAATCATAGAATTGCATCTCCATATCACCTAGTGGCCAAGTAGAACTGAGTAACAGAGAGCTTAAATTGATTTTGCAAAAGACTGTTAATAGATCTAGAAAGAATTGGTCCAAGAAACTTGATGATGCATCATGGGCTTATAGAACTGCATATAAAAATCCTATGGGTATGTCTCCATATAAAATGGTCTATGGAAAAGCATTTCACTTACCTCTTGAACTAGAACATAAGGCATATTGGGCCATTAAAGTGCTCAATTATGATTTCAAACTTGCCGGTGAGAAGAGGTTATTTGACATTAGCTCACTCGATGAATGGAGAACTCAAGGCTATGAGAATGCCAAACTGTTTAAAGAAAAAGTTAAAAGATGGCATGACAAAAGGATACAAAAGCGTGAGTTTAATGTAGATGATTATGTGTTGCTTTTCAACTCTCGTTTAAGATTTTTTGCAGGAAAACTCCTCTCTAAATGGGAAGGTCCTTACGTTATCGAGGAGGTCTATCGTTCCGGTGCCATAAAAATCGACAACTTCGAAGGCACAAATCCAAAGGTGGTGAATGGTCAAAGGATCAAACATTATATTTCAGGTAATCCCATAAATGTTGAAACCAATGTGATTGAAACTGTAACCCCGGAGGAATACATAAGGGACACTTTCCAGAATGTTTCAGACTCCGAAAAAGAATAGGTATGTGGTACGGTAAGTAAACCGACTCCAAAACAGTTCTAATAGTAGTTTTTCTCTGTTTTGGAATATTTAAGAAAATAGGAAAATAAGAAGTAATCCGAAGAGGACACGAGGCATCCACGAGGGTGGAGGGCGCGCCCTACCCCTTGGGCGCGCCCCCTGCCTCGTGGGCACCTCGTGTGCTCTCCAAACTCTGTTTTCTTGCACGATACTTCTTTTAGTCGGTAAACATTCATTATATAATCTCCCGAAGGTTTTGACCACCGTACCACGACGAAATCCTCTGTTTTTGTCTGGAGCTGTTTCTGTCGCAGATTAGAGCAATATGTCGTCCCAGGATTCAGAGGGAGAAAGCTATGTGGCTGATTACCTTGCAGACCCTAAGGTTTACGGGGACTTGGAGCATTATGGTTGGACAACTGAGGAATAAGAAGACTGCGAGCCTAAGGGAAAGGAGGAGACGAGCTTAGATGAAGATGAAGTCCTATTACCTCAACCTGGGGACATGCATGTGGAGTTTACAAAGTCAAGCCTCCCTGATAGAGCAAAGAAACCTAAGATCGAGTTTATCCCTTTTCGTCTCTTGCAGGAGAACAAACAGGAACTATGCAAAAGGATATTAAGCCTTGAGCAGGAGATGATGATCTAAGGGAGCAAAATTCCGTCCTCAAGCGCAAATTAAGGAAGAAGCCTACATCATCAACAACTCCATCATCATCACCTCCAAAGAAGGAGACATAATCACATGGGTATGGGCACTCCCCTTGGCAACTGCCAAGCTTGGGGGAGGTGCCCCGGTATCGTATCACCATCACACTCCTATCTTTATCGTTTTTCTTAGTTTGATCCTTTTGGTAATATATTGATCTAGTAGAATAAAGTTTTAGAATGATCTAGTTGTGTGTTTTTGCTTTATGTTCCTCTATGTAATCGAGTTCGTGAGCTATATATAATACAAATTAGTCTTGAGTCAAGGGCTTTGCTGTCTTGCTATGATCTTGAGGGAATAAAAGAAAAGGAAAGAACAAAAAGAAATAAAGAGATCATATGGATCTTATGGAGAGTAATGACTTCACATATTAAGAGTATGATGAATAAAAGTTGTTGAGAGTTGGCAAACATAGTTTTGGTCACCGTTGCAATTAATAGGAAGTAATAAAGAAAGATAGGTTCTCAAATATAAATATACTATCTTGGACATCTTTTATGATTGTGAGCACTCATTAAAATATGACATGCTAAAGAGTTGACGTTGGACAAGGAAAACAACGTAATGGGTTATGTTTTCTTATGTCCGAAATAAAGTATATTGTCATGGATCATCCAACATGTTGAGCTTGCCTTCCCCCTCATGCTAGCCAAATTCTTTGCACCAAGTAGAGATACTACTTGTGCTTCCAAAATATCCCTAAACCTGGTTTTGCCATGAGAGTCCACCATATCTACCTATGGATTGAGTAAGATCCTTCAAGTAAGTTGTCATGCTCCATGCAATAAAAATTGCTCTCTAAATATGTATGATTTATTAGTGTGGAGAAAATAAGCTTTATACGATCTTGTGATGTGGAAGTAATAAAAGTGACGGACTGCATAATAAAGGTCCATATCACAAGTGGCAATATAAAGTGACGTTCTTTTGCATTAAGATTTCGTGCATCCAACCATAAAAGCACATGACAACCACTGCTTCCCTCTACGAAGGGCCTATCTTTTACTTTTGTCTTGTACCTTTTACTAGAGTCATGGTGATCTTCACCTTTCCTTTTTACATTTTATCCTTTGGCAAGAACCTTGTGTTGGAAAGATCCTGATATATATATCCAATTGGATGTAAGTTAGCATGAACTATTATTGTTGACATTACCCTTGAGGTAAAAGGTTGGGAGGCAACACTATAAGCTCCTATCTTTCTCTGTGTCCGATTAAAACTCCATACCCATAAGTATTGCATGAGTGTTAGCAATTGTGAATGACTAAATGATAGTTGAGTATGTGGACTTGCTGAAAACCTCTTATATTGACTCTTTCCGATGTTATGATAAATTGCAATTGCTTCAATGACCGAGATTATAGTTTGTTAGTTTTCAATAAAGTTTCTCATTCATACTTGACATTGTGAATAGGTTATTACTTGAGCATAAGAAATCATATGAAATATATATATATATATATATATATATATATATATATATATATATATATATATATAGTGTTACTATTCATCACCCAGGGTGCAGAATAAGTTATTCTTCACCCGAGGTAATCTTACGATCATTTCATAATTAAATTACGTTTGGAATTCAAATAGTTATATTCCTATCGATTCACGACGTAAAATTTGACATAAGAAAATAAAAATATAGGTCATAAGACAAGAAAATTTACAGTTTATGTGTATTTTACACTATGTTTTTAAATTTGTAATTTTACATAACATAAAATATTTTTTCCGACGATTATATATTTTCTTACGATCTCTTTTTACTTCAGAAATAAGGCAAAATTTATGGAACGTAAAATTACGGTCCATTGATAGTAAAATAGAGGGGGGGTGAAGAATAACTATTCCTCACCCAGGGTGACGAATAGTCAATCCCTATATATATATATATATATATATATATATATATATATATATATATATATATATATATATATATATATGTTGCTGTTGTAAGAATGATCATGATGCACTCATGTCTGTATTTTATTTTATCGACAACTCTATCTCTAAACATGTGGACATATTTTTCATTACCGGCTTCCTCTTGAGGACAAGCGAGGTCTAAGCTTGGGGGAGTTGATACGTCCATTTTGCATCATGCTTTTATATCGATATTTATTGCATTATGGGTTGTTATTACACGTTATGTCACAATACTTATGCCTATTCTCTCTTATTTTACAAGGTTTACATGAAGAGGGAGAATGCTGGCAGCTAGAATTCTGGGCTAGAAAAGGAGCAAATATTAGAGACCTATTCTGCACAACTCCAAAAGTCCTGAAACTCCATGGAAGTTATTTTTGGTATAAATAAAAAATACTAAGCGAAGAAAATACTAGAAGGGGCCACCCACCATCCACGAGGGTGGGGGCGCGCCCCCTGCCTCGTGGGCCACCTGGCAGGCCTCCGGTGCCCATCTTCTGCTATATGAAGTCTTTTACCCTAGAAAAAACCATAAGCAAGCTTTCGGGATGAAACACCGCCGCTACGAGGTGGAACCTTGGCGGAATCAATCTAGGGCTCCGGCGGAGCTGTTCTGCCGGGGAAACATCCCTCCGGGAGGGGTGAAATCGTCACCATCGTCATCACCATCGATCCTCTCATCGGGAGGGGGTCAACCTCCATCAACATCTTCACCAGCACCATCTCCTCTCAAACCCTAGTTCATCTCTTGTATCCGATCTTTGTCTCAAAGCCTCAAATTGGTACCTGTGGGTTGCTAGTAGTGTTGATTACTCCTTGTAGTTGATGCTAGTTGGTTTATTCAGAGGAAGATCATAAGTTCAGATCCTATATGCATATTAATACCCCTCTGATTATGAACATGGATATGATTTCTGAGTAGTTATGTTTGTTCCTGAGGACATGGGAGAAGTCTTGCTATAAGTAGTCATGTGAATTTTGTATTCGTTCGATATTTTGATGAGATGTATGTTGTCTTTCCTCTAGTGGTGTTATGTGAACGTCGACTACATGACATGTCACCATTGTTTGGGCCTAGAGGTAGGCATTGGGAAGTAATAAGTAGATGATGGGTTGCTAGAGTCACAGAAGCTTAAACCCTAGTTTATGAGTTGCTTCGTAATTGGCTGATTTGGATCCACATGTTTCATGCTATTGTTAGGTATACCTTAATACTTCTTTTGTAGTTGCGGATGCTTGCAATTGAGGTTAATCATAAGTGGGATGCCTGTCCAAGAAAGGGCAGTATTGATACGTCTCCAATGTATCTATAATTTGTTATTGTTCCATGCTATTATATTACCACTTTTGGATGTTTATGGGCTTTATTTTACACATTTATATCATTTTTGGGACTAACCTACTAACCGAAGGCCCAGCCCGTATTGCTGTTTTTTTGCCTATTTCAGTATGTCGAAGAAAAGGAATATCAAACGGAGTCCAAACGGAATGAAACCTTCGGGAGCGTGATTTTTGGAAAGAACTTGATCCGGAGAACTTGGAGTGCAAGTCAAGAAGCTTGCGAGGCATCCAGGAGATAGGAGGGCGCGCCCACCCCCTCTAGGCGCGCCCCTATCTCCTGGGCCCCACAGGAGGCCACTGACATACTTCTTCCTCCTATATATACTTACGTACCCCGAAAACATCCAGGGAGCCAACGAAACACAATTTCCACCGCTGTAACCTTCTGTATCCGCGAGATCCCATCTTGGAGCCTTCGCCGGCGCTCCGCCGGAGGGGGAATCGACCATGGAGGGCTTCTACATCAACACCATAGCCCCTCCGATGAGTTGTGAGTAGTTTACCACAGACCTTCGGGTCCACAGTTATTAGCTAGATGGCTTCTTCTCTCTTTTTGGATCTCAATATAATGTTCTCCCCCTCTCTTGTGGAGATCTATTCGATGTAAACTCTTTTTGCGGTGTGTTTGTCGAGATCCAATGAATTGTGGGTTTATGATCAAGTTTATCTATGAGAAATATTTGAATATGCTCTGAATTCTTTTATGTATGATTGAGTTATCTTTGCAAGTCTCTTCGAATTATTAGTTTGGTTTGGCCTACTAGATTGATCTTTCTTGCCATGAGAGAAGTGCTTATCTTTGGGTTCAATCTTGCGGTGTCCTTTCCCAGTGACAGCAGGGGCAGCAAGGCATGTATTGTATTGTTGCCATCGAGGATAAAAAGATGGGGTTTATATCATATTGCTTGAGTTTATCCCTCTACATCATGTCATCTTTCTTAATGCGTTACTCTGTTCTTTATGAACTTAATACTCTAGATGCAGGCAGGAGTCAGTCGATGTGTGGAGTAATAGTAGTAGATGCAGGCAGGAGTCGGTCTAATTGTTGTGGACGTGATGCCTATATATAGGATCATGCCTAGATAATCTCATAATTATTCGCTTTTCTATCAATTGCTCGACAGTAATTTGTTCACCCACCATAATACTTATGCTATCTTGAGAGAAGCCACTAGTGAAACCTATGGCTCCCGGGTCTATCTTTTATCATATAAGCTTTCAATCTACTTTATTTGCATCTTTACTTTTTGCATCTATATTATAAAATACCAAAAATATATTTATCTTATCATACTATCTCTATCATATCTCACTTTCTCAAGTGGCCCTGAAGGGATTGACGACCCCTTTATTGCGTTGGTTGTGAGTTCTTTGTTTGTTTGTGTAGGTGCGTGGGACTTTTGAGGAGCCTCCTACTGGTTTGATACCTTGGTTCTCAAAAACCGAGGGAAATACTTACGCTACTATTGCTGCATCACCCTTTCCTCTTCAAGGAAAACCAACGCAAGCTCAAGACGTAGAAAGAAGGATTTCTAGCGCCGTTACCGGGGAGGTCTTCGCTCAAGTGAAGACATATCAAGTACCCATCACAAACTCATCTCCCTCGCATTTGCATTATTTGCCATTTGCCTCTCATTTTCCTCTCCCCCACTTCACCCTTGCCGTTTTATTTGCCCTCTCTTTCCCAATCTCCTCTTCTCTTTTTCGCTTGCCTTTTTCTGTTTGCTTGTGTGTTGGATTACTTCTTGCCATGGCGCAAGATAATACCAAATTGTGTGATTTCTCCAATACCAATAATAATGATTTCCTTAGTACTCCGATTGCTCCTCTTAATGATGTTGAGTCTTGTGAAATCAATACTGCTTTGCTGAATCTTGTTATGAAAGATCAATTCGCCGGCCTTCCTAGTGAAGATGCCGCTACTCATCTAAACAACTTTGTTGATTTGTGTGATATGCAAAAGAAGAAAGATACAGATAATAATATTGTTAAATTGAAGTTATTTCCGTTTTCACTTAGAGATCGTGCTAAAGTTTGGTTTTCGTCATTGCCTAAAAATGGTATTGATTCTAGGAACAAGTGCAAAGATGCTTTTGTCTCTAAGTATTTTCCTCCCGCTAACATTATCACTCTTAGGAACGATATTATGAATTTTAAACAACTTGATCATGAGCATGTTTCCCAATCTTGGGAAAGAATGAAACTGATGATTCGCAATTGCCCTACTCATGGTTTGAATTTATGGTTGATCATGCAAACAATTTATGCCGGTTTGAACTTTGCTTCTAGAAATCTTTTAGATTCGGCCGCGGGAGGCACGTTTATGGAAATCACGTTAGGAGATGCTACAAAACTTCTTGATAATATTATGGATAATTATTCTCAATGGCACACCGAAAGATCTCCTAGTAAAAAAGTGCATGCTATAGAAGAAATCAATGTTTTGAGTGGAAAGATGGATGAACTTATGAAGTTGTTTGCTACTAAAAATACTCCTCTTGATCCCAATGATATGCCTTTGTCTACTTTGATTGAGAATAATAATGAATCTATGGATGTGAATTTTGTTGGTAGGAATAGTTTTGGAAACAATGCTTATAGAGGAAACTTTAATTCTAGACCGTTCCCTAGTAATTCCTATAATAATTATGGAAATTCCTACAATAATTCTTATGGTAATTTTAATAATATGCCCTCTGATTTTGAGAATAGTGTGAAAGAATTTATGATCTCTCAAAAGATTTTAAATGCTTTGCTTGAAGAAAAATTGCTCAAAGTTGATGATTTGGCTAGGAACATTGATAGACTTTCACTTGATGTTGATTCTCTTAAACTTAGATCTTATCCTCCTAAGCATGATATCAATGAGTCTCTCAAAGCAATGAGAATTTCCATTGATGAGTGCAAGGAAAGAACTGCTGGATTGCATGCTAAGAAAGATTTCTTTGTAAAGGCGTGTTCTTCTAGTTTCAATGAAAATAATGATGAAGATCTTAAAGTTATTGATGTGTCTCCCATTAGATCTTTTTTTTGCAATATGAATGTTGATAATAATGGGACTAGAGATGAGTCAACTTTAGTTAGAAGGCGTCCCAAGAATTCAGAGTTTTTAGATCTTGATGTTAAATTTGGTAAAAGTGGGATTGGAGAGGTCATGACTTTAAATAGTATTGAACCCACTATCTCGGATTTCAAGGATTTCAAGGAATTTGATTATGATAATTGTTCTTTAGAAGGTTGTATTTCCTTGTTTCAATCCATTGTTAATTCTCCTCATGCTTATAGGCAAAATAAAGCTTTTACCAAACATATCGTTGATTCCTTGATGCAATCTTATGATGAAAAACTTAATTTGGAAGTTTCTATACCTAGAAAACTTAATGATGAGTGGGAACCTACTATAAAAATTAGAATTAAAGATCATGAGTGTTTTGCTTTGTGTGATTTGGTGCTAGTGTTTCCACGATTCCGAAAACTTTATCTGATATTCTAGGTTTCCATGATCTTGATGATTGCTCTTTAAATTTGCACCTTGCGGATTCCACCATTAAAAAGCCAATGGGAAGGATCAATGATGTTCTCATTGTTGCAAATAGAAATTTGGTGCCCGTAGATTTTATCGTTCTTGATATAGATTGCAATCTTTCTTGCCCTATTATTCTTGGTAGACCTTTCCTTAGAACGATTGGTGCGATTATTGATATGAAGGAAGGGAATATTAGATTCCAATTTCCATTAAGGAAAGGCATGGAGCACTTTCCAAGAAAGAAAGTCAAATTACCTTATGAATCTATCATGCGAGCTACTTATGAATTTAGTGCCAAAGAGGGCACTACTTAGATTTATCTTCGCTTTTATGCCTAGCTAGGGGCGTCAAGCGATAGCGCTAGTTGGGAGGCAACCCAATTTTATTTTTGTTTTTTGTTTTTGTTCCTGTTTAGTAATAAATTTTTCATCTACCTTCTGTTTAGATGTGTTTTTTATGTTTTAATTAGTGTTTGTGCCAAGTAGAACCTATAGGATAACCTATGATGATAGTTGATTTGATTCTGTTGAAAAACAGAAACTTTGCGCGCACGAAATTAGTTTTGTTAAATCACAGAAACGTGCTTTTGCGTTGATTATTTTTGCTGCTGATCATGGACAAATTGTCCAGGACTTCCTATTTTGGTAGGAGTTTTAGAGTTCCAGAAGTTTGCGTTAGTTACAGATTGCTACAGACTGTTCTGTTTTTGACAGATTCTGCCTTTCGTGTGTTGTTTGCTTATTTTGATGCATCTATGGCTAGTAAAATAGTTTACAAACCATAGAGAAGTTGGAATACAGTAGGTTTAACACCAAAATAAATAAAGAATGAGTTCATTACAGTACCTTATGTGGTGGTTTTGTTTTCTTTCACTAACGGAGATTATAAGATTTCCTGTTGAGTTTTGTGTTGTGAAGTTTTCAAGTTTTGGGTAAGGCTTTGATGGACTATGGAATAAGGAGTGGCAAGAGCCTAAGCTTGGGGATACCCATGGCACCCAAAGATATTCAAGAATAGCCAAAAGCCTAAGCTTGGGGATGCCCCGGGAAGGCATCCCCTCTTTCGTCTTCGTTCATTGGTAACTTTACTTGGAGCTATATTTTTATTCGCCACATGATATGTGTTTTCCTTGGAGCGTCGTGTATTATATTAGTCTTTGATTTTTAGTTTACCACAATCATCCTTGCTGTACACACCTTTTGGGAGAATCCCACTTGATTAGAATTTGCTAGAATACTCTATGTGCTTCACTTATATCTTTTGAGCTTGATAGTTTTTGCTCTAGTGGTTCACTTATATCTTTTAGAGCACGGCGGTGGCTTAATTTTGAAGAAATTGCTAGTCTCTCATGCTTCACTTATATTATTTTGAGAGTCTTTTAGAACAGCATGGTATTTGCTATGGTTACAAATTTGGTCCTAGAATGGTAGGCATCCAAGTTGGGTATAATAAAAACTATCATAGAAAGTGCATAAAACACTAGGATCAATTTGATGCTTGATAATTGTTTTGAGATATAGAGGTATTTGATGACCCACAAGTATAGGGGATCTATCATAGTCCTTTCGATAAGTAAGAGTGTCGAACCCAACGAGGAGCAGAAGGAAATGATAAGCGGTTTTCAGCAAGGTATTCTCTGCAAGTACTGAAATAAGTGTAACAGATAGTTTTGTGATAAGATAAAAGGTAACGAGCAACAAGTAACAAAAGTAAATAAAGTGCAGCAAGGTGGCCCAATCATTTTTGTAGCAAAGGACAAGCCTGGACAAACTCTTATAATAGGAAAAGCGCTCCCGAGGACACATGGGAATATCGTCAAGCTAGTTTTCATCACGCTCATATGATTCGCGTTCGGTACTTTGATAATTTGATATGTGGGTGGACTGGTGCTTGGGTACTGCCCTTACTTGGACAAGCATCCCACTTATGATTAACCTCTATTGCAAGCATCCGCAACTACAACAAAAGTATTAAGGTAAACCTAACCATAGCATGAAACATATGGATCCAAATCAGCCCCTTACGAAGCAACGCACAAACTAGGGTTTAAGCTTATGTCACTCTAGCAACCCATCATCTACTTATTACTTACCAATGCCTTCCTATAGGCCCAAATAATGGTGAAGTGTTATGTAGTCAACGTTCACATAACACCACTAGAGGTTAGACAACATACATCTTATCAAAATATCAAACAAATACCAAATTCACATGACTACTAATAGCAAGACTTCTCCCTTGTCCTCAGGAACAAACGTAACTACTCACAAAGCATATTCATGTTCATAATCAGAGGGGATATAATGTGCATAAAGGATCTGAACATATGATCTTCCACCAAATAAACCAACTAGCATCAACTACAAGGAGTAATCAACACTACTAGCAACCTACTAGCACCAATCCCGGACTTGGAGACAAGAATTGGATACAAGAGATGAACTAGGATTTGGAGATGAGATGGTGCTGGTGAAGATGTTGATGGAGATTGCCCTCTCCCGATGAGAGGAGCGTTTGTGATGACGATGGTGATGATTTCCCCCTCCCGGAGGGAAGTGTCCCCGGCAGAACAGCTCTGCCGGAGCCCTAGATTGGTTCCGCCAAGGTTCTGCCTCCTGGCGGCGGAGTCTCGTCCCGAAAGGTTGCTTATTATTTTTTCTCATCAAAAGACTTCATATAGGAGAAGATGGGCGTCGGAGAGCCACCAAGGGGCCCACGAGGTAGGGGGCGCGCCCAGGGGGGAGGGGCGCGCCCCCCACCCTCGTGAGCAGGATGTGGGCCCCCTGGCCTTCATCTTTGGCGACGATTTTTCTTTATTTATTTTAAGATATTCTGTGGAGTTTAAGGACTTTTGGAGTTGGGCAGAATAGGTCTCCAATATTTGCTCCTTTTCCAGCCAGAATTCCAGATGCCGGCATTCCCCCTCTTCATGGTAAGCCTTGTAAAATAAGAGAGTAGCCATAAGTATTGTGACATATCATGAAATAACAGCCCATAATGCGATAAATATCGATATAAAAGCATGATGCAAAATGGATGTATCAGTAGTAATGTTAGAGTCATGCTAGTAGGTAATTATGAAATTGAGAAATACTTGTGTTGAAGTTGGCAAGTCTTGTAGCATGCACGTATGGTAAAAGTTGAGTGACAAATTTGTTGCATGAGGTGCTCTTTTGATTGTCTTCCTTATGAGTGGAGGTCGGGGTCGCGCGATGGTTAACTCCTACCAACCCTTCCCATAGGAGCATGCATAGTAGTACTTTGCTTCGAGGGCAAGTAGACTTTTGCAATAAGTATATGAGTTCTTTATGACTAATGTGAGTCCATGGATATACGCACACTCATCCTTCCACTTTGCTAGCCTCTATTATACCGCGCAACTTTCGCCGGTAGCATGCACCCATTATTTACCTTCCTCAAAACAGCCACCATACCTACCTATTATGGCATTTCCATAGCCATTCCGAGATATATTGCCATGCAACTTTCCACTATTCCGTTTATTATGACACATTCCATCGTTGTCATATTGCTCTTTGCATGATCATGTAGTTGACATTGTATTTGTGGCAAGACCACCTTCATAATTTTCATACATGTTGCTCTTGTGTCGGTGTACTAGAGTAGGGGTACCCTAGTATCCGGAACTTGTGCATGGGCAGTCGCAGCACCCCGCGGCAAGGCTTGCCAGGTGACCACCAAGGTCCTCCATGGTTCCTTTGGAGCCATTCAAGAACAAAGTATTCAAGCCAAGGAGACAAGGCCCCGGAAAGAGGAGCTTGCCGGGAAGGCCAACTAAGGCATCTCAAGGAACTTGCCGCGACGCGCCACGCGTCCCGACAAGGCCCGGTGAGCGACAAGCTTCCGGACGCGACAAGACAACGACCGCGGCAAGACACTTGCCGCGGCAAGCTACCACTCTGTACCCGCGCTCCAGCACATCCACCAACGTGTCGCCCTGGGACCTTTCCAGGTGTGTGTGGCAAGAGGCTGTGCAGCCAGCGGTGCGAGGTGGCAAGCGACGCTGACAAGATTGCCATCGTGGCAAGCGGTGGCGTCCCTGACGGTCCCTTTTTGCACTGTTTGGGCGACGCAGACGGGCATTTAATGCCTTTGTCTCCTGCCGTCAGGGTTAGGTATGATACACTGTACAAGTAGTTGTACCAACCGCAATTCCCTTCCATTTTTACCCTTGTCTATGTTGCCACCTGTCGGTGACCCCTTGAGCATATAAAAGGAGGCCCATGCGCAACGTAGAGGGGGGTTCGAAGACAGAAAACACTCACGCTCGGTCTCGTTAGCAGCTAGTGTGTACTGTAGCACTTAGCGCTCCCGAGCAAGAACTCAATACACTCAGACATGCAGCAGTAGGAGTATTATCTCTCCGGAGAGCTCCGAAGCTGGGTAAACCGCTCGTGTGCTTCGCCTCGATCCGCTCTTCGCGCGGCCTCCGCCCCCCGCCAAAACGAAAGGGGCTCGGTCCGCCGGTCCCATAGGTGTTCGTGGGTCAGCTTCCCCCGACATCTTTGGCGCGCCAGGTAGGGGGCGTCGAGGTTGTGTGAACCTGATCCGGCGTTCACACGAGCTAGATCTTCATCTTCTTCATCTTCTTCATCGACATGCCACCGAAGAAGAAGGCTTCGGAGGTGGCTGCTCCGTCCACGTCGATCCCACCGCCACTGGAGCAAATGGGTGGTGGGGTAGACGCCGACGGAAGAACGGGCGTCGACGAGGGAGCTCACGGTGCCGCCAGGTCCAAGGACAAGGCTGCGTAGACCTCGGCGTCCGAACATGCACCGCGCCCATCTCAGGAGGCGCGGGACCGACAGCGTCATGGTACTCGCGGTACCATACGTTCATTGGACCAAGATCGAGCTGGGGGATCTCGGGGTGCTCAAGACTAGCATGCACGCCAACATGCTGGCACGAGCAAGACACGGTCGCCCGGACGGGATACTGCTCCTTCTAACTTAGTTGGAAGTCCGAGCATATCCCGCTCCTCGCACCGTTCGCCACTGCCACCCACCACTCCAGCAGAAGATTTGGCACGAGCTCAACTGCTCCTGGATTACCCTCCAACGGCAGACAAGATCTACGAATGGAGGGCCACCATTCAGAGTCTCATCGGCTTCGCCAACGGCGACACTCCACGGCAGCCGAGTACATCGCAGTCGCGGCAAGATTGCCAGGCACGAGCCGATGGCGACAAAACCGGTGGGGGTGCAACCACCGTGCACTCTCCGCCCCGAAGGCCAAGATCACCGACTCACCGGATCCACCTCGACAGCGACTCCATCGCATCGTCAGATCCACGAGGTCGTCGCGATCAGCGCCAAGTTCTTCATGAACGATAGCAAGAAGACGCTCGTACTCGCATCGAGCATCGAAGAGAAGCGCGGCATTAATCGGACTAGCGCGCTGGGCCCTCTGTCGACATGCATGCGCTAGGGGAACCAGGCGACTTGCTGTAAGTGGTAGGTTGCCCTGCGTTCACTCGTGAGCTACGGCAAGTCCAGTGGCCCAGCACGAAGAATTTCAAGCCAGACGTACCAGAGAAGTACGACGGCAAGTCACATCCGTCGGAGTTCCTCAGCATCTACACCATCGCGGTGCAAGCTGCCAGGGGGCGGGACGACAAGATCCTTGCCAACTACTTCCCGCTGGTGCTCAAGCCCAATGTCAGGTCCTGGCTCATGCACTTTCCGGACAACTCCATATCCTCCTGGGCAGATCTATGCCATCAGTTTGTCGGCGCCTTTACGGGCGGCCACAAACCTCATGGCCAAGAGAGCGACCTTCATCTGCTCGCCCAGAAGGAAGGAGAGCCCCTGCGCAAGTATATTCAGAGATTCAGCCGTGTACAGCACAACATCCCAGATGTCCACCCTGCCGCAGTCATCAGCGCGTTCCATCAGAACATGCATAACCGCAGGATGCGCGAGGAGATGGCGATGTGCAAGATCAGAGACGTCAGTGAGCTATACGCCCTGGCCGACAAGTGTGCACGTGCTGAGGAAGGGAGGAAACTCCCCGAAGAGAATACAGGAGCAGGAGGATCTGACAGCGAGGATGCCACCCCGGCAAAGAAGAACCGGCGGCGGAACAACAGGAAGAAGAAAGGCAAAGATGTGCTAGTCGTTGAGCAGTCCGGCAACGGAGGTGGCACCGAGAAAGCCGAAGCTGTGGCAGTCACCGATAAGCAGGACGGCACCAACAAGCAATACTGCAAGATCCACCGCACCAAGGGCCATGACCTCCAGAGCTGCAAGAAGGTCGAGCAGCTTGTCGAGCAGCAAAAGGCTGAATACGAGTGACGCGACAAGGAGAAGGCCCAAGAAGGTACTAGAGGATCCGGCAAGAAACGCCCCGGCCGATGAGGACGCCGCGGCAAGGCCAAGCAGCGGCAAGGAGACAGACCTCCCCGCGACCGCGACAAGGATGAAGATGACGACGAGGATGAAGATATGGATGACGAGACCGATGAGCAGGAGTTCCAGAAAGCCACAGAGGTCCTGTGCATTGACGGCGGTACTTCTCTGCATACTTCACACCGCCAGCTCAAGCAGTGGGTGCGGGAAGTCAATGTGGCAGAACCACCCGTCGAGTCACGCAAGCCTCTGAAATGGTCCAGCACGCCTATCATCTTTGATATTGAGGACCACCCTGATCGCATAACTGCGGTCGGGTGCTTGCCGATGTTGGTTTCACCAACTATCCGCAACCTCAAGGTCACTAAGATGCTAGTTGACGGCGGGGCCGGTGTCGGTGTCAAAACCGGCGGATCTCGGGTAGGGGGTCCCGAACTATGCGTCTAGGCGGATGGTAACAGGAGACGGGGGACACGATGTTTTACCCAGGTTCGGGACCTCTCGATGGAGGTAAAACCCTATGTCCTGCTTGATTAATATTGATGATATGGGTAGTACAAGAGTGGATCTACCACGAGATCAAGGAGGCTAAACCCTAGAAGCTAGCCTATGGTATGATTTTTGCAATGTATGTTGTCCTACGGACTAAAGCCCTCCGGTTTATATAGACACCGGAGGAGGCTAGGGTTACACAGAGTCGGTTACAATGGTAGGAGATCTACATATCCGTATCGCCAAGCTTGCCTTCCACGCGAAGGAAAGTCCCATCCGGACATGGGACGGAGTCTTCAATCTTCTATCTTTGTAGTCTTGGAGTCCGGCGGACGATGATAGTCCGGCTGTCCGGACACCCCCTAGTCCAGGACTCCCTCAGTAGCCCCTGAACCAGGATTCAATGACGATAAGTCCGGCACGCATAATGTTCGGCATTGCAAGGCGGGTTCCTCCCTTGAATAATCCAGAGAAGATCATGAACACCAGGATATTGTCCGGCTCTGCAAAATAAATTCCACATTCCACCGTAGAGAGAATAAAATGTACACCAGTCCAATCTGCTGACGTATTATGCGGCGTGACATCACACCGCTACCAAGCCTTTGTTTGAATCGTTTTTTACTATACCACCTCAGCACGTTTAGCGAAGTGGTTTCTTTGGCACGTCTTGTTGAAGCAGAGATCGTGTTCCCCTTATTCCGGGATTCTCATCAATACGGACGTGGGTAACCCAACCGCGCCATTGATGGTGGCGCTTGGGAGATAAGCGAGTTTTATCAGGCCAGCGGGACGCACAGTTTTCGTCCGCCTACATATAAGGGATAAGGATTTACCTTCTCACCTACGCCTTCTTCCTCCTTTGCTTATCCAGCTCCGCGTACTCAAGCTCCAACGCCCAAGCTCGCGCATCTCGCCTCGACCTTCTCCAAATATGTCCGGAGCGGGAGGCAAATGGTTGGCCTCCACCATTAAGGAGGAGCACATCACCAGACTGCGCAACGCCGGATATCTTTCCGGTGATATTGCGCATCGGCTGCCCGACGAGGGGCAGCTCGTCCCTACCCCCGGGCCTCACGAGAGGGTCGTCTTCCTTCCCCCCTTCCTCCGCGGACTGGGCTTTCCGCTCCATCCGTTCGTCCGGGGGCTCATGTTCTATTACGGCCTGGATTTCCACGATCTGGCGCCGAACTTTATCCTCAACATCTCGACGTTCATCGTCGTGTGCGAGGCCTTCCTCTGCATCCGGCCCCACTTCGGCCTGTGGCTCAAGACCTTCAATGTCAAGCCGAAGGTTGTGCTGGGTACGCAAGCGGAATGCGGAGGCGCCATGTTGGGTAAATTACCCAACGTCCTTTGGCTCGAAGGGGCCTTCGTGGACTCCGTCAAGGGGTGGCAATCGGGGTGGTTCTACATCACCGAGCCGCGCAAGCCCACATGGGCGGCGGCCCCCGAGTTTAGATCTGGCGTCCCCACGCAGCTCACCTCCTGGAAAGAGAAGGGCTTGCTGTGGGGCGATTCGAAGGAGGTGACTGGACTCTGAACCTGCATTCAGAAGCTGGTGAGCAATAAGCTCAGGCTCGTCGACGTGGTCCAAGTCATGCTCATCCGCCGGATTCTCCCATGCCAAGAACGGGCATTCAATCTGTGGGAGTTCAATCCGGAACAGCACCAGGCGCTGAGCGGACTCTTCGATACGACATACGAAGGCGCCTGGAGGGTGCTGTTTAAGGGCGCCGAAGCCCCCGCATCCGCGACGGAAGATCGCGGATTCAGCTCGCAGTATCCAACTGACGAGGTAAGTGATTCAACCCTATTACGGGACACTTTGTAGTAATCGAATTGATTATAAGAGGGTTTCATTCTTTCCTTTCCTTTGACAGGAATGGATGGAGAAGGCCAAGCAGCTCATCAGCCCGGCTCCCATGCCAGAAGACCCAGTGGACGCCCGTTTAGCAGGGCTGCTGGTTCCGGCACCGCATGTGGTGCCGGAGAAGAAGGCCAAGAAGGTGGCCGCGGGGACTCGAAAGAGTTCCCGCAATCAGGTGTCCGACGACGAGGCGGACTCCTCCCCCGAAGACGAGGAGGTTTCTCTCCTAGAAGAGGGAGAGAAGAAGAGGAAGGCTTCCCCAACAGGGGAGGCCAAAGGGTCCAAGAGGGGAGAACTATCCCCCCCGGACAGTTTTGCCAACACCAACGTTGGCGAGGATGAATGGCCTCCAAGGGCCAGGCATCCGGCAAGATCGTAAGTATCTGGATCCTTTATATGCAATATCTTTTATGTCGCGTAGTGTCCTTCTAACGCCGCATTCTGTCTGTAGTCCGGCCGATGACAATCTCCCTGACTCATCGAGCGGGTCGTTGGCCCCGTCGGATGTGGATTCACTTCCGACTGCCTCTACCCCACGCGCCGACGAGGACGCCGAGGTGGGATCCCAGAGAGGGACCCATCAGGAGGAGGCTCCAGAGGCGCCGTCAGGCAGCCTCCCGGACTTTGCGCCGGACTCTACATCGGAACCTGCAGTGGTTCCAGAGTCCGGCAAGCGGCCCCTTCGAAAGAAGGGCAAGACCGTGACACCGTCGGCCTCCATCCAACCGGAGGCGCCGGATAACTTGTTGGAGGCGCTTAAAGGCGCTTCCATCGAGGAAGAACACCGCACTATCATGAGTGCGGTGATTCAAAAGGTTCAGCTCGCCAAAAGCAGGCTGACCGAAGCCTGCAGCAGCCTTCTAACAGGCTTTGCAGTAAGAAGTTAAAATTATGTAATGTAATACCGCATAGACAGTAGCCCCTGATGCTTAGTTCGGTGTTCGGAAAGAAAAAGCCGGACTGAGGATCTAACAAGATACACGCAGGGTTGCTTAAAATATGTCAATATGGGTTTGCAGGCTGCGCTGCTGACCTCTGCCGCACTAACGATGGAGGTCGATGTGCTAAAGCAGGATCTCGAGCGGTCCGAGCAAGACCTCGGCCATGCCAAGAAGCAGCTCGAGGACAAAGAAGGTGAGTAACACCGCTTTGAATAGTTACCTTACAGAAAAGGATTTTGGTTGCAATATAATTAACAGGGATAATATGTGTATTGCAGGGGCCACTAACGAGGTGGCAGCCCTGAAGGAGGCTGTGTCCGCGGCCGAACACAGTGCGGCCGCGGAACGGGCAGAGTGAGAAAAGCAGGAGGCGCGGGTGGCGGAAGTACGGCAAGAGCTCCAGGCTCTCATGGAGAAACATGAGAGGTTGGAGCGTGACTCCAGGACTCGAGAGTCCGAGCTTGCCTCGGCTCTCGAAAGTGCCAAGTCCGCCAAGGCCGAAGCCCATAAGGCCCTTCAGGAGGTGGAAGATGTAAAGAAAATAGCGGCGGGTAAGGCATTTTTCATGCAAAGCAAGCATGTTAATGTAAAATACCTGACACTTACCCGCATTCGGAGCTCTCCAGGGGCGTTTGCAGATCTGCCGCGTAGTGCGTCTGATGCCGCCGCATTCTATCGTGGCGAGGAGGGAAGCTCAACGGAAAAAGTCTTCTGGTCTCAGTATGCTGAGGCCGGACACCCGGTGCCCCCAAGCGACCAGCTGAAGCAGCTGGTCGAACTCCACAAGGTAGCTGAAGAGGCCATGAAGGGCCTTATAGTCCGGCTGTGGCCTGGACAGGCCATGCCTGGGAGCTACTTTGGCCTCGTGCGGCGGCTGGTGTATGCATGCCCCTGGGTGGATGTCATCAAGTGCTCCGCCTGTATTGAAGGCACTCGTCGGGCCCTCGCCTGCACGAAGGTGCAATGGGGCAAGTTGGATGCGGAGAAGCTTCTCACGGACCCACCGCCACCGGGCAAGGAATATCGCACGCCCGAAATGTATTATAAATCTGTCCTGAAGTGAGCCCGCTATATTGCGGATGAGTGCCCCAGAAATGTAATCTTTGAGTGAATTTGCTATGTATTATCCTGTGCGCTGAAACTTTGTTCATGTGCGCTTTGAGCAACACTTTTTTAATTTAAAATATTACCTTCTGTGCGGCCGTTTATAAAATCTGAGAGATGGCAAGTCGTTGGCTTCAGCCCCCAAGCCACGAGTGCTGGGGTGTTCGGGATAAACTTGAGCACTCTTGTTCCCATTGTTGGGTCCATCGAGGGAGGCGCTCAACACAACGAACAAGGCAACCGGACTTATAATGCTTGAACACTCTCACTTAGCCATAGAATTCTATAATTTTAAATTTCGGCGAAGCCCCTGGTATTCGGAAGACCGAATCCAGGGCGCTATCCACGCCTTCGTCGGACATTGTCCGGAACTTCGCTCGAAGCGGCGTGAGTCTTTAAGGACCCGAAAAAACCTCTCGAACAGCGACCAGTCTCTCGCCTTATCATGCCGGTCAGTTTTAGCTTTCTCCACTGAGGCGCTCGCCCGGCTCAACCGTGGCGCAATCGCAGTGGTTCTCCCAGTGCCACCTTAGCCGACAGAACGGAACGTAAGGCGCCAAAACGTGGGAGCCGGGCAAACCCAACTATTGACCCAAGACATGATTCGGAGCCGATTCATATAATGCTATAAGTTCGGGGTGCCGCACTTGTGAAAGTGTTCGGACTTATCACACCATAGAGTAGGGAACATAAGCCCCTGGCGTATTAGGCCGTACCAAAATATACGGGCGCAAGATGTCATATAACGAGCATATATATAAAAGGTAATGCAATTGCAATCAAAAAGGTGCTGCATTATTTATGAAAGAAAGTCTGCTAGTAGAGCGGACTGATACAAATAGTGCGTTAAGCAAGGGATTTGGACTAAGTAAACATGTCCCCCTCCAGGGGTGAGCTACGGACTTGGTGTATATACTCGAATTTAATGCTCGTAATTGAGACCACCTGAGTGTTCGTCGCAGCCTTATTTAGTCCCTGACTGTTGCATCATGAGTTCGGCAGGTTCGCCGCCGGGCAGGGCTTCTGGTTAACGGAGTCCTGTGTACATAAAAGAAGAAAAAAAAGGGGGGGGGCACACTTGCGAGCCCCCGGTGTGGTCGAACCGCACTCTGGGTCCGTTGCGATCGTGCCCCCTCCCCTGTGCCCATGGTATCTCCAAAGCGTAATGATGTACGCGGAGTGTTATTATTGCGATCATGCGCGGGCGAGGGTTGGGGCCGCATTGCTACGCATGGTCTGATCGCGCCAGGTGGTCTTGGTTGGTATTGCTTCGGGCGCGTTTTTCTGTATCCGGCTGTTTAACGGCCGGACTGGAGAATTGCCTTAAGAGGCTACTCTGTACTTCTGCTGCGAGAGCCGCTGTATGTTCCTCCGTCCGGAGGGAGCGTTCCGTATTCCCATTGACCGTGATGACTCCATGAGGGCCTGGCATCTTGAGCTTTAGGTATGCATAATGCGGCACCGCATTGAATTTTGCAAACGCGGTTCGTCCGAGCAGAGCGTGATAGCCGCTGCGAAACGGGACTATGTCGAAGATTAACTCTTTGCTCCGGAAATTATCCGGGGATCCGAAGACCACTTCCAGTGTGACTGAGCCTGTACAGTTGGCTTCCACTCCTGGTATGACACCTTTAAAGGTTGTCTTTGTAGGTTTAATCCTTGAGGGGTCTATGCCCATTTTGCGCACTGTATCCTGATAAAGCAGGTTCAGGCTACTGCCGCCGTCCATCAGGACTCTCGTGAGGTGAAATCCATCGACGATTGGGTCTAAAACCAATGCGGCGAATCCGCCATGGCGTATGCTGGTCGGATGGTCTCTTCGATCGAAAGTGATCGGACAAGAGGACCATGGATTGAACTTTGGGGCGACTGGCTCCATCGCATAGACGTCCCTTAGTGCGCGTTTCCTCTCCCTCTTGGGTATATGGGTCGCGTATATCATATTCACCGTCCGCACTTGTGGGGGAAAACCCTTCTGTCCTCTATTGTTCGGCGGTCGGGTCTCTTCCTCGTCGTCGCTGTTTAGCCCCTTGTCATTGTTTTCGGCAATTAACTTGCCAGCCTACTTGAACACCCAGCAATCTCTATTAGTGTGGTTAGCTGGCTTTTCAGAGGTGCCATGTATCTGGCATAAGCGGTCGAGTATTCGGTCCAGATTGGACGGACCCGGAGTGGTTCTTTTGAATGGCTTCTTCCGCTGACCGGGTTTAGAGCCTCGGAATCCGGCGTTGACTGCCGTATCCTCCTTATCGTCGCCGTTAATGCGGCGTTTGTTTTTGTTTCGACGTGACCTGCCGTTGTTGTCCTTAGTTTCCGGACTACCAGAATTTTTACGGAGATTGTTGCTGCGAGCTAGCCAGCTGTCCTCTCCCGCGCAAAAGCGGGTCATTAATGATGTGAGGGCTGCCATGGATTTCGGCTTTTCCTGCCCCAGGTGCCGGGCTAGCCATTCGTCCCGGATGTTATGTTTGAAGGCTGCAAGGGCCTCTGCATCTGGACAATCGACGATTTGGTTTTTCTTCGTCAAGAACCGTGTCCAGAATTGTCTGGCCGATTCGTCTGGCTGCTGAATGATGTGGCTTAGGTCATCAGCGTCTGGTGGTCGCACATACGTGCCTTGGAAGTTATCAAGGAACGCGGCCTCCAGGTCTTCCCAACACCCAATTGACTCTGCGGGCAAGCTGTTAAGCCAATGCCGAGCTGGTCCTTTAAGCTTGAGTGGGAGATACTTGATGGCGTGGAGATCGTCGCCGCGGGCCATATGGATGTGGAGAAGATAATCTTCTATCCAAACCGCGGGGTCTGTTGTGCCATCGTAGGATTCAATGTTTACGGGTTTAAACCCTTCAGGGATTTGATGATCCATTACTTCGTCAGTGAAGCATAGAGGGTGTGCGGCGCCTCTGTATTGAGCAATATCGCGACGCAGCTCGAGAGAGCGCTGTCTGCTGTGCTCGGCCCGGCCAGGGTTATTGTATCCGGCGCGACGGTATTCGTCATGGGTCGTGGGGCGCCCACGTGATCCGTAGATGGATCTGGATTGCCTTGCTTTGTCCTCCAATATATCTCGCAAGTCCGGCGCGTTCCCTCTTGGCTTCGTACTTTTGGAGCGATGCCGGGGTACGGTCTTGGCTGGGGCCCTGGATGCCTCTCTGTCACGACCACGGGGTGGTCGGTCAGCCATATCGTGCGCTGGTGATGGAGGTATGTATGCTTCCTCCTCTAATCGGGGGAGCAGCTTGCGTCTTGGGTAACTTTTGGAGGGGCATTCGAGTTTATACTCTTCGGCCGCGAGGACCTCGGTCCATCGATCGGCCAGCAGGTACTGATCAGCTTGAAGCTGTTGCTGCTTTTTCTTTAGGTTGTTTGCTGTGGCGATAAGCCTGCTCTTGAAGCGCTCTTGTTCGACGGGATCCTCAGGTACGACGAATTCATCATCATTGAGGCTTGCTTCGTCTTCGGAGGGAGGCATATAGTTATGATCCTCAACCTCTTCGTCTGCCGCCCTCTCGTGAGGGCTTGCTTCTGCATCCTCCTGCGCCGAGTCTTGCTGGAGGGGATTGTCTTCGGCACTCTCTGGAGTATTATTATCTCCTGTGCCGGAATCTCCATTCTTGCTGTGGCGGGATTTAGAGCGGCGCCGCTGACGCCGGCGTTTGGGCTGCTTCTTTAAAGAGTCTGCCTCCGCTGTTTCTTCGCCGTCCCCATTTTTTGGGGTATCCACCATGTATATGTCATATGACGAGGTGGTTTTCCAGTGCCCTGTAGGCGTTGGTTCCTGTTCGTCTCCGGCATCGTCGTCCATGGCGTCGATGTCGTCGGAGTCGTAGTCTAGCATGTCAGTTAGATCGTCGACAGTGGCTACAAAGTGGGTGGTGGGTGGGCTCTGAATTTCTTCGTCGTCCGTACCCCAACCATCCTGGCCATAGTCCGGCCAGGACTCTCCTGATAACGAGAGATGCTTTAGTGAATTCAGGATATCGCCAAAAGGCAAGTATTGGAAGACGTCTGTGGCGGTGAATTCCATAACCGGCGCCCAATCCGAATCGATTGGTAGGGGCGCGGGAGATTCGGAGTCCGGCAAGGAGTCCGGCGCCTCGGAATCACGAGTTTCGCAGGGGACAAGATTAGTGTTCGGCTCCATCGCCGTGGATGTTGAAGCCCCCGGGGCGGCGTCTATCCACCGGCCCTCGATCTGGGCGATCGGCTCCGGACTAAAGGCCAAAGCGGATTCGTGTGTGGCTACCAAGGCACTGTTCGGTGGCAGAGCTAGATCATGCCCGTCGTCACAGTGCGGCGCGCTTGGCTGTGGCTCGAGTCCGTCGAAGATCAAGTCTCCGCGGACATCGGCCGTGAAGTTTAGGCTTCCGAATCTGACCTGACGGCCAGGGGCGTAGCTTTCGATCTGCTCCAGATGGCCAAGTGAATTAGCCCGCAGTGTGAAGCCGCCGAATACGAAGATCTGTCCGGGGAGAAAAGTCTCACCCTGGATAGCGTTGTTGGTTGAATATGCCATCGGGCCTATCGGTGATGACACAGAGGAACTCTCAATGAAAGCACCAATGTCGGTGTCAAAACCGGCGGATCTCGGGTAGGGGGTCCCGAACTACACGTCTAGGCGGATGGTAACAGGAGACGAGGGACACGATGTTTTACCCAGGTTTTGGCCCTCTCGATGGAGGTAAAACCCTACGTCCTGCTTGA
This sequence comes from Triticum timopheevii, assembly GCA_963921465.1. NCBI lineage: Eukaryota > Viridiplantae > Streptophyta > Magnoliopsida > Poales > Poaceae > Triticum > Triticum timopheevii. The sequence goes on from OY997274.1 coordinate 594,790,585, forward strand.
TTAATATTGATGATATGGGTAGTACAAGAGTGGATCTACCACGAGATCAAGGAGGCTAAACCCTAGAAGCTAGCCTATGGTATGATTGTTGTAATGTATGTTGTCCTACGGACTAAAGCCCTCCGGTTTATATAGACACCGGAGGAGGCTAGGGTTACACAGAGTCGGTTACAATGGTAGGAGATCTACATATCCGTATCGCCAAGCTTGCCTTCCACGCCAAGGAAAGTCCCATCCGGACACGGGACGGAGTCTTCAATCTTGTATCTTCGTAGTCTTGGAGTCCGGCGGACGATGATAGTCCGGCTGTCCGGACACCCCCTAGTCCAGGACTCCCTCAGCCGGCCTGAACCTGATCTCCTCCGCGGTACTCCAGAAACTCCAGATCCCTGACAGCGAGCTCGAAGAGACCGGCACATTCCAAGGAATCAATCCGGGAAGGAGCAAGCCGAAGGGAAAGATCACGTTGCCGGTGACATTTGGCAGCGAGTTGAACTTCAGGAATGAGAGGGTCACTTTTGACGTTGCTGACTTTCCATTGCCTTACAATGGGATACTCGGTCGTCCAGCACTCGCCAAATTCATGGCAGCCTCTCACTATGCATACAACATGCTGAAGATGCCGGGCCCGATAAGTGTCATCTCTGTCCCTGGCGACAAGAAGGATGCTCTTATCTGCGCCGACAAGATCTACTGGGAAGCAGCAACCGCAATAGATCGCAAGTCACTTGCCGTTGAAGCTCCCGGGGGGAATAAGAAGACCAAGTCCGGCAAGAGTTCTGATGCCCACTCCGGCAAGCGCACCTCTTCGGAGTGCTGCGCTACCGTCGAGGACGCACCATCGAGCTCCACCGGCAAGTGTAAGAAGACAGTGGCAGCTCTGCTAGAAACCAAGAAGGTGTCCGCCAAGGAGGATGGCACTAGTGGTACCTTCACCATCAGTGCCACTCTCGACCCTAAATAGGAAAGCGCGCTCGTTGCTTTCCTGCGGGCGAACGTCGACGTGTTTGCGTGGCAACCGTCTGACATCCCCAGTGTTCCCAGGAAAGTAATCGAGCACCATCTTGCCGTTTGTCCTCATGCGCGGCCCGTCAAGCAGAAGGTCAGGAAACAAGCAGTAGAGCGCCAAGAATTCATCGCAGAAGAAATCAAGAAGTTGGAAGCAGCAGGCCTTGTCAGAGGAGTGCTCCATCCTACGTGGTTGGCCAATCCTGTAGTCGTGCACAAGTCAAACGGGAAATGGAGGCTTTGTATCAACTTTACCGATGTCAATAAAGCTTGTCCCAAAGACCCATTTCCCTTACTGCGCATTGACCAGATTGTTGACTCCACGGCCGGATGTGACTTGCTTTCATTTCTTGACGCATACTCAGGATACCATCAGATCTTCATGGCAGAAGAGGATGAGGAGAAGACCGCATTCATCACTCCATGTGGCACATACTGTTTCATACGGATGCCTTTCGGTTTAAAGAATGCTGGTTCAACATTTGCAAGGGTAGTCCATTACGCTTTTGAGCCATAAATGCACAGAAATGTGGAAGCCTACATGGATGACATAGTGGTCAAGAGCAAGGACAAGGCAACTCTGATTCAAGATTTAGACGAAACCTTTGCAAATCTGCGCAGGATCAACCTCAAGCTTAACCCCGAGAAGTGTGTGTTTGGAGTACCCTCCGGCAAGCTTCTCAGGTTCTTCGTGTCTCAGCGGGGAATTGAAGCCAATCCCGACAAGATCAAGGCCATTGAGCAGATTGAAGCACCAAAGCGCGTCAAGGATGTACGAAGACTTGCCGGTTGTGTGGCTGCTCTCAGCAGGTTTATCTCTAGGTCTGCTGAGCGCGCCCTGCCGTTTTTCAAAATATTGAAAAAGGCAGGTCCAATGAAATGGACTTCGGAAGCGGAGGCTGCGCTGCAGGACTTGAAGAGATACCTGTCCTCCACTCCAACACTTGTCGCACCTAAACCACAAGAGAAGTTGCTGCTATATATAGCGGCAACCAATCAAGTGGTTAGTGCTGCGTTAGTAGCGGAGAGGGAGGCGGATGATGAGCCAGCAACCGCGGCAGATGCATCCAGCAACAAGCAGGGGGCTTCACCGACAAGCTCTGGTCCCGACAAAGGTGGATCTGCGCAGGCGCATGAGGATATACAGAAGGGAATGGTGCAGCGCCCAGTTTACTTTGTCAGTTCCCTTCTGCAGGGGGCTAGGTCAAGGTACTCTGGTGTGCAGAAATTGCTTTTCGGCCTTCTCATGGCCTCGAGAAAGCTGTGCCATTACTTCCAAGCACATGAGATCACAGTTGTCACTCATTTTCCGCTGAAGAGGATACTGCAGAATCCAGAAGCAACAGGCAGGATTGTCGAGTGGGCACTGGAACTGTCAAGCTTTGGCCTCAAGTTTGAGAGCACTTCAACTATCCAAAGCAGAGCATTGGCAGAATTCATAGCAGAGTGGACGCCGACACCAGATGAAGAAATTCCAGAAATGAGCATCCCCGTCAAGGAAGCGAGCAAAGAGTGGCTGATGTACTTTGATGGTGCCTTCTCGCTGCAAGGCGCCGGTGCGGGCGTGCTACTTGTTGCACCCACTGGAGAGCACCTCAAGTACGTAGTCCAGATGCACTTTCCCAAGGAGCAAGCAACAAACAATACCGCAGAGTATGAAGGTTTGCTTGCCGGTCTCAGGATCGCGGCAGACATTGTGATCAAGAAGCTCATTGTCAGGGGTGACTCGCAGCTTGTCGTCCGTCAAGTGAATAAGAATTATCAGAGTCCGTTGATGGAAGCTTATGTTGATGAAGTGAGAAAGTTAGAAGAGCACTTTGACGGCCTACAGATGGAACATGTTCCAAGAGCTCAGAACGACATTGCCGATCGCCTGTCGAAGTGCGCCGCACTTAAGTTACCTGTGGAACCAGGGATCTTTGTGCTCAAACTGACTCAACCTTCTGTAACGCCATCAACTGGGCATAGCAAGAAGAGGAAGTTGATTTCTGGTGACTATTTTCCGGCAGAGCTCCCCGAAGCCGCCGCCAAGAAGGTCCCCAAGATCAACACCAAGGGTGCTGAGGAGCAGTCTGCTCCGGCAAGCCCTAGGGTTTGTTTCGTTGAAGCAGACGATCCCGACAAGTTTTGCTCCGGCAAGCTTGCCGGGGAACGTCAAGCTCCGGCTGAGCCACAGGTTCTCGCCGTAGAAGCGGATGTTCCCGCAGCAGCAGATGTGCCTTTAGTCCTTGTTGTCGAGCCACAAGCTCCGGCATGGGCACAACAGATTCTCCGTTTCCTTCAGACAGGAGAACTTCCCGAAGAGCAAGAAGAAGCGGAAAGAGTAGCCCGGCAGTCAAGTATGTACGAGTTTGTCGACAACACACTGTACAGAAGAAGACTCAACGGTGTGAAATTGAAGTGTATTCACCGGGAAGACGGACAAAAGCTGTTGGCAGAGATACATGGAGGCATATGTGGTCACCACATTGGCGCAAGAGCACTTGCCGGCAAAGCATTCCGGCAAGGTTTCTTTTGGTCGGCAGCCCTCCAGGATGCAACTGCACAATTAACCAAGTGTGAAGCGTGCCAGTTCCATTCCAAGCAGATACACCAGCCAACTCAAGCTCTCCAGACGATCACTTTATCCTGGCCATTTTCGGTCTGGGGGCTCAACATCCTCGGCCCCTTTCCCCGAGCTGTCGGGGGGCTTTGAGTACTTGTACGTCGCAATCGACAAGTTCACAAAGTGGCCAGAAGTGGAAGCAGTGAGGAAGGTGACAGCACAGTCAGTAGTCAAGTTCTTCAGGTCGATTGTTTGCCGCTTCAGGATCCCTAATAGGATCATCACCGACAACGGCACGCAATCCACAAGCCGCACCTTCATGCAGTACGTCCAAGATCTTGGTGCCAAGGTCTGCTTCATTTCTGTTGCTCACCCGAGAAGCAACGGTCAAGCGGAGAGGGCAAATGCTGAAGTGCTGCGCGGGCTCAAGACCAGGACTTTCGACAGGCTGCGCAAGTGCGGAAAGAACTGGATTGAGGAGCTGCCGGTGGTTCTTTGGTCGATCAGGACGACGCCAAATCGAGCCACTGGCCAGACACCTTTCGCTCTAGTCTATGGAGCAGAGGCAGTTCTCCCCACGGAACTCGTATACGGGTCACCTCGAGTGCTCTCTTATGATGAGCTTGAGCAAGAGCAGCTGTGACAAGATGACGCGCTGCTCCTTGAGGAAGACCGTCTTCAGGCCGCTGTACGAGCTGCTCGATACCAGCAAGCTTTGCGCCGCTACCATAGCCGCAAAGTTAATGCCAGAAGTCTCGAGGAAGGCGACCTTGTTCTTCGGAGCGTTCAGTCCGCCAAGAATTCCAAAAAGTTGACGCCGAAGTGGGAAGGCCCTTACCGGGTGAAACGAGTCACTAGGCCTGGCGCTGTCCGCCTTGAGACCGAAGATGGCACTCCGGTGAGCAACTCCTGGAACATTGAGCATCTTCGTAAGTTTTACCCATAAGACGCGGTTGCCGGAACCTGTTCCGGCAACCACCTTTTGTACAAGTCTTGCCGATGTTGCATGTAATCCTTTGTACAAAGCCGAGCGCAGACCCTGTGCATAAGTAAAGCTCATGTGCTCCGCACATCTTGTCAATTTCATGCTTTCTATTTTTTGCATGTGTTATCTGACACTTTGTGCAGCGCCTACCCCCAATAAGCAATAACGAGCCGTAAGGCTCCATATCTTTATTTTCTCTTCTTTCTCTTTCTCAAAGAAAGGAAGGTTCCCACGCCCACAAGTTTTCCGGGGGGAAAGGAGAAGATAATGGTGTGGACCAGGCGTCGTTCAAGAAAGTTTCGCCTTACCGGAAAGCAAACGACAGAAAAGCTAAGTTGCCAAAGTTTGAGCAATCAGTTTTAAAATTTTTAAGTTATCTTCCTCGAACGACCGTGCTTTGTATGAAAACCTGTGCGCGGAGGAACCAACTCGTAGCTAGTTGCGCCCTTACTTTGTTTCGAGTCCGCTCAACAACTTAAGTGAGCTGCGACTAGTTGCAACAAGGTTTCTTGTCGGTAGCGGCACCGCCAGCAGGCTGCTAACGTCCCGCACTCAGCGCTCGCGGCTAAGGTGCCTGCGCCGACAAGTTCCCTAAAAGCGTAGGGCAAAAACATACAAAGGAAGGAATCAAGTAAAGGAAATAACATACCAATCGATACCCAAAATAGAGTTATATTACAAGATAGCTTGTCGCAGCTCTAACAGATTGTTTTCATAACATGACCAGCAGCGACAAGAAAAGGAGAAAACGAGCGGCCTAATCTATGCGATCGCCATCAACCCTCTTGATCTCGCTCACCTTGTCCACAATGGGTGCAACAAGGGCCTTGAGCGCTTCCAGATCAGCTTCCGGCGGGAAGGTCCTGAGGACGATGGTGAGGTTGAGGCCTGGGTTGCAGAAGGCCACCTTCACCAACACCTTTTGAAGAGCTCCCGCGCAGATCATGCGCGACTCATCGGCCAGCTGCTTTGGGATCTTCTCCCGAAGTCGCTAGAGGGCCGTCGCCACGCCTTTGAAGAACAAGGTGAGCTTGGCGCTGGGTTGGAGGTTCTCATCGGAAGGATATCCGAGATCCTCCATCCCCAGCTGCGCCAGCTCCCTGTCGATGGCTGCGGCAACATCCACGAGACCCTCCATCCAGTGCTCCACGTTCTCCCTAAAGGTGTTCTGGGTGGCAGCAGCACTCGCCAGCAGTGCCTCGTCGGCCTTGATCTGCTTCTTCAAGGCCACCTCCTGCTCCCTGGTGCCGTCCAGCGTCTTGGTCAAAGTAGTCAGCTTCAACTCAAGATCTGCGTTGGAGTCCTTGGCGGCGCTAAGTTCCTTGCCCTTCTCAGCGAGACTACCCTGCAGCTCGCCAAGAGTGTAGGCATCCTTCTCGCACTCACGCTTGAGCGTGGCAAGCTCTTCACCGCTTGCCTTGAGATCGGCCTCCAGCTGCGCCACCTTCATCTCCAGCTCCTTCTTGGCAGCCTCGGCAGCTGCGGCAGCGTCCAATGCTTCCTTGAGAGCCCCGCCGAATGTTTGCTCGCGCGCGGCAAGCTCCTCCTCGTGGCTGTCAAGATTGACCTTCCGCTGCGCCAACTCGCCCTCCCGCGCAAACAACTCCTCGGCGGCAAGCCGCTGTTGCTCTTCAACTTCAGCCTTCTCGAGGAGGAAGGCTTTCCGCGCCTCGGCGAGTTGCTCCCGCTCCTCTGCCAGGGACCGGAGATTTTCCTGGTTAAGAACCCGGAGCTCTTCCACGCACTTCTCGATGTTCACTCCCGCCTTCGCGACAAGCGCTTCCCAGGATTCCACCTTGGCCTGTCGAGCGCGGTAGAGCGACACCAGCTTCCGTAGCAGCCGCTCCTCCTCAGACTCGTCGCTGCTGTTGCTTGGCGCGTCAACCAGTGTCAGCCCAGCGGAGGCGAGCACCTCTCCATCAAAGGTTTCTCCTTCGACCGGCGCCCTGGAGCTTGACGCCCAGGGGAGCTTGATGAAGACGCCCTCACCGGCCTTCAAATAAGCGCCGGGCTGGGGCTCTTCGGAGCCTGACGCTGCGGCGGCGGCGAAGGGATCGGCGGTCGGTGTAGCGCCTTGCGCTCCTGCGGCCTCGGGGCCGTCAGTGCGATCGCCGGACCCCTCGCCAGTTTCCGCGGCGGCAGCTTTGGCGGCCTCTTCGCCGGCGGGATCATCAGCGCCAGCTTCTTCTTCGGTGGCAGCGGCGTCGTCGGTGTTGCCGCGCGCGTTCTCCTCGCCGGCAACCTCGGTCTCCATCGGCTCCGTGACAGGTGGATCTGAAGGCCGGAAGAGGGAGAAAAGTCAAGCAAATATCCAAAAAGAAAATTAGAAGAAGAAGAACCCAAGGGAAGTTTTCAAGCAAGAGGATTACCTGTGCTGGGCTCTACAGTCGCGGTCTCCGCCACCGGGGGGTCGCTGATGCTGTCCCTTGCCGGAGAACTCTCCCTTGCCGGAGACTTCTCCCTTGCCAGAGAACGCTCCCTTGCAGGGGAATCCTCCCTTGCCGGTGTAGTCGAAGCAGATAGCGTGTCGGGAGCGGCTTCAGAGCGCTCCTGGTGAGGCTGATCTGCTCCTACACAAACCAACAGTCAGATATCAGCAAAGAAAGAGCACCCATGCGCGCCTAACAGCGGGAAGTAAACCATGTACTTACGCTGGGGGCTGCTTTCGGGAATGATTGTCGGGTCCGGCAAGGTGGTCTCAGGCGCGCCCCCCGTTGTCGCGGTGGGTTCGTCCTCGATGACAATCACCGGGACCTTGGATCTCTTCGCCGCCCTCTGGGCCACAGTCCTGAAAAAGAATGGGTCCGGAGTAAAGCAAATCAGATACAAGACAAAACAGCAAGAATTGAAGAACTACAAGTACAGCAAAGAATCTTACTCTTCTTCTTCCTCGTCGGAGCTGAGCACGGAGAGGTCGAAGTCCGGCCCACCTTCGGCGCGACGAGGCGGAGGAGTGGGTTCCCTTAACCGCTTGGCGGGGGCAGCGGCAGGAGCAGAAGTGGTGGTCCGGGAGGACCCCGCTCCAGTTGTCGCAGCGGCGTGAGATGCTCCCGCGGCAACAGTGCTTCTCGCGGTGGAGCGTGTCGCGCGGCGCGGCGGCTGTTGACTCGTTTGCCGCCCCGCTACGTCCCCAACCTTGCGGAGACGCCTTCTTGGTGGAGCTGGGGGCTCTGCTTGCGGCGGGCTGTCTGAAGACGAGGAGGAAGAGGAGTTGGTCTCCAACGAGCGGCTCGCACCCTCGGCGGGATCGTCCGACTCGACTTTAGGCCCAGCAAGCTCTCCCTCGCCGGCAAGCTCTCCCTCGCCGGCAAGCTCATCTCGCTCGGCAAGGCTTGCCGCCTCTGCGGCCTCTGCCTCCTCCACTCTGAATCCAAACTCGCACGCGGCAGCGGCTGCCGCCGCCTCTTCCGCCCTAGTGGCGATGCGCTGCATCTCCGCATCGGTGGTGTCGTGGGTGAGGCATTTCTGCTCATTAGAATGGACCAGCACTTCTACCAAGCCGTCAAATAACTCCTGCACAACGTCGTCTGCAGGCTCTTGCCAAGTTGGGACAATTCCATGCGAATCGCACAGCGGCATCATTGCACGGATGCGGTTGAGCGAGGAATTGTTGCACAGCGGAACGACACCCTTCGGCAACCTGAACCATTCGGGATGTTGAGGGTCGTGCTTGAACAATTCCTTGAGCATCGCGTCCAGTTCCAGGACAGTGAAGTTGAAGTTGAGGCCCGGGCGCAGCCTCATGATGTCTGCCGCACCCCGAACTCCCAGGCGGGTCTCCTCCTCTCCTGCAGGGGGCGATGCGGCAGCGAAGAAAATCTGCACCAACGGCGCCTACAGTGAGCCCGGCAAGCCTGAGGCGCAGGATCCGGGTGACGGCACTCTTCAGCCTATCGTCTTCCGGGGCCACGCTGCTCCAATCATTGCCGCGCACTATTGGGGCTTGGCGCTAGGCAGTAAATGGCTGCGGGTTCTCCTCGACAATCCAGCACCAGTCTGCTCTCCATTCCTCCCACTTGCCGCGGAGCTCTCCCTCAAGATAAGCTTCCTTCTTGCCAGCCCTCGAGATCCAGGCGATTCCGCCGGATAAAGGCTCTCCTCTCTCAACCCGGGGCATAAAGAAGTGGCGGAAAAGAGCTACATTTGGATGGACTCTGACAAAGTATTCGCAGAGATGTGCGAAAACTGCCATGGTCAGAATGGCATTGGGGGTGAAGTCAAGGAGGTGGAACCCATAGGTGTTCATAATGTCGCAGAAAATTCAGAGAAAGGCGGGCAGAGCCCGCAGTAGAAGAACAGCGCGAAGAAGGGATATCCATACGAAGCCCGTTCCGAAGCGGCGGCGGAGAGTACCTTCGTGCGCGGATGCGCTCGCGTCTCCATCAACCAGAAGAGGTAGTAGTACTCCCTCAGCTCCTTCGCGACGAGCTTGGGCGGGAAGGTTGTCCGCTCCTTTCGCAGCGCCGCGAGCCGCTGCGCCTCGGTCGACTTCACGCCCTTCCCCTTGCCGGCTTTCGGAGCCATGGTGGAGATGGTGGGGGAGATCGGTGGCGTTGGTGGTGCTGGTGGCGATGGGGGCGGAGCGCTGCTCTCTTTTGGCTTTGGGAAGAAGGGGGGAGCGGCGGAAGTTTTTGAGATTGGAATAGCAACCGGAGAGATGGGCGAACTGCCCCTGTTTCCCCTGCTTATAAAGAGGGAGGGGGCGGACGTTCCGTCTTTCCGAATAAAGAAACCACCCACGATCTCTCCCACGATGCCGCATTCGACGCGTGCCGTTCGGGGAGGGCGCGGTGGATACGGAGTAAGATACAGCGTAACCCAGGCCGCGCGTGCCCGTGCCCTGTTTTGGGCCTGGCCCAACAGCGCTCGGCACCGTGTGTGGCCCAGGCCCGGGGGCTCCTGTCGGTGTACTAGAGTAGGGGTACCCTAGTATCCCGAACTTGTGCACGGGCAGTCGCAGCACCCCGCGGCAAGGCTTGCCGGGTGACCGCCAAGGTCCTCCATGGTTCCTTTGGAGCCATTCAAGAACAAAGTATTCAAGCCAAGGAGACAAGGCCCCGGCAAGAGGAGCTTGCCGGGAAGGCCAACTAAGGCATCTCAAGGAACTTGCCGCGACGCGCCACACGTCCAGACAAGGCCCGGTGAGCGACAAGCTTCCGGACGCGACAAGACAACGACCGCGGCAAGGCACTTGCCGCGGCAAGCTACCACTCTGTACCCGCGCTCCAGCACATCCACCAACGTGTCGCCCTGGGACCTTTCCAGGTGCGCGTGGCAAGAGGCTGTGTAGCCAGCGGTGCGAGGTGGCAAGCGACGCTGACAAGATTGCCATCGTGTCAAGCGGTGGCATCCCTGACGGTCCCTTTTTGCACTGTTTGGGCGACGCAGACGGGCATTTAATGCCTTTGTCCCCTGCCGTCAGGGTTAGGTATGATACACTGTACAAGTAGTTGTACCAACCGCAATTCTTTTCCATTTTTACCCTTATCTATGTTGCCACCTGTCGGTGACCCCTTGAGCATATAAAAGGAGGCCCATGCGCAACGTAGAGGGGGGTTCGAAGCCAGAAAACACTCACGCTCGGTCTCGTTAGCAGCTAGTGTGTACTGTAGCACTTAGCACTCCCGAGCAAGAACTCAATACACTCAGACATGCAGCAGTAGGGGTATTATCTCTCCGGAGAGCTCCGAAGCTGGGTAAATGGCTCGTGTGCTTCGCCTCGATCCGCTCTTCGCGCGGCCTCCGCCCCCCGCTGTAACATCCCAAAATTCTAAATTTTGGAATGTTATATTAAATAGATAGATTTGATTGATTGTTTGATTGATTGTCTGAAAGTGAGTGAATTCGAAACTTTTTGAAAGCTAAATGAGAGGGAATAAAAGGACTTTCCCAAACTTTCATTTTAGCTTTTATGATCTTCGTGAATTCAAATTCTTTTCACCACAAAACCCTAGAGAGAAGATGACATGACTTCTTCCATTTATTTAAATGACAAGGGGTGTTGAAAATATTTGAATTTCATTTGGAAAATATTTCCAACCCAGAAACTTTATGCAACTCAATGATTTTCACGAGAGAAGATAATATGACTTCTTCAAAAGATATGAAATATGAGTTGGGAGTTTCACAGAATTAAATTCAAAGTTCTTTTGAATTTATTTTCAATTTTGAGTTATTTGAGTTTTATTCAAATTATTTTTCTCAAAAAATAAAATATACAGAAATTAGGGTAACATGATTCCCTACATCAGAAAATTGGAGAGAAATAATTTTGAATTAATTTTGGTATTTTTAAAATGACTTTTACTGGATTTTATTAGACCAGTAGAACTCTTTGAATTATCTGAATTTATGTGTATTTTATTCAAAGCTAGAAAAATGTCCATCTTGTAGGAAATTTTTTTCTGAAAATTTTGATATATTATATGCCTAGGTAGTATTTTTTATTTTATTGGTTTTATTTTATTTAATGTCTGTCTTAAAAAAAATTCCCTCGCCGACTGGGCCGGCCCAGCTTGCAGGCCCAGCCCAGCCAGCGCGCCGCCGCCTTCCTTCTCCCGAGCAGGAGACCGGCCGCCGCACGCATCGTCACCGCGCCGTGCCCGACCCGGCCACCTCCCGCCGCCTTGCCCCTCCTCCACGTCTCCTCCGCCCCCTCCCCTATAAATCCCGGGCCACCCCGGCCCCTCTCTCTCCTCCCTGCTGACGCGCTGCACCGCCCGCGGATCTCGTCGCCGCCGCCGCCTACTGCCGCTGTCGTCGCCGCCGCAAGCCGCTGTTTCCGCCGCCCGCTGTCGCGCCGCGCGCCGTACCCCGCCCCTCGCGCTGCCTCTGCTAGTCTGCGCCGCCCCGGAGCCGCCGTTTTGCCTCGCCGCCGTTGTTCCTCGCCGCCGGCAGCCACCACCACCGCGGTACGCCTCGCCTCCTGCCCCCTCTGTCCAATCTAAAAATCGACGGCCAGGATTAGATCTGTTCGATTTTTTTTCTCTTCTTCGAACCGGTATGCACTAAGTAGCGGTCGTTCGCTCGAATAATCCTCGCAATGAATGGATTTCACCTAACAGTTTTCTGACACATGGCCAGGGACCTATTCGTGATAAATTTTCTTCACAGATTAGTCCCTAATTTTCAAACGCTCACAACTTTTTACTCATTTATCCAAATCCAACGAAACCAACGCGCACCTCTTTGTTATGATCTCCTCTATCCAGTAAAACAACTCAAACATGTTTTTGAAAGTTTAAAATTTGAATTAGATCAGATTTGTATTTGAACTTTGTTTGTTCATAACTTGATTTTTATAACTCCGATTTGAGTGATTCTTTTTGCAATTCGAAGCTCTTGACCTAAACTTTCTGATAAGGCCAAATTCACTTAATTTTGGTACTGTTAGAAATTGTTTTCTGTTGCATGAGTCATTTGTTTGGTTTTGATGTTTTCCGAATCGTATTCTTCGTTCTTTCCGATCTTTTGAGTGATTGCTTATGTGTGAATCACGATAGATTGACCGGAGTGTGACGAGTAGAACTATCTGGAGTTGAGTGCGAATCATCTTCATCAACATTGCAGGCAAGTAACACTTGATCATACCTTTCCTACTACCCAGTTTTTATGCATTAGATCAATCCTCACACATTGCATGATTAGGATCAAATTAAATTGTGGGATGGGAAGTAGATGAGGTAGTACCTATTACCTGTTTTACTTATGAAACCTTTGGGAGTTACTTCTACGTTTGCTTATTATGCCATGCTATGCTAGTAGACGTGGATTGGGTGAGTGAATATCCATGACAGATGTGAGATTGTTAATTAATGGTTTATCTAAGGTGGCAACTTAAATACACATCTGGGTGGATTGAGGCACCTGGAGTTATCAGGACTTGCCTGTTTTTTTGGAAATCCCAGGGGTACCGTGTGATTTTCCTATGGACCGCCACCCAGGCTCAAAGGGATCATAAGATAATTCATACTAGTAACTTACGTGTGCAGCCACAAGCCATTATGGGCTCTGGCATAGTTGACTAAGTCGTGCGAACTCTTATAGTGGTGGACTAGCAGATGTAGGGGATGTAGGTGTACCGGTCTACCCATCGTAAGGTGCTAGCGCTTCTGAAAGACTATGTCTCGGTCATCCGTTTCTCAAACACCATGAAGTGCGAGAAACCAAACGGAGGCGATCGAGTCTTGTGGGGAAAAGTGCGCAAACCTCTGCAGAGTGTACAAACTAATCATGATTAGCCGTGTCCCCGGTTATGGACAACTTGAGTATCTAGTACTTGAATATCATGTGAATCTCAACATGTTACTTCTAAATTAATATTATTGGGTTTTAATGAGTACTTCTAATTGGGATTGAGGATGCTATCAACCATTCTCAATGTTTAACAACCACCATGATAGTTAAATAATTTATTCCTTTGCAGTAGGGAAAAATTGGCTTTACGCAAAAATTGTAACCATAGAGCTTTCCACCATCCATATATGCATGTAGTATAGCTTATTCTTTCCTTACTCTCTATGTGTTACATTGCCAGCATATTCCATGTGCTGACCCGTTTTTGGGCTGCAATGTTTCATGTTGCAGACTTTTCAGAATGACGAGTAAGTGATACGTTAGGGTTATGATTTCTACACTCAACTTTGCCGTTGGTCTTGATGGGAATCCACAACCTTGTTGCTTCCGCTATATTTGGATTGAGGTAATAGTATTTACGTTACTTTATACATGTGATTTACCTCTGTTATAAATCCTCGAGTACTATGTGTGTCAGCATACCGATCCAGGGATGACACGTAAGCACAGAGATCAGACCGTTTGAGGTCTAGTCTCTACAAGATGGTATCAGAGCACATGTTGACTGTAGGACGTGACCCTAGAAACTGGCAAGCCCATAGGAAAGATTTTTCTCTACAACTTTCTTTTCAAAAGAATCTTTTACCTCTCTTCTCTTCTGAGCTTATTCAAAAATTCCTTTTAGTGAGACTATACCCCTTCCCCTTTTGACCACTCGAAGATTCGACTGATGAGACCACTCCAAGGAGGACCAGATATCGGACAACTAGACCATTTGGAATGAAGAGTATTTTACCGAGCATTTGTTATAAATGGAAACTACAACGGTTGAAGACTCCAAAGACTAGGAGAATTTGAAGGCTTTGAAGAATTTCCAGATTTGGTATAACCAAGGAAGGCTACACTTATGGAAACTTGACAGACTATGGCAGCTGTCAATATCGAGATCAAGGTATATCGGAGAAAGACTGGAATATGGAGCATTAGAACTCAAAGTTTTTGTCAAGAAAGCCCCAAGGCAGGAGATAACAATTATGGAATGATAGCTCATGGCAATGACAAGGGAAGAAACACGGTTATCAAGATGTTATCGCTCTCTGTTGCTATTGTCACCATGTGGAGTTAAGCATGCAGATGCATGGAAAGATTGGATGGTAGAAGACTAATGGATCATCTGTCAGCAAAGGATGTAGTTTTAACATAGCTGGTGTATCACCAGGATCAAGAAGTTTAAGATGGACTCGCAGGAAGTTATATTTGACAAGGAAGTATTTCATGAAGAACTCTGGACCCTGAAGATAGCCAAGTTGGAGGAGCAAAACCTCGAGATATAGGAGATTCGTCAGGAGCTGAAGGATAGAAGGACATGGTTCGTACCAAGGATGTTGAAACCCAAAAGTTTGGAATGCAAACCCAGAAATATTTAAGGATGTCATGAGAGAATTCGCGTCAAACGAGATGATCTGGCAAAATAACTTGAGAAGGACAAGCATGATCAGAAGGAGCCAACGGAGACATGACCAAGACTTGAAGAGCTTGATGACATTGAGATCTATAGACCATTAGAAGACCCAACCCCTGTTATATATTTATGTTAGATGCGGCGATTGTGAGCTGTCATTTGTTTGTTGTTTTTCCGACAGCCACAATAAATCTGTCTTTTCAAAACTATTGTTTGTACTGAGTGCATCCCTCTCGATCTCTCTTATCCCACCCCAAACCCATGGACCCAATAGAGGATGAATGGAGATGAGCTCATATTTTCTGGACCGATGAGTCAATTGGAGATGGACCAATGGATTCAGAACATGGAGGATCACATGAAGAATAACTCTATAGTCCGAAATGATATGACCCAGCATGCTCTTCAGAGTTTTGAAAGAGGTGTTGTTACTTGGTGGAGGATGTACCAAACCATCAATGGATGACAAGGAGTAACCACTTGGGGAGAATTTAAGTTGACTTTGCTAATGTCTCGGTTTGTGTCCCAGAAATTGAAGCCCTCGGGAAAGGAAATGAAGAAACCTTGTGCATGCAAGCTCTGTGGAGAAATAGGACATACCCATAAGAAACACAAGGATGAATGCCCTAATTGTGAAGGAAGTCACCCAGCTGAAGAATGCCCAACTAAGAAGATTAGTTGTTTCTTGTGTGAAGGAACTACCCACTACCCTGCTCAGTGTCACATTTACCCTATAGTACGGAGAACCATCCAGCAGAAGAAAGAAGAAATGAAAGGAGCCCTCAAGGAGATGTTAGAAGAACCTATGACGAAGGAAGATGTCGAGGACACCCACAAAGGAAACAAAATTAAAGCCCGCACCAAGTCATGCTATTCATGTGGAGAAGAAGGACACATCTCCCAAGATTGTCTGAATGGAGATCTAGTAGAATTCCCGACAGAGGAAGTAGAGTATGACCCATAGGAAATAGAAGCCCTGATTGGAATGGAAAAGTCCAGGAAGAGGAATAGATTGGATTCCAGGAAGGACCTGAGTCATGTCACCTGTTACAAGTGCAAGGAGTCAGGGCACTACCTCAACACTTGCCCAAAAAGGAAGCCGAGGACCCAAGGAGGCTATGTGATCATGAGGAAACCTCGAGACTTGTCGGAAGTGTTATGTTTTCGTTGTAATGAAGCAGGGAACTTTGCGAGGGATTGTCCCAAGAAGAAGGAGACTTGTGCTAATATGTGAGTTAGCAGCAATGTAAATGTAGTAGTAGTAGTGAGAACATCTCTTCTGTGTTGAGATGTTGAGTTGAGGCATGTAATGGAAATACAGGAGATTGTAGTAATTGGAGAATAAATAAAGTTATCATCGTTGGTACTGTTTTGGATTTTATGAGTTGTTACTCTATGAAAAAAGATTTTGACCATTTTCAAGGATATGAGAAACATGGTCTATGGATGAGATTGGCGCTTTGTATGGGAGAAGGTGCCAGACACCGTTGATGTGGGATGAAGTTGGAGACCGTCAGTTGTTTGGATCAAATGTGATCAAGGAGTCAGAAGAGGATGTTAAGATGCTTCGAGATAGACTGAAGGTAGCTCAGTTCTGGCAGAAGAGTTGTGCAGACTCAAAAATGCAAGGAGGAAGTCTATGGAATTTGAGACAGAGCGTGTCTTCGTGTGCCCTCTCTGCGAGGAGTTAAACGATTTGGAGTTAAGGGAAAGTTAGCCCCAAGATTTGTAGGACCATACCGAGTTTGGAGCGTATGGGAGAAGTGGCCAACAAATTGGAGTCACCCGAAGGACTGTCAGAAGTTCATGATGTGTTTCACGTTTCCCAGTTGAAGAAGTGCCATGCAGAGATGGTCACTATTCCCTTGTAAGGACGCTCGACCCTGGAAAGGATAATGATGATTCCACGGAGTGGACCTTGGACAAAATAAGTATGAGTTTTGTCTCGATATGTTGGATACCCCCAAGAGCATGAAGGAAAGAAGTATTATTGGATATAAAGGAGGTATGATGTTGGAAATATGGATCAATGGAAATTCCATGATGAGTTTGAGTAATCACGTCCTAGTTTGGTGCCAATAGAAGGATGGAAGACTGTACAATTGGATGAATTTATGAATGCTAGGAAGTTGGATGTTGGAATAACGATCAGTTGCCCAGAGGATGAGTTCAAGGTTTGAAAGTGATGAGATGGGCCATAACCCACAGGCCCAGGACCTGCCAAGAAGCAAGCACACTCTTACTGAAGGAAAAACCCTGGAAGAAGTTATGACTTTACCAACCGACGATTTTATAGGAGCAACGCAAAACCTGAGAGTTGATAAGGAATGATAGATGTTTGTTTGGCTTGCAGAATCAATGGATTTATCCGAACCTGGTTCGTTGACAAGAGAAATTCTGCAATGCTTGTGAGGATGACCGAGTGTTAGCATGCGAGATTCGCTAAACCATATTCAAGATAATGATTTGGGCCGGTGTCGGTGTCAAAACCGGCGGATCTCGGGTAGGGGGTCCCGAACTATGCGTCTAGGCGGATGGTAACAGGAGACGGGGGACACGATGTTTTACCCAGGTTCGGGACCTCTCGATGGAGGTAAAACCCTATGTCCTGCTTGATTAATATTGATGATATGGGTAGTACAAGAGTGGATCTACCACGAGATCAAGGAGGCTAAACCCTAGAAGCTAGCCTATGGTATGATTTTTGCAATGTATGTTGTCCTACGGACTAAAGCCCTCCGGTTTATATAGACACCGGAGGAGGCTAGGGTTACACAGAGTCGGTTACAATGGTAGGAGATCTACATATCCGTATCGCCAAGCTTGCCTTCCACGCGAAGGAAAGTCCCATCCGGACATGGGACGGAGTCTTCAATCTTCTATCTTTGTAGTCTTGGAGTCCGGCGGACGATGATAGTCCGGCTGTCCGGACACCCCCTAGTCCAGGACTCCCTCAGTAGCCCCTGAACCAGGATTCAATGACGATAAGTCCGGCGCGCATAATGTTCGGCATTGCAAGGCGGGTTCCTCCCTTGAATAATCCAGAGAAGATCATGAACACCAGGATATTGTCCGGCTCTGCAAAATAAATTCCACATTCCACCGTAGAGAGAATAAAATGTACACCAGTCCAATCTGCTGACGTATTATGCGGCGTGACATCACACCGCTACCAAGCCTTTGTTTGAATCGTTTTTTACTATACCACCTCAGCACGTTTAGCGAAGTGGTTTCTTTGGCACGTCTTGTTGAAGCAGAGATCGTGTTCCCCTTATTCCGGGATTCTCATCAATACGGACGTGGGTAACCCAACCGCGCCATTGATGGTGGCGCTTGGGAGATAAGCGAGTTTTATCAGGCCAGCGGGACGCACAGTTTTCGTCCGCCTACATATAAGGGATAAGGATTTACCTTCTCACCTACGCCTTCTTCCTCCTTTGCTTATCCAGCTCCGCGTACTCAAGCTCCAACGCCCAAGCTCGCGCATCTCGCCTCGACCTTCTCCAAATATGTCCGGAGCGGGAGGCAAATGGTTGGCCTCCACCATTAAGGAGGAGCACATCACCAGACTGCGCAACGCCGGATATCTTTCCGGTGATATTGCGCATCGGCTGCCCGACGAGGGGCAGCTCGTCCCTACCCCCGGGCCTCACGAGAGGGTCGTCTTCCTTCCCCCCTTCCTCCGCGGACTGGGCTTTCCGCTCCATCCGTTCGTCCGGGGGCTCATGTTCTATTACGGCCTGGATTTCCACGATCTGGCGCCGAACTTTATCCTCAACATCTCGACGTTCATCGTCGTGTGCGAGGCCTTCCTCTGCATCCGGCCCCACTTCGGCCTGTGGCTCAAGACCTTCAATGTCAAGCCGAAGGTTGTGCTGGGTACGCAAGCGGAATGCGGAGGCGCCATGTTGGGTAAATTACCCAACGTCCTTTGGCTCGAAGGGGCCTTCGTGGACTCCGTCAAGGGGTGGCAATCGGGGTGGTTCTACATCACCGAGCCGCGCAAGCCCACATGGGCGGCGGCCCCCGAGTTTAGATCTGGCGTCCCCACGCAGCTCACCTCCTGGAAAGAGAAGGGCTTGCTGTGGGGCGATTCGAAGGAGGTGACTGGACTCTGAACCTGCATCCAGAAGCTGGTGAGCAATAAGCTCAGGCTCGTCGACGTGGTCCAAGTCATGCTCATCCGCCGGATTCTCCCATGCCAAGAACGGGCATTCAATCTGTGGGAGTTCAATCCGGAACAGCACCAGGCGCTGAGCGGACTCTTCGATACGACATACGAAGGCGCCTGGAGGGTGCTGTTTAAGGGCGCCGAAGCCCCCGCATCCGCGACGGAAGATCGCGGATTCAGCTCGCAGTATCCAACTGACGAGGTAAGTGATTCAACCCTATTACGGGACACTTTGTAGTAATCGAATTGATTATAAGAGGGTTTCATTCTTTCCTTTCCTTTGACAGGAATGGATGGAGAAGGCCAAGCAGCTCATCAGCCCGGCTCCCATGCCAGAAGACCCAGTGGACGCCCGTTTAGCAGGGCTGCTGGTTCCGGCACCGCATGTGGTGCCGGAGAAGAAGGCCAAGAAGGTGGCCGCGGGGACTCGAAAGAGTTCCCGCAATCAGGTGTCCGACGACGAGGCGGACTCCTCCCCCGAAGACGAGGAGGTTTCTCTCCTAGAAGAGGGAGAGAAGAAGAGGAAGGCTTCCCCAACAGGGGAGGCCAAAGGGTCCAAGAGGGGAGAACTATCCCCCCGGACAGTTTTGCCAACACCAACGTTGGCGAGGATGAATGGCCTCCAAGGGCCAGGCGTCCGGCAAGATCGTAAGTATCTGGATCCTTTATATGCAATATCTTTTATGTCGCGTAGTGTCCTTCTAACGCCGCATTCTGTCTGTAGTCCGGCCGATGACAATCTCCCTGACTCATCGAGCGGGTCGTTGGCCCCGTCGGATGTGGATTCACTTCCGACTGCCTCTACCCCACGCGCCGACGAGGACGCCGAGGTGGGATCCCAGAGAGGGACCCATCAGGAGGAGGCTCCAGAGGCGCCGTCAGGCAGCCTCCCGGACTTTGCGCCGGACTCTACATCGGAACCTGCAGTGGTTCCAGAGTCCGGCAAGCGGCCCCTTCGAAAGAAGGGCAAGACCGTGACACCGTCGGCCTCCATCCAACCGGAGGCGCCGGATAACTTGTTGGAGGCGCTTAAAGGCGCTTCCATCGAGGAAGAACACCGCACTATCATGAGTGCGGTGATTCAAAAGGTTCAGCTCGCCAAAAGCAGGCTGACCGAAGCCTGCAGCAGCCTTCTAACAGGCTTTGCAGTAAGAAGTTAAAATTATGTAATGTAATACCGCATAGACAGTAGCCCCTGATGCTTAGTTCGGTGTTCGGAAAGAAAAAGCCGGACTGAGGATCTAACAAGATACACGCAGGGTTGCTTAAAATATGTCAATATGGGTTTGCAGGCTGCGCTGCTGACCTCTGCCGCACTAACGATGGAGGTCGATGTGCTAAAGCAGGATCTCGAGCGGTCCGAGCAAGACCTCGGCCATGCCAAGAAGCAGCTCGAGGACAAAGAAGGTGAGTAACACCGCTTTGAATAGTTACCTTACAGAAAAGGATTTTGGTTGCAATATAATTAACAGGGATAATATGTGTATTGCAGGGGCCACTAACGAGGTGGCAGCCCTGAAGGAGGCTGTGTCCGCGGCCGAACACAGTGCGGCCGCGGAACGGGCAGAGTGAGAAAAGCAGGAGGCGCGGGTGGCGGAAGTACGGCAAGAGCTCCAGGCTCTCATGGAGAAACATGAGAGGTTGGAGCGTGACTCCAGGACTCGAGAGTCCGAGCTTGCCTCGGCTCTCGAAAGTGCCAAGTCCGCCAAGGCCGAAGCCCATAAGGCCCTTCAGGAGGTGGAAGATGTAAAGAAAATAGCGGCGGGTAAGGCATTTTTCATGCAAAGCAAGCATGTTAATGTAAAATACCTGACACTTACCCGCATTCGGAGCTCTCCAGGGGCGTTTGCAGATCTGCCGCGTAGTGCGTCTGATGCCGCCGCATTCTATCGTGGCGAGGAGGGAAGCTCAACGGAAAAAGTCTTCTGGTCTCAGTATGCTGAGGCCGGACACCCGGTGCCCCCAAGCGACCAGCTGAAGCAGCTGGTCGAACTCCACAAGGTAGCTGAAGAGGCCATGAAGGGCCTTATAGTCCGGCTGTGGCCTGGACAGGCCATGCCTGGGAGCTACTTTGGCCTCGTGCGGCGGCTGGTGTATGCATGCCCCTGGGTGGATGTCATCAAGTGCTCCGCCTGTATTGAAGGCACTCGTCGGGCCCTCGCCTGCACGAAGGTGCAATGGGGCAAGTTGGATGCGGAGAAGCTTCTCACGGACCCACCGCCACCGGGCAAGGAATATCGCACGCCCGAAATGTATTATAAATCTGTCCTGAAGTGAGCCCGCTATATTGCGGATGAGTGCCCCAGAAATGTAATCTTTGAGTGAATTTGCTATGTATTATCCTGTGCGCTGAAACTTTGTTCATGTGCGCTTTGAGCAACACTTTTTTAATTTAAAATATTACCTTCTGTGCGGCCGTTTATAAAATCTGAGAGATGGCAAGTCGTTGGCTTCAGCCCCCAAGCCACGAGTGCTGGGGTGTTCGGGATAAACTTGAGCACTCTTGTTCCCATTGTTGGGTCCATCGAGGGAGGCGCTCAACACAACGAACAAGGCAACCGGACTTATAATGCTTGAACACTCTCACTTAGCCATAGAATTCTATAATTTTAAATTTCGGCGAAGCCCCTGGTATTCGGAAGACCGAATCCAGGGAGCTATCCACGCCTTCGTCGGACATTGTCCGGAACTTCGCTCGAAGCGGCGTGAGTCTTTAAGGACCCGAAAAAACCTCTCGAACAGCGACCAGTCTCTCGCCTTATCATGCCGGTCAGTTTTAGCTTTCTCCACTGAGGCGCTCGCCCGGCTCAACCGTGGCGCAATCGCAGTGGTTCTCCCAGTGCCACCTTAGCCGACAGAACGGAACGTAAGGCGCCAAAACGTGGGAGCCGGGCAAACCCAACTATTGACCCAAGACATGATTCGGAGCCGATTCATATAATGCTATAAGTTCGGGGTGCCGCACTTGTGAAAGTGTTCGGACTTATCACACCATAGAGTAGGGAACATAAGCCCCTGGCGTATTAGGCCGTACCAAAATATACGGGCGCAAGATGTCATATAACGAGCATATATATAAAAGGTAATGCAATTGCAATCAAAAAGGTGCTGCATTATTTATGAAAGAAAGTCTGCTAGTAGAGCGGACTGATACAAATAGTGCGTTAAGCAAGGGATTTGGACTAAGTAAACATGTCCCCCTCCAGGGGTGAGCTACGGACTTGGTGTATATACTCGAATTTAATGCTCGTAATTGAGACCACCTGAGTGTTCGTCGCAGCCTTATTTAGTCCCTGACTGTTGCATCATGAGTTCGGCAGGTTCGCCGCCGGGCAGGGCTTCTGGTTAACGGAGTCCTGTGTACATAAAAGAAGAAAAAAAAGGGGGGGGGCACACTTGCGAGCCCCCGGTGTGGTCGAACCGCACTCTGGGTCCGTTGCGATCGTGCCCCCTCCCCTGTGCCCATGGTATCTCCAAAGCGTAATGATGTACGCGGAGTGTTATTATTGCGATCATGCGCGGGCGAGGGTTGGGGCCGCATTGCTACGCATGGTCTGATCGCGCCAGGTGGTCTTGGTTGGTATTGCTTCGGGCGCGTTTTTCTGTATCCGGCTGTTTAACGGCCGGACTGGAGAATTGCCTTAAGAGGCTACTCTGTACTTCTGCTGCGAGAGCCGCTGTATGTTCCTCCGTCCGGAGGGAGCGTTCCGTATTCCCATTGACCGTGATGACTCCATGAGGGCCTGGCATCTTGAGCTTTAGGTATGCATAATGCGGCACCGCATTGAATTTTGCAAACGCGGTTCGTCCGAGCAGAGCGTGATAGCCGCTGCGAAACGGGACTATGTCGAAGATTAACTCTTTGCTCCGGAAATTATCCGGGGATCCGAAGACCACTTCCAGTGTGACTGAGCCTGTACAGTTGGCTTCCACTCCTGGTATGACACCTTTAAAGGTTGTCTTTGTAGGTTTAATCCTTGAGGGGTCTATGCCCATTTTGCGCACTGTATCCTGATAAAGCAGGTTCAGGCTACTGCCGCCGTCCATCAGGACTCTCGTGAGGTGAAATCCATCGACGATTGGGTCTAAAACCAATGCGGCGAATCCGCCATGGCGTATGCTGGTCGGATGGTCTCTTCGATCGAAAGTGATCGGACAAGAGGACCATGGATTGAACTTTGGGGCGACTGGCTCCATCGCATAGACGTCCCTTAGTGCGCGTTTCCTCTCCCTCTTGGGTATATGGGTCGCGTATATCATATTCACCGTCCGCACTTGTGGGGGAAAACCCTTCTGTCCTCTATTGTTCGGCGGTCGGGTCTCTTCCTCGTCGTCGCTGTTTAGCCCCTTGTCATTGTTTTCGGCAATTAACTTGCCAGCCTACTTGAACACCCAGCAATCTCTATTAGTGTGGTTAGCTGGCTTTTCAGAGGTGCCATGTATCTGGCATAAGCGGTCGAGTATTCGGTCCAGATTGGACGGACCCGGAGTGGTTCTTTTGAATGGCTTCTTCCGCTGACCGGGTTTAGAGCCTCGGAATCCGGCGTTGACTGCCGTATCCTCCTTATCGTCGCCGTTAATGCGGCGTTTGTTTTTGTTTCGACGTGACCTGCCGTTGTTGTCCTTAGTTTCCGGACTACCAGAATTTTTACGGAGATTGTTGCTGCGAGCTAGCCAGCTGTCCTCTCCCGCGCAAAAGCGGGTCATTAATGATGTGAGGGCTGCCATGGATTTCGGCTTTTCCTGCCCCAGGTGCCGGGCTAGCCATTCGTCCCGGATGTTATGTTTGAAGGCTGCAAGGGCCTCTGCATCTGGACAATCGACGATTTGGTTTTTCTTCGTCAAGAACCGTGTCCAGAATTGTCTGGCCGATTCGTCTGGCTGCTGAATGATGTGGCTTAGGTCATCAGCGTCTGGTGGTCGCACATACGTGCCTTGGAAGTTATCAAGGAACGCGGCCTCCAGGTCTTCCCAACACCCAATTGACTCTGCGGGCAAGCTGTTAAGCCAATGCCGAGCTGGTCCTTTAAGCTTGAGTGGGAGATACTTGATGGCGTGGAGATCGTCGCCGCGGGCCATATGGATGTGGAGAAGATAATCTTCTATCCAAACCGCGGGGTCTGTTGTGCCATCGTAGGATTCAATGTTTACGGGTTTAAACCCTTCAGGGATTTGATGATCCATTACTTCGTCAGTGAAGCATAGAGGGTGTGCGGCGCCTCTGTATTGAGCAATATCGCGACGCAGCTCGAGAGAGCGCTGTCTGCTGTGCTCGGCCCGGCCAGGGTTATTGTATCCGGCGCGACGGTATTCGTCATGGGTCGTGGGGCGCCCACGTGATCCGTAGATGGATCTGGATTGCCTTGCTTTGTCCTCCAATATATCTCGCAAGTCCGGCGCGTTCCCTCTTGGCTTCGTACTTTTGGAGCGATGCCGGGGTACGGTCTTGGCTGGGGCCCTGGATGCCTCTCTGTCACGACCACGGGGTGGTCGGTCAGCCATATCGTGCGCTGGTGATGGAGGTATGTATGCTTCCTCCTCTAATCGGGGGAGCAGCTTGCGTCTTGGGTAACTTTTGGAGGGGCATTCGAGTTTATACTCTTCGGCCGCGAGGACCTCGGTCCATCGATCGGCCAGCAGGTACTGATCAGCTTGAAGCTGTTGCTGCTTTTTCTTTAGGTTGTTTGCTGTGGCGATAAGCCTGCTCTTGAAGCGCTCTTGTTCGACGGGATCCTCAGGTACGACGAATTCATCATCATTGAGGCTTGCTTCGTCTTCGGAGGGAGGCATATAGTTATGATCCTCAACCTCTTCGTCTGCCGCCCTCTCGTGAGGGCTTGCTTCTGCATCCTCCTGCGCCGAGTCTTGCTGGAGGGGATTGTCTTCGGCACTCTCTGGAGTATTATTATCTCCTGTGCCGGAATCTCCATTCTTGCTGTGGCGGGATTTAGAGCGGCGCCGCTGACGCCGGCGTTTGGGCTGCTTCTTTAAAGAGTCTGCCTCCGCTGTTTCTTCGCCGTCCCCATTTTTTGGGGTATCCACCATGTATATGTCATATGACGAGGTGGTTTTCCAGTGCCCTGTAGGCGTTGGTTCCTGTTCGTCTCCGGCATCGTCGTCCATGGCGTCGATGTCGTCGGAGTCGTAGTCTAGCATGTCAGTTAGATCGTCGACAGTGGCTACAAAGTGGGTGGTGGGTGGGCTCTGAATTTCTTCGTCGTCCGTACCCCAACCATCCTGGCCATAGTCCGGCCAGGACTCTCCTGATAACGAGAGATGCTTTAGTGAATTCAGGATATCGCCAAAAGGCAAGTATTGGAAGACGTCTGTGGCGGTGAATTCCATAACCGGCGCCCAATCCGAATCGATTGGTAGGGGCGCGGGAGATTCGGAGTCCGGCAAGGAGTCCGGCGCCTCGGAATCACGAGTTTCGCAGGGGACAAGATTAGTGTTCGGCTCCATCGCCGTGGATGTTGAAGCCCCCGGGGCGGCGTCTATCCACCGGCCCTCGATCTGGGCGATCGGCTCCGGACTAAAGGCCAAAGCGGATTCGTGTGTGGCTACCAAGGCACTGTTCGGTGGCAGAGCTAGATCATGCCCGTCGTCACAGTGCGGCGCGCTTGGCTGTGGCTCGAGTCCGTCGAAGATCAAGTCTCCGCGGACATCGGCCGTGAAGTTTAGGCTTCCGAATCTGACCTGACGGCCAGGGGCGTAGCTTTCGATCTGCTCCAGATGGCCAAGTGAATTAGCCCGCAGTGTGAAGCCGCCGAATACGAAGATCTGTCCGGGGAGAAAAGTCTCACCCTGGATAGCGTTGTTGGTTGAATATGCCATCGGGCCTATCGGTGATGACACAGAGGAACTCTCAATGAAAGCACCAATGTCGGTGTCAAAACCGGCGGATCTCGGGTAGGGGGTCCCGAACTACACGTCTAGGCGGATGGTAACAGGAGACGAGGGACACGATGTTTTACCCAGGTTTTGGCCCTCTCGATGGAGGTAAAACCCTACGTCCTGCTTGATTAATATTGATGATATGGGTAGTACAAGAGTGGATCTACCACGAGATCAAGGAGGCTAAACCCTAGAAGCTAGCCTATGGTATGATTGTTGTAATGTATGTTGTCCTACGGACTAAAGCCCTCCGGTTTATATAGACACCGGAGGAGGCTAGGGTTACACAGAGTCGGTTACAATGGTAGGAGATCTACATATCCGTATCGCCAAGCTTGCCTTCCACGCCAAGGAAAGTCCCATCCGGACACGGGACGGAGTCTTCAATCTTGTATCTTCGTAGTCTTGGAGTCCGGCGGACGATGATAGTCCGGCTGTCCGGACACCCCCTAGTCCAGGACTCCCTCAGCCGGCCTGAACCTGATCTCCTCCGCGGTACTCCAGAAACTCCAGATCCCTGACAGCGAGCTCGAAGAGACCGGCACATTCCAAGGAATCAATCCGGGAAGGAGCAAGCCGAAGGGAAAGATCACGTTGCCGGTGACATTTGGCAGCGAGTTGAACTTCAGGAATGAGAGGGTCACTTTTGACGTTGCTGACTTTCCATTGCCTTACAATGGGATACTCGGTCGTCCAGCACTCGCCAAATTCATGGCAGCCTCTCACTATGCATACAACATGCTGAAGATGCCGGGCCCGATAAGTGTCATCTCTGTCCCTGGCGACAAGAAGGATGCTCTTATCTGCGCCGACAAGATCTACTGGGAAGCAGCAACCGCAATAGATCGCAAGTCACTTGCCGTTGAAGCTCCCGGGGGGAATAAGAAGACCAAGTCCGGCAAGAGTTCTGATGCCCACTCCGGCAAGCGCACCTCTTCGGAGTGCTGCGCTACCGTCGAGGACGCACCATCGAGCTCCACCGGCAAGTGTAAGAAGACAGTGGCAGCTCTGCTAGAAACCAAGAAGGTGTCCGCCAAGGAGGATGGCACTGGTGGTACCTTCACCATCAGTGCCACTCTCGACCCTAAATAGGAAAGCGCGCTCGTTGCTTTCCTGCGGGCGAACGTCGACGTGTTTGCGTGGCAACCGTCTGACATCCCCAGTGTTCCCAGGAAAGTAATCGAGCACCATCTTGCCGTTTGTCCTCATGCGCGGCCCGTCAAGCAGAAGGTCAGGAAACAAGCAGTAGAGCGCCAAGAATTCATCGCAGAAGAAATCAAGAAGTTGGAAGCAGCAGGCCTTGTCAGAGGAGTGCTCCATCCTACGTGGTTGGCCAATCCTGTAGTCGTGCACAAGTCAAACGGGAAATGGAGGCTTTGTATCAACTTTACCGATGTCAATAAAGCTTGTCCCAAAGACCCATTTCCCTTACTGCGCATTGACCAGATTGTTGACTCCACGGCCGGATGTGACTTGCTTTCATTTCTTGACGCATACTCAGGATACCATCAGATCTTCATGGCAGAAGAGGATGAGGAGAAGACCGCATTCATCACTCCATGTGGCACATACTGTTTCATACGGATGCCTTTCGGTTTAAAGAATGCTGGTTCAACATTTGCAAGGGTAGTCCATTACGCTTTTGAGCCATAAATGCACAGAAATGTGGAAGCCTACATGGATGACATAGTGGTCAAGAGCAAGGACAAGGCAACTCTGATTCAAGATTTAGACGAAACCTTTGCAAATCTGCGCAGGATCAACCTCAAGCTTAACCCCGAGAAGTGTGTGTTTGGAGTACCCTCCGGCAAGCTTCTCAGGTTCTTCGTGTCTCAGCGGGGAATTGAAGCCAATCCCGACAAGATCAAGGCCATTGAGCAGATTGAAGCACCAAAGCGCGTCAAGGATGTACGAAGACTTGCCGGTTGTGTGGCTGCTCTCAGCAGGTTTATCTCTAGGTCTGCTGAGCGCGCCCTGCCGTTTTTCAAAATATTGAAAAAGGCAGGTCCAATGAAATGGACTTCGGAAGCGGAGGCTGCGCTGCAGGACTTGAAGAGATACCTGTCCTCCACTCCAACACTTGTCGCACCTAAACCACAAGAGAAGTTGCTGCTATATATAGCGGCAACCAATCAAGTGGTTAGTGCTGCGTTAGTAGCGGAGAGGGAGGCGGATGATGAGCCAGCAACCGCGGCAGATGCATCCAGCAACAAGCAGGGGGCTTCACCGACAAGCTCTGGTCCCGACAAAGGTGGATCTGCGCAGGCGCATGAGGATATACAGAAGGGAATGGTGCAGCGCCCAGTTTACTTTGTCAGTTCCCTTCTGCAGGGGGCTAGGTCAAGGTACTCTGGTGTGCAGAAATTGCTTTTCGGCCTTCTCATGGCCTCGAGAAAGCTGTGCCATTACTTCCAAGCACATGAGATCACAGTTGTCACTCATTTTCCGCTGAAGAGGATACTGCAGAATCCAGAAGCAACAGGCAGGATTGTCGAGTGGGCACTGGAACTGTCAAGCTTTGGCCTCAAGTTTGAGAGCACTTCAACTATCCAAAGCAGAGCATTGGCAGAATTCATAGCAGAGTGGACGCCGACACCAGATGAAGAAATTCCAGAAATGAGCATCCCCGTCAAGGAAGCGAGCAAAGAGTGGCTGATGTACTTTGATGGTGCCTTCTCGCTGCAAGGCGCCGGTGCGGGCGTGCTACTTGTTGCACCCACTGGAGAGCACCTCAAGTACGTAGTCCAGATGCACTTTCCCAAGGAGCAAGCAACAAACAATACCGCAGAGTATGAAGGTTTGCTTGCCGGTCTCAGGATCGCGGCAGACATTGTGATCAAGAAGCTCATTGTCAGGGGTGACTCGCAGCTTGTCGTCCGTCAAGTGAATAAGAATTATCAGAGTCCGTTGATGGAAGCTTATGTTGATGAAGTGAGAAAGTTAGAAGAGCACTTTGACGGCCTACAGATGGAACATGTTCCAAGAGCTCAGAACGACATTGCCGATCGCCTGTCGAAGTGCGCCGCACTTAAGTTACCTGTGGAACCAGGGATCTTTGTGCTCAAACTGACTCAACCTTCTGTAACGCCATCAACTGGGCATAGCAAGAAGAGGAAGTTGATTTCTGGTGACTATTTTCCGGCAGAGCTCCCCGAAGCCGCCGCCAAGAAGGTCCCCAAGATCAACACCAAGGGTGCTGAGGAGCAGTCTGCTCCGGCAAGCCCTAGGGTTTGTTTCGTTGAAGCAGACGATCCCGACAAGTTTTGCTCCGGCAAGCTTGCCGGGGAACGTCAAGCTCCGGCTGAGCCACAGGTTCTCGCCGTAGAAGCGGATGTTCCCGCAGCAGCAGATGTGCCTTTAGTCCTTGTTGTCGAGCCACAAGCTCCGGCATGGGCACAACAGATTCTCCGTTTCCTTCAGACAGGAGAACTTCCCGAAGAGCAAGAAGAAGCGGAAAGAGTAGCCCGGCAGTCAAGTATGTACGAGTTTGTCGACAACACACTGTACAGAAGAAGACTCAACGGTGTGAAATTGAAGTGTATTCACCGGGAAGACGGACAAAAGCTGTTGGCAGAGATACATGGAGGCATATGTGGTCACCACATTGGCGCAAGAGCACTTGCCGGCAAAGCATTCCGGCAAGGTTTCTTTTGGTCGGCAGCCCTCCAGGATGCAACTGCACAATTAACCAAGTGTGAAGCGTGCCAGTTCCATTCCAAGCAGATACACCAGCCAACTCAAGCTCTCCAGACGATCACTTTATCCTGGCCATTTTCGGTCTGGGGGCTCAACATCCTCGGCCCCTTTCCCCGAGCTGTCGGGGGGCTTTGAGTACTTGTACGTCGCAATCGACAAGTTCACAAAGTGGCCAGAAGTGGAAGCAGTGAGGAAGGTGACAGCACAGTCAGTAGTCAAGTTCTTCAGGTCGATTGTTTGCCGCTTCAGGATCCCTAATAGGATCATCACCGACAACGGCACGCAATCCACAAGCCGCACCTTCATGCAGTACGTCCAAGATCTTGGTGCCAAGGTCTGCTTCATTTCTGTTGCTCACCCGAGAAGCAACGGTCAAGCGGAGAGGGCAAATGCTGAAGTGCTGCGCGGGCTCAAGACCAGGACTTTCGACAGGCTGCGCAAGTGCGGAAAGAACTGGATTGAGGAGCTGCCGGTGGTTCTTTGGTCGATCAGGACGACGCCAAATCGAGCCACTGGCCAGACACCTTTCGCTCTAGTCTATGGAGCAGAGGCAGTTCTCCCCACGGAACTCGTATACGGGTCACCTCGAGTGCTCTCTTATGATGAGCTTGAGCAAGAGCAGCTGTGACAAGATGACGCGCTGCTCCTTGAGGAAGACCGTCTTCAGGCCGCTGTACGAGCTGCTCGATACCAGCAAGCTTTGCGCCGCTACCATAGCCGCAAAGTTAATGCCAGAAGTCTCGAGGAAGGCGACCTTGTTCTTCGGAGCGTTCAGTCCGCCAAGAATTCCAAAAAGTTGACGCCGAAGTGGGAAGGCCCTTACCGGGTGAAACGAGTCACTAGGCCTGGCGCTGTCCGCCTTGAGACCGAAGATGGCACTCCGGTGAGCAACTCCTGGAACATTGAGCATCTTCGTAAGTTTTACCCATAAGACGCGGTTGCCGGAACCTGTTCCGGCAACCACCTTTTGTACAAGTCTTGCCGATGTTGCATGTAATCCTTTGTACAAAGCCGAGCGCAGACCCTGTGCATAAGTAAAGCTCATGTGCTCCGCACATCTTGTCAATTTCATGCTTTCTATTTTTTGCATGTGTTATCTGACACTTTGTGCAGCGCCTACCCCCAATAAGCAATAACGAGCCGTAAGGCTCCATATCTTTATTTTCTCTTCTTTCTCTTTCTCAAAGAAAGGAAGGTTCCCACGCCCACAAGTTTTCCGGGGGGAAAGGAGAAGATAATGGTGTGGACCAGGCGTCGTTCAAGAAAGTTTCGCCTTACCGGAAAGCAAACGACAGAAAAGCTAAGTTGCCAAAGTTTGAGCAATCAGTTTTAAAATTTTTAAGTTATCTTCCTCGAACGACCGTGCTTTGTATGAAAACCTGTGCGCGGAGGAACCAACTCGTAGCTAGTTGCGCCCTTACTTTGTTTCGAGTCCGCTCAACAACTTAAGTGAGCTGCGACTAGTTGCAACAAGGTTTCTTGTCGGTAGCGGCACCGCCAGCAGGCTGCTAACGTCCCGCACTCAGCGCTCGCGGCTAAGGTGCCTGCGCCGACAAGTTCCCTAAAAGCGTAGGGCAAAAACATACAAAGGAAGGAATCAAGTAAAGGAAATAACATACCAATCGATACCCAAAATAGAGTTATATTACAAGATAGCTTGTCGCAGCTCTAACAGATTGTTTTCATAACATGACCAGCAGCGACAAGAAAAGGAGAAAACGAGCGGCCTAATCTATGCGATCGCCATCAACCCTCTTGATCTCGCTCACCTTGTCCACAATGGGTGCAACAAGGGCCTTGAGCGCTTCCAGATCAGCTTCCGGCGGGAAGGTCCTGAGGACGATGGTGAGGTTGAGGCCTGGGTTGCAGAAGGCCACCTTCACCAACACCTTTTGAAGAGCTCCCGCGCAGATCATGCGCGACTCATCGGCCAGCTGCTTTGGGATCTTCTCCCGAAGTCGCTAGAGGGCCGTCGCCACGCCTTTGAAGAACAAGGTGAGCTTGGCGCTGGGTTGGAGGTTCTCATCGGAAGGATATCCGAGATCCTCCATCCCCAGCTGCGCCAGCTCCCTGTCGATGGCTGCGGCAACATCCACGAGACCCTCCATCCAGTGCTCCACGTTCTCCCTAAAGGTGTTCTGGGTGGCAGCAGCACTCGCCAGCAGTGCCTCGTCGGCCTTGATCTGCTTCTTCAAGGCCACCTCCTGCTCCCTGGTGCCGTCCAGCGTCTTGGTCAAAGTAGTCAGCTTCAACTCAAGATCTGCGTTGGAGTCCTTGGCGGCGCTAAGTTCCTTGCCCTTCTCAGCGAGACTACCCTGCAGCTCGCCAAGAGTGTAGGCATCCTTCTCGCACTCACGCTTGAGCGTGGCAAGCTCTTCACCGCTTGCCTTGAGATCGGCCTCCAGCTGCGCCACCTTCATCTCCAGCTCCTTCTTGGCAGCCTCGGCAGCTGCGGCAGCGTCCAATGCTTCCTTGAGAGCCCCGCCGAATGTTTGCTCGCGCGCGGCAAGCTCCTCCTCGTGGCTGTCAAGATTGACCTTCCGCTGCGCCAACTCGCCCTCCCGCGCAAACAACTCCTCGGCGGCAAGCCGCTGTTGCTCTTCAACTTCAGCCTTCTCGAGGAGGAAGGCTTTCCGCGCCTCGGCGAGTTGCTCCCGCTCCTCTGCCAGGGACCGGAGATTTTCCTGGTTAAGAACCCGGAGCTCTTCCACGCACTTCTCGATGTTCACTCCCGCCTTCGCGACAAGCGCTTCCCAGGATTCCACCTTGGCCTGTCGAGCGCGGTAGAGCGACACCAGCTTCCGTAGCAGCCGCTCCTCCTCAGACTCGTCGCTGCTGTTGCTTGGCGCGTCAACCAGTGTCAGCCCAGCGGAGGCGAGCACCTCTCCATCAAAGGTTTCTCCTTCGACCGGCGCCCTGGAGCTTGACGCCCAGGGGAGCTTGATGAAGACGCCCTCACCGGCCTTCAAATAAGCGCCGGGCTGGGGCTCTTCGGAGCCTGACGCTGCGGCGGCGGCGAAGGGATCGGCGGTCGGTGTAGCGCCTTGCGCTCCTGCGGCCTCGGGGCCGTCAGTGCGATCGCCGGACCCCTCGCCAGTTTCCGCGGCGGCAGCTTTGGCGGCCTCTTCGCCGGCGGGATCATCAGCGCCAGCTTCTTCTTCGGTGGCAGCGGCGTCGTCGGTGTTGCCGCGCGCGTTCTCCTCGCCGGCAACCTCGGTCTCCATCGGCTCCGTGACAGGTGGATCTGAAGGCCGGAAGAGGGAGAAAAGTCAAGCAAATATCCAAAAAGAAAATTAGAAGAAGAAGAACCCAAGGGAAGTTTTCAAGCAAGAGGATTACCTGTGCTGGGCTCTACAGTCGCGGTCTCCGCCACCGGGGGGTCGCTGATGCTGTCCCTTGCCGGAGAACTCTCCCTTGCCGGAGACTTCTCCCTTGCCAGAGAACGCTCCCTTGCAGGGGAATCCTCCCTTGCCGGTGTAGTCGAAGCAGATAGCGTGTCGGGAGCGGCTTCAGAGCGCTCCTGGTGAGGCTGATCTGCTCCTACACAAACCAACAGTCAGATATCAGCAAAGAAAGAGCACCCATGCGCGCCTAACAGCGGGAAGTAAACCATGTACTTACGCTGGGGGCTGCTTTCGGGAATGATTGTCGGGTCCGGCAAGGTGGTCTCAGGCGCGCCCCCCGTTGTCGCGGTGGGTTCGTCCTCGATGACAATCACCGGGACCTTGGATCTCTTCGCCGCCCTCTGGGCCACAGTCCTGAAAAAGAATGGGTCCGGAGTAAAGCAAATCAGATACAAGACAAAACAGCAAGAATTGAAGAACTACAAGTACAGCAAAGAATCTTACTCTTCTTCTTCCTCGTCGGAGCTGAGCACGGAGAGGTCGAAGTCCGGCCCACCTTCGGCGCGACGAGGCGGAGGAGTGGGTTCCCTTAACCGCTTGGCGGGGGCAGCGGCAGGAGCAGAAGTGGTGGTCCGGGAGGACCCCGCTCCAGTTGTCGCAGCGGCGTGAGATGCTCCCGCGGCAACAGTGCTTCTCGCGGTGGAGCGTGTCGCGCGGCGCGGCGGCTGTTGACTCGTTTGCCGCCCCGCTACGTCCCCAACCTTGCGGAGACGCCTTCTTGGTGGAGCTGGGGGCTCTGCTTGCGGCGGGCTGTCTGAAGACGAGGAGGAAGAGGAGTTGGTCTCCAACGAGCGGCTCGCACCCTCGGCGGGATCGTCCGACTCGACTTTAGGCCCAGCAAGCTCTCCCTCGCCGGCAAGCTCTCCCTCGCCGGCAAGCTCATCTCGCTCGGCAAGGCTTGCCGCCTCTGCGGCCTCTGCCTCCTCCACTCTGAATCCAAACTCGCACGCGGCAGCGGCTGCCGCCGCCTCTTCCGCCCTAGTGGCGATGCGCTGCATCTCCGCATCGGTGGTGTCGTGGGTGAGGCATTTCTGCTCATTAGAATGGACCAGCACTTCTACCAAGCCGTCAAATAACTCCTGCACAACGTCGTCTGCAGGCTCTTGCCAAGTTGGGACAATTCCATGCGAATCGCACAGCGGCATCATTGCACGGATGCGGTTGAGCGAGGAATTGTTGCACAGCGGAACGACACCCTTCGGCAACCTGAACCATTCGGGATGTTGAGGGTCGTGCTTGAACAATTCCTTGAGCATCGCGTCCAGTTCCAGGACAGTGAAGTTGAAGTTGAGGCCCGGGCGCAGCCTCATGATGTCTGCCGCACCCCGAACTCCCAGGCGGGTCTCCTCCTCTCCTGCAGGGGGCGATGCGGCAGCGAAGAAAATCTGCACCAACGGCGCCTACAGTGAGCCCGGCAAGCCTGAGGCGCAGGATCCGGGTGACGGCACTCTTCAGCCTATCGTCTTCCGGGGCCACGCTGCTCCAATCATTGCCGCGCACTATTGGGGCTTGGCGCTAGGCAGTAAATGGCTGCGGGTTCTCCTCGACAATCCAGCACCAGTCTGCTCTCCATTCCTCCCACTTGCCGCGGAGCTCTCCCTCAAGATAAGCTTCCTTCTTGCCAGCCCTCGAGATCCAGGCGATTCCGCCGGATAAAGGCTCTCCTCTCTCAACCCGGGGCATAAAGAAGTGGCGGAAAAGAGCTACATTTGGATGGACTCTGACAAAGTATTCGCAGAGATGTGCGAAAACTGCCATGGTCAGAATGGCATTGGGGGTGAAGTCAAGGAGGTGGAACCCATAGGTGTTCATAATGTCGCAGAAAATTCAGAGAAAGGCGGGCAGAGCCCGCAGTAGAAGAACAGCGCGAAGAAGGGATATCCATACGAAGCCCGTTCCGAAGCGGCGGCGGAGAGTACCTTCGTGCGCGGATGCGCTCGCGTCTCCATCAACCAGAAGAGGTAGTAGTACTCCCTCAGCTCCTTCGCGACGAGCTTGGGCGGGAAGGTTGTCCGCTCCTTTCGCAGCGCCGCGAGCCGCTGCGCCTCGGTCGACTTCACGCCCTTCCCCTTGCCGGCTTTCGGAGCCATGGTGGAGATGGTGGGGGAGATCGGTGGCGTTGGTGGTGCTGGTGGCGATGGGGGCGGAGCGCTGCTCTCTTTTGGCTTTGGGAAGAAGGGGGGAGCGGTGGAAGTTTTTGAGATTGGAATAGCAACCGGAGAGATGGGCGAACTGCCCCTGTTTCCCCTGCTTATAAAGAGGGAGGGGCGGACGTTCCGTCTTTCCGAATAAAGAAACCACCCACGATCTCTCCCACGATGCCGCATTCGACGCGTGCCGTTCGGGGAGGGCGCGGTGGATACGGAGTAAGATACAGCGTAACCCAGGCCGCGCGTGCCCGTGCCCTGTTTTGGGCCTGGCCCAACAGCGCTCGGCACCGTGTGTGGCCCAGGCCCGGGGGCTCCTGTCGGTGTACTAGAGTAGGGGTACCCTAGTATCCCGAACTTGTGCACGGGCAGTCGCAGCACCCCGCGGCAAGGCTTGCCGGGTGACCGCCAAGGTCCTCCATGGTTCCTTTGGAGCCATTCAAGAACAAAGTATTCAAGCCAAGGAGACAAGGCCCCGGCAAGAGGAGCTTGCCGGGAAGGCCAACTAAGGCATCTCAAGGAACTTGCCGCGACGCGCCACACGTCCAGACAAGGCCCGGTGAGCGACAAGCTTCCGGACGCGACAAGACAACGACCGCGGCAAGGCACTTGCCGCGGCAAGCTACCACTCTGTACCCGCGCTCCAGCACATCCACCAACGTGTCGCCCTGGGACCTTTCCAGGTGCGCGTGGCAAGAGGCTGTGTAGCCAGCGGTGCGAGGTGGCAAGCGACGCTGACAAGATTGCCATCGTGTCAAGCGGTGGCATCCCTGACGGTCCCTTTTTGCACTGTTTGGGCGACGCAGACGGGCATTTAATGCCTTTGTCCCCTGCCGTCAGGGTTAGGTATGATACACTGTACAAGTAGTTGTACCAACCGCAATTCTTTTCCATTTTTACCCTTATCTATGTTGCCACCTGTCGGTGACCCCTTGAGCATATAAAAGGAGGCCCATGCGCAACGTAGAGGGGGGTTCGAAGCCAGAAAACACTCACGCTCGGTCTCGTTAGCAGCTAGTGTGTACTGTAGCACTTAGCACTCCCGAGCAAGAACTCAATACACTCAGACATGCAGCAGTAGGGGTATTATCTCTCCGGAGAGCTCCGAAGCTGGGTAAATGGCTCGTGTGCTTCGCCTCGATCCGCTCTTCGCGCGGCCTCCGCCCCCCGCTGTAACATCCCAAAATTCTAAATTTTGGAATGTTATATTAAATAGATAGATTTGATTGATTGTTTGATTGATTGTCTGAAAGTGAGTGAATTCGAAACTTTTTGAAAGCTAAATGAGAGGGAATAAAAGGACTTTCCCAAACTTTCATTTTAGCTTTTATGATCTTCGTGAATTCAAATTCTTTTCACCACAAAACCCTAGAGAGAAGATGACATGACTTCTTCCATTTATTTAAATGACAAGGGGTGTTGAAAATATTTGAATTTCATTTGGAAAATATTTCCAACCCAGAAACTTTATGCAACTCAATGATTTTCACGAGAGAAGATAATATGACTTCTTCAAAAGATATGAAATATGAGTTGGGAGTTTCACAGAATTAAATTCAAAGTTCTTTTGAATTTATTTTCAATTTTGAGTTATTTGAGTTTTATTCAAATTATTTTTCTCAAAAAATAAAATATACAGAAATTAGGGTAACATGATTCCCTACATCAGAAAATTGGAGAGAAATAATTTTGAATTAATTTTGGTATTTTTAAAATGACTTTTACTGGATTTTATTAGACCAGTAGAACTCTTTGAATTATCTGAATTTATGTGTATTTTATTCAAAGCTAGAAAAATGTCCATCTTGTAGGAAATTTTTTTCTGAAAATTTTGATATATTATATGCCTAGGTAGTATTTTTTATTTTATTGGTTTTATTTTATTTAATGTCTGTCTTAAAAAAAATTCCCTCGCCGACTGGGCCGGCCCAGCTTGCAGGCCCAGCCCAGCCAGCGCGCCGCCGCCTTCCTTCTCCCGAGCAGGAGACCGGCCGCCGCACGCATCGTCACCGCGCCGTGCCCGACCCGGCCACCTCCCGCCGCCTTGCCCCTCCTCCACGTCTCCTCCGCCCCCTCCCCTATAAATCCCGGGCCACCCCGGCCCCTCTCTCTCCTCCCTGCTGACGCGCTGCACCGCCCGCGGATCTCGTCGCCGCCGCCGCCTACTGCCGCTGTCGTCGCCGCCGCAAGCCGCTGTTTCCGCCGCCCGCTGTCGCGCCGCGCGCCGTACCCCGCCCCTCGCGCTGCCTCTGCTAGTCTGCGCCGCCCCGGAGCCGCCGTTTTGCCTCGCCGCCGTTGTTCCTCGCCGCCGGCAGCCACCACCACCGCGGTACGCCTCGCCTCCTGCCCCCTCTGTCCAATCTAAAAATCGACGGCCAGGATTAGATCTGTTCGATTTTTTTTCTCTTCTTCGAACCGGTATGCACTAAGTAGCGGTCGTTCGCTCGAATAATCCTCGCAATGAATGGATTTCACCTAACAGTTTTCTGACACATGGCCAGGGACCTATTCGTGATAAATTTTCTTCACAGATTAGTCCCTAATTTTCAAACGCTCACAACTTTTTACTCATTTATCCAAATCCAACGAAACCAACGCGCACCTCTTTGTTATGATCTCCTCTATCCAGTAAAACAACTCAAACATGTTTTTGAAAGTTTAAAATTTGAATTAGATCAGATTTGTATTTGAACTTTGTTTGTTCATAACTTGATTTTTATAACTCCGATTTGAGTGATTCTTTTTGCAATTCGAAGCTCTTGACCTAAACTTTCTGATAAGGCCAAATTCACTTAATTTTGGTACTGTTAGAAATTGTTTTCTGTTGCATGAGTCATTTGTTTGGTTTTGATGTTTTCCGAATCGTATTCTTCGTTCTTTCCGATCTTTTGAGTGATTGCTTATGTGTGAATCACGATAGATTGACCGGAGTGTGACGAGTAGAACTATCTGGAGTTGAGTGCGAATCATCTTCATCAACATTGCAGGCAAGTAACACTTGATCATACCTTTCCTACTACCCAGTTTTTATGCATTAGATCAATCCTCACACATTGCATGATTAGGATCAAATTAAATTGTGGGATGGGAAGTAGATGAGGTAGTACCTATTACCTGTTTTACTTATGAAACCTTTGGGAGTTACTTCTACGTTTGCTTATTATGCCATGCTATGCTAGTAGACGTGGATTGGGTGAGTGAATATCCATGACAGATGTGAGATTGTTAATTAATGGTTTATCTAAGGTGGCAACTTAAATACACATCTGGGTGGATTGAGGCACCTGGAGTTATCAGGACTTGCCTGTTTTTTTGGAAATCCCAGGGGTACCGTGTGATTTTCCTATGGACCGCCACCCAGGCTCAAAGGGATCATAAGATAATTCATACTAGTAACTTACGTGTGCAGCCACAAGCCATTATGGGCTCTGGCATAGTTGACTAAGTCGTGCGAACTCTTATAGTGGTGGACTAGCAGATGTAGGGGATGTAGGTGTACCGGTCTACCCATCGTAAGGTGCTAGCGCTTCTGAAAGACTATGTCTCGGTCATCCGTTTCTCAAACACCATGAAGTGCGAGAAACCAAACGGAGGCGATCGAGTCTTGTGGGGAAAAGTGCGCAAACCTCTGCAGAGTGTACAAACTAATCATGATTAGCCGTGTCCCCGGTTATGGACAACTTGAGTATCTAGTACTTGAATATCATGTGAATCTCAACATGTTACTTCTAAATTAATATTATTGGGTTTTAATGAGTACTTCTAATTGGGATTGAGGATGCTATCAACCATTCTCAATGTTTAACAACCACCATGATAGTTAAATAATTTATTCCTTTGCAGTAGGGAAAAATTGGCTTTACGCAAAAATTGTAACCATAGAGCTTTCCACCATCCATATATGCATGTAGTATAGCTTATTCTTTCCTTACTCTCTATGTGTTACATTGCCAGCATATTCCATGTGCTGACCCGTTTTTGGGCTGCAATGTTTCATGTTGCAGACTTTTCAGAATGACGAGTAAGTGATACGTTAGGGTTATGATTTCTACACTCAACTTTGCCGTTGGTCTTGATGGGAATCCACAACCTTGTTGCTTCCGCTATATTTGGATTGAGGTAATAGTATTTACGTTACTTTATACATGTGATTTACCTCTGTTATAAATCCTCGAGTACTATGTGTGTCAGCATACCGATCCAGGGATGACACGTAAGCACAGAGATCAGACCGTTTGAGGTCTAGTCTCTACAAGATGGTATCAGAGCACATGTTGACTGTAGGACGTGACCCTAGAAACTGGCAAGCCCATAGGAAAGATTTTTCTCTACAACTTTCTTTTCAAAAGAATCTTTTACCTCTCTTCTCTTCTGAGCTTATTCAAAAATTCCTTTTAGTGAGACTATACCCCTTCCCCTTTTGACCACTCGAAGATTCGACTGATGAGACCACTCCAAGGAGGACCAGATATCGGACAACTAGACCATTTGGAATGAAGAGTATTTTACCGAGCATTTGTTATAAATGGAAACTACAACGGTTGAAGACTCCAAAGACTAGGAGAATTTGAAGGCTTTGAAGAATTTCCAGATTTGGTATAACCAAGGAAGGCTACACTTATGGAAACTTGACAGACTATGGCAGCTGTCAATATCGAGATCAAGGTATATCGGAGAAAGACTGGAATATGGAGCATTAGAACTCAAAGTTTTTGTCAAGAAAGCCCCAAGGCAGGAGATAACAATTATGGAATGATAGCTCATGGCAATGACAAGGGAAGAAACACGGTTATCAAGATGTTATCGCTCTCTGTTGCTATTGTCACCATGTGGAGTTAAGCATGCAGATGCATGGAAAGATTGGATGGTAGAAGACTAATGGATCATCTGTCAGCAAAGGATGTAGTTTTAACATAGCTGGTGTATCACCAGGATCAAGAAGTTTAAGATGGACTCGCAGGAAGTTATATTTGACAAGGAAGTATTTCATGAAGAACTCTGGACCCTGAAGATAGCCAAGTTGGAGGAGCAAAACCTCGAGATATAGGAGATTCGTCAGGAGCTGAAGGATAGAAGGACATGGTTCGTACCAAGGATGTTGAAACCCAAAAGTTTGGAATGCAAACCCAGAAATATTTAAGGATGTCATGAGAGAATTCGCGTCAAACGAGATGATCTGGCAAAATAACTTGAGAAGGACAAGCATGATCAGAAGGAGCCAACGGAGACATGACCAAGACTTGAAGAGCTTGATGACATTGAGATCTATAGACCATTAGAAGACCCAACCCCTGTTATATATTTATGTTAGATGCGGCGATTGTGAGCTGTCATTTGTTTGTTGTTTTTCCGACAGCCACAATAAATCTGTCTTTTCAAAACTATTGTTTGTACTGAGTGCATCCCTCTCGATCTCTCTTATCCCACCCCAAACCCATGGACCCAATAGAGGATGAATGGAGATGAGCTCATATTTTCTGGACCGATGAGTCAATTGGAGATGGACCAATGGATTCAGAACATGGAGGATCACATGAAGAATAACTCTATAGTCCGAAATGATATGACCCAGCATGCTCTTCAGAGTTTTGAAAGAGGTGTTGTTACTTGGTGGAGGATGTACCAAACCATCAATGGATGACAAGGAGTAACCACTTGGGGAGAATTTAAGTTGACTTTGCTAATGTCTCGGTTTGTGTCCCAGAAATTGAAGCCCTCGGGAAAGGAAATGAAGAAACCTTGTGCATGCAAGCTCTGTGGAGAAATAGGACATACCCATAAGAAACACAAGGATGAATGCCCTAATTGTGAAGGAAGTCACCCAGCTGAAGAATGCCCAACTAAGAAGATTAGTTGTTTCTTGTGTGAAGGAACTACCCACTACCCTGCTCAGTGTCACATTTACCCTATAGTACGGAGAACCATCCAGCAGAAGAAAGAAGAAATGAAAGGAGCCCTCAAGGAGATGTTAGAAGAACCTATGACGAAGGAAGATGTCGAGGACACCCACAAAGGAAACAAAATTAAAGCCCGCACCAAGTCATGCTATTCATGTGGAGAAGAAGGACACATCTCCCAAGATTGTCTGAATGGAGATCTAGTAGAATTCCCGACAGAGGAAGTAGAGTATGACCCATAGGAAATAGAAGCCCTGATTGGAATGGAAAAGTCCAGGAAGAGGAATAGATTGGATTCCAGGAAGGACCTGAGTCATGTCACCTGTTACAAGTGCAAGGAGTCAGGGCACTACCTCAACACTTGCCCAAAAAGGAAGCCGAGGACCCAAGGAGGCTATGTGATCATGAGGAAACCTCGAGACTTGTCGGAAGTGTTATGTTTTCGTTGTAATGAAGCAGGGAACTTTGCGAGGGATTGTCCCAAGAAGAAGGAGACTTGTGCTAATATGTGAGTTAGCAGCAATGTAAATGTAGTAGTAGTAGTGAGAACATCTCTTCTGTGTTGAGATGTTGAGTTGAGGCATGTAATGGAAATACAGGAGATTGTAGTAATTGGAGAATAAATAAAGTTATCATCGTTGGTACTGTTTTGGATTTTATGAGTTGTTACTCTATGAAAAAAGATTTTGACCATTTTCAAGGATATGAGAAACATGGTCTATGGATGAGATTGGCGCTTTGTATGGGAGAAGGTGCCAGACACCGTTGATGTGGGATGAAGTTGGAGACCGTCAGTTGTTTGGATCAAATGTGATCAAGGAGTCAGAAGAGGATGTTAAGATGCTTCGAGATAGACTGAAGGTAGCTCAGTTCTGGCAGAAGAGTTGTGCAGACTCAAAAATGCAAGGAGGAAGTCTATGGAATTTGAGACAGAGCGTGTCTTCGTGTGCCCTCTCTGCGAGGAGTTAAACGATTTGGAGTTAAGGGAAAGTTAGCCCCAAGATTTGTAGGACCATACCGAGTTTGGAGCGTATGGGAGAAGTGGCCAACAAATTGGAGTCACCCGAAGGACTGTCAG
The DNA here is from genome assembly GCA_963921465.1 of Triticum timopheevii. NCBI lineage: Eukaryota > Viridiplantae > Streptophyta > Magnoliopsida > Poales > Poaceae > Triticum > Triticum timopheevii. The sequence goes on from OY997274.1 coordinate 594,832,167, forward strand.
AAGTTCATGATGTGTTTCACGTTTCCCAGTTGAAGAAGTGCCATGCAGAGATGGTCACTATTCCCTTGTAAGGACGCTCGACCCTGGAAAGGATAATGATGATTCCACGGAGTGGACCTTGGACAAAATAAGTATGAGTTTTGTCTCGATATGTTGGATACCCCCAAGAGCATGAAGGAAAGAAGTATTATTGGATATAAAGGAGGTATGATGTTGGAAATATGGATCAATGGAAATTCCATGATGAGTTTGAGTAATCACGTCCTAGTTTGGTGCCAATAGAAGGATGGAAGACTGTACAATTGGATGAATTTATGAATGCTAGGAAGTTGGATGTTGGAATAACGATCAGTTGCCCAGAGGATGAGTTCAAGGTTTGAAAGTGATGAGATGGGCCATAACCCACAGGCCCAGGACCTGCCAAGAAGCAAGCACACTCTTACTGAAGGAAAAACCCTGGAAGAAGTTATGACTTTACCAACCGACGATTTTATAGGAGCAACGCAAAACCTGAGAGTTGATAAGGAATGATAGATGTTTGTTTGGCTTGCAGAATCAATGGATTTATCCGAACCTGGTTCGTTGACAAGAGAAATTCTGCAATGCTTGTGAGGATGACCGAGTGTTAGCATGCGAGATTCGCTAAACCATATTCAAGATAATGATTTGGGTGCGGGATGGATTGATCACCATACCGACTTACTCTTATTATTCGCCTTGCTATGTGGGATGGTAAATCTGAGTGACTTACCTATAGTAGAGAGACGGCAATATTAAACCTTGTTTGAACCTTAGAATGGCTTAAGTAATTGTGTTCCCTTGTACACGGTAGTTGTTGCCAACCGTAGGTTATACGGTGAGGTTCAGCCTAGACCCGTTTTCTGCAGGAGAAACCATAAATTGTTGACCACCATGAGATATCGATAGTTGTTTAGCATTGGCGCCAGACCCGTCAGCTAAGAAGACCCGGTCTCGGAATAACCTTACCAAGATGAAAGGACATAAGAATTGCGGTAAAGGTTATGCCACCACCGGAAGAGCCCAGAGAAGGAAATTTTTCAGAGGATCTGAGAAGACCGACACTGTCAACAATAAGGATGGAGTATATGAGTTTTGATGGAACCGTAACCATGCTTCTAGGGGGGTAGCACCCGAGACCCCGGAGACGAACGTTGGATTGTGAAGACCCCTACCCTAACCTATTTCTTGCTAGCCTCTCCGAATCTCGAGGACGAGATTCATTTTAAGGGTGGTAGGTTTGTAACATCCCAAAATTCTAAATTTTGGAATGTTATATTAAATAGATAGATTTGATTGATTGTTTGATTGATTGTCTGAAAGTGAGTGAATTCGAAACTTTTTGAAAGCTAAATGAGAGGGAATAAAAGGACTTTCCCAAACTTTCATTTTAGCTTTTATGATCTTCGTGAATTCAAATTCTTTTCACCACAAAACCCTGGAGAGAAGATGGCATGACTTCTTCCATTTATTTAAATGACAAGGGGTGTTGAAAATATTTGAATTTCATTTAGAAAATATTTCCAACCCAGAAACTTTATGCAACTCAATGATTTTCACGAGAGAAGATAAAATGACTTCTTCAAAACATATGAAATATGAGTTGGGAGTTTCAAAGAATTAAATTCAAAGTTCTTTTGAATTTATTTTCAATTTGGAGTTATTTGAGTTTTATTCAAATTATTTTTCTCCAAAAATAAAATATACAGAAATTAGGGTAACATGATTCCCTACATCAGAAAATTGGAGAGAAATAATTTTGAATTAATTTTGGTATTTTTAAAATGACTTTTACTGGATTTTATTAGACCAGTAGCACTCTTTGAATTATCTGAATTTATGTGTATTTTATTCAAAGCTAGAAAAATGTCCATCTTGTAGGAAATTTTTTTCTGAAAATTTTGATATATTATATGCCTAGGTTGTATTTTTTATTTTATTGGTTTTATTTTATTTAATGTCTATCTTAAAAAAAATCCCTCGCCGACTGGGTCGGCCCAGCTTGCAGGCCCAGCCCAGCCAGTGCGACGCCGCCTTCCTTCTCCCGAGCAGGAGACCGGCCGCCTCACGCGTCGTCGCCGCGCCGTGCCCGACCCGGCCACCTCCCGCCGCCTTGCCCCTCCTCCACGTCTCCTCCGCCCCCTTCCCTATAAATACCGGGCCACCCCGGCCCCTCTCTCTCCTCCCCGCTGATGCGCTGCACCGCCCGCGGATCTCGTCGCCGCCGCCGCCGCAAGCCGCCGTTTCCGCCGCGCGCTGCCGCGCCGCGCGCCGCACCCCGCCCCTCGCGCTGCCTCTGCTAGTCTGTGCCGCCCCGGAGCCGCCGTTTTGCCTCGCCGCTGCTGTTCTTCGCTGCCGGCAGCCACCACCGCCGCGGTACACCTCACCTCTTACCCCCTCCGTCCGATCTAAAATCGACGGCCAGGATTAGATCTGTTTGATTTTTTTTTCTCTTCTTCGAACCGGTATGCACTAAGTAGCGGTCGTTCGCTCGATTAATCCTCGCAACGAATGGATTTCACCCAACAGTTTTCTGACACGTGGCCAGGGACCTATTTGTGATAAATTTTCTTCACAGATTAATCCCTAATTTTCAAACGCTCACAACTTTTTACTCGTTTATCCAAATCCAACGAAACCAACGCCCACCTCTTTGTTATGATCTCCTCTATCTAGTAAAACAACTCAAACATGTTTTTGAAAGTTTAAAATTTGAATTAGATCAGATTTGTATTTGAAAGTTTAATATTTCACGCGATGGTCGACACGGTCAAGGAAACTCCACTACCAATCTTCATATACAATACACATTATCAATATTTCGAGATGGACAAAATACCACACTAGATTGTACACAATACACATTATACAATACGGAGTACTGCATGTCTACATCACAATACACAACAATATTACACATGAATATCTTCTGGATCCAGCGCAGCTTCGATCTGGTGGAGACGAACAAGGCTACTGTGGGACGCGCTCGATCTGGTGGCGCCAGCGCCGGCGTCGGTTGGTGGCGAGGGCGGAGGGGGGCTGCAGCGGGCGGACGCGGGCGCGTGGCTGAACCGGGCGGTGCTCGGCCGGTTGGGCGGGCGAGCGGCGCGCGGATGGTGGCATGGGCGGAGGCGGGTTCCGATGGCACGGTGGAGGCCGAGGCGGAGGCGAGCTCCGGTGACGCCGCGGAGGGCGAGGCAACGGCAGGCTCCGTTGGCGCGCGGCGAAGGCCGAGGCGGAGGCGGGCTCCGGTGGCGCGTGGCGGAGGCCGAGGCGGAGGCGGGCTCCGGTGGCGCGGCGGAGGCCGGGGCGGAGGCGGGCTCCGGTGGCGCGGCGGAGGCCGGGGCGGAGGTGGGCTCCGGTCGCGCGACGGGGCGGAGGGGGGCTCCTTGTCCTCCTGGCCGTCGACGTCGTCGTTGGCGCCTTTGTTGGAGAGCTCCGCTCCAGGTTGGCCTTGGCCAGCGCGGTGTCGAGGCGCGCCCTCCGGGGTCCGGCGAGGGGACGAGGCGGGGTCCGGCGAGGGGACGAGGCGGGGTCCGGTGAGGGGACGCCGTGGGGTCCGTCGAGGGGATGCGGCGTCGGCGTCCGGCGAGGGGACGCGGCGTCGGCGTCCGGCGAGGGGAAGCGGCATCGGTGTCCGGAGAGGGGAAGCGGCGTTGGTGTTCGGTGAGGCAGAGGAGTGGCGGTGCGGTGGTGCGGTGGGGATCGAGAGAAGGGAGGCTGGAGATTGGATCGAGCGTGGGTGGGTGGGGATTTTTGTGGATAAGGCGTGGGGGGCGTGGGTGGGGTCTCGGGAGGGTGGGCTGCGTGGGTTGGCTGATGGGACGGCGGTGGGGTTGGGCGTGGGTGGTGGGGGACTGCGTGAGTGCTAGGGGCTGCCACGTCATCGATCTAGGTGATTGATCTGCGTGGTGTGTTTCTTATTTGCCGGCTACGTTTTGTTTTACAGACGGCAAACGACATACTTTGCCGTCTGTAATAAAAAATACAGACGGCAAAGTCTTTGCCGTCTGTATTTTTTATTACAGACGGCAAAGTATATACTTTGCCGTCTGTAAAACAAAAAGATAGACGGCAAAGACTTTTTGCCGTTTACAATAAAAAACGCAGACGGCAAAATACATTTTTGCCGTTAGTCATTCTTTGCCGTCAGCGCTGACGGCAAATGTGCTCTTTGCCGTCTGGCCCGACGAAAAGCTGACGGCAAAGATGCCTATTGACGGCAAACTAGTTGTTTCCTGTAGTGACCTAAACTTTCTGATAAGGCTAAATTCACTTAATTTTGGTACTGTTAGAAATTGTTTTCTGTTGCATGAGTCATTTGTTTGGTTTTGATGTTTTCCGAATCGTATTCTTCGTTCTTTCCGATCTTTTGAGTGATTGCTTATGTGTGGATCACGATAGATTGACCGGAGTGTGACGAGTAGAACTATCAGGAGTTGAGTGTGAATCATCTTCATCAACATTGCAGGCAAGTAACACTTGATCATACCTTTCCTACTACCCAGTTTTTATGCATTAGATCAATCCTCACACATTGCATGATTAGGATCAAATTAAATTGTGGGATGGGAAGTAGATGAGGTAGTACCTATTACCTGTTTTACTTATGAAACCTTTGGGAGTTACTTCTACGTTTGCTTATTATGCCATGCTATGCTAGTAGACGTGGATTGGGTGAGTGAATATCCATGACAGATGTGAGATTGTTAATTAATGGTTTATCTAAGGTGGCAACTTAAATACACATCTGGGTGGATTGAGGCACCTGGAGTTACCAGGACTTGCCTATTTTTTTGGAAATCCCGGGGGTACCGTGTGATTTTCCTATGGACCGCCACCCAGGCTCAAAGGGATCATAAGATAATTCATACTAGTAACTTACGTGTGCAGCCACAAGCCATTATGGGCTCTGGCATAGTTGACTAAGTCGTGCGAACTCTTATAGTGGTGGACTAGCAGATGTAGGGGATGTAGGTGTACCGGTCTACCCATCGTAAGGTGCTAGCGCTTCTGAAAGACTATGTCTCGGTCATCCGTTTCTCAAACACCATGAAGTGCGAGAAACCAAACGGAGGCGATCGACTCTTGTGGGGAAAAGTGCGCAAACCTATGCAGAGTGTACAAACTAATCATGATTAGCCGTGTCCCCGGTTATGGACAACTTGAGTATCTAGTACTTGAATATCATGTGAATCTCAACATGTTACTTCTAAATTAATATTGTTGGGTTTTAATGAGTACTTCTAATTGGGATTGAGGATGCTATCAACCATTCTCAATGTTTAACAACCACCATGATAGTTAAATAATTTATTCCTTTGCAGTAGGGAAAAATTGGCTTTACGCAAAAATTGTAACCATAGAGCTTTCCACCAGCCATATATGCATGTAGTATAGCTTATTCTTTCATTACTCTCTGTGTGTTACATTGCCAGCATATTCCATGTGCTGACCCGTTTTCGGGCTGCAACGTTTCATGTTGCAGACTTTTCAGAACGACGAGTAAGTGATACGTTAGGGTTACGATTTCTACACTCAACTTTGCCGTTGGTGTTGATGGGAATCCACAACCTTGTTGCTTCCGCTATATTTGGATTGAGGTAATAGTATTTACCTTACTTTATATATGTGATTTACCTCTGTTATAAATCCTCGAGTACTGTGTGTGTCAGCATACCGATCCAGGGATGACACGTAAGCACAAAGATCAGACCATTTGAGGTCTGGTCTCTACACCCGCCGAACCGAAAGGGGCTCGGTCCGCCGGTCCCATAGGTGTTCGTGGGTCAGCTTCCCCCGACATCTTGATTCAATGCATATCCCGGTACACCGCTGGAGGCATTCATACAGAGTCATATCTTGTTCTAGATTTGAGTTGTAATTCTTGAGTTATAAATCAATGAAAGTGTGATGATCTTCATTATTAAAGCATTGTCTCGGTGAGGAAAGGATGATGAAGACTATGATTCCCCCACAAGTCGGGATGAGACTTCGGACTTTAAAAAGAAAAAAAAAGAAAGGCCAAAAAGAAAAAAAAAGGAAAGGCCAAAGAAAAAGGAAAAAAGAAAAAAAGAAAAAAAGAAATAATAATAATAATAAAATGAGAGAAAAAGAGAGAAGGGACAATGCTACTATCTCTTTTTCCACACTTGTGCTTCAAAGTAGCACCATGATCTTCATGATAGAGAGTCTCCTATGTTGTCACTTTCATATACTAAGTGGGAATTTTTCATTATAGAACTTGGCTTGTATATTCCAATGATGGGATTCCTCAAAATGCCCTAGGTCTTCGTGAGCAAGCAAGTTGGATGCACACCCACTAAGTTTCTTTTGTTGATCTTTCATATATTTATAGCTCTAGTGCATCCATTGCATGGCAATCCCTAATCACTCACATTGATATCTATTGATGGGCATCTCCATAGCCCATTGATACGCCTAGTTGATGTGAGACTATCTTCTCCCTCTTTTTTCCTCACAATCACCACCATTTACCACCATAGTGCTATGTCCATGGCTTGTGCTCATGTATTGCGTAAGAGTTAAAAACGCTGAAGCGCGTTAAAAAGTATGAACCAATTGCTTGGCTGAAACCGGGATTGTACATGATGGGAGTATTTTGTGTAATGAAAATGAAGCATGGCCTAACTATATGATTTTGTAGGGATAAGCTTTCTTTGGCAATGCTATTTTGATAGGACATGATTATTTGTTAGTATGCTTCGAAGCATTATTATTTTTATGTTTTATAAGCTTTTATCTTGAATCATTTGGATCTGAACATTCATGCCACAATAAAGAAAATTACTTTGTGAATTATGCTAGGTAGCATTCCACATCAAAAATTCTGTTTTTATCATTTACCTACTCGAGGACGAGCAGGAATTAAGCTTGGGGATGCTTGATACGTATCCAGCGTATCTATAATTTTTTATTGTTCCATGCTATTATATTACCCCTTTTGGATGTTTATGGGCTTTATTTTACACATTTATATCAATTTTGGGACTAACCTACTAACCGGAGGTCCAGCCCGTATTGTTGTTTTTTGCCTATTTCAGTATTTCGAAGAAAAGGAATATCAAACAGAGTCCAAACGGAATGAAACCTTCGGGAGCGTGATTTTTGGAACGAATGTGATCCGTAGAACTTGGACTGCAAGTCAAGAAGATTGTGAGGCAGCCAGGAGATAGGAGGGCGCTCCCACCCCCTCTAGGTGTGCCCCCTATCTCCTGGGCCCCACAGGCGGCCACCGACGTACTTCTTCCTCCTAGAAATACCTACGTACCCCGAAAACATCCAGGGAGCCAACGAAACACAATTTCCACCGCCATAACCTTCTGTATCCGCGAGTCCATCTTGGAGCCTTCACCGACGCTCCGCTGGAGGGGGAATCGACCATGGAGGGCTTCTACATCAACACCATAGCCCCTCCGATGAGTTGTGAGTAGTTTACCACAGACCTTCGGGTCCATAGTTATTAGCTAGATAGCTTCTTCTCTCTTTTTGGATCTCAATACAATGTTCTCCCCCTCACTTGTGGATATCTATTCGATGTAACTCTTTTTGCGGTGTGTTTGTCGAGATCATATGAATTGTGGGTTTATGATCAAGTTTATCCATGAGAAATATTTGAATCTCCTCTGAATTCTTTTATGTATGATTGAGTTATCTTTGGAAGTCTCTTCGAATTATCAGTTTGGTTTGGCCTACTAGATTGATCTTTCTTGCCATGGGAGAAGTGCTTAGCTTTGGGTTCAATCTTGCGGTGTCCTTTCCCAGTGACAGCAGGGCAGCAAGGCACGTATTGTATTGTTGCCATCGAGGATAAAAAGATGGGGTTTATATCATATTGCTTGAGTTTATCCCTCTACATCATGTCATCTTTCTTAATGCGTTACTTTGTTCTTTATGAACTTAATACCCTAGATGCAGGCAGGAGTCGGTCGATGTGTGGAGTAATAGTAGTAGATGCAGGCAGGAGTTGGTCTAATTGTTGCGGACGTGATGCCTATATACATGATCATGCCTAGATAAGCTCATAATTATTCGCTTTTCTATCAATTGCTCGACAGTAATTTATTCACCCACCGTAATACTTATGCTATCTTAAGAGAAGCCACTAGTGAAACCTATGGCCCCCGGGTCTATCTTTTATCAAATAAGCTTTCAATCTACTTTTATTTGCATCTTTACTTTTTGCATCTATATTATAAAATACCAAAAATATATTTATCTTATCATACTATCTCTATCAGATCTCACTTTCGCAAGTGGCCGTGAAGGGATTGACAACCCCTTTATTGCGTTGGTTGCAAGTTCTTTGTTTGTTTGTGTAGGTGCGTGGGACTTTTGAGGAGCCTCCTACTGGATTGATACCTTGGTTCTCAAAAACTGAGGGAAATACTTACGCTACTATTGCTGCATCACCCTTTCCTCTTCAAGGAAAACCAACGCAAGCTCAAGACGTAGCAACTACCCAAGCACTGGTCCACCCACATACCAAATTATCAAAGTAACGAACGTGAATCATATGAGTGTGATGAAAACTAGCTTGACGATAATTCCATGTGTCCTCGAGAGCATTTTCCTTCATATAAGAATTTGTCCAGGCTTTTCCTTTCCCACAAAAAGGATTGGGCCACCTTGCTGCACCTTGTTTACTTTTATTGCTTATTACCCATTACAAATTACCTTATCACAAAACTATCTGTTACCGATAATTTCAGTGCTTGCAAAGAATACCTTACTGAAAATAGATTGTCATTTCCTTCTGCTCCTCGTTGGGCTCGACACTCTTACTTATTGATAGGACTACGATAGATCCCCTACAATTGTGGGTCATCATGGTCCTCCTCTCTTTTCTCTCTTTCACATGCATGGTCCCCCTTCCTCTCTCTTCTCCCAACCGGCTAAATAAGGATTAATTTGCGAAAAGGGTTGGATGGCTCTTCCCCATATCAAATCCGCGGACCACGTTCAGACATAAAAATGGACATATACTAGAGCTATTTACGGGTCATCGTTGGAGATGCCCTAACTAGAGAAAGGAAGGAAGTGAGAACAAAGTACTACAGTTATAACCATTGCAAGTTTAAATGAGAGAAAATAAAGCGGAAGAACAGGAAGCTTCATGCTTCAACTGTTAGCATTCCCAGCACCTTCATTGTATCGCGGGTGCACCAAAAAGCCACCCTTGTACTACAGTTATAACCATTGCAAGTTTAAATGAGAGAAAATAAAGCGGAAGAACAGGAAGCTTCACGCTTCAACTGTTAGCATTCTTACTATCCACTTTCAGCTTTTCTTGATTGTCCTGTTTTTTCCACATAACAATCAAATCATTAAGCCATCTAGTAATCATATTGATACGAACATAAGGGTAGGTAATGTTAGCATCACTTAAAAAGGGGGTATTATTTGTCATTTTCCAAACAGTCAAAAAGATCATAGCTAATCGAGTGAACATACGATGATTATCCTCAGCTCGAAATTTATTCAATCAAGTATTTAAGAAGGCATCAATGGTATTAGGGATATCACACAAATTGAAGGCACGTTTTATTATATTCGATAGCATCCTAGACAATGAACGTCGGTGTCAAAACCAGCGGATCTTGGGTAGGGGGTCCCGAACTGTGCGTCTAGGCGGATGGTAACAGGAGACAAGGGACACGATGTTTTTACCCAGGTTCGGGCCCTCTCGATGGAGATAAAACCCTACTCCTGCTTGATTGATATTGATGATATGGGTAGTACAAGAGTAGATCTACCACGAGATCAAGGAGGCTAAACCCTAGAAGCTAGTCTATGGTATGATTGTTGTTCGTCCTACGGACTAAAACCCTCCGGTTTATATAGACATCGGAGAGGGCTAGGGTTACACAGAGTCGGTTACAATGGTAGGAGATCTACATATCCGTATTGCCAAGCTTGCCTTCCACGCCAAGGAAAGTCCCCTCCAGACACGGGACGAAGTCTTCAATCTTGTATCTTCATAGTCTTGGAGTCGGGCCAATGATGATAGTTCGGCTATCCGGACACCCCCTAGTCCAGGACTCCCTCAGTAGCCCCTGAACCAGGCTTCAATGACGATGAGTCCGGCGCGCATATTGTCTTCGGCATTGCAAGGCGGGTTCCTCCGCCGAATAATTCATAGAAGATTTTGAACACCAGGATAGTGTCCGACTCTGCAAAATAAATTCCAAATACCACCGTAGAGAGAATAATATCTACACAAGTCAATCTGCTGACGTATTTCGTGGCATGACGTCATGCCACGGCCAAGCCTTTATTCGAATTGTTTTTATTGTTCCACCTCAGCGCGTCTAGCGAAGCGGTTTCCTTGGCACGTCTTGTCAAAGCAGAGATCGTGTCCCCTTATTCCGGGATTCTCATCAATACGGACGTGGGTAACCCAACCGCGCCATTGATTGCGGCGCTTGGGAGATAAGCGAGTTTTACTGGGCCGATGGGGACGCATAGTTTCGTCCGCTCATATATAGGGGATAAGGATCCACCTTTTCACCTACGCCTTTTTCCTCCTTTGCTTATCCATCTCCGCGCACTCGAGCTCCAGCGCCCAAGTCCGCACATCTCGCCTCAACCTTCTCCAACCATGTCCGGAGGGAGAGGCAAGTGGATGGCCTCCTCCGTCACGGAGGGGCACATCAAGAGGCTACGCAAGGCCGGATACTTGTACAGCGATATCGCGCACCGACTCCCCGACGAGGGGCAGCTCATCCCCACCCCCATGCCCCATGAGAGGGTGGTGTTCCTTCCCCATTTCCGAGAGGTGGTGGGCGGCTGCCAAGCGGAGTGCGGAGGCGCCGTGGTGGGCAAGATGCCCAACATTACATGGCTCGAGGGTGCCTTCGTGGAAACCATCAAAGGGTGGCAATCGGGGTGGTTCTACATCACCGAGCCCCGTGACCCTAAATGGGCAGCGGCCCCCGAATTCAGATCTAGCATTCCCACACGGCTCACCTCCTGGAAAGAGAAGGGCCTGATGTGGGGTGATTCGGAGGAGCTGACCGGACTTCAATCCTGTGTACAAACCCTGGTGAACAAGAAGCTCAAGCTTGTCAACGTAATCCAGGTCATGCTCATCCGCCGGATTCTCCCGTGCCAACAACGGGCTTTCAATTTGTGGGAGTTTGATCCGGCACGACATCCAACCTTGAGCGGGCTCTTCGACACTACGTACGAAGACGCCTAGAGGGTTTTGTTCAAGGGCGCCGAGGCTCCCCCATCCGCTACCAAAGATCGCGGATTCAGCTCGCAGCGTCAAGCCGGCGAGGTAAGCTGTTTTATCCTTTATGGGACATTTGCTTTCCATAGTTTGACTCCATATTGGATCTAAGACTTTCATTACCTTTGACAGGCTTGGCAGGAGACGTCCGGACAGGTTAACTGTCCAGCGCCCCTTCCAGAAGACCCAGCGGATGCCCGTTTGACAAGGCTGCTGGTCCCAGCGCCTTACGTGGTGCCGGAGAGAAGAAGGCCAAGAAGAAGGCCACGGGAACTCAGAGGAGTTCCCGGCGCCAGGTGTTATCGAACTCATCGTCCGATGACTCTGAGGCGTACTCCTTCCACAAGGATGAGGAGGAGAAGAAAGAGGCCTCTCCCCCAGTGGGGGGAGAGAAGAAGAGGCAGGCTTCCCCAACGGGGGAGGCCGAAGGGTCCAAGAAGGGAAGGACCCTTCCTCCGGACTGTTCCACCAACGCCGACGACGGCGACGAGGAGTGGCCCTCAAGGGCCAGGCCCCTGGCGAGATCGTAAGTGTCCGGATCCCAGAATAGCTTATAATTTTCCTTTCGCGGCATAGTGTCTTCTAATGCCGAACACCACCATATAGCCCGCCCAAGGATGATCTCCCCGCTTCATCGAGCGGGTCCCTGGGTTCGTCGGATGTGAATAGTGCTTCACTTCTGACTGCCTACTCCCCTCATGACGTAGACAACGCCGAGGTGGGGTCCTAGGAGGGGACCGGCCAGGAGGAGGAGGCCCTGGAGGTGCCGCAGGGCAACCTCCCGAATTTCGGGCCGGACTCTGCGCCGGAACCTTCGGTGGTTCCGGAGTCCGGCGGGCGGCCCCTTCGTAAGAAGGGCAAGACGGCAACGCCGGTGACCTCCGTCCAACCGGAGGCGCTGGATAATTTGCTGGAGGCGCTCAACGGCGCTTCCATCGAAGAAGAACACCGCACCGTTATTAGTGCGGTGATTCAAAAAGTTCAGTCCGCCAAGAGCGGGCTGACCGAAGCCTGCACCAGCCTTCTAACAGGCTTTGAGGTAAGGGTTTTAAGATATGTAAAAATAGTACCGCATAGACAGTAGCCCCTGATGCTCAGTTCGGTGTTCGGAAAGAAAAGCCGAACTGAGGATCTAAAAAGATATACGCAGGAGTCTAACACAAATATGTCAATATGGGAATGCAGGCTGCGCTGCTAACCTCTGCCGCACTGACTGCGGAGGTCAATGCCTTGAAGAAGAGCCTCGAGCGGTCCGAGAGCGAGCTCAGTTGTGCCAAGAAGCAGCTCGAGGACAAGGAAGGTAAGTAGCACCTTATTAAAGTTGTACCTTTAAAAAAAGTATTTGGTTGCAAAAAATGACAGGAATAACGTGGGTATTGCAGGGGCCACGAACGAGGTGGTGACCCTGAAGGAGGCGGTGTCCGCAGCCGAATGCAATGTGGCTGCGGAACGCACCGAGCGAGAGAAGCATGAGGCGCGGGTGCCGGAGGTGCGGCAAGAGCTCTAGGCTCTCGTGGAAAAACACGAGAATTTGGAGCGCGACTCGAGGACTCGAGAGTCCGAGCTTGTGGCCGCTCTTGAGAGTGCCAAAGCCGCTAAGGCCGAAGCCCGAAAGGCCCTCTAGGAAATCGAGGCAGTGAAGAAGATAGCGGCGGGTAAGGCATTATTCATGCAAAGCAAGCATGTAAAAGTGAATTACCTGTTACTTACCCGAATTCGGAGCTCTCCAGGAGCGTTCGCAGATCTGCCCCGCAGCGTGTCCGATGGTGCCGCATTCTACAGAGCCGAGGAGGGGAGCTCGATGGAGAAGGTGTTCTGGTCTCAGTATGCTGAGGCCGGACATCCGATGCCCCTGAGCGACCAGCTGAAGTAGCTGGTCGAGCTCCACAAGGTGGCCGAACAGGCCATGAAGGGCCTCATAGTTCGGCTTTGGCCCAAAGAGGCCATGCCTGGGAGCTACTTCGGTCTGGTGCAGCACCTGGTGGACGCCTGTCCGTGGGTTGACGTCATCAAGCACTCCGCCTGTATTGAAGGTGCCCGTCGAGCCCTTGCCCGTGCTAAGGTGCACTGGGGCAAGATGGATGCCGAGAAGCTTGTGACGGATGCGCCACCACCGGGCAAGGAGTATCGCACGCCCGAGATGTATTATAAGGGTGTCCTGAAGGGTGCCCGCATTATTGTGGGTGAGTGCTCCAAAGACATAATTTTTGAGTAGACTTGCATTTTGTTATCATGTGCGCTGAAAACTTTGTTCATATGCGCTAAGCAACGCTTGTTAATTTAAAATATTACCTTCTGTGCGGCCGTTTATCAAATCTGAGAGATGGCAAGTCGTCGGCTTCGGCCCCCATGCCACGAGTGCTGGGGTGTTCAGGATAAACTTGAGAGCTCTTGTTCCCATTTTTGGGTCCTTCTAGGGAGGCGCTCAACACAACGAACGAGGCAACCGGACTTATAATGCTTGAACACACTCACTTAGCCATAGAATTCTATAATTTTAAATTTCGGCGAAGCCCCTAGTATTCGGAACGCCGAATTCGGGGCGCTATCCATGCCTTGGGCCGGACAAAGCCGGCTCCTCGCTCTAAGCGGCATAATTCTTTAGGGACTCGAAGAGACCTCTCGAACAGTGACCCGCTCTCGCCTTATCATGACGGTCAATTTTAGCTTTCTCCACTGAGGTGCTCAACCTAGCTCAACTGGGGCACAATCGCAATGGTTCTCCCAGCGCTACCTTAGCCGATATAACGGAACTTAAGGTACCAAAACATGGGAGCCGGGCAAACCCAACTATTGACCCAAGACATTATTCGGAGCCGATGCATATAATGCTATAAGTTCGGGGTGCCGCACTTGTGAAAGTGTTCGGACTTATCACACCATAATTTGGGGAACTTAAGCCCCTAGTGTATTTTGCCATACCAAAGCGTACGGGTGCAACATGTCATAAGTGAACATATATAAAAAGGAATGCAATGATAGGCAAAAAGGTGATGCATTGTTTATTCAAACGTACTGCAATAAAGGCAGAATGATACAAATAGTGCGATAAGCAAGGAGTGGGACTATTTAACATGTCCCCCTCCAGGGGTAGGCTGCGGAATGGTATGTAAAACAGGTATAATGCTCGTAATGGAGACCACCTGGATACTCGTCGTAGCTTTTCTGCTTCCCTGGCTGTTGCATCGTTAGTTCGGCAGATCCACTGCAGGACAGGGCTTCTGAAAAACGGAGTCCTGCGAGTAAGAAAGAAAGAAAGAAAAAAAGAATGACCAATTCAGGAGCCCCTGGTGTGGTTGATCCGCACTCTGGGCCTGCCGTGGTTGTGCCCCTCCCCCTATGCCATGGTATCTCCAGAGCGTAGTGATGTACGCGTGGCACTGGTCTCGCGATGTCGCGAGGGCTGGGGTTGGGGCCGCATTGCTACGCGTGCTCGGAACGTGCCAAGTGGTCATGTTGTAGGTTACTCCGGGCGCGCTTGACGGTGTTCGGTCGATTAATGACCGGACTCGAGAATTGCCTTAAGAGGCTACTCTGCACTTCCGCTGTGAGAGCCGCTGTATGCTCCTCCGTTCGGAGAGAGCGTTCGGTGTTTCCGTTGACCGTGATGACTCCTCGAGGGCCTGGCATCTTGAGCTTGAGGTATGCGTAGTGCGGCACCACGTTGAACTTTGCAAATGTGGTTCGTCCGAGCAGTGCATGATAGCCGCTGCGGAACGGGACTATGTCGAAGATTAACTCCTCGCTTCGGAAATTATCCGGGGATCCGAAGACCACTTCAAGTGTAACTGAGCCTGTACAATTGGCCTCTACACCTGGTATGACGCCTTTGAAGGTCGTCTTTGTGGGTTTGATCCTTGAGGGATCTATGCCCATCTTGGGCACTGTATCCTTATAAAGCAGGTTCAGGCTGCTGCCGCCGTCCATCAGGACTCTAGTGAGGTGAAATCCATCGACGATTGGGTCTAAAACCAATGCGGCGAATCCGCCGTGGCGGATACTAGTGGGGTGGTCCCTTCGATCAAAAGTGATCGGGCAGGAGGACCACGGATTGAACTTTGGGGCGATTGGCTCCATCGCGTATACGTCCCTGAGCGCACGCTTCCGCTCCCTTTTGGGTATGTGGGTTGCGTATATCATGTTCACCGTCCGCACTTGTGGGGGGAATCCCTTCTGTCCTCTATTGTTCGGCGGCCGTGTCTCCTCCTCATCATCGCTATGCAGCCCCTTGTCGTTGCCTTCGGCAATTAACTTGCCTGCTTGTTTGAACACCCAACAATCTCTGTTGGTGTGATTAGCTGGCTTTTCGGGGGTGCCATGTATCTGGCACGAGCGATCGAGTATCCGGTCCAAGTTGGACGGGCCTGGAGTAGTTCTTTTGAATGGCTTTTTCCGCTGACCGGGTTTAGACTTTAGAGCCTCTGAATCCAACGTTGACTGCCGTATCTTCAGTATTATCCCCGTTAATGCGGCGTTTGTGCTTATTGCGACACGACCTGCCATTGCTGTCTTTGGTATCCGAACTACCAGAGTTTTTGGTTAGGTTGTTACTGCGAGCTAGCCAGCTGTCTTCTCCCGCACAGAAGCGGGTCATGAGCGATGTGAGGGCTGCCATTGATTTCGGCTTTTCCTGTCCTAGGTGTCGGGCAAGCTATTCGTCGCGGATGTTGTGTTTGAAGGCTGCAAGGGCCTCTGCATCTGGACAGTCGACGATTTGATTTTTCTTGGTTAAGTAACCGTGTCCAGAATTGCCTGGCCGATTCGTCTGGCTGCTGAATTATGTGGCTTAGGTCATCGGCGTCTGGTGGTCGCACATATGTGCCCTGGAAGTTATCGAGGAATGCGGCTTCCAGGTCCTCCCAACACCCAATTGATTCTGCTGGCAGGCTGTTGAGCCAATGCCGAGCTGGTCCTTTAAGCTTGAGTGGGAGGTATTTGATGGCGTGAAGATCATCACCGCGGGCCATGTGGATATGAAGGAGATAGTCCTCGATCCAAACCACAGGATCTGTTGTGCCATCATAGGATTCAATGTTCACGGGTTTGAACCCTTCTGGGATTTGATGATCCATTACTTCATCTGTGAAGCATAGTGGGTGTGCGGCGCCTCTGTATTGGGCTATATCACGACGCAGCTCGAACGAGCTTTGTCTACTGTGTTCGGCCCGACCGGGGTTGCTGTATCCGGTGTGACGGTTGTCGTCGCGTATTGTAGGGCGCCCATGCGATCCATAGGTCGATCTTGTTTGCCTTGCCTTATCCTCCAATATGTCTCGCAAGTCCGGCGCATTCCCCCGTGGCTTTGTACTTTTCGAGCGACGCCGGAGTGCGGCTTTAGTGGAGGGCCTAGAGGCCTCTCTATCGCGACCACGAGGTGGCCGATCGGCCGTATTGTGCGCTGGTGATTGTGCTTCCTCCTCTAATCGGGGTAGCAGCTTGCGTTTGGGGTAACTTTTGGAGGGGCGCTCGAGTTCATACTCTTCGGCCGCAAGGACTTCAGTCCATTTGTCGGCTAGCAAGTCTTGGTCAGCTCTAAGCTGTTGCTGCTTTTTCTTGAGGCTGCTTGCCATGGCCATATGCCTGCATTTGAAACGCTCTTGTTCGACGGGATCCTTAGGCACGACAAATCCGTCGTCGTCGAGGCTTGCCTCGTCTCCGGAGGGAGGCATGTATTATCGTCCTATACCTCTTCGTCTGCCGCTCTGTCGTGAGGGCTGGCTTCTCCGTCCTCCTGTGCTGAATCTTGCTGGAGGTGGTTGTCCTCGGCACTATCCGGGGTGTTATTATCTCCGGCGCCGGAATCTCCATTCTTGCTGTGGCGGGATTTGGAGCGGCGCCGCTGACGCCGGCACTTAGGTTGCTTTTTGGAGGGGTCATCTTCCGCTGTTCCATCGCTATTCCCATCCTATGGGATGTCCACCATGTATATGTCGTATGACGAGGTGGCTTTCCAGTGCCCAGTAGGCGCTGGTTCTTGGTCGTCTCCGGCATCGTCGTCCATACCGTCGTGTATTCGGAGTCGAAGTCTAGAATGTCGGTTAAGTCATCGATAGTGGCTACGAAGTGGGTGGTGGGTGGGCTTTGAATTTCTTCATCGTCCGCATCCCAACCATCCTGGACATAATTCGGCCAGGGCTCTCCTGATAAAGAGAGACACTTTAGCGAATTCAGGATGTCGCCGAAAGGCGAGTGCTGAAAGATGTCCGTAGCGGTGAACTCCATGATCGGCGCCCAATCGGATTCGATTGGCGGGGGCGCGAAAGGTTCGGGGTCCGGAGAGGAGTCCGGCACCTTGGAGTCACGAGCTTCATGAGGGACAGGGTCGGTATTCGGCTCTATCGCCGTAGAGGTAGCAGCCCCCCAGGCGGTGTCCAACCACCCATCCTCTATTGGCGCCGTCGGCTCCGAACTAAGGGTCGGAGCGGACTCTTGTGCGGCCTCCAGGGCACTGTCCGGCAGCAGAGCTAAATCATGCCCATCGTGACAGTGCGGCACGCCTGGCTGTGGCTCAAATCCGTCGAAGATCAAGTCTCCGCGGATGTCGGCCGTGTAGTTCAAACTTCCGAATCTGACCTGATGGCCAGGGGCGTGGCTTTCGATCTGCTCCGGATGGCCAAGTGAATTGGCCCGCAGTGCGAAGCCGCCGAATACGAAGATATGTCCGGGGAGAAAAGTCTCACCCTGTACCGCATTGTTGTTGATGATCGAAGGAGCCATCGGGCCTATAGGCGACGACACAGAGGAACTCTCAATGAAAGCACTAATGTCGGTGTCAAAACTAGCGGATCTCGGGTAGGGGGTCCCGAACTGTGCGTCTAGGCGGATGGTAACAGGAGACAAGGGACACAATGTTTTTACCCAGGTTCGGGCCCTCTCGATGGAGGTAAAACCCTACTCGTGCTTGATTGATATTGACGATATGGGTAGTACAAGAGTAGATCTACCACGAGATCAAGGAGGCCAAACCCTAGAAGCTAGCCTATGGTATGATTGTTGTTCGTCCTATGGACTAAAACCCTCCGGTTTATATAGACACCGGAGAGGGCTAGGGTTACACAGAGTCGGTTACAATGGTAGGAGATCTACATATCCGTATTGCCAAGCTTGCCTTCCACGCCAAGGAAAGTCCCCTCCGGACACGGGAGTAAGTCTTCAATCTTGTATCTTCATAGTCTTGAAGTCCGGCCAATGATGATAGTTCGGCTATCCAAACACCCCCTAGTCCAGGACTCCCTCAATGAGCATTCATGAACAAGTGTTCTATACATTCATCTAAACGACAATGGGGGCAAACACTACTGTACTCAGCATATTGTAACATATTAACCCCAAATTCAGTATGGTCAGACAAGATCCCTTTAACTAGACTATTTTCCCTGCCATTGTTCATTAATATTTCCAAGACATCTGTAGCTAGATTAAATAGTGAAGGAGATAAGGCATCTTCTTGTCTCGATCCTTTATGTGTGGGAAAGTATGGTCCAGTGTGATCCTTAACTTTGGTTCCTATGTGTCTCCTCCTGACAGTTTGCATAACCAAATCAATCCAATGGTTAGGAAATGCTTTTTAGTTTTTAATATTTCTAAAACAAAAGACCATTTGATTTTATCATAAGCTTTCTCGAAATTCACGTTAAGAATAGGGCACTACGATTTTTGTGTGAATACTATTCAAAGCCTCACGCAAGATCATCACCCGCCCCCCCCCCCCTCCACTATATATACTCCCCCTTGATAAAAGGAGTCAATAGGCCTACACTTCCGAATTTGATTGGCATCCTTGGTTTTAGGGACCAATGTAATAATGTCATAGTTAAGTCCAGAAACGTCTCAGTTTCCTTTATAAAAATCATCAAACAAGGCCTTCAGATCATATTTAACTAGACCCCAAAAATGTTGATAGAATTTAGCAGGAAATCCATCTACAAGATCATCACCCTCTCCATTATATACATCCCCTTGATAAAGGCAATCTGGATTGGGGAGATGACCTCCCCAATGGCATGATTAAGCCTATTCATAAGTAATTTCCTAAAAAGCTAATACTTAGCAGACAAATAGGCCTATACTTCTGAATCTGATTGGTATCCTTGATTTTAGGGACCAATGTAATAATGTCATTGTTATGTCTAGAAATGTCTAGGTTTCCTATATGAAAATCATCAAACAATGCCTTCAAATCATATTTACCCAACTACCACAAGTCTTGATAGAATATAGCAGTAAATCCATCAGTGCCATGGGATTTGTTGTGGGCCAATTTGAAAACTATTTCCTTAATTTCTTCCAAAGATAATTCTGCAATAATTTGTCTATAGCTTATATAGGAATACCTTTTGGATTCTCCACATTCTGGGAGATACTGGAAATGTTAGTGTAGCCTAAGAGAATCTAGAGTCGGGCGCCCCAAACCCCCTGTCCCCTATACGCTCGGGCGGACGACCTGGTCGCTAACTAGTCACAAAAATGACCCAACGGCTCCAAACGCTTGGGTTGTCCGGAATCTCTCATATCCAGCCCAAATCTAAGATGGATCTAGCGAGACCCGATCACGTCTGCCACGTCAGACTGGCCGCATGGACCCACACAAAAACAGTCAGAAACCATTGATTTGATGGGTGTATCCTCTGATCTCGATGAGGGCAGTGAGGATGCATTCATGGCGCCACATGGCATCGGTCTGCCGCTTCCTGATGACCCAAGATTGGCCATTTAAGCCGAGCGGCAACCCCCAACCCTAGTTGCATCCCATTTCCCGCTCACTCTTCCTCCCCTTTGCACCACGACCCACCCATCCACTCACCGTCTACCGCTAGCCATGGCCCGGAGGGAGGTTAGGACGTATGCCATGCTCATGCTGGAGCGGCGCCTACAACTACTTGAGGAGATCTGGGCTAAGCTCAAAGCCCGATCGCAACAGGCCTGCCTCCGGACTCCCTGGAGCTAGAGGAGGAAGAGGAGAAGAAGGCGGAGGCAGAAGTGGAGCAGGACACAGCCTTGGAGGACGCAGAGCCGGAGGAGGATGACGATGACGCGGGCGAGGCGGATCCGATGCCACCTGTTGCGGGCTTCGCCATGCATGAGGTGCTGGCAGAGTTCAAGGTGAACCAGACACAAGAGAAAGTGGAGTAGCAAGCCATCCTCTACTCCATCCAGTAGGAGGCTGAGGTGGAGGACAATTGTCGTTTCCTCCATCAGCGATATGCGGAGATCGATGAGATGTTTGTTGAGATGGACGACGACGACGAGCCGAAGGCGTGCTTGCTCCCTTGTAAAGTGGTTGGGTAACTCCCCAAGTGTAAGGATGAAGTAAACTAGAAATAAGTATTTTGCTCGATTGAGAATCAAGATTTATCGAACAAGAAAGAGTTCTTCTAGAAACAATGTCACGGGTACCTAGACACAAAACACAACACGCTCTTACCCCCAAAGGTTGTCAAGCTTCTTGTCCTGCTAGTTACAAGCGTAAATTGCACAGTATGGTAGGAATTGATATATATATATATATATATATATATAGATAAAATAAAATAAATGGTACAACAAAGAATAATATTTTTGTAAATGTTTTCAATAATGGAAAATAAAGCCCGAACCCACAGGTTTACTAGTGTCATCTCTCCAAGCAGAAAAGTGGTGTGGTCAACATTACAGTTGGGCAGCGATTAAATTGCAATAGTTATATTTATAACTATGGTGATTCATGGCATACTCTTGTATACGCATTATGTCTGCGATATGTAGACCGTTATCCAATGTGTCTACAAGTAATACTTGCTTCTTGTGAGCTACGCTAGGATTTCCTCAAAAAGGAGAGCATGATGCAGTACAGTAAAGATAAATATTCTCCTCGGTTAAGAACCAAGGTTATCAATCCAGTAGTAGAATGACACAGAACCTCATGAACAAAACCTACACACACACAAGCAAATACTTGCACCGAATGCAAACAAGGGGGTTGTCAATCCCCTCGGTGATTACTTGCAAGTATAAAATCTCGTAGTGGTAGGTAGTAAAATAAATTTCAAAACAAAATAAAAAGGTAAAATTGCAGTAAGGTATTTTTGTCTTTTTAGAGGCTTCTCTCTCGAGAACATAGCATACGGTGGGTGAACAAATTACTGTTGGGCAATTGATAGAAAAGCGCATAGTTACGATGATATTCAAGGCAATGATCATGTATATAGACATCACTTCTGAGATAAGGAGACCGACTCTTGCCTGCATCTACTACTATTACTCCACTCATTGATCGCTATCCAGCATGCATTTAGGGTATTAAGTATAAAATGGAGTAACACCTTAAGCAAGATGACATGATGCAGACAAAGTGAACCCAATCAATATGAATAAATCCCGTCGTTTTACCCTTAATGACAACAATACAAATATGTGTCTTGTCCCCTACTTTGTCACTGGGATAGAACATCGCAAGATTGAACCCATCAAAAAGCACCTCTCCCATTGCAAGATAAATCAATCTAGTTGGCTAAACCAAATGGATAGATCGGAGAGAAAAACAAAGATATAAGAATCATGCATAATAAAGTTCAAAGAAGACTCAGTTAATATTCTTGAATAATCTGATTATAAACCCACAATTCATGGTATCCCAACAAACACACAGCAAAAGAATATTACATAGGATAGAACTCCAAGAACATCAAGGAGAACGTTGTATTGAAGATCAAAGAGCGAGAAGAAGGCATCTAGCTACTAGAGATGGACATGTAGGTCTGTGGTGAACTACTCACGCATCATTGGAAGGCGGCAAGGATGATGTAGAAGTCTCCCGTGATCAATTCCCCTCTGGGAGAGTACCAAAAACGGCCTCTAGATGGATCGCGGAAGAACAGAAGCTTGTGGCGGCGGGAAAAGTGTTTTGGGAGGCTCTATGGTATATTGGGAATATTTGGAAATTTGTAGAGGCAGGATTAGGTCAAGAGGTGCCACGAGGGGCCCACAAGCTTAGGGAGCGGCCCCCATAGGGCGTGCCTGGTGAGCTTGTCGCTCCCTCGTGGCTCTTCTGGTCTTCTCCCTAACCTTCCTGGGTCCCTTCCGGTCCTAACATTGGACTCCGTTTGATATTGATTTTCTAAAAGGGAAAACAAAATATAGCAACTGGCACTGGGCACTAAGTTAAAGGCTAGTCCCAAAAATGATATAAAATAACATATAAATGCATACAAAACATCCAAAATTAATGTTATAAGAACATAAAACAATTCAAAATTATAAATACGTTGGAGATGTATCAATACTTCACCTCAAAACATCTATCCAGTATTGACCTAGCTGATGTTACATGTCTCATCCACCTAGCTAGTAGCTACTAGGGACATGATTCGCCACAAAAAGCGCGTGAGGCTTCGAAGAAGAAATAGAAAGACACCGTATTCAAATCCAGCCTGAGTTGTTGTTCATCACCGCGCGCGCGTCCGTACCTGCCCACCACTCACCTCACCTCGCGCGCGAGTGAAGGAAGCAACTATGATTTTGATACGAGTGAAAACAAGAGAGATGTAAACGAATCCAACTGGTATCAATTTCCTTACTGATCAACCCTTATATACAACTGGATGGGACGCAAGTAGAGGGGCGCGTCCCCTCTAGGGGGGCCGAGGGAACCGTCGTGACCGTTGCCAAATTGGCAACGCACATGCGATTACATAAGGGAGGATTATTCCTTAAAAACAATATTAATTAAATTCTAACACTCCCCCTAATCCTCGCTTTTCCTTGTGAATGATCATTGAGGGAGTCCTGGACTAGGGGGTGTCCGGATAGCCAAACTATCATCATTGGCCGGACTCCAAGACTATGAAGATACAAGATTGAAGACTTTGTCCCGTGTCCGGATGGGACTTTCCTTGGCGTGGAAGGCAAGCTTGGCAATACGGATATGTAGATCTCCTACCATTGTAACCGACTCTGTGTAACCCTAGCCCTCTCCGGTGTTTATATAAACTGGAGAGTTTTAGTCCATAGGACGAACAACAATCATACCATAGGCTAGCTTCTAGGGTTTAGCCTCCTTGATCTCGTGGTAGATCCACTCTTGTACTACCCATATCATCAATATCAATCAAGCAGGAGTAGGGTTTTACCTCCATCGAGAGGGCCCGAACCTGGGTAAAAACATCGTGTCCCTTGTCTCCTGTTACCGCCTAGACGCACAGTTCGGGACCCCCTACCCGAGATCCGCCGGTTTTGACACCGACATTGGTGCTTTCATTGAGAGTTCCTCTGTGTCGTCACCTATAGGCCCGATGGCTCCTTCGATCATCAACAACGACGCGGTCCAGGGTGAGACTTTTCTCCCCGGACAGATCTTCGTATTCGGCGGCTTTGGACTGCGGGCCAATTCGCTTGGCCATCTAGAGCAGATTGAAAGCTACGCCTGTGGCCATCAGGTCAGATTTGGAAGTTTGAACTTCACGGCTGACATCCGCGGAGACTTGATCTTCAACGGATTCGAGCCACAGCCGAGCGCGCCGCACTGTCACGATGGGCATGATCTAGCTCTGCTGCCGGACAGTGCCCTGGAGGCCGCACACGAGTCCGCTCCGACCCTTAATTCGGAGCCAACTGCGCAGATCGAGGATGGGTGGCTAGACACCGCCTCGGGGGCTGCTACCTCTACGGTGATGGAGCCAAATACCGACCCTATCCCTTGCGAAGCTCGTGACTCTGAGGTGCCGGACTCCTCGCCGGACTCCGAACCTCCCGCGCCCCTACCAATCGAATCCGATTGGACACCGGTCATGGAGTTCACCACTGCGGACATCTTTCAGCACTCGCCTTTTGGCGACATCCTGAATTCACTAAATTATCTCTCGTTATCAGGAGAGCCCTGGCCGGATCACGGTCAGGATGGTTGGGATGCGGACGACGAAGAAATTCAAAGCCCACCCACCACCCACTTTGTAGCCACTGTCGACGATCTAACCGACATGCTAGATTTCGACTCCGAAGACATCGACGGTATGGACGACGATGCCGGAGACGACCAAGAACCAGCTCCTACGGGGCACTGGAAAGACACCTCGTCATACGACATATACATGGTGGACATCCCAAAGGATGGGAATGGCGATGGAACAGCGGAGGAAGACCCCTCCAAGAAACAGCCTAAGCACCGGCGTCAGCGGCGCCGCTATAAATCCCGCCACAGCAAGAATGGAGATTCCGGCACCGGAGATAACAACACCCCGGACAGTGCCGAAGACAACCCCCTCCAGCAAGATTCAGCACAGGAGGATGAAGAAGCCAGCCCTCATGAGAGAGCGGCAGACAAAGAGGTAGAGGATGATAATTACATGCCTCCCTCCGGAGACGAGGCAAGCCTCGACGACGACGAATTCGTCGTGCCTGAGGATCCCGTCGAACAAGAGCGTTTTAAATGCAGGCTTATGGCCACGGCAAGTAGCCTCAAGAAAAAGCAGCAACAGCTTAGAGCTGATCAAGATTTGCTAGCCGACAGATGGACTGAAGTCCTTGCGGCTGAAGAGCACGAGCTCGAACGCCCCTCCAAAAGCTACCCTAAACGCAAGCTGCTGCCCCGATTAGAGGAGGAAGCATATAAACCAACATCACCAGCGCACAATACGGCCGACCGGCCACCTTGTGGCCGCGACAGAGAGACCTCTAAGCCTTCCACTAAAGCCGTACCCCGGTATCGCTCGAAAAGCACAAAGCCACGGGGGAATGCGCCGGACTTGCGAGACATATTGGAGGATAAGGCAAGACAATCAAGATCGATCTACGGATCGCGTGGGCGCCCCACGATGCGCGACGATGACCGTCGCGCCGGATACAGCAACTCTGGCAGGGCCGAACACAGTAGACAAAGCTCGCTTGAGCTACGTCGTGATATAGCCCAATATAGAGGCGCCGCACACCCACTATGCTTCACAGATGAAGTAATGGATCATCAAATCCCCGAAGGGTTCAAACCCGTAAACATAGAATCCTACGATGGCACAACAGACCCCGCGGTTTAGATCAAAGACTATCTCCTTCATATCCATATGACCCGCGGCGATGATCTTCACGCCATCAAATACCTCCCACTCAAGCTTAAAGGACCAGCTCGGCATTGGCTTAACAGCTTGCCAGCAGAATCAATTGGGTGTTGGGAGGACCTGGAGGCCGCATTCCTTGATAACTTCCAGGGCACATATGTGCGAACACCAGACGCTGATGACCTAAGCCACATAATTCAGCAGCCAGATGAATCGGACAGACAATTCTGGTCACGGTTCTTAACCAAGAAAAATCAAATCGTCGACTATCCGGATGCGGAGGCCCTCGCTGCCTTCAAACATAACATCCGAGACGAGTGGCTTGCTTGGCACCTAGGACAGGAAAAGCTGAAATCCATGGCAGCCCTCACATCACTCATGACCCGCTTCTGCGCGGGAGAGGACAGCTGGCTAGCCCGCAGCAACAACCTCAGCAAAAATTCTAGCAGTCCGGACACCAAGGACCGCAACGGCAGGTCGCGTCGCAACAAGCACAAACGCCGCATTAACGGCGACAATACTGAGGATACGGCAGTCAAGGCCGGATTTAGAGGCTCCAAACCTGGTCAGCGGAAAAAGCCATTCAAAAGAACTACTCCGGGTCCGTCCAATTTGGACCGAATACTCGACCACTCATGCCAGATACACGGCACCCCCGAAAAGCCAGCTAATCACACCAACAGGGACTGTTGGGTATTCAAGCAGGCAGGCAAGTTAATTGCCGAAAACAATGACAAGGGGCTGCATTGTGATGACGAGGAAGAGACCCGGCCGCCGAACAATAGAGGACAGAAGGGTTTCCCCCCACAAGTGCGGACGGTGAACATGATATACGCAACCCACATACCCAAAAGGGAGCGGAAGCGTGCACTCAGGGACGTATACGCGATGGAGCCAGTCGCCCCAAAGTTCAACCCATGGTCCTCCAGCCCGATCACTTTTGATTGAAGGGACCACCCTACCAGCATCCGCCACAGTGGATTCGCTGCATTGGTTCTGGACCCAATCGTCGATGGATTTCACCTCACTAGAGTCCTGATGGACGGCGGCAGCAGCCTGAACCTGCTTTATCAGGATACAACGCGCAAGATGGGCATAGACCCCTCAAGGATTAAACCCACAAAGATGACCTTCAAAGGCGTCATACCAGGTGTAGAGGCCAATTGTACAGGCTCAGTTACACTGGAAGTGGTCTTCGGATCCCCGGATAACTTCCGAAGCGAGGAGTTAATCTTCGACATAGTTCCGTTCCGCAGCGGCTATCATGCTCTGCACGGACGGACCGCGTTTGCAAAGTTCAACGCGGTGCCGCACTATGCATACCTCAAGCTCAAGATGCCAGGCCCTCGAGGAGTCATCACGGTCAATGGAAACACTGAACGCTCTCTCCGAACGGAGGAGCATATAGCGGCTCTCGCGATAGAAGTACAGAGCAGCCTCTTAAGGCAATTCTCGAGTCCGGTCGTTAAGCGACCGGACACTGCTAAACGCGCCCGGAGTAACCTACAACAAGACCACCTGGCACGTTCCGAGCACGCGTAGCAATGCGGCCCCAACCCCAGCCCTTGCAAAATTACAAGACCAGTACTTCGCATACATCATTACGCTCTGGAGATACCATGGGCATAGGTGGAGGGGCACGACCACTACAGGCCCAGAGTGCGGCTCAACCACACCAGGAGCTCCCAAGTGTGTCATCCTTTCTCTTTTTTCCTTTTATTTTTTTCTCTTATCCTCAGGACTCCATTTACCAGAGGCCCTGTCCGGCAGTAGACCTGCCGAACTCACGATGCAACAGCCAGGGAAGGAAAAAGGCTACGACGAGTATCCAGGTGGTATCCATTACGAGCATTAAATCTGTTTTATACACCATTCTGCAGCCTACCCCTGGAGGGGGACATGTTTAATAGTCCCAGCCCTTGCTTATCGCACTATTTGTATCGTTCTGCATTCATGGCTGTATTTCTTGAATAAACAATGCATCGCTTTTTGCCTATAATTGCATTCCTTTCTTGCACATATGTTCATTTATGACATGTTGCATCCGTACACTTTGGTACGGCTAAATACACCAGGGGCTTAAGTTCCCCACATTATGGTGTGATAACTCCGAACACTTTCACAAGTGCGGCACCCCGAACTTATAGCATTATATGCATCGGCTCCAAATCATGTCTTGGGTCAATAGTTGGGCTTGCCCGGCTCCCATGTTTTGGTACCTTACATTCCGTTATATCGGCTAAGGTAGCGCTGGGAGAACCACTGCGATTGTGCCCCTGTTGAGCTAGGCGAGAACCTCAGTGGAGAAAGCTAAAACTGACCGTCATGATGAGGCGAGAGCCGGTCGCTGTTCGAGAGGTTTTTTCAAGTCCCTAAAGACTTATGCCGCTTACAGCGAGGAACCGGCTTTGTCCGGCCCAGGCGTGGATAGCGCCACGAATTTGGCCTTCCAAACACTAGGGGCTTAGCTGAAATTTAAAATTATAGAATTCTATGGCTAAGTGAGAGTGTTCAAGCATTATAAGTCCGGTTGCCTCGTTCGTTGTGTTGAGCGCCTCCCTAGATGGGCCCAAAAATGGGTACAAGAGCGCTCAAGTTTATCCCGAACACCCCAGCACTCGTGGCATGGGGGCTGAAGCCGACGACTTGCCATCTCTCAGATTTGATAAACGGCCGCACAGAAGGTAATATTTTAAATTAACAAGCGTTGCTTAGCGCATATGAACAAAGTTTTCAGCGCACAGGATATCAAAATGTGAGTCTACTCAAATATTACATCTTTGGAGCACTCACCTGCAATAATGCGGGCACCCTTCAGGACACCCTTATAATACATCTCGGGCGTGCGATACTCCTTGCCCGTCGGTGGCGCATCCGTCACAAGCTTCTCAGCGTCCATCCTACCCCAGTGCACCTTAGCACGGGCAAGGGCCCGACGGACACCTTCAATGCAGGCGGAGTGCTTGATGACTTCAACCCATGGACAAGCATCCACCAGCCGCCGCACCAGGCCGAAGTAGCTCCCAGGCATGGCCTCTTTGGGCCACAGCCAAACTATGAGGCCCTTCATGGCCTGTTTGGCCACCTTGTGGAGCTCGACCAGCTACTTCAGCTGGTCGCTAAGGGGCACCGGATGTCCGGCCTCAGCATACTGAGACCAGAACACCTTCTCTGTTGAGCTCCCCTCCTCGGCTCTGTAGAAAGCGGCAGCATCGGACACGCTACGGGCAGATCTACGAACGCTCCTGGAGAGCTCCGAATTCGGGTAAGTAATAGGTAATTCACATTTACATGCTTGCTTTGCATGAAGAATGCCTTACCCGCCGCTATTTTCTTCAATGCCTCAATTTCCTGGAGGGCCTTGTGGGCTTCGTCCTTAGCGGCTTTGGCACTCTCAAGAGCCGACGCAAGCTCGGACTCTCGAGTCTTCGAGTCACGCTCCAAACTCTCGTGTTTTTCCACGAGAGCCTGGAGCTCTTGCTGTACATCCGCCACCCGCGCCTCCTGCTTCTCTCGCCCAGCGCGTTCCGCGGCTGCATTGCGTTCGGCCGCGGCCACCGCCTCCTTCAGGGTCACCACCTCATTCATAGCCCCTGGAGTACCCACGTTATCCTTGTCATTCCTCTTGCAACCAAATCCTTTTCTGTAAGGTACAACTTTAATAAGGTGTTACTCACCTTCCTTGTCCTCGAGCTGCTTCTTGGCACGGCCAAGCTTGCTCTCGGACTGCTCGAGGCTCTGCTTCAAAGCATTGACCTCCGCAGTCAGCGCGGCAGAGGTCAGCAGCGCAACCTGCATTCCCATATTGACATATTTTTTAAGACTCCTGCGTATATCTTTTTAGATCCTCAGTCCGGCTTTTCTTTTCGAACACCGAACCGAGCATCAGGGGCTACTGTCTATGCGGTACTATTTTACATATCTTAAAATTCTTACCTCAAAGCCTGTTAGAAGGTTGCTGCAGGCTTCGGTCAGCCTGCTTTTTGCGAGCTGAACCTTCTGAACCACCACACTCATAATAGTATGGTGTTCCTCTTCGATGGAAGTGTCGTTGAGTGCCTCCAGCAAGTTATCCGGCGCCTCCGGTTGGATGGAGGCCGCTGGCGTCACAGTCTTGCCCTTCTTACGAAGGGGCCGCCCGCCGGACTCCGGAACGACTGCAGGTTCCGGTGCGGAGTCCGGTCCAATGTCCGGGAGGTTGCCCTACGGCACCTCTGGGACCTCCTCCTCCTGGTGGGTCCCTTTCTGGGATCCCACCTCGGCGTCGTCGGCGTCACGGGGGGAGGAGGCGGTCAGAAGCGAAGTGTTATCCACATCCGACAGACCCAAGGACTCGCTCGTCGAAGCGGGAAGATCGTCCTTGGGCGGACTACAGGGTTGTATGCGGCATTAGAAAGACACCATGTGACAAAAAGAAAAATTATGAGTTATTCAGGGGTCCGGATACTTACGATCTTGCCAGGGGCTTGGCCCTTGAGGGCCACTCCTCGTCGCCATCGCCGACATTGGTGGAACAGTCCGGGGGAAGCGTCCTTCCCTTCTTGGACCCTTCGGCCTCCCTCGTTGGGAAGGCCTTCCTCTTCTTCTCTCCTCCCGCTGGGGGAGAGGCCTCTTTCTTCTCCTCCTCGTCCTCGTGGGAGGAGTCTGCCTTGGAGTCATCGAATGATGAATCCGATAACACCTGACGCCGGGAACTCCTCCAGGTTCCCGTGGCCTTCTTCTTAGCCTTCTTCTCCGGCACTACGTAAGGCGCCGGGACCAGCAGCCCTGTCAAACGGGCATCCGCTGGGTCCTCTGGAAGTGGAGCCGGACAGTTAACCTGTCCGGATGTCTCCTGCCAGGCCTGTTAAAGGTATTGGGAGATTAGATCCCACATGGTGTCAAAATATGAAAAGCAAGTGTCCCATAAAGGATAACATGGCTTACCTCGCCAGCCAGACGCTGCGAGCTGAATCCGCGATCTTCGGTAGCGGATGCGGGAGCTTCGGCGCCCTTGAACAGCACCTTCCAAGCATCTTCGTACGTAGTGTCGAAGAGCCCGCTCAAGGTCCGGTGCTGTGACGGATCAAACTCCCACAAGTTGAAGTCCCGTTGTTGGCTGGGGAGAATCCGGCGGATGAGCATGACCTGGATTACATTGACAAGCTTGAGCTTCTTGTTTGCCAGGGTTTGGAGACAGGATTGGAGTCCGGTCAGCTCTTCCGAACTACCCCACAGCAGGCCCTTCTCTTTCAAGGAAGTGAGCCGCAGGGGTATGCCAGATCTGAATTCGGGGACCGCTGCCCATTTAGGGTCACGCGGCTCGGTGATATAGAACCACCCCAATTGCCACCCTTTGATGGTTTCCACGAAGGCGCCCTCGAGCCAAGTGACGTTGGGCATCTTGCCCACCATGGAGCCTCCGCATTCCGCTTGGATTCCCTTCACGACCTTCGGCTTGACATTAAAGGTCTTGAGCCACAAGCCGAAGTGGGGCTGGATGCAGAGGAAGGCCTCGCACACGACGATAAACGCCGAGATGTTGAGGATTAAATTCGGGGCCAGATCATGGAAATCCAGGCCATAGTAGAACATGAGCCCCCGGACAAAGGGATGGAGTGGAAAGCCCAGTCCGCGGAGGAAATGGGGGAGGAATACCACCCTCTCATGGGGCCCGGGGGTGGGGATGAGCTGCCCCTCGTCGGGGAGCCAGTGCGCGATGTCGCTGGACAAATATCCGGCGCCGCGCAGCCTCTTGATGTGCCCCTCCGTAACGGAGGAGGCCATCCACTTGCCACCCGCTCCGGACATGGTTGGAGAAGGTTGAGGTGAGATGTGCGGACTTGGGCGCTGGAGCTCGAGTGCGCGGAGATGGATAAGCAAAGGAGGAAGAAGGCGTAGGTAAAAAGGTGGATCCTTATCCCCTTATATATGGGCAGACGAAACTATGCTTCCCCACCGGCCTGGTAAAACTCGCTTATCTCCCAAGCGCCACAATCAATGGCGCGGTTGGGTTACCCACGTCCGTATTGATGAGAATCTCGGAATAAGGGGACACGATCTCTGCTTCGACAAGACGTGCCAAGGAAACCGCTTCGCTAAACACGCTGAGGTGGTATGATAAAAACGATTTGAGTAAAGGCTTGGTTGTGGTGTGACGTCACGCCACGAAATGCGTCAGCAGATTGAACTTGTGTAAATATCATTCTCTCTACGGTGGTATGTGGAATTTATTTTGCAGAGCCGGACACTATCCTGGTGTTCACAATCTTCTATGAATTATTCGAAGGAGGAACCCACCTTGCAATGCCGAAGACAATATGCGCGCCGGACTCGTCGTTATTGAAGCCTGGTTCAGGGGCTATTTAGGGAGTCCTGGACTAGGGGGTATCCGGATAGCCGAACTATCATCATTGGCCGGACTCCAAGACTATGAAGATACAAGATTGAAGACTTCGTCCCGTGTCCGGATGGGACTTTCCTTGGCGTGGAAGGCAAGCTTGGCAATACGGATATGTAGATCTCCTACCATTGTAACCGACTCTGTGTAACCCTAGCCCTCTCCGGTGTTTATATAAACTGGAGGGTTTTAGTCCATAGGACGAACAACAATCATACCATAGGCTAGCTTCTAGGGTTTAGCCTCCTTGATCTCGTGGTAGATCCACTCTTGTACTACCCATATCATCAATATCAATCAAGCAGGAGTAGGGTTTTACCTCCATCGAGAGGGCCCGAACCTGGGTAAAAACATCGTGTCCCTTGTCTCCTGTTACCATCCGCCTAGACGCACAGTTCGGGACCCCCTACCCGAGATCCACCGGTTTTGACACCGACAATCATCCTTGAAATACTCTCCTCCAAAAACCCGGCGGGAAAAAATATGAGGAGATATGCATAATATGTCATGAAAACTCCTTCAAAAACCCAGTGGAAAAATAAGGAGAAAATGGCATGTCACAATGCTTGTATTACTATTGCCTCATTAAAAACCTTCTATGAGAAACCATATAGGAAAAACTCATAAAGAAAAACATTGCAATACAAAAGAACCAAAAATCTCGAACAGGTTAGCGTTCAAGTGTGCACTCTCCCTAAACCTTGCAAATAACAAAGTCATCTCATACCAATTCCATTAACTTATTTCTGGAATGGCAAACTTGGTAAAGACTTTGTGAACGTATCACAAAAATTACGTATGACTTTGCTTCCAGAATATTTATCTTCCCACTTTTCAACTCATGAGGAAGAAAATACTTTCAGAGTAATATACTTTGTAATATTTCTCTTTATAACCTGTCTGCATCTATGTAATACAAACAACATTATCTTCATGGATAATGGTGGGCGAGTCCTATCAATCAAACCCGCCCCAACTTTCAGCAAAGTCCATCATTCCATGAAGCCAAACAGATTCAGATGTTGCTTCATACATTCAAAATGATTAGTGGATGCAACCACTAAAGTTTTTCCTCTCGACTTCCAAGAGAAGGGCGTACCTCCATTCGAGAAGACAAAACCGGTCTGTGATATGATATATGCCCGACATCACCATATCCAACCATGGTCATCTTGATAAAAATAAACCAAGATTTTAGTGTCTAGAAGATACCCAAAAATATTCTTCAAAACAACCCAATGTCTTTCATTGGAGATGTATTGTATCTAGCTGATAAATTTACAGCAAATGATATACCAGGACTGATGCAGTTCTCTAGATACATTCGTGCTTCAATTGCACCGTGATATGGAGACTCGGTTCCAATATCTCTTCATCACCGCCACTAGCTACAAATGGGTATTTATCTCTATTACTCAAGAGATCTCACACACCATAGTTCTTTGATGGATATGACTTATCCGTGTTGAACTTTTCAACAATCTTTTGGATAAATATAGACTGATGAACAATTATTTCCGAAGGAATATGCTCAAGTCCCAAGCTCGAGCAAAGTTTGGTCTCAACCAAATCTTTCATCTTACATTCCGTCTTAAGATGATATGATTGTATCATGTATCACTTGTGTAGCTCCAATGATACTAGATCATCAACACACACAAAAATTGTACATAATCCCTCTTTGGATTTCTTGATTAACATACATGAACAACCATCAATGTTTGAGTAACCTTATAATAAAGGAACTCACTCACTCGGTTCTACCACTTCATTGCCGACTACTTCAAGTCATAATGACTTCTGAAGCTTTACGCAACATATGTTGCGATTAAACTCGGAATCTTTGTTCCCTCGGGAACTATCATAGAGATATCCGAATCAAGTGACTCATACTACTATGCAGTCACAACATCCATGAGTTTGATATACAAATTCATTATTCACTGCTAGTGATATAAAATATCAAAACGTTATTCCACACACGACAGGAGAATATGTTTCATCTTAAAGGATGACGGGTTTCTGCATGAAGCCCTGTGCTACAAGCCTCGTTTCATCTCTCACCACCTCATTGTTTTCGTTCATCACATGAAAAAAAATACCCATTTGCTCCCCCAGGGAACAAATTCAGAGGAGTGGGTATTACTGATCAGGTCAACACCCCCTCTTCTTGAGAGCGAGCGCATCCTCAGTTGATGCCTTCCTTTGGATTAACTAGAGCATTTTAGACACTCAGCCATGCATGGACTTAGGTTCTAGATCCAATCCAAGGTCTTTTGAAATTTCTAAGGATAAATAAATGTCGACATAATGTAGTCTTTATTATATGATTCTCCTAAATCCATATCCATAGTGGAGATTTCATCATTACCTTTTGACTCTTTGTGATTTCCCACAACAGTTGAGTCAAGGTCTTCCGATGTCCCAGCACAAAAATTTGTGTGCACACTCGTGTTGGGTCCTGGATGTGTCCAACATCCTTCGTGTGTCCTTCAACCCTTGGTTGAATATCAACATGAAGTTGACCTGCATTTACTGTTTGAGGATTCCTCATTTCCCTTGGATGCTTCCATGAAGCCTTGTCCTCTTGTGTCAAGATTCCTCCCCCTCTTCGGTAGCCGAGTGGACCTATGGGTCACATCCACTCTCTCTGACACATTCACTATGGGAACATTTTACTTTGTGACACCTATATACTTAGTAAATGCAACTGGCAGATCATTGGGTATAAATTCTGAACAGTGTCGTCGCCAGCTTGCTGGCCTTGTTGAGCATGTCACGGCAACGCAATCGACTTCACACATGAAATGAGGCTTGAGATAAGTTGGCAAGAAAGTTAAGGAAGCGAAAAAATGGCATCGAATCAAAGTTAGGGGAAATCAAGCCAGACCATAACAAATGTTAGGTACTCCTACTAGATTAGATTTTGGAAGTATGATTTGACACCCAATTGAAGGTTAGTCACTAGAGGCTTCTCTCTCGAGCACATAGCATATGGTGGGTGAACAAATTACTGTTGGACAATTGATATAGCACATAGTTATGACGATGTTCAAGGAAGTGATCATGTATGTAGGTATCACGTCTGAGATAAGTAGATCGACTCTTGCCTGCATCTACTACTATTACTCAACCCATTGATCGCTATCCAGCATGCATCTAGGGTATTAAGTATAAAACAGAGTAACACGTTAAGCAAGATGACATGATGTAGACAAAGTGAACCCAATCAATATGAATAAACCCCATCGCTTTAGCCTTAATGACAACAATACAAATATGTGTCTTGTCCCCTACTTTGTCACTGGGATATATAACATCGCAAGATTTAACCCATCACAAAGCACCTATCCCATTGAAAGATAAATCAATCTAGTTGGCTAAACCAAATGGATAGATCGAAGAGAAATACAAAGCTATAACAATCATGCATGATATAGTTCAGAGAAGACTCAATTAATATTCTTCAATAATTTGATCATAAACCCATAATTCATTGTATCCCAACAAACACACCGGAAAAGAATATTATCGGATAAAACTCCAAAAACATCGAGGAGAACATTGTATTGAAGATCAAAGAGAGAACAAAAGCCATCTAGCTACTAGCTATGGACCCGTAGGTCTGTGGTGAACTACTCAGGCATCATCGGAAGGCGGGAAGGTCTGTGGTGAACTACCGGTATGTCTATGGACCCGTAGGTCTTTGTAGAAGTCTTCCATGATTGATTTCCCCTCCGACGGAGTGCCAGAAAAGGCCTCCAGATGGGATCACGGAAGAATTGATGCTTGCGGCGGTGAAAAAAGTGTTTCGGGTGGCTCTCTGGTATATTGGGAATGTTTGGGAATTTACAGAGGCGTAATTAGGTCAAGAGGTGCCACGAGGGGCCCACAAGTTTAGGGAGCGCCCCGCTAGGGCGCACCTGGTTAGCTTGTTACTCCCTTGTGACTCTGAACGTAGTCTCTCGAACCTTTGTGGGTCCCTTCTGGTCCATAAAATATCACGGTAAAGTTTCGTCGTGTTTGGACTCAGTTTGATAATGATTTTCTGAAGGAAAAAACAAGAAAAAATAGAACTGGCACTAGGCACTAGGTTAATAGGCTAGTCCCAAAAAATGATATAAATAGTATATAAATGCATATAAAACATCCAAGACTGATGCTATAATAGTATGAAACAATCCAAAATTATAGATACGTTGGAGATGTATCAATACTTCACCTCGAAACCTCTATATGGTGTTGACCTAGCTGATGTTACATGCCACATCAACCTAGCTAGTAGCTACCAGGGACATGATTCGCTAGAAAAAGCGCATGAGGCTCCCAAGAAGAAAAGGCGCACGAGACACCGCATTGCTGGGGCGGCGGCCGTCCTTCACGGCCGGGGTGATTGTCGGGGGTTGGGTGTGACATATGCCAATGGATGGCTTATCATGGTGGGGGCGAGTAGAACGTCGCCGGTGCCTGGAAACGGGATGAGGCGAAGACATGCACGCCGGTGAATCTTACCCAGCTTCAGGGCTCTCCGAGGAGATAATACCCCTACTGCTGCTCTGCGGGGTCTCCGCATGATCACTAAGGCAAAGTGAGTACAAGCTTGCTCCTGGAGATGTTTCTGGAGGTAGGAGAGGGCACAGCTAGCTCTCTGCCTTCTATGTGGTCTGTCTAATGTCTATGGATGCGAACCCTTTGCATGGGTGCCCTGGGGGGTTTATATAGGCCTACCCCCCAGGGTTACAATGGTAAAACCGGCTGGGCACGGGTCAGTGCCGTCTGTCTCTCAGGTGTCGTCTTCTCCGCCGACTCCTGGGGCCTGCCGACTGGTGGGTCCCGCCGACTGGCATGGTACGAGGGTGTCAGCCCGTGTCCGCCGCGGGCGGGTCCTGCCGGCTGTAGATTACTGTAGCCGTGCTTGAGGGAGTCCTGGACTAGGGGGTGTCCGGACAGCCGGACTATCATCGTCCGCCGGACTCCAAGACTACGAAGATACAAGATTGAAGACTCCGTCCCGTGTCCGGATGGGACTTTCCTTGGCGTCGAAGGCAAGCTTGGCGATACGGATATGAAGATCTCCTACCATTGTAACCGACTCTGTGTAACCCTAGCCCTCTCCGGTGTCTATATAAACCGGAGGACTTTAGTCCGTAGGACACAACATCCATTACAACAATCATACCATAGGCTAGCTTCTAGGGTTTAGCCTCCTTGATCTCGTGGTAGATCCACTCTTGTAATACACATCATCAATATTAATCAAGCAGGACGTAGGGTTTTACCTCCATCAAGAGGGCCCGAAACTGGGTAAAACATCGTGTCCCTTGTCTCCTGTTACCATCCGCCTAGATGCACAGTTC
This sequence comes from Triticum timopheevii, assembly GCA_963921465.1. Classification (NCBI taxonomy): domain Eukaryota; kingdom Viridiplantae; phylum Streptophyta; class Magnoliopsida; order Poales; family Poaceae; genus Triticum; species Triticum timopheevii. The sequence goes on from OY997274.1 coordinate 594,869,199, forward strand.
AGGACCCCCTACCCGAGATCCGCCGGTTTTGACACCGACATTGGTGCTTTCATTGAGAGTTCCTCTATGCCGTCGCCGATAGGAAGGATGCCTCCACCCGTCTTCAAGGACGGTATTTTCGCCAAAGGGGCCTTGGCCGCCGGCCAAACTATCCGGCTAGGTGGTTTTCTTATGACCGCCTGTCCGGCCACCGCTTCGACAATGACTTCTCAAGTCGTCAAAAGCAATCTTCACGTCAGCTCAGAATCTGCCGAGCGGCTGGATCCGATAGAGCTTTCGCCTGTCAACGAGCTCTTGGATCGCATCGCCGCCCTGGGAGTCGCTACGGACTACAATCAGATTGGGCTTAAAACCGATCTGAGAGAGATTAACTCTCCCCAGGTCACCCACCACGTCGCAGTGGTAGAGGAACAATGCGCGACTCTTCTCCTGTATTGAAAACTAGTCATGTCCGGGCTCCCGAACCCTCCATGCCGGATTCCCGCGGAGGGACGGACTTCGGTCAAGCACTGAACTTAAAGTCAGGCATCAGACCGGACTCTTTGGACAATGTCCAGCAATCCAAGCTTCCAAATTTGGAAACTTTACGGCCTTCAAGCCTTGAGATGGGTAGGGTTCCGGACTTTATTCCACCCACCCGCTCAGACATATGCGATCTATCTCTAATACGGCAAGAGCCCGCTGAAACAGTACATCACTACTGGGCCAGATTCCTCCTGGTTATGGACAGGATAAAGGACTGCCGAGAGGAAAACGCAATCTCAATTTTTTGCAATAATTGCACGGACAAGGGAATATTGAACGTCATCAGCCGTCGTGAAATTACACGCTTCGCCGACCTGGCATCCATAGTACGAAAGTACTGTGCAATGGAGAGTTTCCGGAAAACCGAAAACCAGTTTTGGGACAATCCGGCCCCGAATACAACCCTAGTCCGCAACAAAAGGGTGCATTACACTCAGGCCCCAGATACAAAAACCAAAAAGCAAAAACCCCATAGAGGGCACGGAACCGTACTGGAGGGATGGCTTAGCGGACCCTGTAAAATTCACAGTACAGAGGGCGCCGTCCCAACACATAGCCTTCGAGCATGTTGGATATTACGGCAGGTGGCCAAAAGTGGCGAGGAGCTTCTAGCCCCGGAAAACCACTCCAACAATACCGGTACGGTATCAACAGTCTTCGAGACCTTCGCATCAAATAATATGCGGAAACGAACAATCCGCGGCCTCGCTGAAGTCTACCAAGTAGCGACAACAAATCCATGGAGCGACACAGCCATCACCTTCAACGCCAGCGACGAACCTAAATTCCGAACAGCCCGAGCACCAGCCGCACTGGTACTTAGTCCAATAGTGGACGGCTTTCGACTTACAAATGTCCTCATGGATGGCGGCAGCGGACTAAACCTCATCTACGAGGAAACTCTTCAAAAAATGGAAATAGACTGGAGCCGCATTGAGCGAAGCAGCACAACCTTCAGAGGAATAATCCCTAGCCGGGAAGCGCGCTGCATCAGAAAAATCACACTCGATGTGGTGTTCGGCTCGCCGGACAATTACAGATCCGAAGAAGTCACGTTCCAAGTGGCCCCGTTCAACAGCGGATATCACGCTATATTAGGACGAGAGGCATTCACAATTTTTCAAGCCGTACCTCATTACGGGTACATGAAGCTCAAAACGCCTGGGCCCGGCGGAATAATCACTCTCGTTGGTGATCCGGACATAGCACTCCGCGCCGAAAACAAGACAGCCGCATTAGCCCTGGAGGCACTATCCGAAGCCCTAGCGGCAGAAGAACTCACCGCGCTGTGCTCTACGGTGAATAGGGCCGATGTGATACTCGATAAGAGATCCAAGTCCACCTCCTTTAAACCAGCAGATGGAATAATAAAATTGCAGGTCCATCCAACGGACCCGACAAAGACGGCTTCCATCGGGGCACAGTTGAACCCTGATGTAGACGCCGCACTGCGAGAATTCCTTCGGGAAAATTGGGACATTTTTGCCTGGCACCCTTCGGATATGCCCGGAATCCCAGCAGATTGGCAGAACACAGCCTAAACATCCTAAAAGGATTCAAGCCAGTCAAACAGGCTCTTCGACGATTTTCCGAACCTAAAATACAGGCAATGGGAGAAGAGCTAGCCAAACTATTGGAAGCCGGATTCATCAGAGACATCAAACATCCGGATTGGCTAGCAAACCTGGTAATGGTACCAAAGAAGGACAAATCCTGGCGCCTATGTGTCGATTTTAAAGACCTCAACAAGGCCTGCCCAAAGGATCCCTTCCCCCTCCCCCGCATCGACCAGATAATCGACGCTACCGCAGGACACGATTCACTGTGCTTCCTCGACGCATACTCCGGCTACCATCAAATCAAGATGGCGGAAGCAGACCAAGCCGCAACAGCATTCATCACTCCATATGGACCATTCTGCTTCAACACGATGCCCTTCGGACTTAAAAACGCCGGCGCAACATATCAGCGCATGATCCAAACATGTCTGGCAACCCAGATCGGCAAAATAGTAGAGGCATACGTAGACGACGTAGTCGTCAAAACCAAACACGTCGAAACTCTAGTAGACGATTTGAGGCTCACATTCGACAACCTCAGAGCATATGACATCAAGCTGAATCCGGAAAAATGCGTTTTCGGCGTACCAGCCGGAAAGCTGCTGGGCTTCATTGTATCCGGTAGAGGAACTGAAGCAAACCCGGCCAAGATCCGAGCTCTGTCATAGCTGGATATTCAAAAAGACCTCAAATAGATACAAAAATTGACTGGATGCGTGGCGGCTTTAAGCCGCTTTATCTCCCGCTTGGGAGAAAAGGTATTGCCCCTCTATCGCCTCCTTAGGCGCACCGAACACTTCGAGTGGACGGATGCTGCCACTGCCGGACTCAAAGAAATAAAGGCCATATTGGCAACAAATCCGGTCCTGGCTGCGCCCAACCTGGGCGAACCAATGTTGTTATACATCGTGGCAACACATCAAGTTTTAAGCGTGGTACTCGTCGTCGAATGAGAGACAGAAGGGCACAAATTCCCCCTTCAAAAACCAGTGTACTACGTATCCACTGTGTTAACACCCTGCAAGTCCCGTTACCCGCACTATCAAAAGATAGCGTATGCGGTGTTCATGGCATCCCGGAAGCTCCGACACTACTTTCAAGAGTGTTCGATAACAGTGGCCTCCGAAGTGCCCCTCAACGACATCATAAACAACCGCGACGCGACGGGCAGGATTGCAAAATGGGCCATTGAGCTCTTACCATTCGATATAACTTACAAACCTCGGCGAGCTATAAAGTCACAAGTTTTGGCTGACTTTGTCGCTGAATGGACCGAAGCCGAACTCCCTAAAGAGTACGGCGCATACTCCAATTGGATTATGCACTTCGACGGCTCTAAAATGTTGGCCGGATTGGGGGCTGGCGTCGTACTGACGTCCCCAACCGGAGCACAGTCCAATATGTACTTCAGATAATGTACACGGACTCCAACAACGCAGCCGAATACGAGGCCCTTTTACATGGCCTCCGGATGGCAATCTTCATGGGCATTCAACGCCTAGAGGTGCGCGGGGATTCAAACCTTGCAATATCCAAAGTAAATGGAGACTTTGATGCAAAAGATCCAAAAATGGCAGCATATCGTAACGTTGTCCTAAAAATGTCAGCTCGGTTTGACGGACTTGAATTCCACCATGTAGCCAGGGATAATAACCAAGCGGCCGACATATTGGCACGCATCGGCGCAAAACGTGACGCTGTCCCTCCAAACATCTTCCTGGAACGGCTGTTTAAGCCATCCGTACTATGGGAAGAGGAGCCCGGAAATAACAAACCGGAAGCAGCCACACCAACCGACACAAAGCAATCTGACATAACCGGCGATTCAGCCGATGAAATAACACCTTCAGCCCACGACATAATGGCAGTAATCGCCCCGTGGACAGAGCCATTCGTAGCCTACTTGCTTAGGCAGGAACTTCCCGAAGACCAAAATGAGGCCCGCTGCATAGTCCGGCGATCTAAAGCCTACAAGGTCCATGAGGGAGAACTCTATAAGAAAAGCACAACCGGAGTCCTTCAAAGGTGTATCTCTGAAGAGGATGGGCGAAACCTTCTGGCTGAAATTCATGCCGGATTAGGTGGACACCACGCAGCAGCTCGGGCCCTTGTAGGAAAGGCATTCCGTACAGGATTTTATTGGCCGATGGCCCGGGCCGATGCTCAGGATTTAGTCCGAAGATGCGTCGGTTGTCAGCTCTTTGCTAATCAGAGCCATATGCCACCCACCGCCCTCAAAACTATACCTATTACCTGGCCGGTCGCGGTCTGGGGGCTTGACATGGTTGGACCCCTCAAAGGGGGAACCCACAAGCAAAGGTACCTATTGGTCATGGTGGATAAATTCACCAAATGAATAGAGGCCAAGCCAGTAAAAACGGCAGAGTCCGGACCAGTGATAGACTTTATCTCTGGGGCAGTACACCATTATGGTGTCCCCCACAGCATCATCACCGGTAATGGCACGAACTTCACGGCTGATGAGGTTAAATCATGGTGCAAAAATATGGGCATTAAGCTCAATTACGCCTCAGTCTATCATCCTCAAACCAACGGTCAAGTGGAACGAGCGAACGGTCTAATAATGAGCGGTATTAAACCCAAAATAGTGCGGTCACATACGAAATCTGACACACACTGGGTAGAGGAGCTCGACTCCGTACTCTGGGGGCTGCGGACAACGCCCAACCGTACTACCGGATTCACACCATTTTTTATGGTATACGGCGCAGAGGCAGTTCTGCCCTGCGACATCATTCATGACTCACCTCGAGTGCGCATGTAGGAAGAAACAGAAGCCGAGCTGGATCGGTAGGACAGCTTGGACGCATTGGAGGAAGAACGCAATGTCGCGAAGGCTCGTTCCGCATTCTATCAGCAGCTGGCTCGAAGATATCAAAGCAGAGAAGTACGGGCCAAGACTTACAACGTTGGCGAACTAGTTCTACGCCTGCCGGACAAGAAAAAGGACAAGCTCAAGCCCAAATGGGAGGGCCCCTTCATTATTGATAAAGTCCTGACCGGAGGATCGTACCGTCTACGAAATGCGTCGGACAACCGACTCGAGCCTAACCCATGGAATGCAGCCCGCCTCCGAAGATTCTATGCCTAGCGCTGGACTAAGAGTTCGTCCCCTTCCCCCGTCCAAATTTTTTACACTTCAGCTATGTTTTGTTTCTCTTTCTTCTCTTAACCCTTTTCCTAAAAAGCCCTTAAGGGCGTACTTGCGCATTGTTCGCACATACTTGATGCGCCATCCGCACTCATTATACCTGGGGGCTTCTTTACCAGAAGCTCAATTATAAGGGCTTCATGCCCAGCACATGTGTCAAGCTTCCACATGTACCTTTTACTCACCATTATATGCATCGATATGACTTAAGTTTTGGCCAAGCTGGGTTGCCTGGCTCCTGTGCTTACCCCTACGTTCCCGATTGTTCGGCTAGGAGGTAAAGGGAGCACCTCTGTGATTGTTACTGCCGGGTCAGCCGGATGTATACCTCAGACTGGGTGAAGCCGAAAGCTAGCGTTCTTAAGGGAATATTCGGTCGGTGACTTGAAAGATGATTTTTTACCTACTTATTTATCTGCCCCCAGATGTTTTTCTGCTTTTTTCGCAGTCCGGACATGCACTTTAGGGCATGCCTCCCAGGGAAAGGAACCCTTAACGGAACTATTCTCCCTGGAAGATGTTTCTTACTAACCATGTAATATAACGTAACTAGTTGGGCACTTTTCTAATAAAGCACTAATGACCCTTACGCCTGGTCTCCATGCATACCCCGGTTGTTTCTTAACCGAGAAGGTATTCGGACACACTCCAGACTCTAGGGTCCCGAGGTTGAAGCGAAAAGGTCGGCAAAGACAAACGATCTACAATCCATCTAGAAGGCATTTCACATGTCATTTTAAAATACATTGTCAAATCTACTGACTGTATTCCTCCTCAATCCCGTCTAACAGGCTGTCTAATTTACAGTCCCGTTGGGAAAATTTAGCGGCCAACTCTACTTGTCCGTATACTAAACTCACAGGGATCTCCTTCCCATCGGGCCCCACAGGTCCGACCTCGGCCATGTGGTTGGGATCCGCCTTCTTGTACCGCGTATTCACCATGGCCCAAGCCTACCTGGCACCTTGGCGGCAGGCCGAAATCTTCCATAAACGGAGGCGCTGTCGCACTCCCTGAAGCTTCTCCGCAAGCTCCCCAAGGCCCTCGGGTAGGGAGAGGGCTGGCCATAAAGCCTGGACGACGCCGCTCATTGCCTGTCGAACTCGTTCGAGCAGCTGCAACAGCTCGGGAAGTTGATCACCCGTTGATACGGGCATCTCCTCCTCAGGGAGACCTGTGAGTATACCTACAAGACATATTTTGTCAATTGACTTCCTCGCCGAACTCTTCTTTTCAAAAGAGTCCGCTCAAGCACTTACTATAGATGCCGCGACGAAGCTGCTGATTCTCCTTAACGGAGCCGGACAGCTCGGCCCGAACGCCTTTCAGCTCTTCTCCAAGCTGGGCGTGGGCATCTTGGAGCTTGTTCCTTTCTTGCTGCACTCTATTCAGCACCCTCTCGCTGGCCTTCAGCTGGCGCAGTAGTTCCTGCCTGTCCGGATCTTGTCCGGCAGCACCTGCAATGTCATTATTAGACTTGCGCGCACGCTGCACAGCGCTTATATTTTTTTCAAAAAAATGTGTTACCAGGAGGGGCCTCTGTGTTTCCTCCTGCGGCAGCAAGTGCGGCCTCAAGTTGGGCCTTGCACTCTTGTAGCTCCTGAGACAGTTGGGTATTCTTCTCGGTAAGATCCTGCATTTCAAATGATCCTTAAATCAGTTAACATAACTACTTTAAGTCTCGGGGGCTACTGGCATATATAACTGTTAAATTCTTTTACCCGTATGTCTTTCACATACTGCTCTGTGGCTCTGGTAAAACCATCTTGAGCAGCACGGAGGTGCGCGTCCCCCGCGTTAAAGGCATTCAACGCCTCAGGGGAGAAGCACGCGTCACGAAATACTGTCCGGTGGCGCCTATGGTTCATGGCGCTCTCCACCTCAGACTTGGTGGCGGACAACCTGTCGGCATCCTCCGTTGGAAGACTGTCCGGCTCGCGCCTTGCGCTTGCCTCCCCCTCCAGACCGGGTGCTGGAGCCTGGCTGGTAGAAGTTGGATTGGCAACCTCCACGCCCGCAGTCCGGCGGGCGCTTTTTCTCCTACAAAAGTCATGAGCACTCAAACGCTTCCTAGGAACGTTGCTCCAAATAATTAACTGCGAGCTATACCTTTGCGGCGACGTTTCTGTCCGCGCCGCGCTCCTCTTCCGCCTACTGGTCCGGACTGGCCTTTGTTGGTCAGCCGACGCGGGCTCGGCTTCCCGCCTTGAAGGCGCTTCCTGCAAAACACCATTGTACGCGAAGGTCAGAAATGAGCAAGGAAGAGATAATGGTGTCAGGACTTCCGTCAAAATCACCTGGGAAGCCGGATATAGTCCGGGGTAGTCAGTCGTAATGGCGACTAAAGCATTATCCATGCTGAGCTGGTGGAACACCCCGTCGATTAGCTCCACCTGAATGTCCGGATCCTCTTCGGAGGCCGGATCCTGGGATCTCTCTGGATCCTCGGGTTGCGGAGCTGGACTTATCATGTTCTCCACAATCCGACGCAGTTCCTGCGTCGAAGACATAATATAAGAAGCTTAAACTTTGAAATCCCACATGGGGTGGCCCCTGTATTGCAGTGGCTGCACCCCCCGCGTAATGCATGTTGCCATGACTCCGATCATGGTCAACCCGGAATGGGCCAGTAATCTTATTCGGCCCATCAGATAATGGATGCTCTTGTCTTCCTCCAGTTGGGGGCTCCGCGGGCGCCAACTAAGGCGTTTCTTCAGAGGAGCAGTACTGAACTCCGGGAGGCCGATCAGAACAGGGTCCGGCAGCGGAGCATCTTCTATGTAAAACCATTCCGAAGGCCAGTCTTCGGACGCCTTCTTAGGGGTTCCGGATGGATATCCGGTCCCGGCAATGCGCCATATTTCGTCGCCGCCCACTTGATATATGGACCCCTCGTGAGAACGGGGTACGAGGCAGAACAACCTCTTCCACAGTGCAAAATGGGGCTCGATGCCCAGAAATAGCTCGCAAAGAGCTACGTAACCCGTGATATGCAGGATAGAGGCGGGTGTAAGGTGATGGAGCTGGAGTCCGTAGAACTCCAGGAGCCCGCGGAGGTACGGATGTATAGGAAATCCGAGTCCCCTTATCAGATAGGGGACGAAGCATACCCGCTCCCCTTTGTTGGTACTTGGGGTAGCCTCCGCTTGCTTCCCACCTTGGTAGGTGGCCAGCCCGGCTCGAACCGGAACCATGAAGGCCGGAGGGAGATATCCCTCCGCTTGGAGCTTCACCAGCTCGTTGTGCGGAACAGAGCATCTCCTCCAATTTCCTGGCAGAGGGTTGGGAGCGCGAGAAGAGGAGCCGCGTCGACGGTCCATGATGGAATGGATTCTGGGTCAAAAGCGCTCCGATAAGTATTCGCGGAAGGAAGATGGTGTGATTTGGATCTGGATTCTTGCCTCTCTTATAGGCAGAATTATTTGCACAGCTAGGGGGTAAAACATAAAAGATACCCTGGCTTTTCGCATTCGTGCGACGCGTGGAAGAAGGCCATTATTGGGCGTAGAAGCCAAGAAGCGCAACATTGATAAGGAAGCCGGACACTGTTCGGCAGGTAAATGGAACTTAAAGGAGAACCCGCCTTGCAACGCAGAAGACTATATACGCGCTGGACTTATCGTCATTGAAGCCTGGTTCGAGGGCTACTGAGGGAGTCCTGGACTAGGGGGTGTCCGGACAGCCGGACTATCATCGTCCGCAGGACTCCAAGACTACGAAGATACAAGATTGAAGACTCCGTCCTGTGTCCGGATGGGACTTTCCTTGGCGTGAAAGGCAAGCTTGGCGATACGGATATGAAGATCTCCTACCATTGTAACCGACTCTGTGTAACCCTAGCCCTCTCTGGTGTCTATATAAACCGGAGGGCTTTAGTCCGTAGGACACAACATCCAATACAACAATCATACCATAGGCTAGCTTCTAGGGTTTAGCCTCCTTGATCTCGTGGTAGATCCACTCTTGTAATACACATCATCAATATTAATCAAGCAGGACGTAGGGTTTTACCTCCATCAAGAGGGCCCGAACCAGGGTAAAACATCGTGTCCCTTGTCTCCTGTTACCATCCGCCTAGACGCACAGTTCAGGACCCCCTACCCGAGATCCGCCGGTTTTGACACCGACAGTGCTTCTAATGACGCGGGCTTGGTCAGCGGGTCATGGCAACAGTGCCGCCGCCTGCGGGCGATCACTGTGGCCATTCCCCGGTCGCATCTGGTTAATGGCGTGTGGGGCCCGTGGGAGGGGCCGGCCAACTCCAGGGGGCGACTCCCAACGGGTCCGACTCTCGGTGCTCCCGCCGTCTTCAATACTCTCGCTGACCGGTAGGTCCCGCCGTCTCCGGGCCGTATAGACAAGTCGTCGTGGGCACAGGGCCCCGCCCCAAGGGCTGATGTCAGGGCTGGCATGGCAACAGTGCCGCGCCGGGCGGAGATCTCCACGGGTACGGTGCACTGTGGCCATGCCCGCCTTTAACTATCGGGGTGGTTGGGAGTGGCGGGCCGACTTCCCACAGTCGGCTTCATCGGAGTCGCTTCTGGGACTCGGCTTGAATGGGAGTTGCCTCTGGGACTCAGCCATCTTGGAGTCGCCTCCTGGACTCGGCTTGAATGGGAGTCGCCTCTGGGACTCGGCCATCTTGGAGCCGCCGTAGATACTTGAGGGGAGCAGTCTGCCCCGATGTCTTGAAAGGTTCTGGGACCCGGGTTAGCCTAATTGAGGGAGTCCTGGACTAGGGGGTGTCCGGATAGCCGGACTATCATCATCGGTCGGACTCCAAGACTATGAAGATACAAGATTGAAGACTTCGTCCCGTGTCCGGATGGGACTTTCCTTGGCGTGGAAAGCAAGCTTAGAAATACGGATACGTTGATCTCCTACCATTGTAACCGACTCTGTGTAACCCTAGCCCTCTCCGGTGTCTATATAAACCAGAGGGTTTTAGTCCATAGGATGAACAACCATTACAACAATCATACCATAGGATAGCTTCTAGGGTTTAGCCTCCTTGATCTCATGGTAGATCCACTCTTGTACTACCCATATCATCAATATCAATCAAGCAGGAGTAGGGTTTTACCTCCATCGAGAGGGCCCGAACCTGGGTAAAAACATCGTGTCCCTTATCTCCTGTTACCATCCGCCTAGACGCACAGTTCGGGACCCCCTACCCGAGATCCGCCGGTTTTGACACTAACACTACCCGTGGCCCATTACTTCGACAGTAGTCCCCGAAGCTGGTGAGGCTCCGAGGGTGATATGTCATGCGCCTCAGTAGTTTCACTCTTCAGATGGGGGAAAACGAGCTTTGATGGCCGCCTTCCTCCAGGCCGATTGGCTGGAGTCGGATTCTCTGAGGGCCGTCGTGCTCAAGCCGACTGGCTGGAGTCGGATTCGCCGAGGCCGTCTTGCCCCTTGAGGTGTTTCGAACGTCGTGGCGGGAACCAGGCGGCGTGCCTGATACGCTTCCCGCGGTCGCCCGTCGTGGCCTCGTCGCGCGGCGCCACGTGGCAGGGGCAGTCTGCCTGCCCACGCGTCCGACGGGACAGGCCGTCAGGCGGGGCCCGCCACTACCGCGCCTCGGCACACGAACGGATCCGCTGGGGCCGGGCGGGCGGTTGGGTTCCCCACGTTGTTACCGCGCGTAGTAACTTCGTGGGTTTTAATCGTGGGGGGCGTGGGGGCTCGCGCGCAGTTAATCCCCACGCCGCCCCATCGGCTCCTTAGTCTTTGAGACTATAAATAGGCGGGGGAAGCGGGACGGCGAAGCGCGCGCTCATTCTTCCCTGCTTCCCCCGCTTCCTCCTTCCTCTCCTTCTTCTTGCCTTCGCCGCACCACGCCGCACTGCTCCGCGGTGATGAGCTCTTCCTCCGCCGCGGCTTCTGTCGTCCGCTCCGGCGCGTGGGATGGTTCTCGGGTGGATGACGACGCCATCGAGCACCTCCGCAGGACGCACCGGGGAGGTGCAAGCCCGCGCTGCACCGGAGGGGGAGATAACACCGGCGCCGGAGGAGGGCGAGCGGGTCATATTCCGCTCGCACCTGATGCGCGGCATGGGCCTACCGGCGAGCGGCTTCCTCCGCTCGTTCTTGGAGTTCAACGGACTCTAGCCGCACCACCTCACCCCGAACACGGTGGTGCTGCTGGCCGCCTTCGCCACCCTGTGCGAGGGTTTTCTCGGTGTTCTCCCCACCCTCGAGCTGTGGGGAGAGTTCTTCCAATTGAAGCTCGGCACGCACGTCGCCGGCATACCGGCCTAGTGCGGCGCTTTTATCGCCATGCGCAGGTTGACCGCCGACAACCCCTTCCCCTCCATCGCGCTGATCAAGTCGGTGAAGATGTGGCAACGTTCGTACTTCTACGTGAAGAACGTCTATGAAGCTAGCGCACTGGCTGGGAGGCTTCCCAGCTGGTCCAATCGGGCCAAGACGCTGTCTCCTGCCGGCACCGCCTCCGTCGCCCGACTCCGACTGCTGACGCAGTCGGAAGGCCTGGTCGGGGCTGACTTGCTGGCCGCCTTCATAGCGCGTCGAGTCCTCCCACTCCAAGGCCGACCTCATCTGATCTGTCAGATGAGCGACCGCCGAGACCCGAGCCGGATGAGCACCTGGGAGATGCCCCACGCGGAGGTGGCGAACATGGTGAACCACATCGCAAACTGCGAGCTCGTGGAAGACTGGTAGTTCGGCAAGGAGTCGTACTCGCGTGCCAACCCTCCGCCTGTGGTAAGTCGAATCTTTTGTTTTCTGTTTTCTTTATAGCCGAATTCGACTTCTGATCTTCTTGGTTCTCTGAGTCAGAACCCCCTCATCCAGCCTGCAGCCGGCGCCACCGGGCCGCCCCGCGAGTTCGCTCCAGACCGCGCGGAGAGCGACATCGACGACCCCGACTTGGGGCGGCGGCGATGGAGGCCGACGCTGAAGGCGGGGGAGGAGGAGCGGAAGGCGGCCTCCGGCCCTCGGTGACCTTCACCGACTGGCCAGAGGACGAGGTCGACAGCGAGGTCGTCCCGCGTCGCCAATCGAAAGCCGGCCATCCAGGCGCGAGTTCCTCCGCCGGCTTGGCCGGTCAAGTCGGCGCGAAGAAGCACCGGGCCGCGCCGAGTTCGCTCGGCGGTCGGCCAAAAAAGTTCAAGGGGGCGGCCGCCGCAACCAAGCGGGAGGAGGCGATCGCGAAGGCCAACCGCTTTCACAAGGAAGTGAAGAAGCCGCCGCTGGTCTCTGCGTAAGTGCTGACTATCGTTTGTTCTTGTTTCCTTGGACGGATCTTTTCTGAGTCTTTTTCATTCTGTTTTCTGCTTCAAGGCCCCTCTTTCTCTTGAGAGGGTCGCCGTCCCCTCTGTCATGGGGTCGGCCGAGACGTCCGCCAACACTCGGCGGATTGACCCCACCGCCGACCTCCGGGAGGCGACGGAGCACAACATGCGGGAGAAGCGCAACGAGGAAGAGGCCGAACGTCTGGAGAAGGTGGAGGCCGAGAAAGCGGCGGCCTCCGCCTAGAAGAAGCTGGAGGAGGCCGAAGCCGCCGCCGCAGCAAAACGGCGGGCGGAGGAGGCCGCACGCCGTGAGTCGGTGCTGCTTGTCGTCCCGCTGAACTCCGTGCCACCGCCCCCGGAGTTCACGGGGCAGACTGGAGAAGTCGGCGGGGAGCACTCCATCATGGAGAAGGACGATGGTGAGGCCTCCGCATCGGGCACGACCTCGCCGCCACCGCCGCCTCCACCGCATGGCAAGCATCCGGCGGGCCCTCCAATGCCGCCGGCTGAGGACGAGGCGGTGGCGAGGCGGCTTCTTCAAGTCGCCTCACCAGCGCGCCGCCGCCTTGCGAAGGCGGTCTCGGCGCCACGCCCCTTGCAAGCCGGCGCCGCCAGCTCGGCCATTCCAGACGCCGAGGCATCAAGTGCTGCGCCTACTGGATGGGTGCGAGGAGGCAGCGACGGTCCGCTGAACCAGGCGCTCCTGGACATGCAGGCGAAGCTGCGAGCTGAGGGCGAAGCCATCCAAGGCTGCACCAGGGCGCATCTGGCGTCGCGAGCGTCTATCCGGGTACGTTTTTCTTTTTTGACTTTTTCTCTTCTCACTCTTCTCTGTGGGGGTGCGCCAGCGCACCCACTGGGTGTAGTCCCCGAGTTTCAGGCCGGCTGCTGCGCAGGCGGCCCGGAACTCCATCTGGCGAGTTCCTCATTTTGTCTTTGTCCGATTTTCTATCACGGGAGTATCACAACCTCCGTGTCACCGCCTTCAACTATAATATTGAGCGGCTGGAGAAGCGGACCGCCGACTTGTCGGAGAGCCGGAGTAAGCTCTTCTTCTTTTTTGCGGGGGCGCCAGGCCGACTGCTGAGCAGTCGGGCCGGATCTTCCCGGCGACCTTTGTTGTTGACGACTTAACGTATTTTTTTTCAGAGGCTAATGCCGCTCTTCAGGAGCAGTTAGGCGAAGTCGGCACGGCCCTTCGTGCCAAAGAGCGTGACTTACTGGCCGAGCAGTTGGCGGAGCAGAAGGAGCTGCTGAAGGCGGCTGGGGACGAGGCGGGGAAGAAAGAGACCGCCCTCCTGGCTAAGTTCGAGATGGAGCACTCCTCCTCGACCGACAGGGAGGCGATGCTCACTTCCGGCTTCCACGAGATCGAGGACATTGTCGACAGTGAGTTTCTCTGCTTTCTTTCTTCGAGCTGCTGACTGTAAGTCAGGCCGACTGCTGATTTTCTCTTTGCTTCTTTCTGTTTTGGGCAGACTTCTTCCCTGGCCACCCGCAGGCGGTCAATCGAGCCATCGAGGCTGATCGCGAGGCGCGGAGGGCGAATGGCGAGGAGATTGCTGCCAACACCCCCCTGACCGTCGACGAGCAGCTTCTAAGCATCGAGACCCGTCTGCGGCTGGCCCATCAGCTGCTGCGCCGTCTTCAATGCGCCGGGGCCCAAGCGTTCTCCGCCCTGTGGCCGGGCATGCCGGCTCTGCGCACTGCCAGTCGGACTGCCGACTGGCTGGAGGTCGCGGCCATCCATATTGAGGCATGGAAGGGTTCCTCGGCCCGGGCTGGAGCGCGTCGGGCCTTGGAATTCGTCAAGGCTTGGTATCCGGGGCTGGACCTGGACCGGCTGGCCGCGTTCCGGTCAGAGGCCCAGGCAGAACTGGCGGCTGTGGAAGGCGCCCTCATCGAGCGTGCGGTGGCGATCGCTGACTACACCGACACCAGCGTCTTCGTTCCCGAGCGGGCCGCGAACGGCGAGGAGGTGCCTCCGGAGTGGTTCGGGATGAACCCCGACTACGACGAGCACTCGGCGGAGGTGATCGGCTCCAGCACCGAGGAGGAAGACGAGGCGGGGGACGAAGACGAGACGGAGGCACCAGAAGACAGAGCGGACGGCCAGCCTCAGCTTGATCGCGCCTCCAGCAATGAGCTGCGTCCGAGCAGGCCGACTGCTGCTAGAGACGATCAAGCCGAGACCGCCCAGCCGGCCGCTCCGGCGCCTGACACCGCCGTCTCCGCCGACCCTCCGAACCCGTCTGCCGCTCCTTAGGCTGCCGACTTGCCTTTATTTTTCTTGTCTTAATAGTCTTCTGAAAGAACTTGTTAGTTTGCACAATTCCACCCGCGGGGTGTATTTTGAACTTGGCCAGAGGCCTTTGCTATGTAAATATCTATCTGCCTTCTATCTTTCCTTGCTTATCGCTCTTTTTTGGCTTTTTCCTTTGCCGCCTTTCCATAGTCGCTGCTTTGCCAGACGGACAGCCGCTCCACGGACTGCCGCAAGTCAAATGCTTGGCTACTTTAGGGAAGGCAAGTACTTGGCCTTTTTAGACTTTTTTAACAAGTGGGAAAGAAGGCGGAGAGCCGACTATTCGAGAGTTGGCTCTGTAGAGAGAGGCTGGGAGCCGGCTTGGGCTATGCATATGCTTTGAGTCCTTAGCCATTTTTTTTGTGTGTGCGCTCGTTCTTGCTTACTCTCTACCTACAAACAGTCGCTCTGCGAGCTACGGCTTTGACAGGAGACGGCTTAAGCGCAACACACTACTTGTCCGACTGTAGGAAGCATTTCATAGCACAAGACGGCGAGTCCCCGGGCCGACTAGTCGAACCCGGTGCCAAGCGGCATAACAAAGAGTAGGATACTCGGGGGCATAACTCTTATCATACAGATAACAAAAAGGGCAGTCCCCGAGCTCGTCTCGAGGGCCCAAAGTCTCGGTACTTTAATACAAAGGATAGCGACATACTGCATTAACTGTAAAATCTTCGGAGAAGATTTGTGTTCCATGGCCGTTCTGACTCCTTGCCGGAGTCGTCCCTCTTGCGCACTCGAGGCTTCTGAGCGTCGATTAGGTAGTAGGAGCCGTTGCCCAGCACTTTGCTGATGATGAAGGGGCCTTCCCAAGGCGCCGACAACTTGTGCTGGCCGGCTGTTCGCTGAATCAGCCGGAGCACAAGGTCGCCCTCTTGAAACGATCTCGGCCTGACCTTTCGGTTATAGTATCGGCGCAGACTCTGCTGGTAGATGCCGGACCGGCTGAGTGCCAACAGCCGGCCCTCTTCCAGCAGGTCGACGTCGTCTTGACGTGCTTCTTCAGCTTCCTCTTCGGTGTACATGGTGACTCGCGGAGAGTCGAACTCTGTGTCCATCGGGATGACAGCTTCGGGACCGTAGACGAGGAAGAAAGGCGTGAAGCCGGTTGACTTGTTTGGAGTCATGCGCAGACTCCAGAGGACGGCCGGCAGCTCCTCGAGCCAACAGCCGGCCGAACGCTCGAGTGGCTCGACCAGTCGAGGCTTGATGCCGAACAAGATGAGGCCGTTTGCTCGCTCCACCTGGCCGTTTGACTGCGGATGGGCAACGGACGCTAAGTCCAGTCGGATGCCCCGTGTCGCGCAGAAACGGGCCAAGGCGCCTTTGGCGAAATTTGCGCCATTGTCGATGATGATGCTGTGCGGTATGTCATACCGCACCGTGATGTCGGCGATGAAAGTCACTGCAGTCGGACCATTCAACTTCTTGATGGGCTTTGCTTCTATCCACTTGGTGAACTTGTCCACCGCGACAAGCAGATGAGTTAGGCCGCCTCGGGCCATCTTGAATGGTCCCACCATGTCCAGGCCCCAAACTGCAAAGGGCCAGGCGATGGGGATTGTCTTTAGCGCGGAAGCCGGCTGAAGTGGCTTGGAGCGGAACTTCTGGCACCCCTTGCATTTTTGGACTAACTCTTTAGCCTCTTCTAGGGCAGTCGGCCAGAAGAAACCGTGCCGAAAGGCTTTGGCGACAAGTGCTCTTGAAGCTGCATGGTGGCCGCACTCGCCCTGATGAATGCCTCTGAGAATTGCTTGGCCTTGTTCTGGCTCTATGCAGCACTGGTAGACACCAGTGACACTGCGCCTGACCAGCTCTCTGTTGACTATGGTGTATGCTGCCGCTCGGCGTTGCACTTGCCGAGCCAAGATCTCATCAGTTTGCAGCTCTCTGTTCACTAAAAACTTGAGGATGGGCTGCGCCCATGAGGGTGCTGCTATTTCTTCAACCGCCACCACAGCGACTTGGACAAGGGCGGCTGGGCTGGGAGGCAGCGGGCTGGAGTCTGCGGCCGCTTACTGGATTGACGAAGTCCCCGGGCCGACTGGCACAGTCCCCGGGCCGACTGGCGCAGTCCCCGGACCGGGTTCTGAAGTCCCCGGGCTGGCTTCGACTGTAATTTTCTTGGGGCCGTCTGCTGGGGCTCTTGAGTCGGATCCGACTTCTTCGGGGGGAGCCGGCACAAAGATGGAGTCTGATTCTGGTGAAGGCTTGATAGACGGCTTAAGAAGGCGCTGAAGAGCGACGCTGGATGGTATTGCTTGGCGGGTGGAGCCGATTCGTGCCAAGGCGTCTGCTTGATCGTTGTCGTTTCTTGGCACGTGAAGGAACTCGCACCCCTCGAAGTATCCGGTGAGTTGCTGTACAAGGAAACGGTAGCTCACCATGTTTGCATCTTTGGCGTCCGAGTCGCCAGATGACTGCTGGACCACCAAATCGGAGTCGCCATAGCACAGGATCCGGCGAATGCCGAGTTCTTTGGCAAGCCGGAGTCCGTGAATGAGCGCCTCGTATTCGGCGACGTTGTTGGAGGCGGCGAAGTGGATCTGCAACACATACTTGAGCTTGTCGCCTTTGGGGGAGGTAAGGACGATGCCGGCTCCCAGGCCGGTGCGCATCTTGGAGCCGTCGAAATGCATCTGCCAATGGGTGGAGTCGGGCGCTGGCGGCAGGTACTGGGTCTCAGCCCAGTCGACGAGGAAGTCGGCCAGTGCTTGCGACTTGATGGCGGTGCGGGGCTGGTAGTAGATGGTGTAGGGAGCCAAATCTATGGCCCATTTTGCTACTCGGCCAGAAGCGTCTCGGCTCCCGATGATCTCGGCCAGCGGGGCTGTGCAAACCACAGTGATTGGATGCTCTTGAAAGTAAGGCTTCAGCTTCTTGGCGGCAAAATGCACACCGTAGCACATCTTCTGGTAGTGGGGGTAGTTCTGCTTGGAGGTCGACGGTACCTCGCTTAGGTAATACACCGGTCGCTGGACAGGGAGCGCCTTGCCTTCCTCTTTGGGTTCGACTACAATGACTGTGTTGACTACTCGGCTGGTGGCGGCAATATACAGGAGCATGGGCTCTTTGGGAGTCGGAGCCGCCAACACAGGGGGAGTAGTCAACATCTTTTTCAGCTGGAGAAATGCTTCGTTCGCCTTGTGGTTCCACTCGAAAAAGGTGGTCTTCTTCATCAATTGATACAAAGGGAGAGCTTTCTCGCCCAGCCGGCTGATGAATCGGCTGATGGACGCCAAGCAGCCGGTGAACTCCTGCACATCCAACAGTCAGCTGGGTACCTCCATCCTCTTGATGGCCTTGATCTTCACGGGGTTGCACTCTATGCCGCGTTCAGAGACCAGGAAGCCAAGGAGTTGGCCGGCTGGTACTCCGAAAACGCACTTCTCGGGGTTGAGCTTGATCTGGAATCAGCGCAGGTTCTCAAAGGTCTCCTTGAGGTCCTCTAGCAGTGTCCCGCGCTTCTCCGTCTTCACCACCACATCATCTACGTAGACATGGGCATTCCTGCCGAGTTGCTTGAGGAGGCACTTCTGCATGCAACGCTGAAAGGTGGCGCCGACGTTCCTCAAGCCGAACGTCATGGTCAGGTAGCAGAAGGCTCCGAACGGCGTGATGAAGGCGGTCTTCAGTCTGTCTGCCAGGTTCAGCTTGATCTGGTGATATCCTGAATATGCATCTAAGAAACTCAACAGCTCGCATCCGGCTGTGGAGTCTATCACCTGATCGATTCTCGGCAGGGCAAACGGGTCCTTTGGGCAGGCTTTGTTGAGGCTTGTGTAATCAATGCACATCCGCCACTGCTTGTTTTTCTTCAGTACCAAAACCGGGTTTGCCAACCATTCTGGAAAAAACACCTCCATAATGAAGCCGGCCGCCAGGAGCCGGGCTATCTCTTCTCCAACAACTCTTCTCTTCTCTTCTGACAGTCGGGGCAAGGGCTGCCTGACGGGTTTCACTTCAGGTCGGACGTGTAACTTGTGCTCGGCGAATTCCGTCGATACACCTGGCATGTCTTTAGAGGACCATGCAAAGATGTCCCGATTCTCACGGAGGAAATCGACGAGCTCGCTTTCCTATTTGCTGTCAAGGTTTGTACCCATGACAGCGTACCTCTCTGGATGCTCCGGGTCCAAGGGTATCTTCTTGGTCTCTTTGGCCGGCTTGAACGAACCTTCAGCTTTCGACTCCTTGGGGTCTGGCGACATTTCTGGCTGTTTTCCGGCCATCGCCACGACCCGATCAAGGAGCCGCTTCTCAGCTGCAATCACCAGGGACTCGGCCAGCCGGCTGCTCTCGGCCACGCAGGCGGACGACTTCCTGTAGTCGCCGGCTACGGTCGGAATTCCTTTGGAGCTCGGCATCTTCATCTTGAGGTAGGCGTAGTGAGGAACCGCCATGAACTTGCCCAATGCAGGTCGGCCAAGCAGTGCGTGGTACGGGCTTTCAAGGTCCACTACTTCAAACCAGACTGGCTCTCGGCGGAAATGATCTTTGTCTCCGAAGAGGACTTCTATCAGGATCTTGCCGATTGGCGAGCAGGAAAGTCCGGGTACAATACCATGGAACACAGTCCGGCTGCTCTGCAGCTGTCTTTGCTTAATTCCTAGCTTCTCCATAGTATCTTTGTACAGGATGTTGATGCTACTGCCTCCGTCTATCAGCACCCTCGAGAAGCGGGCTGCCCGCCTATCAGTGGCCAAGGTAGCACCTAGGACCAGGGCATAGGAGCCCAGATTCCGCATCACCTCTGGGTGATCCGCTCTGCTCCAACTGATAGGCTTCTCGGACCACCGCATAAACTCTGGAGTATCTGTTGCCACCGCATTCACTTCTTGCTGCTGCAGCCGTCTGCTGCGTCGATCATCGGCCACACTGGTGAACACCACATAGGCTCCATGCTCTTCTGGGTACTCGTCTTGTACTGCGCCGACTGGCCGAGCGGCCGGCTGCTGGGGCGGCAGTGGAGGCGGCGGCCCAGCAGGCGGCGGAGGAAGGAGGCCGTCTCCCTTGGCGATTCGGGTGAGCCAGTGGCACTTCCGGGTGTGTCTCGGGGGAGCGTGAACCCTTTGGGGAAGGGCTCGTCTCGGGTGCGGGGCCGAAGCAAGGCGGACCCAGCTCATCTTCTTCTTCCAGCGCCAGGGATCGGTGGAGTCGGTCGATCCGATGGCGGACGTCATTCTCTCCGACTACCTCTCGGCGGCCAAGGCGGCCACCGAGAGTCGGATGCTCAACAGGCGGCGGGGAAACTCGCCGTTCTCTTCTGGGTGGGGGAGGCTGGTAGTCGTCCTGCCGCTCCACCGCTCTCGGACAGCCGTCTTGGTCACGCTCGATGGTGATGCGAGTCCGACTGCGACTGACAGCCGGCTCTTTGTCTTTTCTTCCGCGGACTCCACCAGTCGGCGTTCGAGACGTCGCGCCCTGATCTCGGCGGGGAGGCAAGTCGTCATTTAGCTGTCGTGGTGCCTCAGTGCGGCCGCCGGCCGCGTTCTGCGCAGGAACCGCGTCGAGGAGCTGCTGAACTCGCTCCGTCATCATGCGGCGCTCTTCGCCTTCGAAGTTCTTCAGCTCGTCAATCGCCGCTTGGGCGGCGCGGATGTTCTCCGCAGGGGTGGCGTATACGGGGCGATTGGCCCCGGACAAGTCGGCGATGATCGCGCCGCACTGTCGGACCGCACCTAGGCGGCTAGGCCCAGTCGGAGCCGGCGAGCCGCCCACGGCGTGATCCATTTCGCGCTGGTAGGCTTCTGACAAGCGCCTCATGCTTGCCAGCTTCTTGGCGCCTTTGATGATCTGAAGGCGGCGTGTCTCTAGCGTCTCGGTGTCTGCGTCCTCTGGAATAGGCACAGTCAGACCTTGCAGAGCCGCGTCGAGCGGGTCCTGAGCTCCCTCACCGGAGCGCTCATCGTGACTGATGACGAGCACCTCCGTGACGGCGCTTCCGCCGCTCTCCTCGTGAGGAAGCGGCTCGTCGTAGACCACTACGTTGGTGGGGAAAGTGTCGAGCGACACAGCGTCGGAGTCGACCAGCATCGGGTCGGTGGAGCCTACGGACTCCAAGTCCACAGCGGGCTCGCCGACGATGTGGAGTTGATCGAGGAGGCCCGCGAGGAGACTCTCGGGGCCACCCGTGCCTGCGTCGGATGCAGGCTCGTCGGAGAGGCGAACCTCGCCGACAAGTTTGGCGAGGCTGCTCGTCGCACAGGCGGCCTCAGCGCCGCGCAGCGCGTTGATGCAGACTCCGTCTGGCGAGCCTGGCTGGCTGCGCTTGCGAGGGAGGAAGAGGGTTCCCGTCCAGAACAGATCTCCGGACGACGGTGCACCAGGCCCCACGGTGGGCGCCAAATGTCGGGGATTGGGTGCGACATATGCCAAAGGATGGCTTATCATGGTGGGGGCGAGTAGAACGTCGCCGGTGCCTGGAAACGGGATGAGGCGAAGACATGCATGCCGGCGAATCTTACCCAGCTTCAGGGCTCGCCGAGGAGATAATACCCCTACTGCTGCTCTACGGGTCTCCGCATGATCACTAAGGCAAAGTGAGTACAAGATTGCTCCTGGAGCTGTTTCTGGACGTAGGAGAGGGCACAGCTAGCTCTCTCCCTTCTATGTGGTCTGTCTAATGTCTATGGATGTGAACCCTTTGCATGGGTGCCCTGCGGGGTTTATATAGGCCTACCCCCCAGGGTTACAATGGTAAAACCGGCTGGGCGCGGGTCCCAGCCGTCTATCTCTCAGGTGCCATCTTCTCCGCCGACTCCTGGGGCCCGCCGACTGGTGGGTCCCGCCGACTGGCACGGTACGAGGGTGTCAGCCCGTGTCCACCGCGGGCGGGTCCTGCCGGCTGCAGATTACTGTAGCCGTGCTTCTAATGACGCGGGCTTGGTCAGCGGGTCATGGCAACAGTGCCGCCGCCTGCGGGCGATCACTGTGGCCATTCCCCGGTCGCATCTGGTTAATGGCGTGTGGGGCCCGTGGGAGGGGCCGGCCGACTCCAGGGGGCCGACTCCCAACGGGTCCGACTCTCGGCGCTCCCGCCGTCTTCAATACTCTCGTTGACTGGTAGGTCCCGCCGTCTCCGGGCCGTACAGACAAGGCATCGGGCACAGGGCCCCGCCCCAAGGGCTGATGTCAAGGCTGGCATGGAAACAGTGCTGCGCCGGGTGGAGATCTCCACGGGTACGGTGCACTATGGCCATTCCCGCCTTTAACTATCGGGGTGGTTGGGAGTCACGGGCCGACTTCCCACAGTCGGCTTCATCGGAGTCGCTTCTGGGACTCGGCTTGAATGGGAGTTGCCTCTGGGACTCGGCCATCTTGGAGTCGCCTCCTGGACTCGGCTTGAATGGGAGTCGCCTCTGTGACTCGGCCATCTTGGAGCCGCCGTAGATACTTGAGGGGCGCAGTCTGCCCCGATGTCTTGAAAGGTTCTGGGACTCGGGTTAGCCTACCCGTGGCCCATTACTCCGACAGTGATGGCAGCTACGACATGCTCTCCGTCGGTCTATTCCAACATTTTGATTCAACTGAGGCCCGCTCCCAGGTTGGGTCATTCTGCATCCCATCATGTGCTTCAGGTGGCTGGTGACATCTCTCAGTTCCCATGTGTGCTTTGGGAGGATAAGTTCCAGCCGCTCCCGATCGTTGCGTCCGCTGATGCCAAGCACAAGACACCAGGACGCGGTGTGATGTGTCGGCCACTCAATGGCTTGGGGATGGGTGGTCGTGAAAGCAGATCGACGAGTTCCGGACTTATCCTTCGAAGGAAAACAAGGACTAGCATATATGGCGCTCTTTCGAAACCTTGGTTGGATAGGGACCGGTCGTGTGCACCCGTAACATCAGCATAACCAGCTTCATCGGGGTGTCACAAAGCTCTGTTTTTTGTTGAAACCTTGGCACATGTCTGCACCAAGATTCCCAAAGGGTTCAACACATGCGGAGAATGCCATGGCGGGATTTGAGGACATGCAAATAGCGAAGGTGGGGACTTGGATGCGCTAAAGACTTTGCTTCACAGACAGTTGTTCAAACTTGGCTTGCGGGGTATGTTCCCATCCAGACTGAGCACGAGTTCCTCTGAGTCTGGTGGTACATGACTTTCAGTAGTAGCCTTCGCAAGTGGGGGTGACAGCATTGGAGGACTTCTTTGTTGGTGGTACTCCTTTGAGCACCGAGGCATGATTTCCAGGCTGAAAACCCAATGTCTGGCCTTTATTGGTGGTGCCTGGCAACGACCTTGTTGAAGACATTGTTTTCGGAACGCGGTCTTTCTTCAGGGTGAAAACCTATGATCTTTGATTAGGCAACAACAACTCTTGTGCATTGTTTTTTTTCTGGAGGCGTTGCTTTTGGAGAACTTTCTTTTTAGTCC
This sequence comes from Triticum timopheevii, assembly GCA_963921465.1. Lineage (NCBI taxonomy): Eukaryota > Viridiplantae > Streptophyta > Magnoliopsida > Poales > Poaceae > Triticum > Triticum timopheevii. Next base: position 594,892,399 of record OY997274.1, read on the forward strand.
GGGTGTTGTCGTTGGTTGTGGTTAGAGTGCTGCTACTGTGGGTGATTGATCACCGCGGCGGCAGTTTTTTTTTTCTTCTTTCTCTTTTTTGTTTTTTTGTCCGTGTGCATCCTAGTGTTTTTAGGCATATTGTTCGTGCAAAGCCTAGGTGTAATCGATATCTTCTTTTTGAGCATTAATTGATATCTTCTTGATATTAATATGTTTCCCTTTCCAAAAAAAGACACCTCATTCAAATCAGCCAGAGCTGCTGTTCATCACCGCGCGCGCGTACGTACCTGCCCACGCCTCACCTCACCTCGCGCGCGCGTGGAGGAAGCAACTATGATTTGATTTGGGACGACGTACAATAGGAGAACCCAACTGGGAATCAAAACCGCTGTTTGGCAGCAGCTCAGTGGGCATAAATTCTGAACAGTGCCGTTGCCAGCTTGCTGGCCTTTTTGAGGCTGTCACGGCAACGCAATCGACTTCAGCCACGAAATGAGGCCTGAGATGTGTTGCCAAGAAAGTTAAGGAGGCGAAAAATGGCATCGAATCAAAGTTAGGGCAAATCAAGCCAGACCATAACAAATGTTAGGTACTCCTACTAGATTAGATTTTGAAAGTACGATTTGACACCTAATTGAAGGTTAGTCATATGTACTCCCTCCATCCGGAAATACTTATCAAAGAAATGCATAAAAATAAGTGTATCTAGAACTAAAATAATACATCCATTCCTTCGACGAATATTTCCAACCATATGTGACTAACAGTATACATATATACGGCCAGTGGTAGGCGGTTCAGGTGTGCACGGAATACAGTGGATTGGGAGTGATTATATCAACATTAATCTCGAGCTGTTGCCATCGATTAGCATCAAGTATCGATAGTTGTTATCACGAAAAAGACCAAGTGGCTAGGTTGGGGTCTCAGGTCTTAGATGTTAGGCTTGGCTGCGATGTCTGTTTGGTATTAGGCTCAGGATATCTGCGCCCCTTCATCAACTGGATAGGTGTAGCGACAGTTTGTTGCTTCGACGGCAGCTTTAGTCTTACTGTTGTATCACTTTGTAAGGTCTTATGAAAATAATTAATAAAGTGGCCGTATGCATCGCTCAGATGCAGAGGCCGGGAGTCATCCTCCTTTTCTAAAAAAATCACGAAAAAGACGACGACAGTGACTTGTCAGATGTGCAAGCCCCAGATGCATCTAATGTATACACAATTTGCACGCTGGGGCCCCCGTCGCGTATCAGCCTCGAATAACGTCGCTCTCCGCCGGACAGTCGCGCGAAGCCGCGAACCCTGTCATCAGCCGTCCGATGCCGACATATAGTTGAATTGCAGCAGATATTACCGGGAAAACCATCACGTATCCACACAAAAGAAGTCCTCCATAACTGGATAAAACTTACCCTGGATATTAGGGAAACTCTTGATGGAGTATGCCGAATCGCCAGATCAGAGTGCATGCAGTACAGTGCGTCAGACTGTAGCCCTATGCACGTCTGCGGCATGCATGGCGAACGAGCAAAATAAACAGGCGAGGAGTCGTCGTAGTCGACAAGCGGATCTGCCTGCCTGCCTGCCTGCCTGCGCGGCTGCTGAGCTCGATCAGAAGATCTATCTCTCTCACTTCCTCTGGAACCCCGTGCTATGGCTGGCTTAAAATACTCGCGCGCTAATCAGCTTCTTTTTCTCTCCTTTTGCCTGCCGATCCATCGGCTGATTGATCGTTGTTAAAAGAATGGGATCACTTTTGGACAGGCAAGCGTGTCCTGTCAAAGGCTTTTATGGCGATGTGATCGGTCACCGCAGGCAGGCATGAGGGCGGGCTAGTCGCCGGCGGCCGCGTGGGGTGTAGGCCCGCCCTGTCCGCCGCCGCCCCGACATGGGCGTCCAGAGTCTCGACGAAGGTTTGACGAGGCTGCCCCGGCTGACCGGGTCGTATTCACCCTATCGCCATTGCTCACCTCCACGTCCGTCAGTTACTCAGTTTGATAAACCAGGTCAGGGTCTTGGATGGATCATGGATTCATGGATGGATGGATCACGGCTAGCAAGGCCGACGTGTGGGGGTGTGTGTCCCGCCATGTACGCTGGCCGACGTCGAGGGCTCCATCTGGCACGGGCATCATCGATCTCGTTCGTCCCCATCACGCGCAGACACCCGCGCGCGTTTGGTGGATCTCGGGAGCCACGCGTACGTTCTAGCGTCCGGCCGGGTTTGACCCACCACGACGTACGCGCGGTCACGATGATCGTTAGATTTTGTTTCTTAATAAAGAGCAAGCGATAGGTGGAGACGGGTGACGGGGGTAAATGAAGCTCAGTGCCGATGCCTGACCGCGCATCCATCGGCCGGCCACCGGTCGATCAGAGATCGGCCAGAGCGTACAGTATATACGACGACGTGCTAGATCCGTTCGTACGCAGACGGATGGCGTGCAACTGACGACTTCGATCGGGCCATTGATCAACAATGTCCTGCAGTCGGAGGTCTGAGGTCGAGCAGTAGCAATACACTCCTGCATGTATGCAGTGACAGCACACTGCCAGTATACGGACTACTGCCACAGTGCCACTCCGACTCGTATCGGGCGTCCATTGGCCAGACCGAGCGCGTCGTGCATGCCATGCATGTCGGCGCAGCCAGCCAGCGTGTGCGTGTCGAGGCCTCGTTCATCCTCGGCGTACGTCCGCGGGGTTCGTACTTCGTACGCTTGCCAGGTTGCATGCATGGCCTGCCTGACCAAGTGAACATGCGTTGCTGTGCTGGCCATGCTGGTCCTGTTCTGCCGCGCCGTGCTAAACGTAGGAGGAACGCGCGTTCGTCTGTGCGTGCGTGCGCCCGGTCACCAGATTCCTCGGAGTACACATATAGGAGTATGTGCGACTGCGACCACTCATACTGTGCACGGTGCGACCTGTAATCACGTGCCTGTGTTGTGCAACAACATTGCGTTGCCTGTATGCAGGGATTACGATTTTGACAAGCATGCACGCTTGAGCCGCAAAGAAAACTTACGTACGCGTCCCCTAAAGAAAAATGTTACGCATGCGGCATGCCTCACCTGAAGATGACCTTCTCAGGCCCTCCGTCTCGAAACGCTACCGCAAGCGGAAAGTGTTCCCGTCGCTCCAACAGTAGCCATGGCCTATGACTCCAAGTTGCTTCTAGCTGATGGCGCGGCGAATCCGGAAGCTCGCCGCGGTGCGGGAGGACGATCGAGCAAGATAACGACCCGGTTAAGTTAGGCGCGCGCGACTTGACAACACGGAACTAAGCCGCGTCACACGGATGATGCCGGATCGGTTCCCCCACAAAGTTGAGACTGTTCCACGCTTCCGTCCGATAGCTTCACGGTTCCTCACTTCAGAGGGTGCTTGGATACGTTTTAGTCCCATGACTAAAAGTAGTGGAACTAAAATTTACTAGTCTCATCCATGATTGGATCCGAATAATAAAAAGACTAAAATCAAGTTAATGATTCTTCAAACCCTCCAATCCAGAACTCGCCTATGTTAAAAGGAGAGGAGTTAAATAAGGAGAAAGGGGACTAATTCACATTTTAGTAGGGGTACCGCTGACTAAAATTTTGTAGTCTCAAGACTAGTTTTAGCACCTCTTTAGTCTCTTAAAAGGACTATTTTTAGTGTTAGACTGTATATGTACGTAGACTTGTGTATACGTAGACTTGTATTATACATCTTGTATATTGTGTACCCTTTGGTACTTATATATAATGAGATAGCCGCACCCCCTTGAGGTGTCGAGTAGTCCACCAAAATATTTGTTTTACATGGTATCAAATTAGGTTACGATGTCATCTGCTTCCGCCGCCGCCACCGCCGCCGCCGCCGCCGCCGCTGCTGCGCCGATCGCCGTCGTCGCTCCCGCCGCTGCCCCGGCGCCGGCCCTTGCCTCACCGTTCCTGGCCTCGCGGCCCCTCGCGATGGCCTACGGTGCCTCTGCGTCTTCGTCCTCTCCAGGCGCGCCGATCTCCCAAGCCGCCGGGGTGGACCCTTCCACGGTCAGCGCCCCTGCCCCTGCTCATGGCGGGCCGACGCCGTCGTCTCATTCGGCTCCGCCCTACGGGGCCCCGCCGCCGCTGGAACCCTACGCCGCCCCGCCTCCAGGATACGGGGCGCCGCCGCCGTCGTACTACGGCCCGCCGCCGCCCGGATACGGCGCCCCGCCGCCGCCCTACGCTGCGCCCCCGACGCACCACTACCCGGCGTCGCCCCTGCCCTACTCGGCCCTGCCTCAACCCGGCGCGGCGTCACATGGGGTTGCGGCTGCCTCGCTGTACGGGGTCCCGGGTACATCCCCAGGGCACTACCCGCTCTACTCGGCGCCTTCCGGGGCGGCGCCCTCGCTGGGCCACTATGCACCGCCGCCCGCTCCTACCGATCTAACTGCGATGCCGGCGCCGTTCTACTTCTCGCACCTGTTGCCGGTGAAACTCACGCCGGACAACTACTTGTCCTGGCGTGCTCAGGTCATGCCTCTTCTGCGGAGCCGCTACCTGGAAGGCTATGTTGACGGATCCATCCCGTGTCCGCCTCCTCATCACCCGGCCTATCGCACCTGGGTGGCCTAGGATCAGGCCATCCTCTCCGCCATCCAGTCCTCGCTCACCCCGAGTGTCTCGTCGCTGGTCATCTTCGCCGCTACGTCCCGAGAGGCGTGGGCGGCCCTTCACACCAGCTTCGCCTCTCAGTCTCAGGCGCGTGCTCACTCTATCCGCACTGAGCTGGGCGAGACTAAGCTTGGTGACCTCAGCATCACGGACTACTTCAACAAGATGCGGGGTCTCGCCGACACGTTGGCCTCCGTTGGCCAGCCACTGCAGGACGAGGAGTTCACCACCTTCGTGCTGAATGGGCTTGATGATGACTATGACAACCTCGTGGAGAATGTCCATGGCCGTGACGATCCACTCCCACCTCGAGAGCTCTATGCACGCCTACTCGGTCGTGAACAGCGCATCAAGGTGCGCCGCGCCACCCCCGGTTTCGCCTCCGCCAATGCGGCCACTCGTGGCAAAACCCCCCGGGCGCCATCTTCAGGGGGTAGACCGGCGCCATCTTCGCCGGCCTCGCGGGGCCATGCTCCGACCATCACGGGTGGTAACCGGCCAGTGGCATGTTGCTCTTCCTGCGGAGCTCCGCAGGCCTGTCAGCTCTGCGGCATTGAGCGCCATGTTGCGTCTCGCTGTCATCGTCGTTACAAGCAAGACTTCCTAGGCCTTGGCAACAATGGCAAAGGGAATGAAAAGCAAGCCGCGGCCGCTGTGACGGGTCCTGACCATGGCCGCACTCCATCTTACTCCATTGATCCTACATGGTACATGGACACGGGTGCTACGAACCACCTCACCAACGACATGGGCAAGCTCTCCACTCAGGAGCCGTATCGTGGCCATGATCAGGTGCACACCGCTAATGGAGCAGGTATGTGCATCTCTCATGTTTGTCAGGCATCACTTCTTGCACACAATTCACGAAAACTGCATCTTTCTAATGTTCTTCGTATTCCCACTGCTTCACGTAGTATGTTATCTGTTCCACAACTTACTCGTGATAATAATGTCCTTGCTGAGTTTCACCATTTTCGTTTCTTCATCAAGGATCGGGACACGAGGGCCGTTCTGCTTAGCGGTCGTCTTCGCGGTGGCCTGTACGCACTTGACGCGCCCACCGCATCTCCTATGCAGTTTTCTCCCCAAGGCCTCAGTGGTGTTCGTGTGTCTCCTACACATTGGCATGCGCGCCTTGGTCATCCTGCTGCTCCTATAGCTCGTCATGTGTTACATCACCATGAGCTACCAGTTGTGTCGAATAAAACCGCTGAAACTATTTGTGATGCCTGTCAGCAGGGCAAGAGTCACCAACTTCCGTTTTCAGAGTCTAGTCGTGTTGTGAAACATCCTCTTGAGCTTGTTTTTTCCGACGTCTGGGGTCATGCCCAAACGTCTGTTAGTGGACACAATTATTATGTCAGTTTCATTGATGCTTACAGTCGGTTCACTTGGCTTTATCTTATTAAGAAAAAGTCTGATGTGTTTGATGTTTTTCTCCAGTTTCAAGCACACGTTGAGCGTCTCCTTAGTCAGAAAATTATTCATGTTCAAACCGACTGGGGGGGGGGGGTGAATATCATCATCTCAACTTGTTCTTTAACAAACTTGGGATCACGCATCGTGTGTCTTGTCCTCATACACATCAGCAGAATGGGGCTGCTGAACGTAAGCATCGTCATCTTGTAGAAACTGGCATTACTTTATTAGCTCATGCCTCCGTTCCCTTTAGGTTCTGGAGTGATGCTTTTTCCACTGCCTGTTTTTTGATCAATAGGCTGCCCTCACGACTACTGAATATGAAAACTCCACTTGAACTCTTGCTCAATGAACTTCCAGACTACACCTTTCTCAAAGTGTTTGGGTGTGCTTGTTGGCCTCATTTGCGTCCGTATAACAAACATAAGCTAGAGTTTCGGTCGAAAAAGTGTGTTTTTCTTGGCTATAGTTCCCTTCACAAAGGGTACAAATGCCTACATATTCCCACAAATCGCGTTTACATCTCTCGTGACGTCGTGTTTGATGAGAATGTGTTCCCTTTTCGTGCACTTCCGAACAACTCTACCACTCCTCCACCGGACGTTTCCTCTATCACACCTTCGCCTGGTCAATTTGTAGATGCTGCATATGCTCCTGCGTTGCTTCCTAATCATGCTGCAGGTGTTGGACGTGGTGCTCGTCTTGAGCTTCTTGAGGAACAGGCACCGCCGGCAGCCCTGGACCTGGACGACGGTCCTCTGCGTGGGGCATGCATACCGGGTGGCGCCTGCCTACCCGCCGGGGCTGCACCCGCGGCCACCACCCGGGCGTCGCTCCCGCCCCCCACGCGGGCTTCCCCCGAGCCGGCTGCTGCCTCGGCGCGGGCATCTCCCGAGCCGGCCGCTGCCTCGGTGCGGGCCTCCCCCGAGCCGGTCGCCTCCTCGCCATCGGCCGCTGCCTCGGTGCGGGCCTCCCCCGAGCCGGTCGCCTCCTCACCTGGATCAGGCGCTTCTTCACAGGGGCCGGGTCTGGCTCCAGACGGGCCGGTTTCGCCGGCCCCAACACCGCCTGGCTCCGGCGTGATCTCGGGCGCGGGCTACTCGCCGCCTGGCTCTCCTACATCACCAGGCTCGGGTGGCTCGGCCTCTCCTCTGTCGCCACCTGAGTCTAGTCCGGTGTTGCCGCCACCTGCTGCTGCTCCTCGAGCCCGCACGCGCAGTCAGACAGGAGTGTTCCAGCCAAAGATCCGTACCGATGGGACTGTGGCGTGGCTCGCTGCTTGTATGGCTCATGCTGTGGAGGATCCTACTGCTGAGCCTCGTCATTTTCAGGCTGCCCTGAGCATTCCTCACTGGCGTGCTGCGATGGAACAGGAGTTTCAAGCGCTGTTACAGAATGACACATGGCAGCTTGTTCCTCCAGTATCTGGGATCAACATTATTGATTCTAAGTGGGTATTTAAAGTCAAGAGGCATGCTGATGGCTCCATTGAACGCTACAAAGCGAGGCTCGTTGCTAAGGGTTTCAAACAGAGGTATGGTCTTGATTATGCAGACACGTTCAGTCCAGTTATCAAGCCCACTACTATTCGTTTGCTGTTGTCCCTTGCTGTTACTCGAGGATGGTTCCTTCGTCAACTTGATGTGCAGAATGCTTTCTTGCATGGAGTTTTAGAGGAGGAGGTTTATATGCGACAGCCGCCAGGGTTTGTAGATCCTGACCGTCCTCATCATCTCTGTCGTCTTGTCAAGGCGCTATATGGACTCAAACAGGCTCCACGTGCATGGCACGCACGTCTTGGATCTGTTCTGCGGGCGCTTGGTTTCATCCCCTCCACTGCTGACACATCACTGTTTCTGCTTCAGCGACCTGAAGTTACGATGTACTTGCTGGTCTATGTTGATGATATCATCCTCATCAGTTCCTCAGATGCTGCTGCCGATCGTCTTGTTGCTGCTTTGAGTGGTGATTTTGCTGTCAAGGACCTTGGTGCTCTACACTTTTTCCTTGGCCTGGAGGTTTCACAATCTTCTGCTGGGTTAACTCTTTCTCAGAAGAAGTACGCTCTCGACCTGTTACGTCGTGCTGGTATGTTGAAGTGTAAACCTTCCAGTACTCCGATGTCTGCCACTGATCGGTTGTCTGCTCTTGATGGAGATCCTCTTTCACCTGATGATGCTACTGAGTACCGCAGTCTTGTTGGAGGTCTGCAGTATCTTACTATCACCAGACCAGATGTCTCTTATGCAGTCAACCGTGTCTGTCAGTTTCTCCATGCACCCAGGACTTCTCATTGGTCAGCTGTGAAGCGTATCCTGCGTTATGTCTGTCTCACTGCTTCTCATGGTTTGCTCCTCCAACCGGCGCCATCTTCTGAGATCTCAGCCTTCTCCGATGCAGATTGGGCTGGTAGTCCTGATGACCGTCGATCCACGGGGGGGTATGCAGTGTTTCTTGGTTCTAATTTGGTTGCTTGGAATGCTCGCAAGCAGGCTACGGTGTCTCGCAGCAGCACGGAAGCTGAGTACAAAGCAGTGGCTGATGCGACAACTGAGATCATTTGGATTCAGTCCTTGTTGCGTGAGTTGAGAGTCTCTTCAGCTCATCCTCCGGTACTTTGGTGTGACAACATTGGTGCTACATACTTGTCGTCTAATCCTGTGTTTCGTGCTAGGACGAAACATATTGAGGTTGACTATCACTTTGTTCGAGAACGAGTTGCACAGAGGCTACTTAGCATCAAGTTCATCTCATCAAAGGATCAACTTGCTGACATCTTCACGAAGCCTCTTCCTCAACCACAGTTTGTAGGCTGTAGGCGCAATCTTAACTTGGTTTGTACTTCAGGTCACAGTTAAGATTGAGGGAGGGTGTTAGACTGTATATGTACGTAGACTTGTGTATACGTAGACTTGTATTATACATCTTGTATATTGTGTACCCTTTGGTACTTATATATAATGAGATAGCCGCACCCCCTTGAGGTGTCGAGTAGTCCACCAAAATATTTGTTTTACATTTAGCACCTCTTCAGGAGTGCTTGGAACTTTAGCCTCTTAAAAAGACTATTTTTAATCAAACTTGCAACAGAAGGCCATCATAGAAGCCCTCGTGTTTCATACAGATTCTTCAGGTGACCCGTCCGATCTACGAAGATATGTACTACTCATCAAGGATCAGCTCGGCGGTTCGGCCCCAATGATTTGCCTCATGTGAGCACTCCTGGTTCGCCAAATCGGCTCCGGCAGCAGCAGCCCGCTTGAAGAAATCAGCTCAACCCTAGCTACAAGTAAAGTAAGCTGCTAGCCGTCTTATCCAACGACCTTACTTTAAGGTGCAGATTTGCTCCAAATAAACAACTTCATAATGAAGGGGAGTACGGGTAGATCCATGCATGTCTGCCGGCCAGCGCCAGGCCGCATGTAGCTTGAGATTGTGCCCGTCTTTTCAGCAAGGTACAGCCACCAACCAATTTGCATGCGTGTCAAGCAAAGCCTAGCTAGCTATAGGCACTACTGCTCCAATGAAGAAGAAAAATGCGAGAAGTGACAGGAGCCAGCCCGAGATCTCCCTCCGCGAATGCATGCCTCCCGTGGTGGGAGAGGGGAGGAGTCATGTCTCGAATCATGGACGCAGGCAGGCTCGAGTCGCTCGCCGGCTAGTAAACAATCCGGGGGCCGAGCGGACGCGGGGAGGCCACATCGCCGGAGCTAGCCCTGTGCGTTCGGTTTATTCGGTTTACATGGTTCGGTTTATACGATTTTTCGGTATGTACGGTATTAATATTTCGATAAATACGGTATGAAATTAAAATACGGTTCGGTTTCGGTATATACCAAATTATTTCGGTATGATTTTGGTATATACCATAAAAACCAAAGTTGACGCGAATTTGAAAATGATGTAATAATAATTTGCAAATTTATGACTCAAAACACATTCTATTTTACACAAATAGTATATGACTATATATATAAGTATATATGCATGCATTGATTCATCTGTTGATGGTTATGGACGTGCTTAGCATTTTAAAAAGAGAAAAATGACAATGTTACAAGAAAAAATGTAGGTGCTTAGTAGTGAATTTGACTCATGTACAAGAAAAATGACAACTTGTACGGTTGTTCATCTCAAGAAATATAAATTTATCTTTTACTTTGGTTTATTCGGTTAACCATTCGGTTTTCCGTATATACCATAAAAACCAAAGTTCAAATCGGTATGAAAAGTTCATACCATATCGAAAGCAGAAACCATAAAAACAAAAAATCAGTTCAGTTCGATTTATTTTCGGTATGGTTTTTCGGTTCGGTTTTAAAGTGCACAGAGTGAGCCGGAGCGCTTAAACAAATGCGGCGGAGCGGGACGTGACGGCCGCCCGAGGCGGCGGTTTGGCGGGGGGCGGGGAATCTTGCGAGGATCTCCTGTCGATCTCTGTTTGTCTCCCTCGGCACGGTGTTTGCTGGGTGCGCGAGATCCGGGGGAGTTCCTGTTTCCTCGTCCTCCTGCAGAGCCTCCTGGTAAAGATATCCATGGAACAAAGGCTGGTTAACTGACTCATCTTTTGATTGTTTATTTATTAATCCAACGGACGGATCAAGTAACGAGGTGTGTTCACGGACGTCATTTTTTCGATTATGATAATACTGTAGCATCTTGTGTTCCTGTGTGCTGCACTCTAGATTAAGATATCCAAATTCCTTTTTTTTTGCTAATAAGATATCCAAATTTTTGATTTCACATGGTATCAAATCACAACAAGCGAACTTCTCATTCCCCCGTTTGTAATTAAGACATTTCTAATTTTCTCTGCCACGTTTTTCCGAAGAACTTGCGACGTTGTGAGAATGTTTATCTCGTTGCCCATTTTTCCCATGATTATGATATGCTAAGCCCACATGACAGATCTAGCAAGTGAGTCAAAAGCGCGAACAATGGCAAAAGGGCATGTGGCTTAGGCCTCCTTTGGTTTGGAGGAATTTTGTAGGAATTTCATAGGATAGGATTTCTACAAGAAAAAATTCCTTTAGTGCCCTTTGGTTTGTAGGAATAGAATCCTATTTCTATGGAGGAATTCTTCCTACCCTCCACATTTCATAGGAAAATAAACATTAGCCTAAACTCAATGGAAAAAAATCATATGATGTGAATCAAATGACATCTCCTTTCCTATTCCCACTCATAGGATTTGAGATGCATATCATCGCTTTTCTTTGACTTTCCTATTCCTATGAATTTCTTGCCCTATGAACCAAAGGAGGCCTGGTTGCAGCAACCTTAGTAGCACCCTAGGCCTAGGTTCGACTCCTGCTGGAAGCGGATTTCTGGAATAGAAGAAATGTTGGGTTGTTTCTCTACAGTAAATAGTACTCCCTCCATTCCTAAAAAGAAACACGACCAATCTAGGTGTTTTTATGTACCCCGTGACCAAGACCCACTTTCCGTCTGAATGGCAACATGCAATCCATTTTTAACCCAGGCAATCTAGCTCGATTATCCGCACCGCTCGGTCGACATGATCAAGCCAAAATAGCTTGCTTACCTACTCCTTCCCTTCCAGCCACGAGCATGGGCAGGAGAAGAACTAGAGGGCGACAATTAAAGAGCACTGCAGCGAAGACATGGCTCACTATCAATGATCGCTAGATTAGTCACATTTTCAAGGTAAGAAAATTGTGTCGTCGATGATTGCTTGATTAGGGGCATGTTTCGTTATCTCCCCAGCGTTCCTATCATCATGGGAAATTATTAAAGGGTGTAAACTTTGAACAATGTCACAATGTTTGGGTAAAAGTTGCCAAAAATGAACTAGTGAAAACCACAAAAAAATGAATAAAAACACATAGAGAGAAAGTGGGGGGAATATCTGGATTTCTAAAAGCAAAAACATGGTTTCAAGTCCGAATGAAATCATGGACGTAGGGACTCGTATTCTGTAAATCCGATAACCTTAATTATATGATCCAAAGGCTCTTTGAAAAAATGATTCATGGATACCAATTTCTTCTACCCTCTTCTTAAAATCTCATACAATACAAGAAAGTAAAACTTTATACAATTAAGGAGAATATCAATATTTTTTTGAAGGGATTTTTTCTAGCAAAGTAAAATTTGGAACAGATCATAGGTATATATTTGGAGGCCCATGCAGCATAGGCCAAAACCATACCAAACACAGGAACTGGACCCGTAGAAACAATGTATCATGGCCCGGCAACTCCTGTTCGGCGCTTCAGGCACAAGGGATGCTCCCTAGCGCTTCAGGCGCCAGGGTTGCTCCATGGCGCCCACGCACCGATGCTGATGGGCTGGCCCATGTAGACATCCTTTTTTTCCTGGTTCGCTCGATCGCATTTGGTAAAAAACCGAAAAAACAAAATAATTCGCAACAAAAAAAAACTTGAATTCAAAAATCTTCACGGATTTTGAAAAAAAGTTCATGACCTTGAATAAAGTTGATCAATTTCAAAAACGTTCATCGCATTTCAAAAAACTTCATGACCTTGAATAAAGTTGAGCAATTTCAAAAAAGTTCATCACATTAAAAAAAGTTCATCGAATTTCAAAAAACATTCATGAAATTTGAATTTTTTTCTTAGATTTGAAAAAATGTTCATCAAATTTGAATTTTTTTTCTTAGAATTGGAAAAACTGAATCAAAATTGAAAAAAGGTTTATCAAATTAGAAAAAAATTCAAAAAGTTTGAGAAAAACTTCATACTCCCTCCGTCCAAAAAAGCTTGACCCTCAAACGGATGAATCTAGCACTAACTTGGTGTTAGATACATCCATTTGAGGAACAAAAAATTTCGGATAGAGGGAGTATAATTTTAGAAAAGTTCATCAGTTTTGAAAAACAATTGTTCAAGATTTTTTTAAAATAATCCGTATAAGAAAACAAAAAAGGAAAAAGGAAAAAGGATAAACAAGGAAAGAGAAAATAGAAAATAGAAAAGTATATTTTTCGTCCCTCAACTTTTGATGGAGTCTAGATTTGGTCCCTCAACTCCGAAACCGGACAACTTGCAGCCCGAACTACTAAACCGGACAAGGTTCGTCCTTGGGTTCGGTTTTGGTGCCGACTCACCCCGGTTTTGACCCATGTTGTCTAAAATTCACGTGAGTTTTTCAAATCCGTGATTTTTTTAATTCACATACTCTTTTCTAATCGGCTAAGTTAATTTCAAGTCCGCGTAATTTTTTAAAATTCATGAACTTTCCCCAAAAAGTGTATGCCAATTTGGAAAAAGCATGTGAATTTGAAAAAGTACATGAATTTGGAAAAAGTACGTCTTTGAAAAAGTACGCGGATTTGAAAGAAGTGTGTGAACTTGAAAAAAAAAAGTACATAGATTTGAAAAAAGTATCCTGATTTTTAAAAAGTTCGCAAATTTGAAAAATGGTACCGGAATTTAACACATTACGCGAAGTTGTTCTCATGAATATAGCATCGACTGATATATATATATATATATATATAATCAAATATCAGTCGACTGAGATTTAGCAAGACTAGAAATAAAAATATGCACGCTTAGACGCTTGTAAATGCTGCTTCTCCGTGGCAAAGCGCAGCGCATGCATGCATTCAAGCACGACTACTCAACTGGTAGTCGCCCTGCAGCTCGATCGATGGCGCAGCCGCAGCGGCACCACTTTCTCCGGTCCCGTCGCATCTGTCCCTGCAACGCATGCATCCATCACTTTGCGGACTGCGAACCGCACGTGTGGGTGGACGCGAGCGTGCGTGCCTCTGCCTGATAGTGATAGACCATATCAGAGCAGATCAAAGGCTGCCTCTCCTCTCCTCTCCGCTCCTCTGCGTGGACCAGCTGCCGGGGCGGGGCACGCGAGGCTTCGCCGCACGTGAGCCAGAGCGCCTGTGCCGCTTGGCACCTGCATGCATGCATGCATGCATGCTGTATGTGCCACCAAAGTCCGTGGCGGAAAGCTATGGTCACACTAGCATAATTGACCGTCTTCGACTCGTCCGCGCCACGCATGATCCAGCAGATCAGCACCACGGCTTCTTCGATGATCGTGAATTCGTGAGTAATTGAGGAGCTAGCTACCGCAGGGGCCTACGCGTGTCAGCCTTTCTCTTCACGAGCACGAGCAAGACTGAGAGAGCATGTGCCTGACCGATATTTTGTCCGAGTACTCCTTGGTCCTATAAGTCTCTGCAGGCGGCTGGCCAACGCATGTTCCTCTGTCCCCAATGGCCCTCGTCCTCACTTGTAAACAAAAGCACGTCCAAGTTCGCGGTGTGTTCTGCGACGTTTCACACGAAGTAGGAGTCACATTATTTGTGTGTTACTATGACTTTTTATCACATCATTTTGGTTATTTAGAGAAGAAAGCAAACGAATTACAAGGGGTCTAAGTCAAGAAGATTACACCTCAGCTGGGTCACTCAAGCCCCAAAGAAAAAAAAGTGTACATATCTGCAGCTACCAGAAAAAAAAGAGAGTCAAATTACTCTCTTTTTTAGAGAAGCATTTACTAAAAGAAAATAAATAAGTAAATAAGTGTCCATGCCACAAGCAGGCTCATGTGTTAAGAACCTAAATACGAATCACTAAGGCTAACTTAATGGACATCCGTTTTATCCAAATTTTGTTCGTTTGGGTCGGCAAAACACGCACGTTCGCTGATGGCCATCCGGATGTCGGTGCACCCAATCGACCCACCCCATCCCAAATTGTCCACCAAGTGGACTAGCAAATTTCACTCAAAACGGGCCCAAATAGACATTGCAAAATAATTTAACAACCTTAGATATAAACATAAACGGCCCCTAAAGTCCAGTCCAACACATTTGTAAATAACTTAAAATTAAAACAACATAAAAAAAACTGGAAGCATGTCGCCGTTGTGGCCGCTGTCGTCTTCAGTTGCCACCGTCGTCGTCCTCATCACCCATGAGGTCGATGTAGGGGGGCGGCGTCCAAAGGTGGGCTGGCGGCCCCTGCCAGGCGGGAGGCGCGGGCGGAGGCGGCTGCAGAGGCGCCTGCACGACCTCTTCCCATGGCGGGAACGGTGACCACGCGCTCGCCTTGCACGTGCTCCGGCGTGCACGACATCGTCTCCGTCCAGGACCACTTCTGCCTGGCCAGTGTCGGGTTCCACGCCGCGAGATCCTCATGCTGCTGCACGTCCTCCATGGCCTCCTCCTTCATTACGACGTCGAACTCTGGGGTGGCGACGTCGCCGGCCACGAAAAGGGCTATCATATGTTCGAGGCCCTACCACTGGGCCTCGTCGTGGGTGCGGCCGGAGTCCTCCATGACCCGCCTCACCAGCTCCTCCTCCTCGGCCATCATCAGAGCGGGCGGTGGTGGGGACGGCGATGGGGATGGCGTTGGCGTCGGGCCGCAGACCAGCCTACGACCGCGTGGCTGGGCGGGCAGGCGGCACGCGCGCGGCAGGGCGAGCTCGGAGCAGGACCGGCAAAGAAATATTATCGGCGCAGATCGTGATCATCACGGAACCACGTATCCCACAGCAGGGAGTCCACGGTGTACCTCCAGTCGTTGACGACGTTGGGTGGCAGGCTCACCGAGTTTGGTGGAATGGGCACCTGATCCGCGGGGAGATGCCAATTATTGGGGAGGTGCACAACGCGCCACGGCAGCGGCATGTCCGTCTCCCAGTAACGTTTGCGTATCTTTGCCTTGATGTACGGCCTCATGCGAGGTTATGTCACGCCCAAGATGCGACCCTATCCTAAAGGAACTCGAAGGTCCCGCCAAGGATAGAAGCGCATCTTGAAGACGCTTTTGCAAGGTGGATATCATTACATCAACATTACATAATAGTGGGGGTACATCCAAGACATACAATGTCACATGAATACAACAATACATCATGCACAAGATCAACATCCGACTACGGATGAAACATCAACAGAAACTCAAACAATATCCACCCTACTAGCCCAGGCTGCCGACCTGGAACCTATCCCCTGATCGAAGAAGCAGAAGAAGCACTCAACGCAAGCAAGCATCGCTCTCGCGTCAGGATCATCGCAAAACCTGTACCTGCAACTGTTGTTGTAGTAATCTGTGAGCCACGAGGACTCAGCAATCCCATTACCATGGGTATCAAGACTAGCAAAGCTTAATGGGAAAGGAAGGGGTAAAGTGGTGAGGTTGCAGCAGCGACTAAGCAAGTATGGTGGCTAACATACGCAAATGAGAGCGAGAAGAGAAACAAAGGAACGGTCGTGAACTAGCAATGACCAAGAGGTGATCCTGAACACCTACTTACGTCAAACATAACCCAGAAACCGTGTTCACTTCCCGGACTCCGCCGAGAAGAGACCATCACGGCTACACACGCGGTTGATGCGTTTTAGTTCGGATCTGGTGTCAAGTTATCTACAACCGGACATTAACAAATTCCCATCTGCCACATAACCGCGGGCACGACTCTCGAAAGTTTATACTCTGCAGGGGTGTCCCAACTTAGCCCATGACAAGCTCTCGCGATCAACGAAGGAATAGATCTTCTCCCAGAAAGACCCGATCAGTCTCGGAATCCCGGTTTACAAGACATTTCGACAATGGTAAAACAAGACCAGCAAGACCGCCCGATGCGCCGACAATCCCGATAGGAGCTGCACATATCTCGTTCTCGGGGCAACACCGGATAAGCTAACCGTACAGGTACCGACGTAACCCAAGTTGCCAAGGGATGGTCCCGCACGGTGCTCTAGTTTGGACCAACACTTAGACAAGCATTGGCCCGGGGGGCTATAATAAAGATGACCCTCGAGAGAGCGACTCCCAAGGGAAAAGTAGGTGGTGGTGAGGCAAATGGTAAAACCAAGGTTGGGCCTTGCTGGACAAGTTTTATTCAAAGCGAACTGTCAGGGGGGTCCCATAAATCACCCGACCGCGTTAGGAACGCAAAAATCTGGGAACATAACACCGGTATGACGGAAACTAGGGCGGCAAGAGTGAAACAAAACACCAGGCATAAGGCCGAGCCTTCCACCCTTTACCAAGTATATAGATGCACTAATAATATAAGAGATATTGTGATATCCCAACCAAAATCCTGTCCACCATGGAGAAATCTTCAACTTCACCTGCAACTAGCAACGCTATAAGAGGGGCTGAGCAAAAGCGGTAACATAGCCAATCAATGGTTTGCTAGGAATGGTGTCAAAGGTTAGAGGTTCATGGCAATATGGGATGGCTTGATAAACAGGTAATAGGTAGCGCAGCATAGCGATAGAAAGAAGCAACTAGCATAGCAATGATAGTAGTGAGATCCAGGGTAGAGGTCATCTTGCCTGAAATCCCGCTAGGAAGAAGAACGAGTCCATGAAGAAGATGAAGCCACGAAGACGAACGAATCCTCACGATCGCAACGAAACGGGAATTATCGAGAAGAAGCACACAACATGGTAAACACACCACACATGAACAAGACATGATGCACAACAAGCATGATGCATGAAAAGCTAGATGCGGCTACTCATGGCAAGAGATGATGCAAACAAGAACAACACATCAAGGCAAGTTTAAATGAGGCCGGAAACAACATATAACAATTCCGGTAAGTCCTCATATGCAAATTTCGAAATTGGTCCAGAACTGAATAAACCTTATGTTCAAGTGGTTAAACAGCAAGTTAAGATGCACCAAGATGATCTACACGAAATTCTAGTCAAGTTACATATAAAGTTCATTAGATTTGGAGCTACGGCCTAGAAGATATGAGCACAACAAGTTAAACATGGCATTGATGCAAAATGCATACAAACATCAAGCAAACACACCAAAACAAGGATGCAACATGATAATATGAAGCTACATGCAAAATCAAGCAAGTTTCATATAGAGCACACTCAAAACGGAGCAACGGTGCAACACACACACACTATACAAGTCATAGCAACAATCTGTCCATAACAGCAACTAGGCATATTACAAGCATCAAAACAACATGCTACAGCACCCCAACATAATAACAAAAGGCATGGGCATGAAGTACAGGTAAAGCACAACAAAACATGAACACTGAGCTATCTCCAGAAACAACTAGAACATGCTCAAAAAGACATGGAGATATTGCAAATAATAACAGTTTCAGACTTTAGCAGAAACATCAGGTTGCAATGTTTAGAGCTATCAAACAACATGTTACAGGAACTTAACATGGCAAACAAAGGCATGACATGATACTACTAAATGCATAGAACAACAGTCCCTTACTGACCATGAGCCAAAAAGGCATAGAAAATATGATGGCACCCATGTAAACATGGCAAGTTATATTACAGATTCATACATGGCGGGAACAACAATAAGTAGGCATGTTGGTGAGCTTGAACCTCTCACCACAGAGCAATACAAGGCATGGCAAGGCAACCAACAGTAAGAAGACATGTTTGTGAAGCTAAGCATGGCAAGAGCAAGGTCATAGGGTGCATGGATCACTAGCAAACAACCATAGAAATATTGAACTTAATGTTAACAGGCTGACAGCAACATCATTTAGCAAACTTTGGAGCAAGATAACAACATGTTCCAACAGGCTATAATTGCAACCAAGGGCATGAATGGATAGAGCAAGACATGTAGATCAAAACATGTTTATGGAACATCTCCAGATTATGCATAGAATGATTAGTAGCAACATGTTTACATAGCAACAAAATATAACAGAATCTGTCAGGAAAACAACAACAGCAACTACCCTACTTAACAAGCTCTATCCACTCACCACAAGTCATTACATGACAATATAAGCATAGCATCATCAAGAAGACATGTTTGTGTAACAAACTAAGTCAAGAACAAGTCCATAGCATGCAAGGATCAACTATAGCAAGCTTGGCCAAATTGAATAACACGTAAACAATCTGCCAGGAAACATTTTGAAGCAAAAGTAGAGCACTCAAATGACATGCTAGGCTACTCCATAATTGCAAATAATGGCATGAAAGGATAGACAATAACCATATGTTCAAAACACCCTTACTGAAGTATCTCAAAATATGCATGGACCTCTCTGTAGCATCAAGTTTACATGGCATCAAAATAACAGCAGAACAGGGACTAAAATCAGCAATATCACGAAGCCTAGTTTGCATGCTTGTGCTAGTCACCACATTGATCACAAAAATACATGGCATACACCCCTGGAAAGATGGCATGGCATAGATCAAAACACATGAAGACATCAACCTCATAGGATGGATACATCAATCATGGCAAAAATGACAAATGAGCAAGTTATAACAGTTTCAGCAGATTAACATCAACATGCACTCTTCCAACAGCATTTTGGGCATCAAGATGAGCTCAAATGAAAATGATGCAATGGAATGAAATGAAGTACTCGTCGAGGTGAACAATTTGACATATTACACGTACAAAACGGAGCTACAAATGCAGAGATGTGAGGGCATGAACATGGCATGAAAATGTGCAAAAATACGGGACTTAGTGGATTTTTCAGAAAAAAACAGATGAGCGCATAGTAATTATACGTCGCCCGGGGCGGTATTTAGAGGGGTAGCTCACCATGGGCTCGGCCCATGAAGAGGAAGCAGGCCGGGGTGAAGCTGGGCTGGGCCGCTGCTGGAGGAGGCCGGCTGGGCCGGTGGCTGGAGATGGGCCGGCTTGCGGGGGCCCACGGCGGCGCGAGCAGGGCCGTCCTCCTCCCGATCCCGCCTGGATCGGGGAGGCAGGCGGCGGCGGCGGCGGTTGCCCGGCGACGGCGAGCTGGAGGTGGCCGAGGCTGGCCAGGGACGGGTAGATCCGATGGCTACCGGGTGGAGGCGACGGCCGGCAAGGTCCGGGGCGGCGGGCGGAGGAGCTGCCGGCGGTGGAGGACGGACCCGCGGGCGGAGGTGCGCGGCTAGGCTCGGGGCGAGGAGCCGGAGACGGGGCGCGGCGCGAGGAGGCGGGGAGGCGACGGGGCGCGGCCGGGCGAGGAGTCGCGGGGAGGCGCACGGGAGCGGCGGCGGCGCTCGGGGATCGCCGGAGTCGGGGCGCAGGCGGCGGAGGAGCGCCGGCAGGCGGGGAGACGCGATGGGCCGGGCGAGCGACGCGCGGGCCGGGAGGCGCGCCGACGCGGAGCAGATCCGGGCCCCGCGGGCCTGGCTCGGGTCGGCGGCGAACTGGGGACCGGCCCGGGACACGCGGCGCGCGGTGGTTGGCTGCGGGCGCGGCAGCGATGACGTGTCACGCGCCCATTGGTCGGGCGACGTGGCTGGCTGGACGTGTCCGGCCGGGGGTGGACGCGTCCGGCGGCGGAGAGGGAAAAGCTAGGGTTTCGGGGGGAAATGATCCGAAAATGGAGAGGGGAAGACGTTTTTATAGGTGGAGGGAGCTAGGAGAGTCCAAATGAGGTGCGGTTTTCGGCCAGGCGATCGTGATCGAACGACCGAGAGCATGGAGGGGAGTTAGATGGGCTTTGGGCCACTTTGGAAGGGGTGTTGGGCTGCAAACAAAAGAGGGCTTTATGGTTACCCGGTTAACCGTTGGAGTATCAAACGACCTCCAAATGGCACAAAACTTGACAGGCGGTCTACCGGTGCTATACCAAGGCCGCTTGGCAAACCTCGGGCCATTTCGAGAAAGTTTAACACCCGCACATGAAAAGAGGCAAAAGGGGAACGCCGGGTGACATAGGAGTGCCGGATTGCAAAACGGACAACGGGGAAAATGCTCGGATGCATGAGACGAACACGTATGCCAATGCGATGCACATGATGACATGATATGAAATGCAGATGATGACATGGCAAAGTGCAACACGCAAGCACATGACATGGCAACGACGGCGAATAACTGACGGACACCTGGCGCATCGAATCTGGGGCGTTACAACACTCCTCCACTAACAAGAGATCTCGTCCCGAGATCTTAGGACCGAGACGGAAGGGAAAAAAGGGATGAGGTGAAACTAGAACTCAAGAGAAGAAGCAAAGAAATCGAGAGCACTCGAGAAGAAGAGAGGAACGACGAGAATGACGAGAATCGAAAGCTCACGGAATCAGATAGGCTAAGAAATCACTCGTTCTAACCGGAGTGGTTAGAATGAGAAAAGAAACGAATAAGACTAAAAGGATTTAGGCAGCACTCCGGCTGAAAATGGAAGGATTAGAACGAACTTGAGAGGATGGAATGATACTTGATGAACTCTTGAAGAATGAAATAAATCATGAAGACCCATCATGAAGAACTCCGGTAACAAAAGATGATGAGATAGAAATGAAGGATGAAAGAATAGATGAGCGTTGCGATGATTTAGATGGAGGTTCCGACGAAATGGCCGTGGAAAAATTGAACTCCGGAAAAGAAAATATGAAAACGCTTGGAAATAGAATTTATTCATTAAGAACAAACTCTAAAGAAAAGGGATTAATCAGTTGGAGAAAATAAGAATAAGATTTATTGTATGCTTATCCTTCATCAAATTAAATTGATGATGAGCAATGGATTTGGCATGCAACTTACTCTTCTTGAAAAAGGATTGAGAAGTGACATATCGCAAACTTGACAAGGTCTTCATGGACCACCGGTAGGATTTGAAAAGAACGAAAGGATTAAAATGATAATCAAGGAAAAAGAATCTTGAATGAACCACCGTAAGAATTAGAAAATGACTGATAAAAGAGAATGAATCACCGGGAAGAATTAGAAGAACAAATATGCTAGAGGGAATTTAGATGCAAAAGAACGAAGAGATAATGAGTTGATTAAATAATACTTGAACGAAGCACCGGGATAAATAGAGAACGATAACTGGAATGATGGCCTCCGGTGAAACAAAAAAGAAATCAACTCCTGAAATGCTCCGGATGGATGAAAAGAATTTGCATGACTTGGAACAATTAGATAGGATAACATCGAGCTAGCACCGTGAATCTCCGGGAGAACGGGCAACATTTAACAGAAATCTTCTTCTTTGGTCTTCAAATGATGACGAGAAACACCACAAAAAATTACTAAGATACTCCGGGAGAATAGAAAGCGAAGAGGTTGAGCCAACAATGAAAAGAATTTGAAATCGATCTTGGAAAAGGCATGTGACTGATGGAATCCATTCTTACGTCACATTTGAAAAGAATTTGAGAAAGCTCCGGGGGAATTAAAAGAGTCAGGTAAGATCCTGGGAAAAAACCTGTGGGTTAGGGCCCACTAAAGAGAAAAAACACCGTTGAAAAGGATTGTTGAACAGATAGATGATGCACCGGAACAATTGAAATATTTGAATGAGGTGACAACCCTGAATTAATTCGAACACAGATGAATCTCTTGAGATGTCTTGAGCACTCCGGAATGATAAACTAGCGAGAGGCGAACGAGCATGGAAAACACTTGAGCTGAGGAAAAGAATACGATGAACCCGAAAACTAGAATTGAAAACACCGGAAAAAGAAAGGGATGAAGAATGACGAACGAGACGAGAATCCACCGGTTGAAATAATTGATGAAGACTGAAGAGCCTCCACGCGAATGAAATTGATGGATGAAAGAGACTCAGGCTCCGGGAAGAAAAGGGGTGGGAGGGCGGGAAAACAAAGGCAACTTGGAAGGGGGAAGCTACGAATATCTTGAAGAGAAAACACCGGTTGAAATCATTGAGGAAAGAAAGCAAAGGCTTCACACGAGTAGGATGGATACTCGATTACAGGCTCCGGTTCCGAGATGAAAAAGGGAGGGCGGGTGGGAAAAGAAAACAACTGAGGATTGAACTTGGCAAAGATGAAGAGGCTCGAGTCAACTTGACGAGAAATGCACCGGATAAAAAGAACTGAGGAACAACGATCGGAAAACTAACCGCGTGATCCTAAAGAAAAATTTGAATGGGAAGAGGAGTAATTCAAAACACCTACGTCAAGATTCCTCACCAGAGCGACGAAGGGACTGAGGAGTAAAAAGAATTCCTACTCTCCGATATAACTAGACTCCGAAAACCAGTTTTCTTCTAGACTCAACAACGGCCAAACTACACGATCAATCAAGGGGGGCTCCTAGGGTCGGTCGAGGCTCTGATACCAACTTGTCACGCCCAAGATGCGACCCTATCCTAAAGGAACTCGAAGGTCCCACCAAGGATAGAAGCGCATCTTGAAGACGCTTTTGCAAGGTGGATATCATTACATCAACATTACATAATAGTGGGGGTACATCCAAGACATACAATGTCACATGAATACAACAATACATCATGCACAAGATCAACATTCGACTACAGATGAAACATCAATAGAAACTCAAACAATATCCACCCTGCTAGCCCAGGCTGCCGACCTGGAACCTATCCCCTGATCGAAGAAGTAGAAGAAGCACTCAACGCAAGCAAGCATCGCTCTCGCGTCAGGATCATCGCAAAACCTGTACCTGCAACTGTTGTTGTAGTAATCTGTGAGCCACGAGGACTCAGCAATCCCATTACCATGGGTATCAAGACTAGCAAAGCTTAATGGGAAAGGAAGGGGTAAAGTGGTGAGGTTGCAGCAGCGACTAAGCAAGTATGGTGGCTAACATACGCAAATGAGAGCGAGAAGAGAAACAAAGGAACGGTCGTGAACTAGCAATGACCAAGAGGTGATCCTAAACACCTACTTACGTCAAACATAACCCAGAAACCGTGTTCACTTCCCGGACTCCGCCAAGAAGAGACCATCACGGCTACACACGCGGTTGATGCGTTTTAGTTCGGATCTGGTGTCAAGTTATCTACAACCGGACATTAACAAATTCCCATCTGCCACATAACCGCGGGCACGGCTCTCGAAAGTTTATACCCTGCAGGGGTGTCCCAACTTAGCCCATGACAAGCTCTCGCGATCAACGAAGGAATAGACCTTCTCCCAGGAAGACCCGATCAGTCTCGGAATCCCGGTTTACAAGACATTTCGACAATGGTAAAACAAGACCAGCAAGACCGCCCGATGCGCCGACAATCCCGATAGGAGCTGCACATATCTCGTTCTCAGGGCAACACCGGATAAGCTAAGCGTACAGGTACCGACGTAACCCAAGTTGCCAAGGGATGGTCCCGCATGGTGCTCTAGTTTGGACCAACACTTAGACAAGCATTGGCCCGGGGGGCTATAATAAAGATGACCCTCGAGAGAGCGACTCCCAAGGGAAAAGTAGGTGGTGGTGAGGCAAATGGTAAAACCAAGGTTGGGCCTTGCTGGACAAGTTTTATTCAAAGCGAACTGTCAGGGGGGTCCCATAAATCGCCCGACCGCGTTAGGAACGCAAAAATCCGGGAACATAACACCGGTATGACGGAAACTAGGGCGGCAAGAGTGGAACAAAACACCAGGCATAAGGCCGAGCCTTCCACCCTTTACCAAGTATATAGATGCATTAATAATATAAGAGATATTGTGATATCCCAACCAAAATCCTGTCCACCATGGAGAAATCTTCAACTTCACCTGCAACTAGCAACGCTATAAGAGGGGCTGAGAAAAAGCGGTAACATAGCCAATCAATGGTTTGCTAGGAATGGTGTCAAAGGTTAGAGGTTCATGGCAATATGGGATGGCTTGATAAACAGGTAATAGGTAGCGCAGCATAGCGATAGAACGAAGCAACTAGCATAGCAATGATAGTAGTGAGATCCAGGGTAGAGGTCATCTTGCCTGAAATCCCGCTAGGAAGAAGAACGAGTCCATGAAGAAGATGAAGCCACGAAGACGAACGAATCCTCACGATCGCAACGAAACGGGAACTATCGAGAAGAAGCACACAACATGGTAAACACACCACACATGAACAAGACATGATGCACAACAAGCATGATGCATGAAAAGCTAGATGCGGCTACTCATGGCAAGAGATGATGCAAACAAGAACAACACATCAAGGCAAGTTTAAATGAGGCCGGAAACAACATATAACAATTCCGGTAAGTCCTCATATGCAAATTTCGAAATTGGTCCAGAACTGAATAAACCTTATGTTCAAGTGGTTAAACAGCAAGTTAAGATGCACCAAGATGATCTACACGAAATTCTAGTCAAGTTACATATAAAGTTCATTAGATTTGGAGCTACGGCCTAGAAGATATGAGCAAAACAAGTTAAACATAGCATTGATGCAAAATGCATACAAACATCAAGCAAACACACCAAAACAAGGATGCAACATGATAATATGAAGCTACATGCAAAATCAAGCAAGTTTCATATAGAGCACACTCAAAATGGAGCAACGGTGCAACACACACACACTATACAAGTCATAGCAACAATCTGTCCATAACAGCAACTAGGCATATTACAAGCATCAAAACAACATGCTACAACACCCCAACATAATAACAAAAGGCATGGGCATGAAGTACAGGTAAAGCACAACAAAACATGAACACTGAGCTATCTCCAGAAACAACTAGAACATGCTCAAAAAGACATGGAGATATTGCAAATAATAACAGTTTCAGACTTTAGCAGAAACATCAGGTTGCAATGTTTAGAGCTATCAAACAACATGTTACAGGAACTTAACATGGCAAACAAAGGCATGACATGATACTACTAAATGCATAGAACAACAGTCCCTTACTGATCATGAGCCAAAAAGGCATAGAAAATATGATGGCACCCATGTAAACATGGCAAGTTATATTACAGATTCATACATGGCGGGAACAACAATAAGTAGGCATGTTGGTGAGCTTGAACCTCTCACCACAGAGCAATACAAGGCATGGCAAGGCAACCAACAGTAAGAAGACATGTTTGTGAAGCTAAGCATGGCAAGAGCAAGGTCATAGGGTGCATGGATCACTAGCAAACAACCATAGAAATATTGAACTTAATGTTAACAGGCTGACAGCAACATCATTTAGCAAACTTTGGAGCAAGATAACAACATGTTCCAACAGGCTATAATTGCAACCAAGGGCATGAATGGATAGAGCAAGACATGTAGATCAAAACATGTTTATGGAACATCTCCAGATTATGCATAGAATGATTAGTAGCAACATGTTTACATAGCAACAAAATATAACAGAATCTGTCAGGAAAACAACAACAGCAACTACCCTACTTAACAAGCTCTATCCACTCACCACAAGTCATTACATGACAATATAAGCATAGCATCATCAAGAAGACATGTTTGTGTAACAAACCAAGTCAAGAACAAGTCCATAGCATCCAAGGATCAACTATAGCAAGCTTGGCCAAATTGAATAACACGTAAACAATCTGCCAGGAAACATTTTGAAGCAAAAGTAGAGCACTCAAATGACATGCTAGGCTACTCCATAATTGCAAACAATCGCATGAATGGATAGACAATAACCACATGTTCAAAACACCCTTACTGAAGTATCTCAAAATATGCATGGACCTCTCTGTAGCATCAAGTTTACATGGCATCAAAATAACAGCAGAACAGGGACTAAAATCAGCAATATCACGAAGCCTGGTTTGCATGCTTGTGCTAGTCACCACATTGATCACAAAAATACATGGCATACACCCCTGGAAAGATGGCATGGCATAGATCAAAACACATGAAGACATCAACCTCATAGGATGCACACATCAATCATGGTAAAAATGACAAATGAGCAAGTTATAACAGTTTCAGCAGATTAACATCAACATGCACTCTTCCAACAGCATTTTGGGCATCAAGATGAGCTCAAATGAAAATGATGCAATGGAATGAAATGAAGTACTCGTCGAGACGAACAATTTGACATATTACATGCACAAAACGGAGCTACAAATGCAGAGTTGTGAGGACATGAACATGGCATGAAAATGTGCAAAAATACGGGACTTGGTGGATTTTTCAGAAAAAAACAGATGAGCGCATAGTAACTATACGTTGCCCGGGGCGGTATTTAGAGGGGTAGCTCACCATGGGCTCGGCCCATGAAGAGGAAGCAGGCCGGGGTGAAGCTGGGCTGGGCCGCTGCTGGAGGAGGCCGGCTGGGCCGGTGGCTGGAGATGGGCCGGCTTGCGGGGGCCCACGGCGGCGCGAGCAGGGCCGTCCTCCTCCCGATCTCGCCTGGATCGGGAGGAAGGCGGCGGCGGCGGCGGTTGCCCGGCGACGGCGAGCTGGAGGTGGCCGAGGCTGGCCAGGGACGGGCAGATCCGACGGCCACCGGGTGGAGGCGACGCCGGCAAGGTCCGGGGCGGCGGGCGGGGGAGCTGTCGGCGGCGGAGGACGGACCCGCGGGCGGAGGTGCGCGGCTGGGCTCGGGGCGAGGAGCCGGAGACGGGGCGCGGCGCGAGGAGACGGGGAGGCGATGGGGCGCGGCCGGGCGAGGAGTCGCGGGGCGGCGCACGGGAGCGGCGGCGGCGCTCGGGGATCGCCGGAGTCGGGGCGCAGGCGGCGGAGGAGCGCCAGCGGGCGGGGAGACGCGATGGGCCGGGCGAGCGGCGCGCGGGCCGGGAGGCACGCCGGCGCGGAGCAGATCCGGGCCCCGCAGGCCTGGCTCGGGCCGGCGGCGAACTAGGGACCGGCCCGGGACACGCGGCGCGCGGTGGTTGGCTGCGGGCGCGGCGGCGATGACGTGTCACGCGCCCATTGGTCGGGCGACGTGGCTGGCTGGACGTGTCCGGCCGGGGGCGGACGCGTCCGGCGGCGGAGAGGGAAAAGCTAGGGTTTCGGGGGGAAATGATCCGAAAATGGAGAGGGGAAGACGTTTTTATAGGTGGAGGGAGCTAGGAGAGTCCAAATGAGGTGCGGTTTTCGGCCAGGCGATCGTGATCGAACGACCGAGAGCATGGAGGGGAGTTAGATGGGCTTTGGGCCACTTTGGAAGGGGTGTTGGGCTGCAAACAAAAGAGGGCTTTATGGTTACCCGGTTAACCGTTGGAGTATCAAACGACCTCCAAATGGCACGAAACTTGATAGGCGGTCTACCGGTGCTATACCAAGGCCGCTTGGCAAACCTCGGGCCATTCCGAGAAAGTTTAACACCCGCACATGAAAAGAGGCAAAAGGGGAACGCCGGGTGACATAGGAGTGCCGGATTGCAAAACGGACAACGGGGAAAATGCTCGGATGCATGAGACGAACACGTATGCCAATGCGATGCACATGATGACATGATATGAAATGCAGGTGATGACATGGCAAAGTGCAACACGCAAGCACATGACATGGCAACGACGGCGAATAACTGACGGACACCTGGCGCATCGAATTTGGGGCGTTACAGGTTAGGTGGCTGGCGGCACAATGTGGAATGCGGGTGGCGGAGGTGGAGGGGTGGAGGCGGCGACGATGGCCGGAGGACGACCCAGCCTCATGGTCGTGCATGCCCATGCAACCGTCGATCCAATGCCATCCCATGGTGGCCGCCGGCGAGGTGGAGTTATGGTTTCGAGAAGGCAAGTGCGTCGGGTTTCGAGGAGGCACGCATCGCCGGAAGTGGAAGTGTAGAGTCTCACCGGTCCACGGTTACCACATTAAAAAGGACGGCGACCGCTCGGCCTGGTGGCTGTCAGACGGGATCGCCCCACGCGTGCGCCGTAAATGTGGATGGTGGGAGGTAGGTGGACGGCTGCCATGCGGGCCCGAGACAGACGCGGAGCGGGCGCGTGTGCATCCGGCCGCCGTTCGTGTGGACACGAACCGGGAGCAAGTTGGCACTAGAAATGGGACAGGCCGAACGCCAAACAGACAAAAAATTCGGATGTGGTCGCGTGTTGGGCCGTGGCGTGTGTCCGTTTGGGCCCAAACGGACAAACACAGACTGGATGGGGTCGTGAGTTGGAGTTGGCCTAAATGGATCGTGGATACATGCATTGTTCTATACAATTTTGCAATAGCAAGAAGGGGGGTACACAGTTGCCGCCTCCAAACCCTAGCCCCCGCCGCCTCCTTGGGCCACCCTCACCTTCCCCGTCTGGTAGCAAGAGGACTTGGGAACTATCCATCTCGTTTTCCCCTTTGATTCTCCGCCGACATCAACGAAGTGGTGGCGACGATAGTTTGTTGAACTAAGTTCTCTTCCTACCTCGACGATGCGTGTCAGCCTTTCTCTTCTCGAGCACGAGCGGGACTGGGAGAGCAAGCATGGTGGAGGTTGACGCATGTGCCTGACCGATATTTTGTCGACTGGTCCTTGGTCTCAAAGTCTCTGTATGTGCCCGTCCTCTGTTCCCATGGATCTTGTCTTCACTTGTACACTTGGGACGCGTTTGGTACCCTGCATTAGGCCTAGCCATGCCCGCGCGGAATGTTTTTGGCGCTGTTTGATTACCTCGGTCGCATCAAAAAGTTGGCCCGCACGGAACTCAAAGCATCTCTCAGTCTGCATCTGGAGGAATACTCAAATCAGCCGTTTCTATCGGCCAGGAGGCGAGCCACCATCGAGCACACATGGTGAATCCTCTTACACGAGAGAATGCGAACGGTATATACGCCCTGTACGTTATTTCTTCTTCCACCTCCGGTAAGCATTTAACGAATTAGAGTAAGGCAGCGATTAAATTGCAGTTTTTATGAGTATGAATATCCATGGCATAATTAACATATGAGTATGATGTCGCAATATCCATACACCGTAATCCAACTGCATCTATAGCTAATACTCTACCCAAGATCGCTATTCAGCATGCATCTTAAAGTATTAAGTAAAAACAGAGTATTATAATAAGCATGATGACATGAAGTAGGTGATATATTGTCTTGACAATACGTTCAAAGGACAACTACACAAACCATCTTTTTATCACTTGCAAGGTTGAACCCAACTATCATACACAACTCCCACTTGAAGATCAAACCCCAAACTTGGCCCAAGAAAAAAGAATAGATCAGAGAGCATATATGAATAAGAATTATGCATCAAAGAACCAAATAAATATCAAAAAGATGGTTGAATAAATCTCAACATAAAGTGACAATTGATCACAACCCAACAAACACATTAATAGATTACATCAGATGGGTCATGAATCACAATCATGTCAAGCAGCTCATGTGATCTTTGTATTGAGAAGCAAGGGAGAGAGGATCATCTAACTATTGCTATGGACCCATAGTCCCAAACGAAACTACTCACAAGCGATATGCGGCGGTGGAAAAATTAGGATGATAAATTCACAAAGGGTTTTAGAAGTATGTCTCTCTCAAAAAAAGGGGTTTTTAGAAGTATATAAAGGCACAAAAACGGAGAAAACGGAGTGGTGGCGGTGGATAGGGGCTATTAGATTCGGCACTTTCTTCATACTACACTTGGGTTGATACTACTCTTGGGCTGATCGTATCCATGCCACACAATTCTTCTGTCAAGATCAGTGCAGAAAATGAACCGAAACAAACATGAGAAAAAACCAATGGATGCCCTTGTTTTGAGCCGGCAAATGGATGGCTTTGATAGCATAAACCATAGCTTTATTGCATATCACAAGTTATCATATACTCCCTACGTTCCTAAATATAAGTCTTTTTAGCGATTCCACTATGGACTACATACGGAGCAAAATGAGTGAATCTATACTCTTAAATATGTCTATATACATCCGTATGTAGTTTGTAGTGGAATCTCTAAAAAGACTTATATTTAGGAACGGAGGGAGTATAACTCATAAATGGCCACCAATTTTACAAACCAGGAGAGGATGGCCTTCTTATACCAGCGTGACATGATACAAAAGATCTGGACGTTTTTGAGTCGTTTTTTTCACCTAAATACAAAAATTGCTCTAGCTCCTACACGATACAACATTTATCTCCAGTACAAGATCAGATAATCAGTGGTAAGCAGTGAGATATCAGTAGAGGCTGATTTTTTTCATTGTGGCAACATTGCTAAGAGATCTTCTTTGTGCTGCATATAGTAATATGCCAAAATTGCGAGTATAATAGCTAGTACCATGGACCAGAGGCTTATACCTATCAGAAAACATGCAGCCGTTTTCAGAATACTCAGAAAATTGGCAAGTACTCCCTCCGTCCGGAAATACTTGTCCTGGGATTGGATGTATCTAGATGTATTTTAGTTCTAGATACATCCATTTGTATCTATTTCGTTGACAAGTATTTTCGGACGGAGGGAGTACACAATAAGCGATAACTCAAGATCTGAAACCAACATACCATCGCTCTTGGGTGATTCAGTCGATGTCACCCTTGCGGTTGAGTCAAAGGAAGTCGACAGCAAGGCCCTGTTATATGATAGAACAACAACAACAATGAGAGATTGCATTTGTGGAATTCATCAACTAAAGCAGAACGAGAGCACAGGTACTAACCTTGAATCTTGAGAAAACGCTAATGTAGTAACAATGCCAAGATGCGCCTTTTTAACTGTTACAACCACTCGCATGTCTCTTGAACCTAGAACACTGATGCTTCCCTCAATAGTTCCACTGGACATGCAAAGGCAAGTAAATTAGACTTGAAAAAAAAACAGTAATGTTAATGTGAAATTCATAGTTCCTTACTCACATTGCTAGAAGTGTACCATCAGGCGAGACTGAAAAGGCTGAAATCGCATCACGAGTTACTTTCTTTGATCCAATTCTTGTCCATGAGGTGGTATTCCAAGATATTATTTTCCCGTAATCACCTAAGAAGCAGGGTATTGTAACTGTCAGGTCTCAGATTTACCAGGCAATTCCGTTCATTTTTTACGAGAACTTCAAAATATTTCATTCATAACAGGGTGAATTCAAATCATGATGTCACCTTGCATTGCTGTAACAAAGAGAATCTGACTATTGTCAGACTTAGTAGAAAATCGACAGAAGCCAAATATTTCTCCCTGGAAATGTACGAGTCAGAAGTGCACTTTAAACTAAGAAAATAAACTAATGCAAATTGGCAAACAAAAAAATCATTCGCCTGTTCTCTTGGCAGATTAGCCACAGCTTCAGATGACTTTAAATCCCACACTCTAGATGGGCCACTGCTCCTGTTCACAACTAGAAACTTCTCATCGGAACTAAAGCATGTCCCAAAACGGAGGCAACCCATCAGTATCAAATAATAAATATCCATCTGGAAAGAGAAAGTTAATGGCACTATTTCACCTGAAACTAAGATCCTTAACAGATGTTTTAGCATCAGGATTTTCAATAATGGTTTCCATGCCAGGCCATTTGAAGACCCTCAAATGTCCATCCTATACAGCACACAGAGATTTATTTAACATGCTTAGAATAATATATGGACAATTTTAACTGCCATGAAAAGGCTAAAAAAACAGCACAACCATATAACTTATTGGCTAGTCCTCAAAGCATAAGCACATGGCTATAGTGGAATTTTACTGAATGACAGAAAACCCTAGAATAGCTTTATATAAAATGAGAAGGTAAAAAAACTTTGAATGGCTGCTTTGCTTGTAAGAATTTCCAGAAGATAATGAAGCAATAGACAATTTATTTTAAGCTAAATGATGTACAGCACTAGAATGTATAAAAACATAATCCCTCCGTTCCATATTAGTTGTCGCTGACAACTAATATGGAATGGAGGGAGTACAAACAAGAGCATCATGGGAATGCTTAACTTTAAGTTGGTTTATCCGTATTCTTAACTGCAACCATTTGTCCACTTATTACAGAGACGCTAATTTCATGTTGTTGCCAAACATTTCCGTACTACACATAAACAATCTATGTCAGTTCAGTTGCCTAATCCTATGGCTCACACTAATTATGGTTGTGAAATGCTTTTTAGGTTCCTAACACTATAATACTTTTGTTTACCTCGCCACCAGTCGCAAGTATTGAACCCTCTCCACTGAATGACACGGCCAACTGTAATCCAACATCCTTTAGCTTCACTAAAGCCTCCTGGTCAGATCTCAAAACTAGGCTATGTGGATCTTCTCCTTCTGGTGATTCCCACCGCACCAACCTATGCAAGTGACACATGGTAAGAATTCAGAATTGCAGAATCATCGGGGTGACTTAAATTGTGCTAAAATCAGTCAGTAAAAAAAGACAAACGGCATATTTTTTATAGAGTAAAATAAGATTGAAGAAGTATAAAGTTGTATGTTTTGCAGTTAAAACTTAATTAACCACCAGTTCATCTACAGTAACACTCCAACAAGCCCAGTTATGCTCGTTGATAAGGCCAATGAGATGGGCCCAACAACTGAAATAAACTTAACGTCACAAGATGGAACAGATACAGGTGCCCCCGAGTTTTAGCTACAATGAGGAAATAAGCTATACTAACAAATCCTGCACAGTGCTTACACCGACAGTTGAAGCATATTATGGGGTTATCAAGAGGCATCATTGTATGTTACTAGAAGTCTTGAACACTACGTTGTGATATGATAGGTTAATTATATTTTGGTCGAATCAATCAGAATTTACAGCATATAACCCCACATCCACAACACCCCTGATCGAACGAAGTACCGGACTCACCAAAGCATCCTAAGCATACATACCATGTGAACCACAGGTTAACAACAATTAACCCACAGGGTAACACTAAAGATTGTGGTGTGGAGATTTTGAGCTAATCAAAATTCACGACAGACGAATGCAGTAGCGAGCATCAGCGTCACATGTCCAAGGACTCGAGTACCTGCAGCCGTCGGGGAAGGCGCAGAGGAGGCCGTCGCCGCGGGGGTGTACGGCCATCCTGTATGGTACCTGCTCCTCTGTCCCCAGCCTAAACACCTGCAACCCACCATCATCAAAACAAGAGCGGCAGATCAGCACGTAAGTCTCCCCCGAGATCCGTGTGGATCTGGTGAGATCAGAGAGCGAGGGGGCACGGGTCGCTCACCGGCTCGAGGGAGAGCGCTGGAGGCGCCCCTGCAGCGGCGGGGTCGAGGGCGGCGACTACCAGCGCGTTGGGCACGCCGCTCCGGCCCTCGCCTCCGCCTCCACCAAGGGCCACCATGGGGGGCGGAGATGGGGAGGACAGCGCCGGGGACGCGTCCGCATCCACGACGTCGTCGGCGGATGGGGAGGGCTTGATGGTGTGTGCGAGTGGGAGCCAGGAGGCGCAGTAGATGGGGAAGCCGTAGGTCTGACCGCCGGCGCGCGGCGCCATCACAAGAGAGGGAAGGAGTAGCGGTGGCCGGTGGTGGTCGGTGGTCGTCGCCGGAGATGCGGTGAGAGACTGCGCGTGTGCAGAGGTGGAGGTGACGACGGGTGAAGGGTACGGGGACGGTAGCGCTTGCCTTTTTTTTTTTGAACTGGGAACAACCAAGTCAACAAGGAAGTCCGGGATATAGCTGGCCAAACGGGCCGGGCTAAACAGGCCAGCCCGTGAGCACGCCGGCACGGCCCGCCATGGGCCAGGCACGGCACGGGCTAAACGGGCCGTGCCCGGCACGCCTTGGGCCGTGCCTGGGCCTGGAGCCTGGGCACGCGGGCCGGCACGGCACGGCCCGTTTAATTTTTTTATATATTTTTCAGAATTTTTTTATATATATATACCGAAAATATAGCCCAATAGGCCTAAAAACCAGCCCAGCAGGCTGAAAATGTGCAGCCCAACGTGCTAAACGGGCCATCGGGCCGGCCCGTTTACTAATCAGGCCGTGCCTGGCCCAAGGAGCAGCGCCCGTGGGCCGGCACGGCACGGCCCGGCTATTAAACGTGCCATGGCGGGCCGTGCCGGGCCAGGCACGATTAGCACAGGCCGGGCCGTGCCGTGCCGGGCCGGCCCGTTTGGCCAGGTCTGGTCCGGGACCTGCTCCATCCACCAGAATTAGAGCATCTCCGGCCGTTCGGGACCCCCCGGGCTTGAAACAGCGCCGACTAGGCCGAACCGGCGATAAATTCAGCATGGGGCGGTAGATTTTCCAGCCACCGCTCCCAGGTCGTCCTGGACGCCGATTTCTAAAACAGAAAATCGGTCAAAATTTTGGACAAACACGACACAATTTCGTCCAACCTAGGTGATTTCATTGATATTTGTAAAAAACTGAAAACATAAATTTAAAACTAACTAAAAACGACAACTACGCCTAGCACTACTACGTCGCTGCCGCCGCCCGCCTTCTACATGTCGAGAAGCCTGTAGAACCGGGTGTAGTCGCCACTGCCGTCATTGTAGCCGTCATCGTCGCCGATGTCCCGTGTGCCGCCGTCGTCCCTGCCACACCCCTGACCAGCGCCGCCGATGTGTGTGTGTGGGCGGGGGGGGGGGGGGGGGGGGGTGGACGGCCCGGGCACCTCCTCATCGTCGCAGTCGAGGATGACAATGTCGCCTTCCTCGCGTCCGCGGCGCCGAGCGGCGATCTCCTCGAAGGCGCGGTGCTAGCGCTCCATCTGCTCGCGGACGTAGTCCTCCCTTGCCCATTTGAGGGCGGTCTCGTCGGCGGCGGCCATGTCCGCGTGCTCCTTCTTCATGGGGAGCAACCCCGGCTCGGTCTTCGGCCTGACGAGGCGGGAAGAAGAAGGAGAGGGGCGGCCGCCCTCGTTGATGACGAGGGCGCCACCGCGGGTGCGGCGCCCGAACGGCGTCTCCTGTGGCTCCGGCTTGACGGGGCGGAGCGCCGGCGATCCGAACAGGGAGCCAGAGCCCGACGACGAGGAGGTTGCCGTCTCCATTCGCCGCGGCGTCCAAGAGTTGTCGCGACGGCCCGAGAAGGTGGGGGCGCCGGGTACTGTTGGGGAACGCAGTAATTTCAAAAATTTCCTACGATCACGCAAGATCTATCTAGGTGATGCATAGCAACGAGAGGGGAGAGTGTGTCCACGTACCCTCGTAGACCGAAAGCGGAAATGTTAAGTAACGCGGTTGATGTAGTTGAACGTCTTCGCGATCCAACCGATCAAGTACTGAACGCACGACACCTCCACGATCTGCACACGTTCAGCTCGGTGACGTCCCTCGAACTCTAGATCCAGCTGAGGCCGAGGGAGAGTTCCGTCAGCATGACAGCGTGGTGATGGTGATGATGAAGTTACCGACGCAGGGCTTCGCCTAAGCACTATGACGATATTACCGAGGTGGAAAACTGTGGAGGGGGGCACCGCACACGGCTAAAAATCAACTTGTGTGTCCTAGGGTGCCCCCTGCCCCCG
This sequence comes from Triticum timopheevii, assembly GCA_963921465.1. Classification (NCBI taxonomy): domain Eukaryota; kingdom Viridiplantae; phylum Streptophyta; class Magnoliopsida; order Poales; family Poaceae; genus Triticum; species Triticum timopheevii. The sequence goes on from OY997274.1 coordinate 594,928,428, forward strand.
TATATAAAGGAGCAAGGGGGAGGCCGGCCGACCCTCCTAGGGCGCGCCAAGAGAGGGGAATCCTACTAGGACTCCACCTAGTAGGTTTTGGGGAACATAGTAATTTCAAAATTTTCCTACGCACACGCAAGGATCATGGTGATGCATATCAACAAGAGGGGAGAGTGTTGTCCACTTACCCTCGTAGACCTTAAGCGGAAGCATTAGAACAACGCGGTTGATGTAGTAGTACGTCTTCACGATCCGATCGATCCAAGTACCGAACGTACGACACCTCCGAGTTCAGCACACGTTCAGCTCGATGACGATCCCCGGACTCCGATCCAGCAGGGTGTCGGGGATGAGTTCCGTCAGCATGACGGCGTGGTGGCGATGATGATGTTCTACCAACGCAGGGCTTCGCCTAAGCACTGCAACGATATGACCGAGGTGGAATATGATGGAGGGGGGCACCGCACACGGCTAAGGAACGATCACGAAGATCAACTTGTGTGTCTAGAGGTGCCCCCCTGCCCCTGTATATAAAGGAGCCAAGGGGGAGGGGGTGGCCGGCCAAGGAGGGCGCGCCAAGGGGGATTCCTACTCCCACCGGGAGTAGGACTCCCTTCTTTCCTAGTTGGAGAAGGAGAAGGGGGAAGGAGGAGGAAGAGGGGAAGGAAAGGGGGGGCGCCGCCCACATCTCCTTGTCCTATTTGTACTAGGGAGGGGAGGGGGCGCATCCCACCTCTTGCCTCCTCTCTTCCTCTCCACTAGGGCCCATGTAGGCCCATTAAGCCCCCGGGGTGTTCCGGTAACCTCCCGATACTCCAGTAAAATCCCGATTTCACCCGGAACACTTCCGATATCCAAATATAGGCTTCCAATATATCAATCTTTATGTCTCGACCATTTCGAGACTCCTCGTCATGTCCATGATCATATCCGGGACTCCGAACAACCTTCGGTACATCAAAAATTATAAACTCATAATAAAACTGTCCTCGTAACGTTAAGCGTGCGGACCCTACGGGTTCGAGAACTATGTAGACATGACCTAGAACTGTTTCCAGTCAATAACCAATAGCGGAACCTGGATGCTCATATTGGCTCCTACATATTCTACGAAGATCTTTATCGGTCAAACCGCATAACAACATACGTTGTTCCCTTTGTCATCGGTATGTTACTTGCCCGAGATTCGGTCGTCGGTATCCAATACCTAGTTCAATCTCGTTACCGGCAAGTCTCTTTACTCGTTACATAATGCATCATTCCGTAACCAACTCATTGGCCACATTGCTTGCAAGGCTTATAGTGATGTGCATTACCGAGAGGGCCCAGAGATACCTCTCTGACAATCGGAGTGACAAAACCTAATCTTGAAATACGCCAACTCAACATGTACCATTGGAGACACCTGTAGAGCTCCTTTATAATCACTCAGTTACGTTGTGACGTTTGGTAGCACACAAAGTGTTCCTCCGATAAACGGGAGTTGCATAATCTTCTCATAGTTGTAGGAACTTTGTATAATTCATGAAGAAAGCAATAGCAACATACTAAACGATCAAGTGCTAAGCTAACGGAATGGGTCAGGTCAATCACATCATTCTCCTAATGATGTGATCCCGTTAATCAAATGACAACACATGTCTATGGTTAGGAAACATAACCATCTTTGATTAATGAGCTAGTCAAGTAGAGGCATACTAGTGACATTAAGTTTGTCTATGTATTCACACATGTATCATGTTTTCGGTTAATACAATTCTAGCATGAATAATAAACATTTATCATGATATGAGGAAATAAATAATAACTTTATTATTGCCTCTAGGGCATATTTCCTTCAGTCTCCCACTTGCACTAGAGTCAATAATCTAGATTACACAGTAATGATTCTAACACCCATGGAGTCTTGGTGCTGATCATGTGTTGATCGTGGAAGAGGCTTAGTCAACGGGTCTGCAACATTCAGATCCGTATGTATCTTGCAAATCTCTATGTCTCCCACCTGGACTTGGTCCCGGATGGAATTGAAGCATCTCTTGATGTGCTTGGTCCTCTTGTGAAATCTGGATTCTTTGCCAAGGCAATTGAACTAGTATTGTCACAGAAGATATTCATTGGTCCCGATGCACTAGGTATGACACCTAGATCGGAAATGAACTCCTTCATCCAGACTCCTTCATTTGCTGCTTCCGAAGCAGCTATGTACTCCGCTTCGCATGTAGATCCCGCCACGACGCTTTGTTTAGGACTGCACCAACTTACAGCTCCGCCATGTCAAAGCTTGCATCGATGTAACCATTTACGACTAGCTCTTTGTCACCTCCATAAACGAGAAACATATCCTTAGTCCTTTTCAGGTATTTCAGGATGTTCTTGACCGCTGTCCAATGATCCACTCCTGGATATCTTTGGTACCTACCTGCCAAGCTTATTGCTAAGCATACGTCAGGTCTGGTACATAGCATTGCATACATGATAGAGCCTATGGCTGAAGCATAGGGAACACCTTTCATTTTCTCTCTATTTTCTGCTATGGTCGGGCATTGAGTCTGACTCAACTTCACACCTTGTAATACAGGCAAGAACCCTTTCTTTGCCTGATCCATTTTGAACTTTTTCAAAACTTTTTCAAGGTATGTGCTTTGTGAAAGTCCAATTAAACGTCTTGATCTATCTCTATAGATCTTGATGCCCAATATGTAAGCAGCTTCACCGAGGTCTTTCATTGAAAAACTTTTATTCAAGTATCCCTTTATGCTATCAAGAAATTCTATATCATTTCCAATTAACAATATCTCATCTACATATAATATCAGAAATGCTACAGAGCTCCCACTCACTTTCTTGTAAATACAGGCTTCTCCAAAAGTCTGTATAAAACCATATGCTTTGATCACACTATCAAAGCATTTATTCCAACTCCGAGATGCTTGCACCAGTCCATAAATGGATCACTGGAGTTTGCACACTTTGTTAGCACCTTTTGGATCGACAAAACCTTCCGGTTGCATCATATACAACTCTTCTTCCAGAAATCCATTCAGGAATGCAGTTTTGACATCCATTTGCCAAATTCCATAATCATAAAATGCGGAAATTGCTAACATGATTCGGACAGACTTAAGCATCGCTACGGGTGAGAAAGTCTCATCGTAGTCAACCCCTTGAACTTGTCGAAAACCTTTTGCAACAAGTCGAGCTTTATAGATAGTTACATTACCATCAGCATCAGTCTTCTTCTTGAAGATCCATTTATTCTCTATGGCTTGTGGATCATCGGGCAAGTCAACCAAAGTCTATACTTTGTTCCCATACATGGATCCCATCTCAGATTTCATGGCCTCAAGCCATTTCACGGAATCTGGGCTCATCATCGCTTCCTCATAGTTCGTAGGTTTGCCATGGTCAAGTAACATGGCTTCCATAATAGGATTACCGTACCACTTTGGTGCGGATCTTACTCTGGTAGACCTACGAGGTTCATTAGTAACTTGATCTGAAGTTTCATGATCAATATCATTAGCTTCCTCACTGATTGGTGTAGTTGTCACAGGAACCGGTTCTTGTGATGAACTACTTTCCAATAAGGGAGCAGGTATAGTTACCTCATCAAGTTCTACTTTCCTCCCACTCACTTCTTTCGAGAGAAACTCCTTCTCTAGAAAGGATCCAAATTTAGCAACGAAAATCTTGCCTTCAGATCTGTGATAGAAGGTGTACCCAATAGTCTCTTTTGGGTATCCTATGAAGACACATTTCTCCGATTTGGGTTCGAGCTTATCTAGTTGAAGTTTCTTCACATAAGCATCATAGCCCCAAACATTAAGAAACGACAACTTTGGTTTCTTGCCAAACCACAGTTCATAAGGCGTCGTCTCAATGGATTTTGATGGTGCCCTATTTAACGTGAATGCGGCCGTCTCTAAAGCATAACCCCAAAACGATAGCGGTAAATCAGTAAGAGACATCATAGATCGCACCATATCTAATAAAGTACTTACGACGTTCGGACACACCATTTCGTTGTGGTGTTCCGGGTGGCGTGAGTTGCGAAACTATTCCGCATTTTTTCAAATGTAGACCAAACTCATAACTCAAATATTCTCCTCCACGATCAGATCGTAGAAATTTTATTTTCTTGTTACGATGATTTTCCACTTCACTCTGAAATTCTTTGAACTTTTCAAATGTTTCAGACTTGTGTTTCATCAAGTAGATATACCCATATCTGCTCAAATCATCTGTGAAGGTGAGAAAATAACGATACCCGCCGTGAGCTTCAATATTCATTGGACCACATACATCAGTATGTATGATTTTCAATAAATCAGTTGCTCGCTCCATAGTTTCGGAGAATGGCGTTTTAGTCATCTTGCCCATGAGGCACGGTTCGCAAGTACCAAGTGATTCATAATCAAGTGATTCCAAAAGTCCATCAGTATGGAGTTTCTTCATGCGCTTTACACCGATATGCCCTAAATGGCAGTGCCACAATTGCACTATCATTATCAACTCTGCATCTTTTGGCTTCAACATTATGAATATGTGTATCACTACTATCGAGATTCAATAAAAATATACCACTCTTCAAGGGTGCATGACCATAAAAGATATTACTTATATAAATAGAACAACCATTATTCTTTGATTTAAATTAATAACCGTCTCGCATCAAACAAGATCCAGATATAATGTTCATGCTCAACGCTGGCACCAACTAACAATTATTTAGGTCTAATACTAATCCCGATGGTAGATGTAGAGGTAGCGTGCCGACCGCGATCACATTGACTTTGGAACCATTTCCCATGCGCATCGTCACCTCGTCCTTAGCTAATCTTCGCTTAATCTGCAGTCCCTATTTCGAGTTGCAAATATTAGCAACAGAACCAGTATCAAATACCCAGGTGCTACTGCGAGCATTAGTAAGGTACACATCAATAACATGTATATCACATATACCTTTGTTCACTTTGCCATCCTTCTTATCCGCCAAATACTTGGGGCAGTTCCGCTTCCAGTGTCTAGTCTGCTGGCAGTAGAAGCACTCAGTCTCAGGCTTACGTCCAGACTTGGGTTTCTTCTCTTGAGCAGCAACTTGTTTGCCGTTCTTCTTCAAGTTCCCCTTATTCTTCCCTTTGCCCTTTTTCTTGGTGGTCTTATTGACCATCAGCACTTGATGCTCCTTCTTGATTTCTACCTCCACAGCCTTTAGCATTGCGAAGAGCTCGGGAATAGTCTTGTCCATCCCTTGCATATTATAGTTCATCACGAAGCTCTTGTAGCTTGGTGGTAGTGATTGAAAAATTCTGTCAATGACACTATCATCAGGAAGATTAACTCCCAGTTGAATCAAGTGATTATTATACCCAGACATTTTGAGTATGTGTTCACTAACAGAACTATTCTCCTCCATCTTACAGCTATAGAACTTATTGGAGACTTTATATCTCTTAATCCGGGCATTTGCTTGAAATATTAACTTCAACTCCTAGAACATCTCATATGCTCCATGACGTTCAAAACGTCGTTGAAGACCCGGTTCCAAGCCGTAAAGCATGGCACACTGAACTATCAAGTAGTCATCAGCTTTGCTCTGCCGACGTTCTTAATGTCGTCAGTTGCATCTACAGCAGGCCTGGCACCCAGCGGTGCTTCCAGGACGTAATTCTTCTGTGCAGCAATGAGGATAATCCTCATGTTACGGACCCAGTCTGTGTAATTGCTACCATCATCTTTCAACTTAGCTTTCTCAAGGAACGCATTAAAATTCAACGTAACAACAGCACAAGCCATCTATCTACAACAAACATAGGCAAGCAAAATACTATCAGGTACTAAGTTCATGATAAATTTAAGTTCAATTAATCATATTACTTAAGAACTCCCACTTAGACAGACATCTCTCTAGTCATCTAAGTGATCACGTGATCCAAATCAACTAAACCATGTCCAATTATCACGTGAGATGGAGTAGTTTCAATGGTGAACATCACTATGTTGATCATATATACTATATGATTCACATTCGACCTTTCGGTCTCCGTGTTCCGAGGCCATATCTGTATATGCTAGGCTCGTCAAGTTTAACCTGAGTATTCCGTGTGTGCAACTTTTTTGCACCCGTTGTACTTGAACGTAGAGCCTATCACACCCAATCATCACGTGGTGTCTCAGCACGAAGAACTTTCGCAACGGTGCATACTCAGGGAGAATACTTCTTGATAATTTAGTGAGAGATCATCTTAAAATGCTACCGTCAACCAAAGCAAGAGAAGATGCATAAAGGATAAACATCACATGCAATCAATATAAGTGATATGATATGGCCATCATCATCTTGTGCTTGTGATCTCCATCTCCGAAGCACCGTCGTGATCACCATCGTCACCGGCGCGACACCTTGATCTCCATCGTAGCATCGTTGTCGTTACGCCATCTATTGCTTCTACGACTATCGCTACCGCTTAGTGATAAAGTAAAGCAATTACAGGGCGTTTGCATTTCATACAATAAAGCGACAACCATATGGCTCCTGCCAGTTGCCGATAACTTCGGTTACAAAACATGATCATCTCATACAATAAAATATAGCATCACGTCTTGACCATATCACATCACAACATGCCCTGCAAAAACAAGTTAGACGTACTCTACTTTGTTGTTGCAAATTTTACGTCGCTGCTACGGGCTTAGCAAGAACCGTTCTTACCTACGCATCAAAACCACAACGATAGTTCGTCAAGTTAGTGTTGTTTTAACCTTCACAAGGACCGGGCGTAGCCACACTCGGTTCAACTAAAGTGAGAGAGACAGACACCCGCCAGTCACCTTTAAGCAACGAGTGCTCATAGCGGTGAAACCAGTCTCGCGTAAGCGTACGCGTAATGTTGGTCCGGGCCGCTTCATCTCACAATACCGCTGAACGAAAGTATGACATGCTGGTAAGCAGTATGACTTGTATCGCCCACAACTCAATTGTGTTCTACTCGTGCATATGATATCTACGCATGTAACCTGGCTCAGATGCCACTATTGGGGAACATAGTAATTTCAAAATTTTCCTACGCACACGCAAGGATCATGGTGATGCATAGCAATGAGAGGGGAGAGTGTTGTCCACGTACCCTCGTAGACCGTAAGCGGAAGCATTAGAACAACGCGGTTGATGTAGTCGTACGTCTTTACGTTCCGACTGATCCAAGTACCGAACGTACGACACCTCCGAGTTCAGCACACGTTCAGCTCGATGACGATCCCCGGACTCCGATCCAGCAGGGTGTTGGGGATGAGTTCCGTCAGCACGACGGCGTGGTGGCGATGATGATGTTCTACCGACGCAGGGCTTCGCCTAAGCACTGCAACGATATGACCGAGGTGGAATATGGTGGAGGGGGCACCGCACACGGCTAAGGAATGATCATGAAGATCAACTTGTGTGTCTAGAGGTGCCCCCCTGCCCCCGTATATAAAGGAGCCAAGGGGGAGTGGGTGGCCGGACAAGGAGGGCGCGCCAAGGGGGAGTCCTACTCCCATCGGGAGTAGCACTCCCTTCTTTCCTAGTTGGAGAAGGAGAAGGGGGAAGGAGGAGGAAGAGGGGAAGGAAAGGGAGGGTGCCGCCCCCCTCTCCTTGTCCTATTCGGACTAGGGAGGGGAGGGGGCGCAGCCCACCTCTTGCCTCCTCTCTTCCTCTCCACTAGGGCCCATGTAGGCCCATTAAGCCCCCGGGGGGTTCCCGTAACCTCCCGGTACTCCGGTAAAATCCCGATTTCACCCGGAACACTTCCGATATCCAAATATAGGCTTCCAATATATCAATCTTTATGTCTCTACCATTTCGAGACTCCTCATCATGTCCGTGATCATATCCGGGACTCCGAACAACCTTCGGTACATCAGAACATATAACCTCATAATAAAACTGTCATCGTAACGTTAAGCATGCGGACCCTACGGGTTCGAGAACTATGTAGACATGACCTAGAACTGTTTCCGGTCAATAACCAATAGCGGAACCTGGATGCTCATATTGGCTCCTACATATTCTACGAAGATCTTTATCGGTCAAATTGCATAACAACATACGTTGTTCCCTTTGTCATCGGTATGTTACTTGCCCGAGATTCGATCGTCGGTATCCAATACCTAGTTCAATCTCGTTACCCGCAAGTCTCTTTACTCGTTACGTAATGCATCATTCCGTAACCTACTCATTGGCCACATTGCTTGCAAGGCTTATAGTGATGTGCGTTACCGAGAGGGCCCAGAGATACCTCTCTGACAATCGGAGTGACAAAACCTAATCTCGAAATACGCCAACTCAACATGTACCATTGGAGACACCTGTAGAGCTCCTTTATAATGGCCCAGTTACGTTGTGACATTTGGTAGCACACAAAGTGTTCCTCCGGTAAATGGGAGTTGCATAATCTCATAGTTGTAGGAACTTTGTATAAGTCATGAAGAAAGCAATAGCAACATACTAAACGATCAAGTGCTAAGCTAACAGAATGGGTCAGGTCAATCACATCATTCTCCTAATGATGTGATCCCGTTAATCAAATGACAACACATGTCTATGGTTAGGAAACATAACAATTGATTAATGAGCTAGTCAAGTAGAGGCATACTAGTGACATTAAGTTTGTCTATGTATTCACACATGTATCATGTTTCCGGTTAATACAATTCTAGCATGAATAATAAACATTTATCATGATAAATAATAACTTTATTATTGCCTCTAGGGCATATTTCCTTCAGTAGGTTTCCACCTAAGGAAGAGGGGGAAGGAGGAAGGAAGAGGGGGAAGGGAAGGAAAGGGGGGGGGGCGCCGCCCCCCTTCCCTTGTCATTTTCGGACTCAAGGGGGGTGCACGGCCAGCCCCTCCTGGCCCTTCCTCTTCTGCCACTAAGTCCTATCTAGGCCCATTAGTTCCCCCGGGGGGTTCCGGTAACCCTCTGGCACTCCGGTTTTATTCGAAACTTCTCTGGAACACATCCGTGTCCGAACATAGCCATCCAATATATCAATCTTTATGTCTCGACCATTTCGAGACTCCTCGTCATGTCCGTGATCACATCTGGGACTCCGAACAACCTTCGGTACATCATATCACATAAACTCATAATACCAATCGTCATCGAACGTTCAGTGTACGGACCCTACGGGTTCGAGAACTATGTAGACATGACCGAGAAATGTCTCCGGTCAATAACCAATAGTGGAACCTAGATGCTCATATTGGTTCCTACATATTCTACGAAGATCTTTATCGGTCAAACCGCATAACAACATACGTTGTTCCCTTTGTCATCGGTATGTTACTTGCCCGAGATTCGATCGTCAGTATCATCATACCTAGTTCAATCTCGTTACCGGCAAGTCTCTTTACTCGTTCCGTAATACTTCATCCCGCAACTAACTCATTAGTCACAATGCTTGCAAGGCTTATAGTGATGAGTACTACCGAGAGGGCCCAGAGATACCTCTCCGAAACACAGAGTGACAAATCCTAATCTCGATATGTGCCAACCCAACAAACACCTTCGGAGACACCTATAGAGCACCTTTATAATCACCCTTTTACGTTGTGACGTTTGGTAGCACACAAAGTGTTCCCCCGGTATTCGGGAGTTGCATAATCTCATATTCTGAGGAACTTGTATAAGTCATGAAGAAAGCAGTAGCAATGAAACTGACACAATCATAATGCTAAGCTAACGGATGGGTCATGTCCATCACATCATTCTCCTAATGATGTGATCCCGTTCATCAAATGATAACACATGTCTATGGTTCAGAAACATAACCATCTTTGATTAACGAGCTAGTCAAGTAGAGGCATACTAGGGACACTATGTTTTGTCTATGTATTCACACATGTACTAAGTTTCCGGTTAATACAATTCTAGCATGAATAATAAACATTTATCATGAAATAAGGAGATAAATAATAACTTTATTATTGCCTCTAGGGCATATTTCCTTCAGTCTCCCACTTGCACTAGAGTCAATAAGCTAGTTCGCATCGCCATGTGATTTAACACCAATAGTTCACATCTGTATGTGATTAACACCTATAGTTCACATCGCCATGTGACCAACACCCAAAGGGTTTACTGAAGTCAATAATCTTGTTCACATTGCTATGTGATTAGCACCCAAAGAGTACTAAGGTGTGATCATGTTTTGCTCGTGAGAGAAGTTTAGTCAACGGGTCTGTCACAATTAGAGCCGTATGTATTTTGCAAATATTCTATGTCTACAATGCTCTGCATGAAGCTACTCTAGCTAATTGCTCCCACTTTCAATATGTATCCAGATTGAGACTTAGAGTCATCCGGATCGGTTTAAAATCTTGCATCGACGTAACTCTTTATGATGAACCTTTTATCACCCCTGAGGGAGTCCTGGACTAGGGGGTGTCCGGACAGCCGGACTATCATCGTCCGCCGGACTCCAAGACTACGAAGATACAAGATTGAAGACTCCGTCCCGTGTCCGGATGGGACTTTCCTTGGCGTGGAAGGCAAGCTTGGCGATACGGATATGTAGATCTCCTACCATTGTAACCGACTCTGTGTAACCCTAGCCTTCTCCGGTGTCTATATAAACCAGAGGGCTTTAGTCCGTAGGACACAACATACATTACAACAATCATACCATAGGCTAGCTTTAGGGTTTAGCCTCCTTGATCTCGTGGTAGATCCACTCTTGTACTACCCATATCATCAATATTAATCAAGCAGGACGTAGGGTTTTACCTCCATCGAGAGGGCCCGAACCTGGGTAAAACATCGTGTCCCTCGTCTCCTGTTACCATCCGCCTAGACGCACAGTTCGGGACCCCCTACCCGAGATCCGCCGGTTTTGACACCGACATTGGTGCTTTCATTGAGAGTTCCTCTGTGTCGTCACCGATAGGCTTGATGGCATCTTCAACCAACAACGCTGTCCAGGGTGAGACTTTTCTCCCCGGACAGATCTTCGTATTCGGCGGCTTCGCACTGCGGGCTAATTCGCTTGGCCATCTGGAGCAGATCGAAAGCTACGCCCCTGGCCGTCAGGTCAGATTCGGAAGCCTAAACTTCACGGTCAATGTCCGCGGAGACTTGATCTTCGACGGACTCGAGCCACAGCCGAGCGCACCGCACCGTGACGATGGGCATGATCTAGCTCTGCCGCCAAACAGTGCCTTGGTGGCCGCACATGAATCCGCTTCGGCCATCAGTCCAGAGCCGATCGCCCAGATCGAGGATCGGTGGATAGACGCCGCCTCGGGGGCTTCAACTTCCTCGGCGATGGAGCCGAACATTAATCTTGTCCCCCGCGAAACTTGTGATTCCGAGGTGCCGGATTCCTTGCCGGACTTCGAACCTCCCGCACCCCTACCAATCGATTCGGATTGGGCGCCGGTTATGGAATTCACCGCCGCAGACATCTTCCAACACTCGCCTTTTGGTGACGTCCTAAATTCGCTAAAGCATCTCTCGTTATCAGGAGAGTCCTGGCCGGACTATGGCCAGGATGGTTGGGGTACGGACGACGAAGAAATTCAGAGCCCACCCACCACCCACTTTGTAGCCACTGTCGACGATCTAACCGACATGCTAGAGCATGACTCCGAAGACATCGACGGAATAGACGACGATGCCGGAGACGAACAAGAAACAGAGCCTATAAGGCACGGGAGGACCACCTCGTCATATGACATATACATGGTGGATACCCCAAAGGAGAGCGATGACGAGGACCAACGGGCCGCGGCAGAAGATAACCCCGCCGATAAACAACCAAAATGGCGATGCAGACGCCGCCCTAAGTCCCGCCTCGACGACAACAACGCTCCCAAGGAGCCCGTAATACAGCAGGGCTCACAAGTGGACGACGAACATGCAGATAAGCAACCGTCCGAACATGACGAGTCAGATAATCAGTCCAGGCCCGGCGAAAACGACAGTCCGGACGACCTCATGCCGGACACGCCGCCGGAGAGCAAAAACCTTCGGAAAAGACTCGTCAACACTGCAAGAAGCCTGAAGAAGGAAAAGCGGAAGCTCAAAACAGCGGAAGACACACTCAGAATGAGATGGAGCAAAGTGCTCAAAACCGCAGATAAATACGGCAATGGCCACCAATCAAAGAGCTACCCGAAGCGTAAGCTGCTACCAGAATTCGACGAGGACGCCATAGAGCCTCCACCGTCAAAAAATAAAGAGGCTGCCTGGTTGGATAGACGGCCAGATGATAGGCCAAATTCTAAAAGCGGCACCGCACATAAACCAACTAATGAACCTGGAAAGACAGATGGCCCAGCCAGGTCCATCTACGGGCCAAAGAAGAAGGCCCCAGGAAGCAAGGCAACACGTCAAGTGTCCAAAAATAGCAGCACACCCAAATACAGGGGCGCTGCACACCCACTATGTTTCACCAATGAGGTGCTGGACCATGAATTCCCAGCAGGATTTAAACCCATAAACATAGAGGCCAACGATGGGACAACAGACCCTGGAGTCTGGATAGAAGATTACATACTACATATACACATGGCCAGAGGAGATGATCTCCACGCCATAAAATACCTACCCCTCAAGCTCAAAGGGCCAGCCCGTCATTGGCTTAAAAGCCTCCCAGAAAACACTGTGGGAAGTTGGGAAGAGCTCGAGGAAGCGTTTAGAGCAAATTTTCAAGGGACCTATGTCCGCCCTCCAGATGCAGATGATCTAAGCCATATAACTCAACAGCCCGGAGAGTCAGCGCGCAAATTCTGGAACAGGTTCCTCACCAAAAAGAACCAAATAGTCGACTGTCCGGACACCGAAGCCTTAGCAGCTTTTAAACACAATGTCCGAGACGAATGGCTTGCCAGACACCTCGGCCAAGAAAAACCGAGGACAATGACCGCGCTAACAAGCCTCATGACCCGCTTCTGTGCGGGAGAGGACAGCTGGCTAGCAAGATGCAGCACCAGCGACCCAAGTACATCCGAGATAAGAGATGGAAACGGAAAATCACGGCGCAGAAAAGAGCAGCGCCGGAACAAAGAGAAAAGCCCAAAGAGCACGGCAGTCAACGCCGGATTCAAAAGCTCGCGGCCAAACAACAAAACATCGCCTCTTAAGGATGACGGCGATGAGCTGTCTAACTTAAACAAGATTTTGGGTCGGATATGTCAAATCCACAGCACCCCCGGAAGGCCTGCAAACCACACCCATCGAGATTGTTGGGTTTTTAAACAGTCCGGCCGACTAAACGCCGAACACAAGGGGCTCGACGCGTCAAGCGAAGACGATAAACCCCACCAGCAGAGCAACGGAAAACAAAAGACTTTCCCGCAAGGGGTCAAAGCAGTAAATTCACTTCATGTGATAATACGGAAAAATAGTGCAGCACTTTCAAAAAAGAGCTTCGCGCGGTCCAACCCAGCAGACCATAGAGATTGGATATCAAAACCAATCACTTTCGACCACCTGGACTATTCCAGAAGCGTTCGAAACGCGGGACAGACTCCCCTGATATTGAATCCCGTAATAGACGGACTACAATTCACTAAAGTCCTAATGGACGGAGGCAGCGACTTAAACCTGTTGTATTCAAACACAATCCGTCAGATGGGGATAGACCCTACAAAAATTCGACACAGCCGCACTTCCTTCAAAGGAGTGACGCCAGTACCTTACGCCAAGTGCACAGGCTCCATATTACTAGAAGTCGTGTTCGGATCACCGAACAATTTTCGGCGCGAAAAACTAATTTTTCACATCGTCCCATTTAAAAGTGGATATCAAGCACTATTGGGACGAAAGGCTTTTGTCCGTTTCAACGCCATACCGCATTACGCGTCTCTTACACTCAAGATGCCCGGTCCGCGTGGCATCATTTCAGTGCGAGGGTCACTCAAAGACCCCGGACTCGGATAGACGAGTCCAGCTTCAGCAGGCTAGGGGTTCCCTAGCCGCACACCTCTTCACAGGGGGCTGCGAGCACAAACAACCGCGGGTTCATACAAACCCCGCTTTACTTATTTATATTTCTTCTTTTACACATATATTTTTCGCACAAATTGTTTTCAAACTGAGCGTTCCTCTCTTTCTACAGATGAACAACGTGCATACCCGTCCAGGATAACGGTGCAACAGAGACACAGGCGCAGACGTGCAGTAGGGACCCGTTGTGAGGATTCTTTTCAGATTAAGACCCTGCGTAGACCTTTTTTACTGTCTCTTGTTGTTATTATCCCTTGGTTTCTTCCTATAGCCAAAGCGGAGCCTGACGTTTTGGCATCGGCCGCGTCAGAAGACCATGCCTGTACCTGGACACCAGGGGCTTAGGGCATTGTTCTGCCCATTATTATAAAGACCGAACACCTCAGGGAGTGTTCGGCGTCTCGAGTTAGGCATTATATGCATCAGCTCCGAATCATGTCTTTGGTCAAATGTTGGGTTTGCCCGGCTCCTGTGTTTTGCTGCCTTACGTTCTGTATCATCGGCTAACGCGGCACCAGGAGAACTACTGCGATTGTGCCCCAGTTCGGCTGGGCGAGCACCTCAGTAGAGAAAGCCAAAAACTAACTGTCATGATATAGCGAGAGACTGGTCAACCACTCAATCGACCACCGGAATGTTTAGAATTCCCCGCTTTGACGAAGGACCATTTCCCGGTCAGGCACACACGCGCCCCGAACTCAGAGAAGTGCGGTGCCCCAAGGGGCTATATCGTAGCCCCACCCTCGAGCTCCACTGGCTAAGTGAAAGTGATAAAGCATTATAGTCCGGATTGCCTCGTTTGCTACGCTACCACCTCCTTAACAGGACCGAGACGTCGGATTAAGTGTGAAAACGCGCTATTTTTGCGAACACCCCCGCACCTTGTGCGTGGGGTCTAAAGCCGAAGACTGCAATCTTTCAGGTTATACAAGTGTATATGTAAACGGCCGCATAGGAGAAGTTTTACTACTTGGGACGCACAAGTATAAAAAGCAGTTATAGCATAATCATCGTTTTACAAGCTAAAACGTTCATTTGAACGTGACATTTTTTGAGCACTGCGACTCTATTACACGAGCGCCACGCATAACTTCCCCGAAATAGTGCTCGGCGGGGAGCCGGTCTTCATCCGAGCCCTGGGCGGCAACAGCGGTGGCATCCATCTCCGTCCAATGCGCCTTCACGCGGGCAAGAGCCATCCGCGCGCCCTCGATGCAGGCCGACCGCTTCATCTCCTTGATATGCGGCACCGCTCCAAGGAATTGCTGCAGTAAGCCGAAGTAGCTCGTCGCCTTGGGCCTCTCTGGCCAGACATGAGCCACGATGTCAGTCATGGCAAGTTCGGCCAACCTATTTAGCTCGGCCCATTCGGCCAACCGGTCGGTCAACGGAAGCGAGCGATCCGGATTATGGAATTGAGACCAAAATAGCTCTTCCGTCTTGTGATCCTTCTGGCTCCGGAAGTGCTCAACGGCATCAGCAGCACTCGCCGCTAAGTCCATATACGGATCCTCCGGACTCCACAGCCGATCAAATTGAGCATACTTTTGATCCATAAACCGGCGACGCAGCAGATAAGGCTTGCCAGCCACGATATCTCCGGCCTAGCGCAGCTCCTCCCTCATGGCCCGCATTGCAGAGCGGGCATCCTTGGTCTCGGCGGTGGCCTTCCTCAGGTCTTCCCACTCTGATAAATGCTCCTTTTCAAGAGCCTCATTGCGTTCGGCAGCATCTTTCACTTTCACGGCCAATTCGGCCACCTCTTCCCTGCTTAGGCAGTGTGCAGCCCTTTCGGCTTTCAACTCCTCGGCCGCCCTCGAGGCAGCCGCGTCACTCCTTCGGGATTGCTCCTTAGTTTGGGCAAGTTCGGCCCGAAGGCTCTCCACAGCAGCAGCACCTTCTGTACAACAGCATATAATTTATCAAGAGGAGGTCTTTGACCCCCTTAATAAAGCGACTGCGGAGAACTCATTTACCTTGCGACTCGTCAAGTCGCCGGTTGACAAGTGCGATGTCTGCATCCGCCACGTCAAGTTGCCGCATTAACTCGGCAACTCCACTAGTCCGGCTACCCCTCGGACTATCCGCCACCTGCATAGGAATGGCGACATTAATTACTTGCGATTTTGATCCTCGGCACGCTGTCGTCTTCGACAACCTACCGAGTCTCGGGGGCTACTATCTATACAGGGCGTATTTTTATGTGCAAAACTGTTAATAGACAAAGGGATGCGTCATTTTCGTGTACCTCAAACCCCGCCAGCAAACTCATGGCGGCATTGCGCAATCCGCTCTCGGCGGACTAAATCCTTCCAATCACCATACGCATCAACGCACGGTGATCTTCTGAAATGGACGCCCTCTCAAGCAGATTCTTCAGTTCTCCCGGCCGGATACTAGTGTGTGCCGAACTCTCTAGCCCCTCCGGACTCGGGGATACCCTCCGTGACGATACTTCAGGCTCGTCCGCTTTATCTGACGGCGCGGTAGACGGAGGCGTTTCTCTCTCCATCATCTCCGGAAGAAGGTCCCCCGAAGATGAACTCATCTGAGAAGGCTGCAGATCCGACCTGCAAGATAAATATTTCGGTCACCCACAGAAGCACAAATGGAGGTATTTCCTTACTAATTAACTCCCCCTTTTCATACTCACGGCTCGCTGGAGGGCTGATCCTTTGGCGATGATTGTGTGTCCAGATTCTCCCCGGACGCCGGACCCCCCGGCGAAGATCTCTTCCCCCGCTTAGGGGCTTTGGCCTCCGGATCTTCGGAGGCGGTCCTATTCTCCCCTTGGAGGGAGGGGTTTTTAATTCCCCCCTTTTCAGACGCCCCTTTGGGCGAAATAATAGCTCCTCTATTTTCCCCATCGCTCCCTTCCATGGGCGCGACCTCCAACATTCTGACCAGCACGGGCTCCAGTGCGGTCTCTGGGAGGAGGGCCGGACACCTTATCAGCCTCGATTGTGCTACCCACTCTTGTGAAGAGTAATGGGTTAGGAGGCGAACTCTAGAAAAGCAGATAAATAGAACGTCCGGACTCTGAGCTATTTACCTGAGTATCCGGGCGATTGCGGCTTAGGCCTGCGTCCTCGGCCAATTCCGGGCACGCTACATGTGGTCCGAAGAATAACTTGTACATCTCCACGGGTGTCGCACCCATGAAGTGTTGGAGAATCCGAAGTCCCTCCGGGTTGAACTCCCATAGACGGAGAGGACGATGCTTGCAGGGCAGAAGATGCCTGATTAGCATAACCTGCATCACCACAATCAGATTGATCTCCCTCGCCTGGAGGTCTCGGATCCGGCCCTGCAATAAGGGTACGTCTTCGGACGGCCCCCAATTGAGCCCTTGGTTGACCCATGACATCAGTCGGCTTGGAGGTCCCGGGCGGAATGAAGGCGGCGGCTTTTGTTTGCTGCCCTTCGGAGCGGTGATATAGAACCACTCCTGCTGCCACAGTCCGAGTTCCTCTTGGAAGGAACCCTCGGGCCAAGGGGCATCGGCCTTTTTGCTTATGCCCGCCTCGCCGCACTCCGCTTGACGCCCCCCGATCATCTTCGGCTCCACATTGAAGGTCTTCAGCCACAGGCCGAAGTGGGGAGTGACGCAGAGGAAGGCTTCGCAGACGATAATGAATGCGGAGATGTGGAGGATGGACTCCGGAGCCAAGTCGTGAAAGTCCAGCCCATAGTAGAACATGAGTCCTCTCACGAAGGGGTCCGTCGGGAAGCCTAAACCTCGACGGAGGTGGGATACGAAGACAACGAACTCACCGGGCTCGGGGGCAGGCACGGCCTGCCCTTGGGCGGGTAACCTGTGCGAAACCTCATAGGCCAGGTACTTGGCCTCACGTAACTTCAATATGTCCTCCTCCGTGACGGAGGAGAGCATCCACCGGCCCTGGAGGTCGGAGCCGGACATGGTTGAGGATCCGAAGCGCTCGAATCTGAGGCTCTGGTGTTGGAACTGAGAGCGAGGAGGAGATTCGATGTGAGATTGAAGAACAAGAACGAGCCTTGGTCCTCTTATAAAGGGGGAAAATACCAAGAGCCGTCTCCGTGACCGTTTGGGATTCACCTTCGATAGAGGAGGCGTGGCGACGGGAACGGTTGGGTTACCCACGCACGTATTGATGAGAATCCTGGAATAAGAGGAACACGATCTCTGCTTCGACAAGACGTGCCAAGGAAACCGCTTCGCTAAACGTGCTGAGGTGGTATAGTAAAAAACGATTCAAACAGTGGCTTGGTAGCGGTGTGATGTCACGCCGCATAATACGTCAGCAGATTGAACTAGTGTACAATTTATTCTCTCTATGGTGGAATGTGGAATTTATTTTGCAGAGCCGGACACTATCCTGGTGTTCATGATCTTCTCTAGATTATTCAAGGGAGGAACCCGCCTTGCAATGCCGAACATTATGCGCGCCAGACTTATCGTCATTGAAGCCTGGTTCAGGGGCTACTGAGGGAGTCCTGGACTAGGGGGTGTCCGGACAGCCGGACTATCATCGTCCACCGGACTCCAAGACTACGAAGATACAAGATTGAAGACTCCGTCCCGTGTCCGGATGGGACTTTCCTTGGCGTGGAAGGCAAGCTTGGCAATACGGATATGTAGATCTCCTACCATTGTAACCGACTCTCTGTAACCTAGCCTTCTTCGGTGTCTATATAAACCGGAGGGCTTTAGTCCGTAGGACACAACATACATTACAACAATCATACCATAGGCTAGCTTTAGGGTTTAGCCTCCTTGATCTCGTGGTAGATCCACTCTTGTACTACCCATATCATCAATATTAATCAAGCAGGACGTAGGATTTTACCTCCATCGAGAGGGCCCGAACCTGGGTAAAACATCGTGTCCCTCATCTCATGTTACCATCCGCCTAGACGCACAGTTCGGGACCCCCTACCCGAGATCCGCCGGTTTTGACACCGACAACCCCCATCACCAGAAACATTTCCTTAGTCCTCACTAAGGATAATTTTGACCGTTGTTCAATGATCTACTCTTATATCACTATTGTACCCCCTTTCCAAACTCATGGCAAGGTACACAATAGGTCTGGTACACAACCCAACATACGTTATAGATCCTATGACTGTGGCATAGGGAATGACTTTCATTCTCTTTCTATCTTCTTCCGTGGTCGGGCTTTGAGTCTTACTCAACTTTACACCTTGTAATACAAACAAGAATTCCTTCTTTGACTGATGCATTTTGAACTCTTTCAAAAACTTGACAAGGTATTTACTCATTGAAAGATCTTATCAAGCGTCTTGATCTATCTCTATAGATCTTGATGCCCAATTTGTAAGAAGTTTCACCGAGGTCTTTCCTTGAAAAACTCTTATTCAAGTATCCCTTTATGCTATCCATAAATTCTATATCATTTCCAATCAACAATATGTCATCCACATATAATATTAGAAATACTACAGAGCTCCCACTCACTTTCTTGTAAATATAGGCTTCTCCAAAAGTCTGTATAAAACTATAAGCTTTAATCAACTCATCAAAGCGTATTTTCCAAGTCCGAGATGCTTGCACCAGTCCATAGATGGATAGCTGGAGCTTGCACACCTTGTTAGTACCTTTAGGATTGACAAAACCTTCTGGTTGCATCATATACAACACTTATTCCAGAAATCCATTCAGGAATGCATTTTTGACATCCCTCTGCCAGATTTCATAAAATATGGCAACTGCTAACATGATCGGAGGGATTTAAGCATCGCTACAGTTGAGAAAATCTCATTGTAGTCAACACCTTGAACTTGTCAAAAACCTTTTGCGACAAGTTGAGCTTTGTAGATAGTAACATTACTATCAGCGTCCGTCTTCCTCTTTGAAGATCCATTTCTATTCTATGGCTTGCCGATCATCGGGCAAGTCCACCAAAGTCTACACTTTGTTCTCGTACATGGATCCCATCTCAGATTTCATGGCTTCAAGCCATTTCGCAGAATCTGGGCTCATCATCACTTCCTCATAGTTTGTAGGTTCATCATGATCTAGTAACATGACTTCCACAATAGGATTACCGTACCATTCTAGTGTGGACCATACTCTGGAAGACCTACGAAGTTCTGTAGTAACTTGATCTAAAGTTTCATGATCATCATCATTAGCTTCCTCACTAATTGGTGTAGGAATCACTGGAACTGATTTCTGTGATGAACTACTTTCCAATTCGGGAGAAGGTACAATTACCTCATCAAGTTCTTCTTTCCCCCCACTCACTTCTTTTGAGAGAAACTCCTTCTCTAGAAAGGATCCATTCTTAGCAATGTTCTTGCCTTCGGATCTGTGATAGAAGGTGTACCCAACAGTTTCCTTTGGGTATCCTATGAAGACGCATTTCTTTGATTTGGGTTCGAGCTTATCAGGTTGAAGCTTTTTCACATAAGCATCGCAGCCCCAAAGTTTAAGAAATGACAACTTTGGTTTCTTGCCAAACCAATATTCATGAGGCATCATCTCAACGGATTTTGATGGTGCCCTATTTAAAGTAAATGCAGCTGTCTCTAATGCATAATCCCAAAATGATAGTGGTAAATCAGTAAGAGGCATCATAGATTGCACCATATCTAATAAAGTGCATTTACGACGTTTGGACACACCATTACGCCATGGTGTTCCAGGTGGCGTGAGATGTGAAACTATTCCACATTGTTGTAAATGAAGGCCAAACTCGTAACTCAAATATTCAGCTCTATGATCAGATCGTAGAAACTTTATTTGCTTGTTACGATGATTCTCCACTTCACCTGAAATTCTTTGAACTTTTCAAATGTTTCAGACTTGTGTTTCATTAAGTAGATATACCCATATCTGCTCAAATCATCTGTGAAGGTCAGAAAATAACGATACCCACCACGAGCCTCAACACTCATTGGACCGCATACATTGGTATGTATTATTTCCAATAAGTCAGTAGCTCGTTCCATTGTTCCAGAGAACGGAGTTTTAGTCATCTTGCCCATAAGGCACTGGTCGCAAGTATCAAATGATTCATAATCAAGTGATTCCAAAAGTCCATCTTTATGGAGTTTCTTCATGCGCTTTACACCGATATGACCCAAACGGCAATGCCAGAAATAAGTTGCACTATCATTATCAACTTTGCATCTTTTGGCATCAATATTACGAATATGTGTATTACCATGATCGAGATTCAATAAACCATCAACATTGGGTGTATGACCATAGAAGGCTTTATTCATGTATGCAGAACAACAATTATTGTATGTCTTAATTGAATAACCGTATTGCAATAAACATGATCTAATCATATTCATGCTTTAACGCAAACACCAAATAACATTTATTTAGGTTCAACTCTAATCCCGAAAGTGTAAGGAGTGTGCGATGATGATCATATCAATCTTGGAACCACTTCCAACATACATCGCCATTTCATTCTTAAGTAGTCTCTATTTATTTTGTAACTCCTGTTTCGAGTTACTAATCTTAGCAACCGAACAAGTATCGAATACCCAGGGGCTACTATGAACACTAGCAAGGTACACATCAATAACCTGTATATCAAATATACCTTTGTTCACTTTGCCATCCCTCTTTTCCACCAAATATTTGGGGTAGTTCCGTTTCTAGAGACCACTTCCTTTGCAGTAGAAGCACTCAGTTGTAGGCTTAGGTCTAGCTTTGGGCTTCTTCACAGGAGTGATAACTTGCTTGCCATTCTATTTGAAGTTCCCTTTCTTCCCTTTGCCCTTTTCTTGAAACTAGTGGTCTTGTTTAATCATCAACACTTGATGCTCTTTCTTGATTTCTACCTTCATCAATTTCAGCATCACGAAGAGCTTGGTAATCGTTTTCATCATCCCTTGCATACTATAGTTCATCACGAAGTTCCAGTAACTTGGTGATGGTGACTAGAGAACTCTATCAATCACTATCTTATCTGGAAGATTAACTCCCACTTGATTCAAGTAATTGTAGTACCCAAACATTCTGAGCACATGCTCACTAGTTGAGCAATTCTCCTCCATCTTTTAGGCAAAGTACTTGTCAGAGGTCTCATACCTCTTGACACGGGCATGAGTCTGAAATACCAATTTCAGCTCTTGGAACATCTCATATGCTCCGTGACGTTTCAAAAACGTTTTTGAAGTCCCAGTTCTAAGCCGTAAAGCATGGTGCACTAAACTATCATGTAGTCATCATATTGAGCTAGCTAAACGTTCATAACGTCTGCATCTGCTCTTGTAATAGGTCTGTCACCTAGCGGTGAATCAAGTACATAATTCTTCTGTGCAGCAATGAGGATAAACCTTAGATCATTGCTACTATCATCTTTCAACTTAGTTTTCTCTAGGAACATATAAAAACATAGGGAAGCTGTAACGCGAGCTATTGATCTACAACATAATTTGTAAAATACTATCAGGACTAAGTTCATGATAAATTAAAGTTCAATTAATCATATTACTTAAGAACTCCCACTTAGATAGACATCCCTCTAGTCATCTAAATGATCACGTGATCCAAATCAACTAAACCATGTCTGATCATCACGTGAGATGGAGTAGCTTTCAATGGTGAACATCACTATGTTGATCATATCTACTATATGATTCACGTTCGACCTTTCGGTCTCATATGCTAGGCTCGTCAAGTTTAACTCGAGTATTCTGCATGTGCAAAACTGGCTTGCACCCGTTGTATGTGAACGTAGAGCTTATCACACCCGATCATCACGTGGTCTCTCAGCACGAAGAACTGTAGCAACGGTGCATACTCAGGGAGAACACTTATACCTTGAAATTTAGTAAGAGATCATCTTATAATGCTACCACCGTACTAAGCAAAATAAGATGCATAAAAGATAAACATCACATGCAATCAAAATATGTGACATGATATGGCCATCATCATCTTGTGCTCATGATCTCCATCACCGAAGCATCGTCATGATCTCCATTGTCACCGAAACGACACCTAGATCTCCATCGTAGCATCGTTGTCGTCTCGCCAACTATTGTTACTACAACTATCGCTATCGCTTAGTGATAAATTAAAACAATTACATGGCGATTGAATTGCATACAATAAAGCGACAACCATATGGCTCCTGCCAGTTGTTGATAACTTTGTTACAAAACATGATCATCTCATACAACAATTTATATCACATCATGCCTTGACCATATCACATCACAGCATGCCCTGCAAAAACAAGTAAGACGTCCTCTACTTTGTTGTTGCAAGTTTTATGTGGCTGCTATGGGCTTCTAGCAAGAACAGTTCTTACCTACGCATCAAAACCACAACAATTTTTCGTCAAGTGTGCTTTTTTAACCTTCAACAAGGACCGGGCATAGCCACACTCGATTCAACTAAAGCTGGAGAAACAGATACCCACTAGCCACATGTGTATGAAGCACGTCGGTAGAACCAGTCTCATGAACGCGGTCATGTAATGTCGGTCTGGGCCGCTTCATCCAACAATACTGCTGAATCAAAGTATGACATGCTGGTAAGCAGTATGACTATTATCGCTCACAACTCTTTGTGTTCTACTCGTGCATATAACATCTACGCATAGACCTGGCTCTGATACCACTATTGGGGAACGCGGTAATTTCAAAAATTTCCTACGATCACGCAAGATCTATCTAGGTGATGCATAGCAATGAGAGGGGAGAGTGTGTCCACATACCCTCGTAGATCGAAAGCGGAAGCGTTAATTAACGCGGTGGATGTAGTCGAACGTCTTCGCGATCCAACCGATCAAGTACCGAACGCACTACACCTCCGCGATCTGCACACATTCAGCTCAGTGACGTCCCTTGAACTCTAGATCCAGCTGAGGCCGAGGGAGAGTTCCGTCAGCATGACGGCATGGTGACGGTGATGATGAAGTTACCGGCGCGGGGATTCACCTAAGCACTATGATGATATGACCGAGGTGGAAAACTGTGGAGGGGGCACCGCACACGGCTAAAGATCAACTTGTGTGTCCTAGGGTGCCCCATGCCCCGTATATAAAGGAGCAAGGGGGAGGCTGGCCGTCCCTCCTAGGGCGCGCCAAGAGAGGGGAATCCTACTAGGACTCTGATGACCCACAAGTATAGGGGATCTATCGTAGTCCTTTGGATAAGTAAGAGTGTCGAACCCACCGAGGAGCAGAAGGAAATGATAAGCGGTTTTCAGCAAGGTATTCTCTGCAAGTACTGAAATAAGTGGTAATAGATAGTTTTGTGATAAGATAAATGGTAACGAGCAACAAGTAACAAAAGTAAATAAAGTGCAGCAAGGTGGCCCAATCCTTTTTGTAGCAAAGGACAAGCCTGGACAAACTCTTATAATAGGAAAAGCGCTCCCGAGGACACATGGGAATATCGTCAAGCTAGTTTTCATCATGCTCATATGATTTGCGTTTAGTACTTTCATAATTTGATATGTGGGTGGACCGGTGCTTGGGTACTACCCTTACTTGGACAAGCATCCCACTTATGATTAACCTCTATTGCAAGCATCCGCAACTACAACAAAAGTATCAAGGCAAACCTAACCATAGCATGAAACATATGGATCCAAATGAGTCCCTTACGAAGCAACGCATAAACTAGGGTTTAAGCTTCTGTCACTCTAGCAACCCATCATCTACTTATTACTTCCCAATGCCTTCCTCTAGGCCCAAATAATGGGGAAGTGTTATGTAGTCGACGTTCACATAACACCACTAGAGGTTAGACAACATACATCTTATCAAAATATCGAACGAATACCAAATTCACATGACTAATAATAGCAAGACTTCTCCCTTGTCCTCAGGAACAAACGTAACTACTCACAAAACATATTCATGTTCATAATCAGAGGGGTAATATTGTGCATAAAGGATCTGAACATATGATCTTCCAACAAATAAACCAACTAGCATCAACTACAAGGAGTAATCAACAGTACTAGCAACCTACTAGCACCAATCCCGGACTTGAAGACAAGAATTGGATACAAGAGATGAACTAGGGTTTGGAGATGAGATGGTGCTGGTGAAGATGTTGATGGAGATTGCCCTCTCCCGATGAGAGGAGCGTTGGTGATGACGATGGTGATGATTTCCCCCTCCCAGAGGGAAGTGTCCCCGGCAGAACAGCTCTGCCGGAGCCCTAGATTGGTTCTGCCAAGGTTCCGCCTCGTGGCGGCGGAGTCTCGTCCCGAAAGGTTCTCTTCTATTTTTTCTCATTGAAAGACTTCATATGGGAGTAGATGGGCATCGGAGAGCCACCAAGGGGCCCATGAGGTAGGGGGCGCGCCCAGGGGGCCGCCCCCACCCTCGTGAGCAGGGTGTGGGCCCCCTGGCCTTCATCTTTGGTGACGATTTTTCTTTATTTATTTTAAGGTATTCCGTCGAGTTTAAGGACTTTTGGGGTTGCGCAGAATAGTCCTTCAATATTTGCTCCTTTTCCAGCCCAGAATTCCAGCTGCCGGCATTCTCCCTCTTCATGTAAACCTTGTAAAATAAGAGAGAATAGCCATAAGTATTGTGACATAACGTGAAATAACAGCCCATAATGCAATAAATATTGACATAAAAGCATGATGCAAAATGGACGTATCAACTCCCCCAAGCTTAGACCTCGCTTGTCCTCAAGCGAAAAACCGATAACAATAAATATGTCCTCATGTTTAGAGGTAGAGGCGTCGATAAAAATAAAATACGGACATGAAGGCATCATGATTACTTCATAACAGCAACACATATCAATTTTGTCATATGATTACTTATGTTCTAGTGATGATCTTTTCACAAAGCAAAAATATGAATCAGAAACCTTATTGGGCCCCAACAATTATAATCTCAGTCACTGAAGCAATTGCAATTTATCATAACATCGGAAAGAGTCTATGTCAGAGCTTAAAAGCAAGTCCACATACTCAACTATCACTTAGTCCTTCATAATTGCTAACACTCACTCGATACTTGTGGTTACGGAGTTTTAATCGGACACAGAGAAACATAGGGGCTTATAGTTTTTGCCCCACAACCTTTTACCTCAAGGGTAATGTCAACAATAATAATTCACGCTCCCCCACATCCAATTATATATATATATATCACGTTCTTTCCAACATGCTGAGATTGCCAAAGGATAAAATGAAAAAGGAAGGGTGAAGATCACCGTGACTCTTGCATAGGGTAGAGGATAATAATAAAAGATAGGCCCTTCGCAGAGGGAAGCAGAGGTTGTCATGCGCGTTTAGGGTTGATGCACAAAATCTTAATGCAAAAGAACGTCACTTTACATTGCCCCTTGCATGTGAACCTTTATTATGCAGTCCGTCGCTTTTATTGCGTCCACAACAAGTTCGTGCAAAGTTTATTTTCTCTGCACTAATAAGTCATGCATATTTAGAGAGCAATTTTTATTTCTTGCACCGATGATAACTTACTTGAAGGATCTTACTCAATCCATAGGTAGATATGGTGGACTCTCATGGCAAAACTGGTTTAAGGGTATTTGGAAGCACAAGTAGTATTTCTACTTAGTGCTGAGAATTGTCTAGCATGAGGGGGAAAGGCAAACTCAACACGGTAGAGGAACCATGACAACGTACTTTACCTCAGATGTAGGAAAACATGACTCATTATGTTGTCTTCCTTGTCCAACCTCAACTCTTTAGCATGTCATATTTTAATGAATGCTCCCAATCATAAAAGATGTCAATGATAATATATCTATATGTGAAACCTCTCTTTCCTTATTACTTCCAATTAATTGCAACGATGACCAAAGCTATATTTGCCAACTCCCAACAACTTTAAATCATCATACTCTTTCTATGTGAAGTCATTACCTTTAATAAGATCAATATGAACTCTTGATTCTTTTATTATTTTTCTTCTAATCACCCAAGATCATGGCAAAATACTCAAGCCCTTGACTCAACACTAATCTTTATTATATAGCTCGCAGAGTCGATTACAAAGAAGGATCATAAAGCAAAACTCAAAACTAGATCATACCATGACTTTATTCTACTAAATCAAGATAATACTAATAGGATCAAACTAAGAAAAATGGTAAAGATAGGAGTTGTGATGGTGATACGATACCAGGGCACCTCCCCCAAGCTTGGCAGTTGCCAAGGGGAGTACCCATACCCATGTGATTATGTCTCCTTCTTTGTTGTTGGCAGTGAAGGTGTTGATGATGATGGAGTTGTTGCGTTTTTCTTCTCTAGCTTATGTCTGAGGCTAAAATTCTCATCCCTCAGATCTTCATTCTCGAGCTCAAGTTTCATTATCTTTTTGCATAGTGCTACCTTGCTGTCCTGCAAAAAACAAGGTGGGATAGATTGGACCTTATGGAGGCTTGACTTCTTGAACTCCACATGCACATCACCAGGTTGAGGTAGGGGGTAGTCCTCTTCGTCAGAACTCGTTTCCTCCTTCCTCTTTGGATCATAGTCTTCCTCTTCCTCCGTGGTCCAGCCATAATGCTCCACATCCCCATATGTCTTGGGATTTGCAATATAATCAGCCATGTAGCTCTCTCCCTTAGAATCTTGGGAAGACATCTTGCTCTAATCTGCAGCAGCAACAGCTCGAAACGAAAACAGAGGATATTTGCGCGATACAGGAGTCAAAACCTTCGGGAGTATATATAATGAATTTTTACCGACCAAAATACGTACCGTGCAAGGAAACGGAGTCCGGAGGGCACACGAGGTGCTCACAAGGTATGGGGCGCGCCCAGGGGGCTAGGGCGCGCATCCACCCTCGTGTACTCCCCGGACTGCTACTAATTTTTCTATTTTTCTAAATATTCCAAAATGGAGAAATATTGCCTTAAAAATTGTTTTGGAGTTGGTTTACTTACCGTACCACATACCTATTCCTTTTTCGGGGTCTGGAACATTCTGGAAAGTGTCCCTTATATATTCCTCTGGGGTTACGGTTTCAATAACATTAGTTTCAACATTTATCGGATTACCTGAGATATAGTGTTTGATTCTTTGACCGTTCACCACCTTCGGATTTGTGCCTGCGAAGTTGCTGATTTTTATGGCACCGGAACGATAGACCTCCTTGATAACGTAAGGACCTTCCCATTTAGAGAGAAGTTTTCCTGCAAAAAATCTTAAACGAGAGTTGTATAGCAATACATAATCACCTACATTAAACTCACGCTTTTGTATCCTTTTGTCATGCCATCTTTTAACCTTTTCTTTAAACAACTTGGCATTTTCATAAGCTTGGGTTCTCCATCATCAAGTGAGCTAATATCAAATAACCTCTTCTCACCGGCAAGTTTGAAATCATAGTTGAGCTCCTTAATAGCCCAATATGCCTTATGTTCTAGTTCGAGAGGTAAACGACATGCTTTTCCATAAACCATTTTATACGGAGAAATACCCATAGGATTTTTATATGCAGTTCTATAGGCCCATAATGCATCATCCAGTTTTTTAGACCAATTCTTTCTAGACCTATTGACAGTCTTTTGCAAAATTAATTTGAGCTCTCTATTGCTCAATTCTACCTGACCACTAGACTGCGGGTGATATGGAGATGCAATTCTACGATTAACATCGTATTTAGCAAGCATCTTACGGAAAGCACCATGAATAAAGTGTGAACCACCATCAGTCATTAAGTATCTAGGGACTCCAAACCTCGGAAAAATAACTTCCTTAAGCATTTTAATAGAAGTGTTATGATCAGCACTACTAGTTGGAATAGCTTCTACCCACTTAGTAACGTAATCAACAGCAACTAAAATATGAGTATAACCATTAGAGGCAGGAAAAGGTCCCATATAATCAAAGCCCCAAACATCAAATGGCTCAATAACAAGTGAATAATTCATAGGCATTTCTTGACGTCTACTGATATTACCAATTCTTTGACATTTGTCACAAGACAAAACAAAATTACGGGCATTCTTGAAGAGAGTAGGCCAATAAAACTCGGATTGCAATACCTTATGTGCAGTTCTGTCTCCAGCGTGATGTCCTCCATAAGCTTCGGAGTGACACTTGTGTAGGATCTGTTCATGTTCATGCTTAGGTACACAACGTCTAATAACACCATCTACTCCTTCTTTATAAAGATGTGGGCCATCCCAAAAGTAATGTCGCAAGTCATAGAAAAACTTTTTCTTTTGTTGGTATGTGAAGCTAGGCGGTATAAATTTAGCAACAATATAATTAGCATAATCAGCATACCAAGGAGTGCTACGAGAAGTACTTATGACATTTAATTGCTCATCAGGAAAGCTATCATCAATAGGTAGTGGGTCATCAAGAACATTCTCTAGCCTAGACAAGTTGTCTGCAACGGGGTTCTCAGCTCCTTTTCTATCAACAATATGTAAATCAAATTCTTGAAACAAGAGAACCCATCTAATGAGTCTAGGTTTTGCATCTTTCTTTTCCATAAGATATTTAATAGCAGCATGATCTGTATGAATAGTTACTTTAGAATCAACAATATAGGGTCTGAATTTATCACAAGCAAATACAATCGCTAAAAGTTCCTTTTCGGTAGTAGCATAATTTCTTTGAGCATTGTCTAGAGTATTACTAGCATAATGGATAACATTCAATTTCTTATCAACTCTTTGCCCTAGAACAACACCTACGGCATAATCACTAGCATCACACATAATTTCAAAGGGTAAATTCCAATCAGGTGGCTGAATAACAGGTGCAGAGACTAATGCTTTCTTAAGTATTTCAAATGCTTCTACACAATCATCATCAAAGACAAATGGTACATCTTTTTGTAATAAATTAGTCAGAGACCGAGAGATTTTTGAGAAGTCCTTAATGAATCTCCTATAAAATCCGGTGTGACCAAGAAAACTTCTTATACCTTTGATGTCCTTAGGACATGGCATCTTTTTAATAGCATCAACCTTGGCTTTATCAACTTCAATACCTCTTTCAGAAACTTTGTGCCCCAAGACAGTACCTTCATTAACCATAAAGTGGCACTTTTCCCAATTCAAGACAAGATTAGTTTCTTCACATCTCTGCAAAACTCGAGCGAGATTGCTCAAGCAATCATCAAAAGAGGAACCATAGACGGAAAAGTCATCCATGAAAACCTCACAAATTTTCTCACAAAAGTCAGAGAATATAGCCATCATGCATCTTTGAAAGGTAGCAGCTGCATTACATAAACCAAAAGGAATACGTCTATAAGCAAAAGTACCAAAAGGGCATGTAAAAGTAGTCTTTGATTGGTCTTTAGCTGACACAGGTATTTGAGAAAAACCATAGTAGCCATCTAGAAAGCAATAATGTGTATGTTTTCATAGTCTTTCTAGCATTTGATCAATGAAAGGTAAGGGGTAATGATCTTTCTTAGTATCCTTATTTAATTTGCGGAAATCAATTGCCATCCTATAACCTGTGATAATTCTTTGCGGAATCAATTCATCTTTATCATTAGGGTCAACAGTAATACCTCCCTTCTTAGGGACACAATGGACAGGACTTACCCACTGACTATCAGCAACGGGATAAATTATACCTGCCTCCAAAAGCTTGAGTATTTCTTTTCTTACCACTTCTTTAATTTTAGGATTCAAATGTCGTTGAGGATCACAAACTGGTTTGGCGTCAGCTTCCAAATTTATTTTATGTTGACATAGAGTGGGACTGATGCCCTTAAGATCATCCAGAGTATGTCCAATAGCAGAACGATGCTTCTTCATAGTTTTCAATAATCTTTCTTCTTCATGCTATGAAAGGTTAGCACTAATAATAACAGGATATATTTTCTTTTCATCAAGATAAGCATATTTAAGATTATCAGGCAACGGTTTAAGTTCAAACACGGGGTCACCCCTGGGTGGAGGAGGATCCCCTAGGATTTCAACAGAAAAATTGTGTTGCAGAATAGGTTCCTGTTTAAAGAATACTTCATCTATTTCCCTTCTTTCATTCATGAACATATCATTTTCATGGTCTAGCAAATAGTGTTCTAAAGGATCACTAGGAGGTACAACAATAGAAGCAAGACCAATAATTTCATCCTTACTAGGCAATTCTTCCTCACGATGTTGTTTACTAAATTTAGAGAAATTAAACTCATGAACCATATCATCCAAGCCAACAGTAACAACATTCTTTTTGCAATCTATCTTAGCATTAACGGTACGCAAGAAGGGTCTACCAAATATAATGGGACAAAAGCTATCTTGTGGAGAACCAAGAACAAGAAAATCAGCGGGATATTTGGTTTTCCCACACAAGACTTCAACATCTCTAACAATTCCCATTGGAGATATAGTATCTCTATTGGCAAGTTTAATTGTAACATCAATATCTTCTAACTCAGCAGGTGCAATCTCATGCATAATTTCTTTTTATAAGTCAATGGGTATAACACTAGCACTAGCACCCATATCACACAAGCCATGATAATAATGATCTCCTATTTTAACAGAAATAACAGGCAGGCCTACCACAGGTCTATGTTTATCTCTATCACATGGTTTAGCAATTCTAGCAGTTTCACTAGTGAATTGAATAACATGCCCATCAATATTATCAGACAAGAGATCTTTAACAATAGCAATATTGGGTTCTACTTTGACTTACTCAGGAGGTGTTTAAGTCCTAGTATTGCTTTTACGAACAACAGTTGAGGCTTTAGCATGATCCTTCATTCTAACAGGGAAAGGAGGTTTCTCAACATAAGAAGTAGGAACAATAGGATCGTTATAAGTGACAATCTTTTCTTCAAGTTTAATAGGTGCAGCTACTTTTACTTCTATGGGAGGATGATATTTAAACCACTTCTCCTTGGGGAGATCAACACAAGTAGCAAAAGATTCACAGAAAGAAGCTACTATCTCAGAGTCAAGTCCATATTTAGTGGTAAACTTACGGAAAATATTGGTATCCATAAAAGATTTAACACAATCAAACTTAGGTGTCATACCTGACTCCTTACCTTCGTCGAGGTACCAATCTTCAGAGTTGCATTTAATTCTATCTAATAAATTCCATCCAGATTCAATAGACTTCATCATAAAAGAGACAACACAAGAAGTATCAAGCATGTTTTCAGAAAGCCGAGCATAAAAATTCTGGAGAATTATCAATCTTGAGAGCTCATGATTGGGGCATGAATATAACATTGATTTAAGCCTCCCCCAAGCTTGAGCGATGCTTTCTCCTTTGCGAGGCTAAAAATTATATATATAATTGCGATCATGATGAACAAGATGCATAGGGTAATATGTTTGATGAAATTCCAATTTCAATCTTTTATAGTTCCATGATCTCGTATCATCACATAGGCTATACCATGTCAATGCGTCTCCCTCCAAAGATAAAGGGAAAGCCTTCCTCTTAACGGCATCATCGGGTATACCTGCAAGCTTAAATAGTCCACAAATATCATCCACAAAGCGTAGATGTTCGTTAGGATGCTTTGTTCCATCTCCTGCGAAAGTGTTAGCTAGCAGTTTTTCCATCATACCCGAAGGAATCTGAAGAGCAGTTTCATTTTCAACAGGTTCAGTAGGTTCATTAGGTTGAGTAGGTTGAGGAGCAACTCTTGGCTCAACTAGACGGGGTGAAGATACCCCAAACAAGCCCCTCAAGAAATTACTTTCCATGGTAACAAGTGACAGAAAATTTCAGTACACTAAATAAATTTTTCCTTACCAAATTCCACCTACCAAAGGCGCTTCACTCCCCGGCAACGGCGCCAGAAAAGAGTCTTGATGACCCACAAGTATAGGGGATCTGTCGTAGTCCTTTCGATAAGTAAGAGTGTCGAACCCAACGAGGAGCAGAAGGAAATGATAAGCGGTTTTCAGCAAGGTATTCTCTGCAAGTATTGAAATAAGTGGTAATAGATAGTTTTGTGATAAGATAAATGGTAACGAGCAACAAGTAACAAAAGTAAATAAAGTGCAGCAAGGTGTCCCAATCCTTTTTGTAGAAAAGGTCAAGCCTGGACAAACTCTTATGATAGGGAAAGCGCTCCCGAGGACACATGGGAATATCGGCAAGCTAGTTTTCATCATGCTCATATGATTTGCGTTCGGTACTTTGATAATTTGATACGTGGGTGGACCGGTGCTTGGATACTGCCCTTACTTGGACAAGCATCCCACTTATGATTAACCTCTATTGCAAGCATCCGCAACTACAACAAAAGTATTAAGGCAAACCTAACCATAGCATGAAACATATGGATCCAAATCAGCCCCTTACGAAGCAACGCATAAACTAGGGTTTAAGCTTCTGTCACTCTAGCAACCCATCATCTACTTATTACTTCCCAATTCCTTCCTCTAGGCCCAAATAATGGTGAAGTGTTATGTAGTCGACATTCACATAACACCACTAGAGGTTAGACAACATACATCTTATCAAAATATCGAACGAATACCAAATTCACATGACTAATAATAGCAAGACTTCTCCCTTGTCCTCGGGAACAAACGTAACTACTCACAAAGCATATTCATGTTCATAATCAGAGGGGTAATATTGTGCATAAAGGATCTGAACATATGATCTTCCACGAAATAACCCAACTAGCATCAACTACAAGGAGTAATCAACACTACTAGCAACCTACTAGCACCAATCCCGGACTTGAAGACAAGAATTGGATACAAGAGATGAACTAGGGTTTGGAGATGAGATGGTTGAGGGAGTCCTGGACTAGGGGGTGTCCGGATAGCCAAACTATCATCGTCGGCCGGACTCCAAGACTATGAAGATACAAGATTGAAGACTTCGTCCCGTGTCCGGATGGGACTTTCCTTGGCATGGAAGGCAAGCTTGGCGATACGGATATGTAGATCTCCTACCATTGTAACCGACTCTGTGTAACCTTAGCCCTCTCCGGTGTCTATATAAACCGGAGGGTTTTAGTCCGTAGGACGACGAACAATCATACCATAGGCTAGCTTCTAGGGTTTAGCCTCCTTGATCTCGTGGTAGATCTACTCTTGTACTACCCATATCATCAATATTAATCAAGCAGGAGTAGGGTTTTACCTCCACCGAGAGGGCCCGAACCTGGGTAAAAACATCGTGTCCCTTGTCTCCTGTTACCATCCGCCTAGACGCACAGTTCGGGACCCCCTACCTGAGATCCGCCGGTTTTGACACCGACATTGGTGCTTTCGTTGAGAGTTCCTTTGTGTCGTCACCTATAGGCCCGATGGCTCCTTCGATCATCAACAACAATGCGGTCCAGGGTGAGACTTTTCTCCCCGGACAGATCTTCGTATTCGGCGGCTTCGCACTGCGGGCCAATTCACTTGGCCATCTGGAGCAGATCGAAAGCTACGCCCCTGGCCATCAGGTCAGATTTGGGAGTTTGAACTATACGGCCGACATCCGCTGAGACTTGATCTTCGACGGATTCGAGCCACAGCCGGGCGTCCCGCACTGTCACGATGGGCATGATTTAGCTCTGCTGCCAGACAGTGCCCTGGAGGCTGCACAAGAGTCCGCTCCGACCTTTAGCTCGGAGCCGACTGCGCTGATCGAGGATGTGTGGCTGGACACCGCCTCGGGGGCTGCTACCTCTACGGCGATGGAGCCGAATACCGACCCTGTCCCTTATGAAGCTCGTGACTCCAAGGTGCCGGACTCCTCTCCGGACCCCGAACCTTCCGCGCCCCTGCCAATCGAATCCGATTGGGCACCGATCATGGAGTTCACCGCTGCGGACATCTTTTAGCGCTCGCCTTTTGGCGACATCCTGAATTCGCTAAAGTGTCTCTCTTTATCAGGAGAGCCCTGGCCGGATTATGGTCAGAACGGTTGGGATGCGGACGACGAAGAAATTCAAAGCCCACCCACCACCCACTTCGTAGCGACTGTCGATGACTTAACCGACATGCTAGACTTCGACTCCGAAGATATCGATGGTATGGACGATGATGCCGGAGACGACCAAGAACCAGCACCTACAGGGCACTGGAAAGCCACCTCATCATTTGACATATACATGGTGGACACCCCAAAGGATGGAATGGCGATGGAACAGCGAAGGATGACCCCTCCAAAAAGCAGCCTAAGCGCCGGCGTCAGAGGCGCCGCTCCAAATCCCGCCACAGCAAGAATGGAGATTCCGGCACCAGAGATAATAACACCCCGGACAGTGCCGAAGACAACCCCCTCCAGCAAGATTCAGCACAGGAGGACGGAGAAGCCAGCCCTCGTGAGAGAGCGGCAGATGAGGAGGTAGAGTACGATAATTACATGCCTCCCTCCGGAGACGAGGCAAGCCTCGATGATGACGAACTTGTCATGCCTGAGGATCCCGTCAAACAAGAGCATTTCAAATGCAGGCTTATGGCCACGGCAAGCAGCCTCAAGAAAAAGCAGCAACAACTTAGAGCTGACCAAGACTTGCTAACCGACAGATGGACTGAAGTCCTCGCGGCCGAAGAGTATGAACTCGAACGCCCCTCCAAAAGCTACCCAAACGCAAGCTGCTACCCCGATTAGAGGAGGAAGCACATCAACCTACATCACCAGCGCACAATACGGTCGACCGGCCACCTCGTGGCCGCGACAGAGAGGCCCCTAGGCCCTCCACTAAAGCCGCACCCCGGCGTCGCTCGAAAAGTACAAAGCCACGGGGGAACGTGCCGGACTTGCGAGACATATTGGAGGATAAGGCGAGGCAAACAAGATCGATCTACGGATCATGTGGGCGCCCTACAATACGCGACGACAACCGTCACGCTGGATACAGCAATCCTGGCCGGGCCAAACACAGTAGACAAAGCTCGTTTGAGCTGCATCGTGATATGGCCCAATACAGAGGCGCCGCACACCCACTATGCTTCATAGATGAAGTAATGGATCATCAAATCCCCGAAGGGTTCAAACCCGTGAACATTGAATCCTACGATGGCACAACAGATCCTGCGGTTTGGATCGAAGACTATCTCCTTCATATCCACATCGCCCGCGGTGATGATCTTCACGCCATCAAATACCTCCCACTCAAGCTTAAAGGACCAGCTCGGCATTGGCTCAACAGCCTGCCAGCAGAATCAATTGGGTGTTGGGAGGACCTGGAAGCCGCATTCCTCGATAACTTCCCGGGCACATATGTGCGACCACCAGACGCCGATGACCTAAGCCACATAATTCAGCAGCCAGACGAATCGGCCAGACAATTCTGGACATGGTTCTTAACCAAGAAAAATCAAATCGTCGACTGTCCGGATGCAGAGGCCCTTGCAGCCTTCAAACACAACATCCGCGATGAATGGCTTGCCCGGCACCTAGGACAGGAAAAGGCGAAATCAATGGCAGCCCTCACATAACTCATGACCCGCTTCTGTGCGGGAGAAGACAGCTGGCTAGCCCGCAGTAAAAACCTAACCAAAAACTCTGGTAGTTCGGATACCAAAGACAGCAATGGTAGGTCGCGTCGCAATAAGCACAAGCGCCACATTAACGGCGATAATACTGAAGATACGGCAGTCAACACCGGATTCAGAGGCTCTAAACCTGGACAGCGGAAAAAGCCATTCAAAAGAACTACTCTGGGCCCGTCCAATTTGGACCGGATACTCGATCGCTCGTGCCAGATACACGGCACCCCCGAAAAGCCAGCTAATCACACCAACAGAGATTGTTGGGTGTTCAAGCAGGCAGGCAAGTTTATCACCGAAGGCAACGACAAGGGGTTGCATAGTGATGACGAGGAGGAGACACGGCCGCCGAACAATAAAGGACAGAAGGGTTCCCCCCCACAAGTGCGGACGGTGAACATGATATACGCAACCCACATACCCAAAAGGGAGCGGAAGCGTGTGCTCAGGGACGTATACGCGATGGAGCCAGTCGCCTCAAAGTTCAATCCGTGGTCCTCCTACCCGATCACCTTTGATCGAAGGGACCACCCCACCAGCATCCGCCATGGCGGATTCGCCGCATTGGTGTTAGACCCAATCGTCGACGGATTTCACCTCACTAGAGTCCTGATGGACGGCGGCAGCAGGCTGAACCTGCTTTATCAGGATACAGTGCGCAAGATGGGCATAGACCCCTCAAGGATCAACCCCACAAAGACGACCTTCAAAGGCATCATATCAGGTGTAGAGGCCAATTGTACAGGCTCAGTTACACTTGAAGTGGTCTTCGGATCCCCGGATAACTTCCGAAGCGAGGAGTTAATCTTCGACATAGTCCCGTTCTGCAGCGGCTATCATGCACTGCTCGGACGAACCGCATTTGCAAAGTTCAATGCGGTGCCGCACTACGTATACCTCAAGATCAAGATGCCAGGCCCTCAAGGAGTCATCACGGTCAACGGAAACACCGAACGCTCTCTCCGAACGGAGGAGCATACAACGGCTCTCGCAGCGGAAGTGCAGAGTAGCCTCCTAAGGCAATTCTCGAGTCCGGCTGTTAAGCGACCGGACACCATCAAGCGCGCCCGGAGTAACCTACAACAAGACCACTTGGCACGTTCCGAGCACGCGTAGCAATGCGTCCCCAACCCCAGCCCTCGCGAAATCACGAGACCAGTGCCACGCGTACATCACTACGCTCTGGAGATACCATGGGCATAGGGGGAGGGGCATGACTACGGCATGCCCAGAGTGCGGATCAACCACACTAGGGGCTCCCAAATTTGTCATTCTTCTTTTTTTTTCTTATTCTCAGGACTCTGTTTTCCAGAAGCCCTGTCCGGCAGTAGATCTGCCGCACTCACGATGCAACAGCCAGGGAAGCAGAAAGGCTACGACGAGTATCCAGGTGGTCTCCATTACGAGCATTATACCTGTTTCACATACCATTCCGCAGCCTACCCCCGGAGCGGGACATGTTAAATAGTCCCACACCTTGCTTATCACACTATTTGTATCATTCTGCCTCCCTTGCAGTATTTTCTGAATAAACAATGCATTGCTTTTTGCCTATCATTGCATTCCTTTTTATATATGTTCACTTATGACATGTTGCACCCGTACGCTTTGGTACGGCCAAATACACCAGGGGCTTAAGTTCCCCAAATTATGGTGTGATAAGTCCGAACACTTTCACAAGTGCGGCACCCCGAACTTATAGCATTATATGCATCGGCTCCGAATCATGTCTTGGGTCAATAGTTGGGTTTGCCCGGCTCCCATGTTTTGGTACCTTACGTTCCGTTATATCGGCTAAGGTAGCGCTGGGAGAACCACTGTGATTGTGCCCCAGTTGAGCTGGGTCGAGCACCTCAGTGGAGAAAGCTAAAACTGACCGTCATGATAAGGCGAGAGCTGGTCGCTGTTCGAGAGGTCTTTTCGAGTCCCTAAAGACTTATGCCGCTTAGAGCGAGGAGTCGGCTTTATCCGGCCCCAGGCGTGGATAGCGCCCCGAATTCGGCCTTCCGAACACTAGGGGCTTCGCCGAAATTTAAAATTATAGAATTCTATGGCTAAGTGAGAGTGTTCAAGTATTATAAGTCCGGTTTCCTCGTTTGTTGTGTTGAGCGCCTCCCTAGAAGGACCCAAAAATGGGAACAAGAGCGCTCAAGTTTATCCCGAACACCCCAACACTCGTGGCATGGGGGCCGAAGCCAACGACTTGCCATCTCTTAGATTTGATAAACGGCCGCATAGAAGATAATATTTTAAATTAACAAGCGTTGCTTAGCGCATATGAACAAAGTTTTCAGCACACGGGATAAGAAAATGCGAGTCTACTCAAAAATTACATCTTTGGAGCATTCACCCGCAATAAGGCGGGCACCCTTCAGGACACCCTTATAGTACATCTCGGGCGTGTGATACTCCTTGCCCGGCGATGGCGCGTCCGTCAAAAGCTTCTCGGCGTCCATCCTGCCCCAGTGCACTTTAGCACGGGCAAGGGCCCGACGGGCACCTTCAATGCAGGCAGAGTGCTTGATGACTTCAACCCATGGACAGGCGTCCACCAGCTGCCGCACCAGGCCGAAGTAGCTCCCAGGCATGGCTTCTTTGGGCCACAGCCGAACTATGAGGCCCTTCATGGCCTGTTCGGCCACCTTGTGGAGCTCGACAAGCTGCTTCAGCTGGTCGCTCAGGGGCACCGGATGTCCGGCCTCAGCATACTGAGACCAGAACACCTTTTCCATCGAGCTCCCATCCTCGGCTCTGTAGAATGCGGTAGCATCAGACACGCTACGGGGCAGATCTGCGAACGCTCCTGGAGAGCTCCGAATTCGGGTAAGTAGCAAGTAATTCACTTTTACATGCTTGCTTTGCATGAAGAATGCCTTACCCACCGCTATTTTCTTTACTCCCTCGATCTCCTGGAGGGCCTTTTGGGCTTCGGCCTTAGCGGCTTTGGCACTCTCAAGAGCCGATGCAAGCTCGGACTCTCGAGTCTTCGAGTCACGCTCCAAACTCTTGTGTTTTTCCACGAGAGCCTGGAGCTCTTTCCGCACCTTCGCCACCCGCGCCTCCTGCTTCTCTCGCTCGGCGCGCTCCGTAGCCGCATTGCGTTCGGCCGCGGACACCGCCTCCTTCAGGGTTGCCACCTCGTTTGTAGCCCCTGCAATACCCACGTTATTCCTGTCATTTTTTGCAACCAAATCCTTTCTGTAAGGTATCACTTTAATAAGGTATTACTTACCTTCCTTGTCCTCGAGCTGCTTCTTGGCACGGCCGAGCTTGCTCTCGGACCGCTCGAGGCTCTGCTTCAAGGCAGTGACCTCTGCAGTCAGTGCGGCAGAGGTCAGCAGCGCAGCCTGCATTCCCAAATTGACATACTTACGTTAGACTCATGCGTATATCTTATTAGATCCTCAGTCCGGCTTTTCTTTCTGAACACCGAACTGAGCATCAGGGGCTACTGTCTATGCGGTACTATTTTTACATATCTTAAAACCCTTACCTCAAAGCCTGTTAAAAGGCTGGCGCAGGCTTCAGTCAGCCCGCTCTTGGCGGACTGAACTTTCTGAATCACCGCACTCATAACAGTGCAGTGCTCCTCGTCTATGGAAGCGCCGTTGAGCACCTCCAGCAAATTATCCGGCGCCTCCGGTTGGGCGGAGGTCACCGGCGTCGCAGTCTCGCCCTTCTTACAAAGGGGCCGCCCGCCGGACTCCGGAACCACTAAAGGTTCCGGTGCCGAGTCCGGACCAAAGTCTGGGAGGCTGCCCTGCGGCACCTCCGGGACCTCCTCCTCCTGGCCGGTCCCCTTCTGGGACCCCGCCTCGGCGTCGTTTGCGTCACGAGGGGAGGAGGCGGTCGGAAGTGGAGCGCTATTCACATCCGACGAACCCAGGGACCCGCTCGACGAAGCGGGGAGATCATCCTTGGGCGGGCTATATGGTTGTGTTCGGCATTAGAAGACACTATGCGGCGAAAGGAAAATCATAAGTTATTCTGGGATCCGGACACTTACGATCTCGCCAGGGGCTTGGCCCTCGAAGGCCACTCCTCCTCGCCGTTGCTGGCGTTGGTGGAACAGTCCGGAGGAAGGGTCCTCCCCTTCTTGGACCCATTGGCCTCCCCAATCGGGGAGGCCTTCCTTTTCTTCTCTCCCCCCGCTGGGGGAGAGGCTTCCTTTTTCTCCTCCTCGTCATCGTGGGAGGAGTCTGCCTCGGAGTCATCGGATTATGAGTCCGATAACACCTGGCGCCGGGAACTCCTCCGAGTTCCCGTGGCCTTCTTCTTGGCCTTCTTCTCCGGCACCACGTAAGGCGCCGGGGCCAGCAGTCCCGATAATAGGGCATCCGCTGGGTCTTCGGGCAAGGGAGCCGGGCAGTTAACCTGCCCGGACGTCTTCTGCCAAGCCTGTCAAAGGTAATGGGAGTTTTAAGTCCCACATAGAGTCAAACTATGGAAAGCAAGTGTCTCGTAAAGGATAAAATAGCTTACCTTGCCAGCTTGACGCTGCGAGCTGAATCCGTGATCTTCGGTAGCGGATGAGGGAGCCTCGGCACCCTTGAACAGCACCCTCCAGGCATCTTCGTACGTAGTGTCGAAGAGCCTGCTCAAGGTTGGGTGCTGTGCCAGATCAAACTCCCACAAATTGAAAGCCCGTTGTTGGCACGGGAGGATCCGGCAGATGAGCATGACCTAGATTACGTTGAAAAGCTTGAGCTTCTTGTTCACCAGGGTTTGGACGCAGGATTGAAGTCCGGTCAGCTCCTCTGAATCACCCCACGTTAGGCCCTTCTCTTTCTAGGAGGTGAGCCGTGATCTGAATTCGGGGGCCGCTGCCCATTTAGGGTCACGTGGCTCGGTGATGTAGAACCACCCTGATTGCCACCCTTTGATGGTTTCCACGAAGGCGCCCTCGAGCCATGTAATGTTAGGCATCTTGCCCACCATGGCGCCTCCGCACTCTGCTTGGCGACCGCCCACTACCTTCGGCTTGACGTTAAAAGTCTTCAGCCATAAGGCGAAGTGGGACTGGACGCAAAGGAAGGCCTCGCACACGACGATGAATGCAGAGATGCTGAGGATGAAATTCGGGGCCAGATCATGGAAATCCAGGCCGTAGTAGAACATGAGCCCCCGGACAAATGGGTGGAGTGGGAATCCCAGTGCACGGAGGAAATGGGGAAGGAACACCACCCTCTCATGGGGCCTGGGGGTGGGGATGAGTTGCCCCTCGTCGGGGAGTCGGTGCGCGATATCGCTGGACAAGTACCCGCCTTGCGCAGCCTCTTGATGTGCCCCGCCGTGACGGAGGAGGCCATCCACTTGCCTCCCGCTCCGGACATGGTTGGAGAAGGTTGAGGTGAGATATGCGGACTTGGGCGCTGGAGCTCGAGTGCGCGGAGATGGATAAGCAAAGGATGAAGAAGGCGTAGGTGAAAAGGTGGATCCTTATCCTCTTATATATGAGCGGACGAAACTATGCGTCCCTACCAGCCCGGTAAAACTCACTTGTCTCCCAAGCGCCGCAATCAATGGCGCGATTGGGTTACCCACGCCCGTAATGATGAGAATCCCGGAATAAGGAGACACGATCTCTGCTTTGACAAGACGTTCCAAAGAAACCGCTTTCCTAAACGCGCTGAGGTGGGATAATAAAAACGAATAAAGGCTTGGCCGTGGTGTGACGTCATGCCACGAGATACGTCAGCAGATTGAACTTGTGTAAATATTATTCTCTCTATGGTGGTTTGTGGAATTTATTTTACAGAGCCGGACACTATCCTGGTGTTCAAAATCTTCTATGAATTATTTGGAGGAGGAACCCACCTTGCAATGCCGAAGACAATATGTGCGCCGGACTCGTCGTCATTGAAGCCTGGTTCACGGGCTACTGAGGGAGTCCTGGACTAGGGGGTGTCCGGATAGCCAAACTATCACCGTTGGCCGGACTCCAAGACTATGAAGATACAAGATTTAAGACTTCGTCCCGTGTCCGGATGGGACTTTCCTTGGCGTGGAAGGCAAGCTTGGCGATACGGATATGTAGATCTCCTACCATTGTAACCGACTCTGTGTAACCCTAGCCCTCTCCGGTGTCTATATAAACTGGAGGGTTTTAGTCCGTAGGACGACAAACAATCATACCATAGGCTAGCTTCTAGGGTTTAGCCTCCTTGATCTCGTGGTAGATCTACTCTTGTACTACCCATATCATCAATATTAATCAAGCAGGAGTAGGGTTTTACCTCCACCGAGAGGGCCCGAACCTGGGTAAAAACATCGTGTCCCTTGTCTCCTGTTACCATCCGCCTAGACGCACAGTTTGGGACCCCCTAACCGAGATCTGCCGGTTTTGACACCGACAATGGTGCTGGTGAAGATGTTGATGGAGATTGCCCTCTCCCGATGAGAGGAGCCTTGGTGATGACGATGGTGATGATTTCCCCCTCCCGGAGGGAAGTGTCCCCGGCAGAACAGCTCTGCCGGAACCCTAGATTGGTTCCGCCTCGTGGCGGCGGAGTCTCGTCCCGAAAGGTTCTCTTCTATTTTTTTCTCATCGAAAGACTTCATATGGGAGAAGATGGGTGTCAGAGAGCCACCAGGGGGCCCATGAGGTAGGGGGGCGCGCCCAAGGGGGCACGCCCCCCACCCTCGTGAGCAGGGTGTGGGCCCCCTGGTCTTCATCTTTGGTGACAATTTTTCTTTATTTATTTTAAGGTATTCCGTGGACTTTCAGGACTTTTGGGGTTGCGCAGAATAGTCCTTCAATATTTGCTCCTTTTCCAGCCCAGAATTCCAGCTGCCGGCATTCTCCCTCTTCATGTAAACCTTGTAAAATAAGAGAGAATAGCCATAAGTATTGTGACATAACGTGAAATAACAGCCCATAATGCAATAAATATTGACATAAAAGCATGATGCAAAATGGACGTATCAGACTCCAAGTCCTAGTATGTTTCCACCTAAGGAAGAGGGGGAAGGAGGAATGAAGAGGGGGAAGGGAAGGAACGGGGGGGGGGGGGCACCCCCCCTTCCCTTGTCCTATTCGGACTCAAGGGTGGCCGCGCGGATAGCCCGTCCTGGCCCTTCCTCTTCTCCCACTAAGGCCCATCTAGGCCCATTAGTTCCCCTGAGGGGTTCCGGTAACCCTCCGGCACTCCAGTTTTATCCGAAACTTCTCCGGAACACTTCCGGTGTCCGAACATAGCCGTCCAATATATCAATCTTTATGTGTCGACCATTTCGAGACTTCTCGTCATGTCTGTGATCACATCCGAGACTCTGAATAACCTTCGGTAACATCATATCACATAAACTAATAATACCAACTGTCATCGAACATTAAGCGTGCGGACCCTACGGGTTCGAGAACTATGTAGACATGACCGAGACATGTCTCCGGTAAATAACCAATAGCGGAACCTGGATGCTCATATTGGTTCCTACATATTCTACGGAGATCTTTATCGGTCAAACCGCATAACAACATACGTTGTTCCCTTTGTCATCGGTATGTTACTTGCCCGAGATTCGATCGCCGGTATCATCATACCTAGTTCAATCTCGTTACCGGCAAGTCTCTTTACTCATTCCGTAATACTTCATCCCGCAACTAACTCATTAGTCACAATGCTTGCAAGGCTTATAGTGATGAGTATTACTGACAGGGCCCAGAGATACCTCTCCGAAACGCGGAGTGACAAATCCTAATCTCGATATATGCCAACCCAAAAAACACCTTCGGAGACACCTGTAGAGCACCTTTATAATTACCCTTTTATGTTGTGACGTTTGGTAGCACACAAAGTGTTCCTCCGGTATTCGGGAGTTGCATAATCTCATAGTCTGAGGAACTTGTATAAGTCATAAAGAAAGCAGTAGCAATGAAACTGACACGATCATAATGCTAAGCTAATGGATGGGTCATGTCCATCACATCATTCTCCTAATGATGTGATCCCATTCATCAAATGACAACACATGTCTATGGTTAGGAAACATAACCATGTTTGATTAACGAGCTAGTCAAGTAGAGGCATACTAGGGACACTATGTTTTGTCTATGTATTCACACATGTACTAAGTTCCCTGTTAATACAATTCTAGCATGAATAATAAACATTTATCATGAAATAAGGAAATAAATAATAACCTTATTAATTGCCTCTAGGGCATATTTCCTTCAGTTACTCCAAGTGCGGCATGTTGTCGGCCTTCATGTACTCGAGGACGACTTCGAGGGTGCGGCCGGGGACGCCCCACCATCGGTGCCGCCCCTCGGAGTTGTGCCGGCCGCGGGACTCGACACCATTCGGGAGGTGAGCTGGTCAGCATGGCGGCGTTCGAAGTATGCTGTCCACAGCGCGTTGCTGTTGGGGGCGTACCTCGGCTCGTTCCATGACTGCTCCGACAGCAAGGACTGGATGCGCGCTATCTCACCGCGTCGGGCATCGGTGGTGGAACTGGGACTCCGCTGGCCCTCAGCTTCCATGTGCCCAGCACCCACATGTTCGGCAGTGCCAAGTAGTCAGCCTCGTAGAGGA
Organism: Triticum timopheevii; assembly: GCA_963921465.1. NCBI lineage: Eukaryota > Viridiplantae > Streptophyta > Magnoliopsida > Poales > Poaceae > Triticum > Triticum timopheevii. Next base: position 594,973,306 of record OY997274.1, read on the forward strand.
GCCGTGCCTCGTCCTTGTGTAGGTGATGGCGGCCAAAGCCATTGGCCGCTGCATCGTCACCTGGGTAATGCTCGGCCATGCTCACCGACGGGGAGAGGGAGAGGAAAGGCGCGCTCGGTCAAGAGGGGCGTCGGCGGTGAGAGGGGAAGATAGTTTCTCTTGTGATGGAGTGTGTCCTCATAGGCGAGTGAGGGCGGCTTTTATAGACGGGCCTGGGCGGTGAGAGGGCGGCCGCCGTGCGTATGCGTGGCGAGATCGGGCGGGACACGCATCGTGGTGCCTTCACTGCGCCGCCCGTGAGGCATCAATGGAGGCTGGCCAGCGCGGCAGCCTTCGCATTGATTCCCGCAGGAACTGTGGCGATGAGGACGACGATGCATCAGGGTCGCTGACTCGGCGGTCCCACCGGTCTTTCGCACCAAAAACACTTCCCCCGGCGCCCACGGGTGCCCCCCAGCGCGTCGGGTTCGGCCTGGGTCCTCTGTTGCTAGTTTCGGGCCTAATCGGCGAAAATTGGGCTTCTAGGGGGCGCTACTGGGCTGTTTTTTGGCGCCGGTGATAAAAAAGGGCCTTGGGGGCCTGTTGGGGGCGCGGCTCGAGATGCTCTTAGACACGCCTGCCCTGAACCCGAAAGCAGCCAGGCTATGGGCAACCTTAGAGCATTTACAACCGGACTCCTCAAACCATCCCTCATAAGCCCGCGGACGCGCCCGGTTAGTGACCGGACATGAGAGAGAAGAAAAAACGTGACCCAACCGGACCCTCGTATCATCCCTATACACCCAGGCTGTTTACGAACCCTCATATCCATGTCAAATATGGGGAGGATATGAGGGCTCACGGACACGCCCGGGCGCGTCCGAGCATACTGCCACATAGGAAGCAGCCCCACCCTGAACCACCTTTTCTCCCTCTTTATTCATTCTTTTATTTCTCTCTCTTCATCTCCACCAATCACGTGCAAGTGACCAGACATATGAGAAGAAAAATGAGGAGTATGGCTGCGCGGACTAAATAGGGGCTCAAAACAGACACGTTTGGTCACTGATCGGGCACGTCCATGTACGTTTAAGGGCTCATATTTGCTATGTCCGTAGACGATCTTATTACATGAACATTTATAAAAATTGAAATTAAAAGCGTCAAAGGATGCAAAGCAGAGGCTTCGAGCTTCTCGTAGCAGACATACTCACCCGTCTTCAGTGCATTAACAAGCTGCAGTGAATCCGACTAAAAAATAACCCGATGGATGCCCAGTTCGCTAGCAGCTTCAATGGCCTTGATACATGTAGCAGCTTCTTCCTGAAGTAGTGAAGCAAGAAACTCGAGTTTTCCAGCACAAGGAGAGATAACCTCATCTTGGTCCGAACGGACAACACATCCCCAAGCCCCATGCCCCATAGCCATGTGAAAAGCTGCATCAAAATTGATTTTGATGAAGTCTACTCCATGATGCAGGGACCGGTGTTACTACCTGCACCCCAGCCTTACTTCCTAGTGCTGCAAATTCAGTCACAAGCTTCCTAACAGTAAAACAGATTTCCTCGCATGTACGAGTCCTTTGTCCTGCATTAGTTTTATTTCGAACATTCCACCACTCCCACAACATAATGAGCGCTAGCTCACGTCACTCACTATCCAGAGCCCACAATTGGTCAAACATTGCCATGGGATTGTTTGACTGCAGGAGGTTCAACCTGATGTCCTCAATCAGTAAGGATCTCCAAACTTGTTTCACTTGTTTGCATTTAAGGAAGAGATGTCCACCATCCTCGTCCAAATGCATGCACATCAGGCACCTAGTATCCAGCTCAACATGCTTGCGTTTAATATTCATCCGCATAGGCAGGCTATTATACACAAGTCTCCAAAGAAACATACAGATTTTTGGAGGAAGGTTTAGGTTCCAAATCTTATTACACTTCTGCGATTCTGCAGGTGCCGGTACCGAGGGGCTCGTATCTCTGTTTTTCTTTGTCTCCCTGAGCCTGATCCCCAAGTGGTAGGCAGACTTAATAGAGAACACTCCTTTTGGATCAAAGTGCCATGCAACTTGGTCATTCATGCCATGCTTCACTAGGGTTGCCAATATCTCCTTTGCGTCCTCCCGACAGAAGAATTCCTTGACTAGATCTTCATCCCAATTTTGAGTAACTGGATCCATTAGATCGTTGGCTCGATCATCAGCACGCTGCCCCGACAAGTTCACGGCCTCCTCGTCTCTCCCCCCGGAATCCACGGAACGTCCTAGATTTTGATACTCTCACCAGACCCAATCCTCCAAACAATACCTTCCTTCAGCACCTCGATCCCTGATGTCTACTACATAACTTGTTCTTGTAGACTTGTGTTGGGCCTCCAAGTGCAGAGTTTTGTAGTACAGTAGCAATTTTCCCTCAAGTGTATGACCTAAGGTTTATCAATCCATGGAAAGCGTAGGATGAATATGGTCTCTCTCAAACAACCCTGCAACCAAATAATAAAAAAGTCTCTTGTGTCCCCAACATACCAAATACAATGGAAATTTGTATAGGTGCACTAGTTCGGTGAAGAGATGGTGATACAAACGTAGTAGTGATAGTAGATATTGATTTTTGTAATAGGAACAATAAAAAATAGCAAGGTAGAAATTGATAGAACGGAGCACAAACGGTATTGCAATGCTTGAAAATGAGGCCTAGGGTCCATACTTTCGCTAGTGCAATCTCTCAATAATGCTAATCTAATTGGATCATATAACCATCCCTCAAAGTGTGATAAAGAATCACTCCAAAGTTCCTATCTAGCGGAGAACATAAGAAGAAATTGTTTGTAGCTATTCTTTCCGATTGATCTATCCAAGAGTTCATACTAAAATAACACCAAGTTATTCTTTCCGGTCGATCTATCAAGAGTTCGTACTAAAATAACACGTAGTTATTCTCTCCGATCTATCTATCAAGAGTTCATGCTAAAATAACACCAAAGCAAATTCAGATTCATAATACTCAATCCAACAAAAAGAACCTCAAAGAGTGCCCCAAGATTTCTACCGGAGAAACGAAAGACGAGAACGCGCATCAACCCCTATGCATAAATTACCCCAATGTCACCCTAGGAATCCGCGAGTTGAGTGCCAAAACATATCTCAAGTGAATCAATATAATACCACATTGTCACCATGAGTATTCATATACAAGACATATATCGAGTGCTCTCAAATCGATAAAATTATTCAATCCAATAAAACAAAATCTCAAAGGGAAAACTCAATTCATCACAACAAGATAGAGAGGGGGAAACACCATATGATCCAACTATATTAACAAAGCCCGCGATACATCAAGATCGTGACATCTCAAGAACACAAGAGAGAGAGAGAGAAATATTAAACACATAGCTACTAGTACAAACCCTCAGCCCCGAGGGTGGACTACTCACTCCTCATCATGGTGGCCGCCGGGATGATGAAGATGGCCACCGGTGATGATTTTCCCCTCCGGCAGAGTGCCAGAACGGGGTCTAGATTGGTTTTTCGTGGCTACAAAGGCTTGCGGGAGTGGAACTTCTGATCTAGGGTTACCCTGAGGGTTTTTGGAATATTTGACGATTTATAGAGCGAAGAGGCGGTGCGGGAGGCCATCGAGGTGGTCACAACCCACCAGGGCGCGCTTGGGCCCCCAGGCGTGCCCAGGTGGGTTGTTCCCCCCTCAGGGCACCCCCCTAGTACATCTTTGGCCCATTGGATGTCTTCTGGTCCAAAAAAAATCTCCAAAAAGGTTCGCTACATTTGGACTCCGTTTGGTATTGATTTTCTGCGATGTAAAAAACAAGCAAAAAAATAGCAACTGGCACTAGGCACTATGTCAATAGGTTAGTCCCCAAAAATGATATAAAGTTGCTATAAAATGATTGTAGAACATCCAAGAATGATAATATAACGACATGAATACTTCATAAATTGTAGATACGTTGGAGACATATCAACATCCTCAAGCTTAATTCCTACTCGTCCTCGAGTAGGTAAATGATAATAGAAATAATTTATGAAGTGTGAATGCTAGCAAAGTGCACAAGTCTGATCAATGATAATTTCAATCACTTTTCCTAGCATCATAACAACAATTCTTTCTCATAAAACTTCGCATCTTAAAGTAGCAACCAATTCACATGTTAAGGTTCAATCAATGAATTCTCTTGAAACTCAACAACCTATATTCTTAGTCACCAAACAATTGCAATTCAACTTATTCAACAGAGTCTAAGTAAGAGCTCCACATACTCTATCATCATATAGTCTTCCATGATTGCTACTACTCAAAGCATATTCTTAGAACAAATGGCATCCATCGAATCACATAGAAAGATAGGGGCTTAATGTTTCGCCGCCCAACTTATTTATCATAGAGATAATTTTCAACAATAATAAATCATGATCAAATATATTTGACTGGCTATATGTGCCTAGATCTTTCCCACCACATGATGCTTGCCAACTAGAGAATAATTGAGGTTGAAATGAGAATTCATACTATTGACTCTTTGCATAAAAGTAAAAGATAGGCCCCTTTGCAGAGGGAAGCAGAGGTTGCCATGCGCTTTTTATTTGGATGCCCAAGCCCTTAATGCAAAGGAACATCACGTTATATTGCCCTTATGATAGCAACCTTTATTATGCAGTCCATCACTTTTATTACTTTGCCATCACAAGTTCGTACAACGCTCAATTTTCCCTTACAATAAAAGATCAAACATATCGAGGAGCAATTTTTATTTCTTTATGCACTGACGACAACTTACTTGAAGGATCTTATTCAATCCATAGGTAGGTATGGTGGAAACTCATGGCAAGAAACTGGGTTTAAGGGTTTTTGTATGCACAAGTAGTATCTCTACTTAGTACAACTTTTTGGCTAGCAAAAGATCCTAAGCAAACACCACATGTTGGAGGATCTATGACAATATAACTTGTATGCAAATATACACAACCATAACTCATTACATTGTCTTCCTTGTCCAACTTCAACTAATTTGCTCAAGTTTGAAAATAATTAATGGGTATTCCCAACCATAGAATATTTCAAAGATAATATATTTTCATGTGAAAGTTCTCTTCCTTATAGTAATTATTCATGAATTGCTTGTATGACCAATATTGTGATTGTCAAGCTTCAAAAGATTTCACTTTCTAAACCCAATGTGAAGCCGCTACTAGGCATGATATGAACATATAATTTCAACTTCATTATATTCAATTCATTCAACTCATAGGATATAAGTGAAGCACAAGAGTAAATGACAAGCTACTCCAAAAATATATAAGTGAAGATCAAGCGAGTAGTTATGTAAATGGGTAGCTATTTGAGGACTCTATTTTATTTAAAAACTTTCATATATAAGTATCTAATTAAAATTGCAAGCAAATAAAATGGCATTCCAAGAATAGCACAACTCATGTGAAGAAGCAAAACTTAGGCTCAACCGATACTAACCGATAATTGTTGAAGAAGAAAGGTGGGATGCCTACCGGGGCATCCCCAAGCTTAGATGCTTGAGATTTCTTGTAATAATAACTTGGGATGCATTGGGCATCCTCAATGTTGAGCTCTTGTGTCTTCTTCATTCCTCTCATATCACGGTTTCTCTAAATCTCAAAAACTTCATCCACACAAAACTCAACAAGAACTCGTGAGATAAATTAGTATAAACCAATGTAATACCATTATCATTCTCTAATATAGAAAATCGCTAAAATTATTATTTAACATTGAATACTAAATGCCTTTGCGTATTTAGTACTGCTATCCTCAAATAGAATCATTAAACAAGCAGACATAAGCAAACAATGCAAACATAACAACAATCTGTCTAAACAGAACAATCTGTAAAGAGTGCAATATTCATCATACTTCTCTAACTACAAAAATTCTGAAAAATCACCACACTGTAGAAAATTTATTATATCTTACCATGCAAAAAATTTCAACCTTTTATCACATTCTTAATTTTCTAGAGAATTTTTTCAACAGCGATAAAATTTCTATTTTGAAACAGCAACTCATATACTTGCAAAATAAGCATGGCAAAGGCTATACTTGACATTTTTATTGAATTAAAATATGCAAAAAATTATTATAGATAGCATAAATCAAATGAAAAAATAAAATAAAATTACGTCCAAGCAAAACTCATATCATGTGACGAATGAAAATATAGCCCCAAGTAAGATTACCGATAATGTTGCAGACGAAAGAGGGGATGCCTTCCGGGGCATCCCCAAGCTTAGTTGCTTGGATCTTCCTTGAATATTAGCCTGGGGTGACTTGGGCATCCGCAAGCTTAGGGTCTTGTCACTCCTTATTCTCCTCATATCGATATCTCACCCCAAACTTGAAAACTTAATCACACAAAAACTTAACGAAACTTCGTGAGATAGGTTAGTATGATAAAGCAAATCATTCACTTTGTTACTGTCAAATACAAGATTCATAATTGTTCTCACACAAGTCCTACAGTACCTTATCGTTTCCACCATTTATATTGAGCAATATAATCCATAGAAAACTAGGAAACAAGCAAACTATGCATTGAAAACAGAATCTGTCAAAAACAGAACAGTCTGTAATGATATGGACAACTACCATACTTCTGCTACTCAAAAAATTCTGAAAATTTACAAAAACGTAGGGAATTTGTATATATATCACCTGTAAAAAATTCATATCAATATAACACTCCAGTGGACTTTAAAAATTCCTGGACTGAGCGCAAAAGTTTCTGTTTTGCACAGATTCAAGTCAACTATCATCCACACTATCCCAAAGGCTTTACTTGGCACTTCATTGAAACAAAATCTGTAAAACATGATTACTAAAGTAGCCTAATCATGTGAACACACAAAAATAGTAGGGGTAAATGTTGGGTTGTCTGCCAACAAGCGCTTTTATTTAATGTCTTAGCTAGGCATGATGATTTCAATGATGCTCGCTTAAAAGTAAAGAATTGAAACATAACGGGAGCATCATAAATCACATGGCAAGCACATTTAAGTCTAACCCACTTTTATCCATAGGGATTTTATGATCAAACAATTTATGGGAACAATAATCAACTAGCATAGGAAGGCAAAACAACTGCAACTACAAAACTTCCAGCATAAAGAGATGAAACTTGATATTATTGACATATGTAAAAGCATATGTTCCTCTATCATAGTAATTTTCAGTAGCATCATGAATGAATTCAACAATATAACTATCACATAAATCACTCTTTTCATGATGCATAAGCATAGCAATTTTGTTACTCTCCACATAAGCAAATTTATTCTCATCAATAGTGGTGGGAGCAAAATCAACAAAATAACTATCATGAGATTGAAAATTAAAATCATGATGACAAGTTTTATGGTTATCATTATTCAATATAGCATACATGTCATCACCATAATCATCATATATAGGAGGCATGCTTTCATCATAATAAATTTTCTCATCGAAACTTGGGGGACTAAAAATATCATCTTCATCAAACATAACATCCCAGGGCTTATGGCTTTGCATATCGTTAGCATCATGGATATTCAAAGAGTTCATACCAACTACATTGCAATCATACTCATCATTCAAAGATTTTTTGTCAAACATTTTATAGAATTCTTATTCTAACAGTTGAGCACAATTTTCCTTTCATCATTTTCACGAAAGACATTATAAATATGAATAATATGATGCAACCTCAATTCCATTTTTTCTTGTACTTTTCCTTTTATAAACCAAACTAGTGATAAGATAAGAAACTAAAAGATTCAACTGCAAGATCTAAAGATATACCTTCATGCACTCACCTCCCCGACAACAGCGCCAGAAAAGAGCTTCGTTGACGGGGTGTGAGTGCCGCTTACCTAACCTCCCCGGCAACGATGCCAGAAAAGAGCTTGATGTCTACTACACAACTTGTTCTTGTAGACTTGTGTTGGGCCTCCAAGCACAGAGTTTTGTAGGGCAGTAGAAATTTTCCCTCAAATGGATGACCTAAGGTTTATCAATCCGTGGGAGGCGTAGGATAAAGAAGGTCTCTCTCAAACAACCTGCAACCAAATAATAAAAAAGTCTCTTGTGTCCCCAAAACACCAAATACAATGGAAATTTCTATAGGTGCACTAGTTCGGTGAAGAGATGGTGATACAAGTGTAGTAGTGATAGTATATATTGATTTTTGTAATAGGAACAATAAAAAACAGCAGGGTAGCAATTGATAAAATGGAGCACAAACAGTATTGCAATGCTTGAAGATGAGGCCTAGGGTCCGTACTTTCGCTAGTGCAATCTCTCAACAATTCTAATCTAATTGGATCATATAACCATCCCTCAAAGTGCGATGAAGAATCACTCCAAAGTTCCTATCTAGTGGAGAACATAAGAAGAAGTTGTTTGTAGCTATTCTTTCCAATCGATCTATCCAAAAGTTCGTACTAAAATAACACCAAGTTATTCTTTTCGATCGATCTATCAAGAGTTCGTACTAAAATAACACGTAGCTATTCTTTCCGATCGATCTATCAAGAGTTCGTACTAAAATAACACCAAAGCAAATTCAGATTCATAATACTCAATCCAACACAAAAGAACCTCAAAGAGTGCCCCAAGATTTCTAACGGAGAAACAAAAGACGAGAACACACATCAACCCCTATGCATAGATTACCCCAATGTCCCCTCGGGAATCCGCGAGTTGAGTGCCAAAACATATCTCAAGTGAATCAATATAATACCCCATCGTCACCATGAGTATTCATATGCAAGACATATATCAAGTGCTCTCAAATCCATAAAAGTATTCAATCCAATAAAACAAAATCTCAAAGGGAAAACTCAATTCATCACAACAAGATAGAGAGGGGGAAACACCATATGATCCAACTATATTAACAAAGCCTGCGATACATCAAGATCGTGACATCTCAAGAACACGAGAGAGAGAGAGAGAGAGAGATTAAACAAATAGCTGCTAGTACAAACCCTCGGCCCCGAGGGTGGACTACTCCCTCCTCATCATGGTGGCCGCCGGGATGATGAAGATGGACACCGGTGATGATTTCCCCCTCCGGCAGAGTGCCCGAACGGGGTCTAGATTTGTTTTTCTTGGCTATAGAGGCTTGCGGCGACGGAACTTCTGATCTAGGGTTACTGTCGGTGTCAAAACCAGCGGATCTCGGGTAGGGGGTCCCGAACTATGCGTCTAGGCGGATGGTAACAGGAGACAAGGGACACGATGTTTTTACCCAGGTTCGGGCCCTCTCGATGGAGGTAAAACCCTACTCCTGCTTGATTGATATTGATGATATGGGTAGTACAAGAGTGGATCTACCACGAGATCAAGGAGGCTAAACCCTAGAAGCTAGCCTATGGTATGGTTGTTGTTCTTCTAAGGACTAAAACCCTCCGGTTTATATAGACACCGGAGAGGGCTAGGGTTACACAGAGTCGGTTACAATGGTAGGAGATCTACATATCCAGATCGCCAAGCTTGCCTTCCATGCCAAGGAAAGTCCCATCCGGACACGGGACGAAGTCTTCAATCTTGTATCTTCATAGTCTTGGAGTCCGGCCGATGATGATAGTTCGGCTATCCGGACACCCCCTAATCCAGGACTCCCTCAGTAGCCCCCGAACCAGGCTTCAATGACGACGAGTCCGGCGCGTATATTGTCTTCGGCATTGCAAGGCGGGTTCTCCTCCAAATTCCATGTGCTTGCCGAATAGTGTCCGGCTTCCTTATAAATGTTGCGATCCTTGGCTTCCACGTCCAATAATGGCCCTCTTCCACGTGTCGTATGAATGCGAAAAGCCAGGGTATTTTGATGTTTTACCCCCTAGCTGCGCGAATAAGCTGCCTATAAGAGGAGCAAGGATCTAGATCCGAATCACGCCATCCTCCTTCCGCGAGTACTCATCGAAGCACTTCTGACAAAAATCCACTCCATCATGGACCGTCGACGCGGCTCCTCCTCTCGCGCTCCCAGCCCTTAGCCAGGAGATTGGAGGAGATGTTCAGTCCCGCACAGCGAGCTGGTGACGCTCCAAGCGGAGGGATACCTTCCTCCGGCCTTCATGGTCCCGGTTCAAGCTGGGCTGGCCACCTACAAAGGTGGAAAGCAGGCGGAGAACACCCCCAGTCCCTCCAAAGGAGAGCGGGTGTGCTTTGTCCCTTATCTAATAAGGAGGCTCGGATTTCCTATACATCTGTTTCACCGGGGGCTTCTGGAGTTCTACGGACTCCAGCTTCACCACCTTACACCTGCTTCCATTTTGCACATTGCGGGTTTTGTAGCTCTTTGCGAGCTGTTCTTGGGCATCGAGCCCCATTTTGCACTGTGGAAGAGATTGTTTTGCCTCGTACCCCGTTCTCATGAGGGGTTGATATATCAAGTGGGCGGAGCCAAAATATGGGGCATCGACGGGACCGGATATCTATACGGAACCCCGAAGAAGGCGTCCGAAGACTGGCCTTCGGAATGGTTTTATGTGGAAGACGCTCCACTGCCGGACCCAGTTCGGATCGGCCTCCCGGAGTTCAGCAACGCTCCTCTGAAGAAACGCCTGAGTTGGCGCCCGCGGAGCCCTCAACGGGAAGATGATAGGAGCGTCCAGTATCTGATGGGCCAGATAAGGTTGCTGGCCCATTCCGGATTGACCATGGTTGGGGTCATGGCCACGTGCATTATGCGAGGGGTGCAGCCGCTCCAATATAGGGGCCACCCCATGTGGGATTTCAACGGCGAGAATGACGCCACCCGTCACGGCCGCAAGGGGCCGGGATCGGCCGCCGATCTGGTGAAGATCCTGTCCAGCTTGTACAAGGGGGAGAAGGAGGACTTCCTCCAAACGAGTCCATTAAATGGATTCTCCATGAATAACCCTTGGAGCTGGGTAAGCGGATGTTTTATCTATCCGATCCGTGCCTTCAAAGTTAAGTGTCTTACTTTATGATTTCGACGCAGGAATTGCGCCGGGATGTGGAGGGCATACATAGTCCGACTCCACAACCCGAGGATCCGGAAAGATCCCTTGATCCGGCCTCCGAAGAGGATTCGGACATAAAGGTGGAGCTGATTGACGGGGTGTTCCACCAACTCAGTATGGACAATGCTCTAGTCGCCATTAGGGCTGACTACCCCGGTTTATCTCCGGCTTCCCAGGTAACTATGACCGAAGTCCTGACACCATTACTCCGTCCGTGCTTATTTCTGACCACCGTATACCAACGGCATCTCGCAGGAGGTACCTTCAAGGCGGGAAGCCGAACCCGTGGCGGCTGACCGACAAGGGTCAGTTCGGCCCAGCAGGCGGAAGAGGAGTGCGGTGCGAATCGAAACATCGCCGCAACGGTATAGCACGCCACCGCTTTTAAGGGAAAGGTTCCTGGGAGGTATATTAATGCTCATGACCTTTCCAGGAAAAAGAGCGCTCGCCGGACTGTGTCCGGAGAGGTCGCCAACCAAGCCTCCGCCAGCCAGGCTCCAACGCCTGGTCCGGAGGGGGAGGCGAGCGCAAGGCGCGAGCCGGATGCTCCTCCAACGGAGGATGCCGACAGGCTGTCCGCCAGCAGGTCTGAGGTGGAGAGCGCCATGAATCACAGGCACCGCCGAACAGTTCTTCGTGACGCATGTTTCTCCCCGGAGGCGTTAAATGCCTTTAATGCGGGAGATGCGCACCTCCGTGCCGCTCAAGATGGTTTAACCAGAGCCATGAAGCAGTATGTGAAAGACATACGAGTAAGGAATTTTAATAGTTATATATGCCAGTAGCCCCCGAGACTTAAAAGTAGTTGGAATAATTGATTTAAGGATCATTTGATATGCAGGATCTTACGGAGAAGAATACCCAACTGTCCCAGGAGCTTCAAGAGTGCAAGGCCCAACTTGAGGCCGCACTAGCCGTCGCAGGAGGAGACACAGAGGCCCCCTCTGGTAACACATATTTCAAAAAGATAAGAGGTTTATGGCGTGCGGCGTGCGTATAAGTCTGACAATAATATTGCAGAGGGCGCCGGACTAGATACGGACAAGCAACATCTGCTACGCCAGCTGAAGGCCGGCGAAAAGGTGCTTATGAGGGTGCAGCAGGAGAGAAACAAACTCCAAGATGCCAACACCCAGCTGGGCGAAGAACTAAAAGATGTTCGGGTCCAGCTGTCTGACTCCGTAAAGGAGAATCGGCGGCTTCGTCGCGGCATCTACAGTAAGTGCTTGAGCAAACTCTTTTGAAAAGAAGAGTTCGGCGAGGAAGTCGATTGACAGAAATGTGTCTGTAGGTGTGCTCACAGGTCGCCCTGCGGAAGAAATGCCCGGTTCAATGGGTGACCAACTTCCCGAGCTGGTGCAACTGCACGAACGTGTTCGGCAGGCGATGAGTTGCGTCGCCCAGGCCTTATGGCCGTCCATCTCCCTACCCGAGGGTCTTAGAGGGCTTGCGGAGAAGCTTCAGGGAGCACGACAGCGCTTCCGTCTGTGGAATATATTGGCCTGCCGTTAAGGCGCCAGGGAGGCCTGGGCCATGGTGAAGACGCGGTACACGAAGGCGGATCCGAACCACATGGCCGAGGTCGGACCTGTGGGGCCCGATGGGAAGGAGATCCCTGTGAGCTTAATGTACGGCCAAGTAGAGTTGGCCGCTAAGTATTGCCAACGGGACTGTAAATTAGACAACCTGTTAGATGGGATTGAAGAGGAGTACAATCAGTCAATTTGATGATGTATTTTAAAATGACATGTAAAATGCCTTCTAGCCGGATTGTGGATCGTTTGTCTTTGCGGACCTTTTCGCTTCAACCTCGGGACCCTAGGATCCGGAGTGTGTCCGAATACCCTCACGGTTATGAAAAAACCGGGGCATGCATGGAGACCAGGCGTAGGGGTCATTAGTGCTTTATCAGACAAGTGCCCAACTAGTTATGTTATATTACATGGTTAGTAAGAAACATCTTCCAGGGAGAATAGTTCCGTTAGGGGTTCCTTTCCCTGGGAGGCATGCCCCAAAGTGCATGTCCGGATTGCAAAAAGAGCAGAAAAGCGTCTGGGGGCAGACAAATAGATAGGTAAAAAAATCATCTTTCAAGTCACCGACCGAATATTCCCTTAAGAATGCTAGCTTTCGGCTTCACCTAGTCTGAGGTACACATCCGGCTGACCCGGCAGTAACAATCGCAGAGGTGCTCCCTTTACCTCCTAGCCGAACAATCGGGAATGTAGGGGTAAGCACAGGAGCCAGGAAACCCAGCTTGGCTAAAACTTAAGTCATATCGATGCATATAATGGTGAATAAAAGGTACATGCGGAAGTTTGGCACATGTGTTGGGCATAAAGCCCGTATAAATAAGCTTCTGTTAAAGAAGCCCCCAGGTATAATGAGTGCGAGTACCATGTCAAGTGTGTGCGAACAATGCGCAGATCAGCCCTCAAAGGCTCTATGAAAAAGGGTGGAGAAAAGAGAGAAACAAAAGACAACTGAAGTATAAAATGTGGACGGAGGAAGGAGACGAACTCTGAGTCCGGCGCTAGGCGTAGAATCTTTGGAGGCGGGCTGCATTCCATGGGTTCGGCTCGAGTCGGTTGTCCGATGCGTTTCGCAGACGGTATGCTCTGCCGGCCAGGACTTGGTCGATGACGAAGGGACCTTCCCATTTGGGCTTGAGTTTGTCCTTTTTCTTGTCCGGCAGGCGTAGAACTAGTTCGCCAACATTGTAAGTTTTGGCCCGTACTTCTCTGCTTTGATATCTTCGAGCCTGCTGCTGATAGAATGCGGAACGAGCCTTTGCCACATCGCGCTCCTCCTCCAATGCGTCCAAGCTGTCCTGCCGATCCAACTCGGCTTCTCTTTCTTCGTACATGCGCACTCAAGGTGAGTCATGAATTATATCGCAGGGCAAAACTGCCTCTGCGCCGTATACCATAAAGAATGGCGTGAATCAGTAGTACGATTTGGCGTGGTCCGCAGCCCCCAGAGTACGGAGTCGAGCTCCTCCACCCAGTGCGTGTTAGATTCTGTGAGGGACCGCACTAACCATGGTTTGATGCCGCTCATGATTAGACCATTTGCTCGTTCGACTTGACCGTTAGTTTGAGGGTGATAGACTGAGGCGTAGTCGAGCTTGATGCCCATGTTTTTGCACCAGAGTTTAACCTCGTTGGCTGTGAAGTTCGTGCCGTTGTCAGTGTTGATGCTGTGGGGGACGCCATAACGGTGTACTACCCCGGATATGAAGTCTATCACAGGTCCGGGTTCGGCCGTTTTAACTGGCTTGGCCTCTATCCATTTGGTGAATTTGTCCACCATGACCAATAGGTACTTTTTCTTGTGGGTTCCCCCTTTAAGGGGTCCAGCCATGTCAAGCCCCCAGACCACGAATGGCTAGGTGATGGGTATAGTTTTGAGGGCGGTGGGTGGCATGTGGCTTTGATTAGCAAAGAGCTGGCAACCGATGCATCGTTGGACTAAGTCCTGAGCATCTGCCCGGGCAGTCGGCCAATAAAATCCTGTACGGAAGGCCTTGCCCATAAGGGCCCGGGCTGCGGCGTGGTGCCCGCCGAGTCCGGCGTGAATTTCAGCCAGGAGATTTCGCCCTTCCTCTTCGGAGATGCACCTTTGAAGGACTCCGGTTGTGCTTTTCTTATAAAGTTCTCCCTCATGGACCTTGTAGGCTTTAGATCGCCGAACTATGCAGCGGGCCTCATTTTGGTCTTCAGGAAGTTCCTGCCTAATTAAGTAGGCTAGGAACGGTTCTGTCCACGGGGCAATTACTGCCATTATTTCGTGGGCTGAAGGTGTTATTTCATTGGCTGAGCCGCCGATTATGTCAGATTGTTCTATGTTGGGTGGTGCGGTTGGTTCCGGGTTGTTATTTCCGGACTCCCCTTCCCATAATATGGATGGCTTAAAGAGCCGCTCCCGGAAGATGTTTGGAGGGACGGCGTCACGTTTTGCGCCGATGCGTGCCAACACGTCGGCTGCCTGGTTATTATCCCGGGCTACATGGTGGAATTCGAGTCCTTCGAACCGAGCTGACATTTTTAAGACGACGTTACGATAGGATGTCATTTTCGGATCCTTGGCGTCAAAGTCTCCATTTACTTGGGATATTGTGAGGTTTGAATCCCCGCGCACCTCTAGGCGTTGAATACCCATGGAGATTGCCATCCGGAGACCATGTAGAAGGGCCTCGTATTCGGCTGCATTGTTGGAGTCCGTGTACATTATCTGGAGTACGTATTGGACTGTGTCTCCAGTTGGGGACGTCAATACGATGCCAGCCCCCAAGCCGGCCAACATTTTGGAGCCGTCGAAATGCATGATCCAATTGGAGTATGCGCTGTACTCTTTAGGGAGTTCGGCTTCGGTCCATTCAGCGATGAAGTCAGCCAAAACTTGTGACTTTATAGCTCGCCGTGGTTTGTAGGTTATATCAAATGGTAAGATCTCAATGGCCCATTTTGCAATCCTGCCCGTCGTGTCGCGGTTGTTTATAATGTCGTTGAGAGGTACTTCGGAGGCCACTGTTATCGAACACTCTTGAAAGTAGCGTCGCAGCTTCCGGGATGCCATGAACACTGCGTACGCTATCTTTTGATAATGTGGGTACCGGGACTTGCATGGAGTTAAGACAGTGGATACGTAGTACCCTGGTTTTTGAAGAGGGAATTTGTGCCCTTCTGTTTCTCGTTCGACGATGAGCACCGCGCTTACAACTTGATGTGTTGCCGCGATATATAACAACATTGGTTCGCCCAAGTTGGGCGCGGCCAGGACCGGATTTGTTGCCAATATGGCTTTTATTTCTTCGAGTCCGGCCGTGGCAGCATTCGTCCATTCGAAGTGTTCAGTGCGCCTGAGGAGGCGATAGAGGGGCAATGCCTTTTCTCCCAAACGGGAGATGAAGCGGCTTAGAGCTGCCACGCATCCAGTCAATTTTTGTATTTGTTTGAGGTCTTTTGGGATATCCAACTGTGACAGGGCTCGGATCTTGGCTGGGTTTGCTTCAATTCTTCTACCGGATACAATGAAGCCCAAGAGCTTTCCGGCCGGTACGCCGAAAACGCATTTTTCCGGGTTGAGCTTAATGTCATATGCTCGGAGGTTGTCGAATGTGAGCCTCAAATCGTCTACTAGAGTTTCGACGTGTTTGGTCTTGACGACCACATCGTCTACATATGCCTCCACTGCTTTGCTGATCTGGGTTGCCAGACATGTCTGAATCATGCGCTGATATGTTGCGCCGGCGTTCTTGAGCCCGAAGGGCATTGTGTTGAAGCAGAATGGTCCATATGGCGTAATGAATGCCGTTGCGGCTTGGTCTGTCTCCGCCATCTTGATTTGATGGTATCCGGAGTATGCGTCGAGGAAGCACAATGAATCGTGCCCTGCGGTAGCATCAATGATTTGATCGATGCGGGGAAGGGGGAAAGGATCCTTTGGGCAAGCCTTGTTAAGGTCTTTAAAATCGACACACAGGCGCCAGGATTTGTCCTTTTTGGGTACCATTACCAGGTTCGCTAGCCAGTCCGGATGTTTTATGTCTCTGATGAATCCGGCTTCCAATAGTTTGGCTAGCTCCTCTCCCATTGCCTGTCTTTTTGGTTCGGAAAATCGCCGAAGAGCCTGTTTGACTGGCTTGAATCCTTTTAGGATGTTTAGGCTGTGTTCTGCCAGCCTGCGTGGGATTCCTGGCATATCTGAAGGGTGCCAGGCAAAGATGTCCTAATTTTCCCGAAGGAATTCTCGTAGTGCAGCGTCTACATCAAGGTTTAATTGTGCCCCGATGGAGGCCGTCTTTGTGGTGTCCGTTGGGTGGACTTGGAATTTGACTATTTCGTCCGCTGGTTTAAAAGAGGTGGACTTGGATCTCTTATCGAGTATCACATCGTCCCTGTTCACCGTGGAGCGCAACGCAGTGAGTTCCTCTGCCGCTAGGGCTTCAGATAGTGCCTCTAGGGCTAGTGCGACTGTCTTGTTTTCGGCGCGGAGCGCTGTGTCTGGATCACTGACAAGAGTGATGATTCCATTGGGCCCGGGCATTTTAAGCTTCATGTACCCGTAATGGGGTATAGCTTGAAAAATTGTGAATGCCTCTCGCCCTAGTAAAGCGTGATATCCGCTGCTGAACGAGGCCACTTGGAACGTGACCTCCTCGGACCTGTAATTGTCCGAAGAGCCGAACACCACATCTAGTGTATTTTTTCCTATGCAGCGTACTTCCCGACTAGGGATTATTCCTCTGAAGGTTGTGCTGCTTCGCTCAATGCGGCTCCAGTCTATTTCCATTTTTTGAAGGGTTTCCTCGTATATGAGGTTTAATCCGCTCCCGCCATCCATGAGTACCTTGGTAAGACAAAAGCCGTCCACTATTGGACTGAGGACCAATGCTGCTGGTGCTCGGGCTGTTCGGAATTTAGGTTCGTCGCTGGCGTTGAAGGTGATAGCCGTGTTGCTCCATGGATTTGTTGTTGCCACTTGGTATACTTCGGCGAGGCTGCGGATTGTTTGTTTCCGCATATTATTTGATGCGAAAGTCTCGAAGACTGTTAATACCGTACTGGTACTGTTGGGCTAGTTCTCCGGGGCTAGAAGCTCTTCGCCACTTTTGGCCACCTGCCGTAGTATCCAACATGCTCGAAGGCTATGTGTTGGAGTGGCGCCCTCTGTACTATGGATTTGACAAGGTCTGCTGAGCCATCCCTCCAGTACGGTTCCATGCCCTTTATGTGGTTTTTGCTTTTTGGTTTTTGTCCCGGGTGCCTGAGCATGGTGCACCCTTTTGTTTCGGACTAGGGTTGTGTTCGGAGCCGGATTGTCCCAAAACTTAGTTTCGGTTTTCCAGGCACTCTCCATCGCACAGTACTTTCGTACTATGGACGCCAGGTCGGTGAAGCGTGTAATTTTGCGACGGCTTACGGCGTTCAAGATTCCCCTGTCCGTGCAATTGTTGCAGAAAATTGAGATTGCGTTTTCCTCACTGCATTCCTTTATCCTGTCCATAACCAGGAGGAATCTGGCCCAGTAATGATGTACTGTTTCAGCGGGCTCTTGCCAGATTTGAGATCGATCGCTTATGTTTGGGTGGGCGGGTGGAATTAAGTCCGGAACCCTGCCCAACTTGAGGCTCAAGGGCCGAAAAGTTTCTGAATTTGGAAGCTTGGATTGCTGGATGTCGTCCAACGAATCTGGTCCGCTGCCTGACTTTAGGTTCAGTACTTGATTGACGTCCGTTCCTCCGCGGGAATCCGGCATGGAGGGATCAAGAGTCTGGACATAAATGGTTTTTAATATAGAAGAAGAATCGCCGCGTTGTTCCTCTACCACAGCAACGTGGTGGGTAACCTGGGGAGAGTTAATCTCTCTCAGATCGGTTTTAAGCCCGATCTGATCGTAGTCTGTAGCGACTCCCAGGGCGGTGATGCGATCCGCGAGCTCATTTACAGAAGAGAGCTCCATCGGATCCAGCTGCTCAGCGAATTCCGAGTTGACGTGAAGATTGCTTTTGATGACCCGAGAGGTCATCGTTGAAGCGGCGCCCGAACAGGCGGTCATAAGAAAACCACCTAGCCGGATAGTTTGGCCGGCAGCCAAAGCTCCTTTGGCAATGGTACCGTCTTTAAAGACGGGAAGAGGCATCCTTCCTGATCGTGACGGCACAGAGGAACTCTCAATGAAAGCACCAATGTCGGTGTCAAAATCGGCGGATCTCGGGTAGGGGGTCCCGAACTGTGCATCTAGGCAGATGGTAACAGGAGACAAGGGACACGATGTTTTTACCCAGGTTCGGGCCCTCTCGATGGAGGTAAAACCCTACTCCTGCTTGATTGATATTGATGATATGGGTAGTACAAGAGTGGATCTACCACGAGATCAAGGAGGCTAAACCCTAGAAGCTAGCCTATGGTATGGTTGTTGTTCTTCTACGGACTAAAACCATCCGGTTTATATAGACACCGGAGAGGGCTAGGGTTACATAGAGTCGGTTACAATGGTAGGAGATCTACATATCCGGATCGCCAAGCTTGCCTTCCACGCCAAGGAAAGTCCCATCCGGACACGGGACGAAGTCTTCAATCTTGTATCTTCATAGTCTTGGAGTCCGGCCGATGATGATAGTTTGGCTATCCGGACACCCCCTAATCCAGGACTCCCTCAGTTACCCCGAGGGTTTTTGGAATACTTGACGACTTATAGGGCAAAGAGGCGGTGCGGGAGGCCACCAAGGTGGGCCCAACCCACCAGGGCATGCCTGGGCCTCCAGGCACGCCTAGGTGGGTTGTGCCCCCCTCGGGGTACCCCTCTGGTACTTCTTTGGCCCATTGAATGTCTTCTGGTCCAAAAAAAATCGCCAATATGCATCACCACGTTTGGACTCCGTTTAGTATTTATTTTCTGCGATGTAAAATAGAGGCAAAAAACAGCAACAGGCACTGGGCACTATGTCAATAGGTTAGTCCCTAAAAATGATATAAAGTTGCTATAAAATGATTGCAAAACATCCAAGAATGATAATATAATGGCATGAATACTTCATAAATTATAGATACGTTGGAGATGTATCAATCCCCTTTAATATGTTGCGCCATGTGTAGGACATCTCTGTCTTTGCCACAACATCATGTATCGAACAGTCTGGGTAGTAGCGAGCCTTCAAGATTTGTGCACAAAGTGTATCCGACTCGTGCAGGAGACGCCAACCTTGTTGGGCAAACATCGCGAGGTTAAAGATGTGCAACTCTCGAAAGCCCAAGCCACCCTCCTTCTTGGATTTTGTAAGTTTATCCCAACCTATCCAATGGCACTTGTCCACCTTGTCTTGCTAGCTCCACCAATATCAATTAATTAGGGTACCAATTTCCTCGCACACCTTCTTTGTTAGATCAAAGCATGACATTGCAAAAGTAGGGATCGCCTGGGCTAACGATTTTTACCAAGGTTTCTTTGCCCGGTTTGGATAGTAACCTCTCGATCCAGCCCTGCATTCTTTGCCATATCATTTGCTTGATGTACTCAAATTCCCTACTTGGGGCAACACTAGCATGAACTGGTAGCCACAAATATCGTTTACAACGAGACTCGTGAGGGATACCGAGGATATGTAGGACCTCACTTTATAACCGTTGTTGTTGTGCCCTTGCTAAAGGTTGCCGATGATGTCTACTACACAACCTTCTTCTTGTAGACTCGTGTTGGGCCTCCAAGCGCAGAGTTTTGTAGGACAGTTGCAAATTTCCCTCAAGTGGATGACCTAAGGTTTATCAATCCATGGGAGGATGAAGATGGTCTCTCTCAAACAACCCTGTAACCAAATAACAAAGAGTCTCTTGTGTCCCCAACACACCCAATACAATGGTAAATTGTATAGGTGCACTAGTTCGGTGAAGATATGGTGATACAGGCGTTATATGGATAGTAGATATAGGTGTTTGTAATCTGAAAATATAAAAATAGCAAGGTAACTAGTAACAAAAGTGAGCGAAAACGGTTTTGCAATGCTTAGAAACAAGGCCTAGGGTTCATACTTTCACTAGTGCAAGTTCTCTCAACAATGATAACATAATTAGATCATATAACTATCACTCAACATGAAACAAAGAGTCACTCCAAAGTCACTAATAGCGGAGAACAAATGAAGAGATTATTGTAGGGTACGAAACCACCTCAAAGTTATTCTTTCTAATCGATCTATTGGGCTATTCCTATAAGTGTCACAAACATCCCTAGAGTTCATACTAAAATAACACCTTAAGACACACATCAACCAAAATCCTAATATCACCTACATACTCCAATGTCACTACAAGTATCCACGGGTTTGACTATACGATATGCATCACACAATCTTAGATTCATCTATTCAAACCAACACAAAGAACTTCATAGAGTGCCCCAAAGTTTCTACCAGAGAGCCAAGACGAAAACGTGTGCCAACCCCTATGCATAAGTTCACCAGGTCAGAGAACCCACAAGTTGATCACCAAAACGTACATCAAGTGGATCACGTGAATATCCCATTGTCACCACAAATAAGCACATGCAAGACATACATCAAGTGTTCTCAACTCCTTAAAGACTCAATCCGATAAGATAACTTCAAAGGGAAAACTCAATCCATTACAAGAAGGTAGAGGGAGGGAAACACCATAAGATCCAACTATAGTAGCAAAGCTCGCGGTACATCAAGATCGTGCCAAATCAAGAACACGAGAGAGAGAGATCAAACACATAGCTACTGGTACATACCCTCAGCCCCGAGGTTTAACTACTCCCAACTCGTCATGGAGAGCGCCGGTATGATGAAGATGCCACCGATAATGGATTCCCCCTCCGGCAAGGTGCCGGAATGGGCTCCCGATTGGTTTTTCATGGCTACAGAGGCTTGCGGCAACAAAACTCCCGATCTAGGTTTATTTCTGGGGGTTTCTATATTTATAGGAATTTTTGGCGTCGATAACAAGTCAGGGGGTCCACGAGTCAACGACAAGACAGGGGAGCGCGCCCTAGGGGGGCGCGCCCTCCACCCTTGTGGATGACTCGGGACTCTTCTGGCCTAACTCTTTTGCTTCGGGGGGCTTCTCTGGTCCATAAAAAATCACCATAAATTTTCAGCTCGTTTGGACTCTGTTTGGTATTCCTTTTCTGTAAAACTCAAAAACAAGGAAAAAACAGAAACTAGCACTGGGCTCTAAGTTAATAGGTTAGTCCCAAAAATAATATAAAATAGCATATATATGCATATAAAACATCCAAGATGGATAATATAATAGCATGGAACAATCAAAAATTATAGATACGTTGGAGACGTATCAAGCATCCCCAAGCTTAATTCCTGCTCGTCCTCGAGTAGGTAAATGATAAAACAGAATTTTTGATGTGGAATGCTAGCAAGTCACAAGTTTGATCAATGATAATTTCAGTCACTTTTTCTAACATCATTATATATCATAACAGTAGCTCATATCATAAAGCTTCCCATGATCAAGTAACAAGCTATTACACATGTTATTTGCAAAAAAAAGGTATTCACATGTTAAAGCATAGACCATAAACTTTCTTGAAAAATAACAAACTATGTTCTCAATCATCAAACAATTGCAGTTCATCTTATTTTCAGGAAGGGTCTATGTAGGAGCTTTGATTTAGCAAATCCCACATACTCAACTATCATATAGCGTTCCATGATTGCTACCACTCAAAGCATATTTTTAGAACAAATAGCGAACATAGAGAAAGATAGGGGCTTAATGTTTCGCCTCCCAACTTATTTTTGATATAGATAATTGTCAACAATAATAATTCATGATCAAATATATTTGAACGGCCATATATGCTTAGATCTTTCCCCATCACATGATGCATGCTTGCCAACTAAAGAGTAGGTTGGAATGAGAAGGAATACTACTGACTCTTGCATAAAAGTAAAATATAGGCCCTTCGCAGAGGGAATCAGAGATTGCAGAGGTGCTAGAGCTCAAAGATTTTAAAACAGAGATGAAAATAATTTTGAGAGGTATACTTTCATTGGCAACATAACAACCAAGAGTTCTCACTATTTTCCATGCTAGACACATTATAGGCGGTTCCCAAACAGAATGGTAAAGTTTTTACTCCCCCATCACCAACAAGCACATTCCACGGCTGGTCCGAAACAATGGGTACCGTCTAACTATCAACAATCTCGAGGGAGTTTTGTTTGCAATTATATTTGATTTGATTTGAGCATTGAACAGGGCATCCCGATTACCAGCCATTTTCTCATGAATGATGAGCGGAGTCCACTCATCATGAGAATAACCCACCTAGCATGGAAGATACTAACAGCCCCTAGTCGCTACATGAGCGATTCGGGCATACAAAACAGATTATTATTTGAAGGTTTAGAGCTTGGCGCATGCAAATTTACTTGGAACGACAGGTAAGTACCGCATATAGGTAGATGTGGTGGACACTCATGGAAGAAGCTTGGTTCAAGGGTTTTTGGATTCACAAGTAGTATCTCTACTTAGTACAACAATTTTGGCTAGCAAAAGATTCTAAATAGCAAGCACCACATGTTGGAGGATCCATAACAATATAATTTCTATACAAATATACCCAAACATAACTCATTATGTCGTCTTCCTTGTTCAACTTCAACTAATTTGCTCAAGTTTGGAAATATTTAATGGGGTTCACAATCACAAAAGATGTCCAAGATAGTATATTTATATGTGAAACCTCTCTTCATTCAATATTATTTCATGAATTGTTCAAGTGACCAATACAAAGTTTGCTAAGTTTCAAAAAAATTACCACCTCTACTTCTTATATGTGAAGCCATTACTCCCCAAGGTATAAGCATATTAAGCATATATAATTTCAGATTTATGATACTCAATTTGTTCAACCATTTACTCATAGGATATAAGTGCAGCACACAAGTAAATTACAAACTACTCCAAAAACATATAAGTGAAGATCAATGAGTAGTCAAATAATTATTTAGCTATGTGGACGCTCTCTAACATTTAAGAATTTTAGATCTTGGGATATTATTCAAACAGCAAGCAAAACAAAATAAAATTACATTTGCAAGGATAGCACATATCATGTGAAGAAGCAAAAAACTTAGGCTCAACCAAAATTGACCGATAGTTGTTGAAGAAGAATGGTGGGATGCCAACCGGGGCATCCCCAAGCTTAGATGCTTGATACTTCTTGAAATATTAACTAGGGATGCCTTGGGCATCCCCAAGCTTGAGCTTTTGTGTCTCCTTAATTCCTCTCATACCACGGTTTCCCTAAATCGTAAAAACTTCATCCACACAAAACTCAACAAGAACTCGTGAGATAAGTTGGTATAAATCCATGCAAAACCTTATCATTCTCTACTGTAGAAAATCACTAAAATTATAATTTGAAATTGCATACTAAATACCACGGCATATTTAACACTCCTATCCTCAAATAGAATCATTAAACAAGCAAACATATGCAAACAATACAAACATAACAGTAATCTGTCTAAACAGAACAGTCTGTAAAGAATGCAAGAGGAATCATACTTCCCTAACTCCAAAAATTCTGAAAAAATTACCACACTGTATAAAATTTGTTGTACTTTATTGTGTAAAAATTTCAAGATATTATCAT
Organism: Triticum timopheevii; assembly: GCA_963921465.1. Lineage (NCBI taxonomy): Eukaryota > Viridiplantae > Streptophyta > Magnoliopsida > Poales > Poaceae > Triticum > Triticum timopheevii. Next base: position 594,997,448 of record OY997274.1, read on the forward strand.
GTTCTGACTATTCACCAATATTCAAAACAAAACAGCAAACTTTCTGTTTTCAAAACGACAACATATGGACTTGTAAAATAAGCATGGTAAAGGCTATACTTGACCTTTTTATTGAACTAAAAGATATAAAACATGTCTCTGAATAACGGCAAGCAAATATAAACAAAAGAAAATGATGCTCCAAGCAAAACACATATCATGTGGTGAGTAAAAATATAGCCTCAAGTAAGGTTACCTATGAACGAATACGAAAGAGGGAATGCCATCTGGCGCATCCCCAAGCTTAGTTGCTTGGTTGTCCATGAATATTATCATGGGATGCCTTGGGCATACCCAAGCTTAGTCTGTTGCCACTCCTTGTTCCTTAGTCCATCGAAACTTCACCCAAAACATGAAAACTTCACAACACAAAACTCAACAGAAAATCTTATGAGATTTGTTAGTATAAGAAAGTAAATCACCACTTAGGTACTGTTGTGAACTCATTCTAATTTTATATTGGTGTTAATCTACTATATTCCAACTTCTCTATGGTTCATACCCTCCGATACTACCCATAGATTCATCAAAATAAGCAAACAACACAATGAAAATAGAATCTGTCAAAAACAGAACAGTCTGTAGTAATCTGGAAACTTCGTATACTTCTGTAACTCCAGATATTCTGAAAAATAGGAAAACCTGGGAAATTTGTATATAAATCTTGTGTAAAAAATTCAGATCAAAAGCACATTCTACTGAATTTTCAAAATTCCTGGACTAAGAGCAAAAGTTTCTGTTTTTGCACAGAATCGAGTCAACTATCATCCACCCTATCCCAAAGGGTTTACTTGGCACTTTATTGAAACAAACGTTACAAAACATGATTAATACAGTAGAATAATCATGAGAACACACAAAAATAGTAGGTAACGGTGTTGGGTTGTCTCCCAACAAGCGCTTTTCTTTAACTAGCAAAGTGGCCCGCTCGATGCGCGGGCTAGAATTTTATAAAGTTCATTGTGAGAACATATTATTTGATTTTTAGTAACATCTTAATGAACTACTATTTCAATATTTTAATTTTAGTTTTCTTTTGTACAAAAGCTTTCTTGGCATTCTAATCTGAAGTATAACTCTTCATACATGTAAATTTATTTTTCTCATGTTTTTTGTTTATCCAATATTCAAATTTATAAGTAATTGTTCATATAACTCTATCATTTATTATATTTCGAACAAAGCATCTTGGCATTAATGAATATATTATACAACTAAATTAATTTTAACCATAGTATGTCCTTATTTTAGAAAAGATTACTACTAAGCCTCAAAGCTTTAATAAGGGTAAAAGTATAGAAATTTGTCACATTGATTTGTGTTGATTGACCATTAGAAGTGTGAGACACGTGGTTTCAATTTTCATGGACAACCCGGTAAATATTCTTATTTTGAGACCATGTGTCTTATCCACTCGTATTTATGAGAAATCTATCCACGTGTAGCATCTCCCATGCCATGCATCCATGTCAAAAAAAATATGGGATGGGCAATATTTAGCTGTAATTTCTCTGTCTGATAAAAGGCCAAGATATCAAAAGTTGAATCACATATGTATGCTATATTAGACCAAAAATAATGAATTATGGCATTGACTGATTTGCATATAATATATAAGTCGAGTGCATCTAACACTAAATGTTGTCGGTTAGAGTCTTCAAATCCTTGCAATAATCATATTAACATAAGCTTTCACCACTTTTTTTTGGTGACGACAATGGATTTTTCATGAATTGACCTAAGTAAATTCCTCGCAAATCCGTGCTGCCTAGTATCCCCATTTACCCAAAGTTTATTTAATTGTACATCATGACAATCCTTTAATTTATTTCGTCCATGCATGATGTACAATTAAACCTATATCCTTGTCGGTCGAAAAGCTTTTTAGGTGAAGCTTTAAAACCATGCCACCCTTCAAGACCTGAACATGTAGGCTGCGTACACTTCGACTCGGTGGTTGGAAAATAATTCTGATGTCGAAACACATGATGATACGATAAGGAATTATATGGTCCTCGATCGACATAATATTTCTGTAATTTTCTTCTGTAGTTCAATTATTTTCTCCTTGGTTCTTGGCTATTCATTGTGCGTGACTTCTAGCTCAATCTAAGTTGCATGAATCTGCCGGTGATTCAGGGGCTCATGTAGCAAACCGTTGCTGAGTTCCTAGATCTGGGCTTGTGCATGCATCACGTCTTCTTGCATGAGCCGGCGGCGTACATGCAGATTGGGAGTCCATCAAATTCTTGGTTAACTCCTAATAATCTATCAAGAAAACAATCAGATTATTAGATTTGACCTCCTCACGAAGATCATTGGACAACAGCAAACACACTTACCGCTGAGCATTAGAGACGTGCATATTGGACGGTGATGACTCCCGCTTCTCAGTATTCTGGGTTAACTCCTAATAATCAATCAAGACAAGAATCAGATTAATAGATTTGACCTCCTCGTGAAGACATCGGACTGCAGCAAACACACTAACCGCTGAGCGTCAGAGACGTGCATACTGGACGGTGATGGCTCCCACTTGCACCATGGGGAAGGACCTCGAGTTAAATTTCCTTGCCGGGCCACCTTCATACTTTGGGCGCATCTTCCATAGTGGCGCAGGAGCTTGTTGTATGAGTTTCCATGTTGCTGCAGACGGGTGGAGGAAATCCAGAGATGAACATCAATGTTGTTGCAGAAGGGCAAAGAAAAGCCGGAGAAGACCCACGACGTCTCTGCTTGTATGGGGCACATAGAGAAGGATATGGCGGCGGCTTAAACCTTTTGACCCTGAGAAACGCCCTAAACTTCTTATTAGGGCACCCCGTAGCTCCTTTTAGACCAGAGGCTGCAACATCGATCGATACAGTGTATATGCGAGGAATTTTTTTGTCATGGTAGGGAAAATTAGTTATGGCATAGGTTCGTAATTTCTTTCATCTGTAGTGTTATTAAGTTACTTGTGAGATCTTATGGTTGTGATTTTCTGATCTCATAAATCAAAGGATGGATGTTTCTAATTTTTTGTTAGAAAAGAAGTTCCTTTTTTTTCTACCCTTAATTAAGGACGTGGGATGGGTACTTAAGAAAGGACGTGTGAGATGTGTGCTCATGTGATGGGTACGTCAGTTTTTTTACCACCGGGTAAAAAAAATTAAGTTTCCATGAGAGACCAGGTATGACACGTTAAGGACTCACGGTCTGTTACAAAGATGAGATATATGTTACGCATATCTAACGGTTACATGATTATAATTTTAAAAGACCCACTAGATCGAGGGCTAGTATTTTCTGATTAGCGTGGAATTTTTTAGACTAATTCTCTTGCTTCTAATTAACCATCATTTACTTTTTATATATAAATAGATGCCTTTCTAGCTAGGCATGATGATTTCAATGATGCTCACATAAAAAGATAAGAATTGAAACACAAAGAGAGCATCATGAAGAATATGACTAGCACATTTAAGTCTATCCCACTTCCTATGCCTAGAGATTTTTTGAGAAAACAAATTATGGGAACAAGAATCAACTAGCATAGGAAGGCAAAACAAGCATAACTTCAAAACTTTCAACACATAGAGAGGAAACTTGATATTATTGCAATTCCTACAAGCATGTATTCCTCCCTTATAATAATTTTCAGTAGCATCATGAATGAATTCAATAATATAACCATCACATAAAGCATTATTTTCATGATCCACAACCATCGAAAATTTACTACTCTCCAGATAAGCAAATTTCTTCTCATGAATAGTAGTGGGAGCAAACTCAACAGAATAACTATCATGTGAGGCATAATCCAATTGAAAATTAAAATCAAGATGACAAGTTTCATGGTTATCATTATTCTTTATAGCATACGTGTCATCACAATAATCATCATAGATAGCACTGTTCTCATAATCAATTGGAACCTCTTCCAAAATAGTGGATTCATCAGTAAATAAAGTCATGACCTCTCCAAACCCACTTTTATCAATATTGTAATAAGATTCAACACTCTCCAAAATAGTGGGATCATTACTTCCTAAAGTTGACACCCTTCCAAACCCACTTTCATCAATATAATCATCATAAATAGGAGGCATGCTTTCATCATAATAAATATTCTCATCAAAACTTGGGGGACTAAAAATATCATCTTCATCAAACATATCATCCCCAAGCTTATGGCTTTGCATATCATTAGCATCATGTATATTCAAAGAATTCATACTAACAACATTGCAATCATGCTCATCATTCAAAAATTTAGTGCCAAACATTTTATAGACTTCTTCTTCTAACACTTGAGCACAATCTTTCTTTCCATCATTTTCATGAAAGACATTAAAAGGATGAAGCATATGAGGCAACCTCATTTCCATTTTTTGTAGTTTTCTTTTATAGACTAAACTAGTGATAAAACAAGAAACTAAAAGATTCAATTGCAAGATCTAAAGATATACCTTCAAGCACTCATCTCCCCGGTAACGGCGCCAGAAAAGAGCTTGATGTCTACTACACAACCTTCTTCTTGTAGACTCGTGTCGGGCCTCCAAGCGCAGAGTTTTGTAGGACAGTAGCAAATTTCGCTCAAGTGGATGACCTAAGGTTTATCAATCCGCGAGAGGCGTAGGATGAAGATGGTCTCTCTCAAACAACCCTGCAACCAAATAACAAAGAGTCTCTTGTGTCCCCAACACACCCAATATAATGGTAAATTGTATAGGTGCACTAGTTCGGCGAAGAGATGGTGATACAAGCGTAATATGGATAGTAGATATAGGTTTTTGTAATATGAAAATATAAAAACAGCAAGGTAACTAGTAACAAAAGTGAGTGAAAACGGTATTGAAATGCTTAGAAACAAGGCCTAGGGTTCATACTTTCACTAGTGCAAGTTCTCTCCACAATGATAACATAATTAGATCATATAACAATCCCTCAACATGCAACAAAGAGTCACTCCAAAGTCACTAATAGCGGAGAACAAACAAAGAGATTATTGTAGGGTACGAAACCACCTTAAAGTTATTCTTTCTGATCGATATATTGGGCTATTCCTATAAGTGTCACAAACATCCCTAGAGTTTATACTAAAATAACACCTTAAGACACACATCAACCAAAACCCTAATGTCACCTAAATACTCCAATGTCACCACAAGTATCTACGGGTTTGATTATAAGATATGCATCACACAATCTCATATTCATCTATTCAAACCAACACAAAGAACTTCATAGAGTGCCCCAAAGTTTCTACCGGAGAGTCAAGACGAAAATGTGTGCCAACCCCTATGCATAAGTTCACCAGGTCATAGAACTCGCAAGTTAATCACCAAAACGTACATCAAGTGGATCACGTGAATATCCCATTGTCACCACAAATAAGCACATGCAAGACATACATCAAGTGTTCTCAAATCCTTAAAGACTCAATCCGATAAGATAACTTTAAAGGGAAAACTAAATCCATTACAAGAAGGTAGAGAGGGGAAAACACCATAAGATCCAACTATAGTAGCAAAGCTCACGGTACATCAAGATCGTGCCAAATTAAGAACACGAGAGAGAGAGATCAAACACATAGCTACTGGTACATACCCTCTGCCCCGAGGGTGAACTACTCCCTCCTCGTCATGGACAGCGCCGGGATGATGAAGATGGCCACCAGTGATGGATTCCCCCTCCGGCAGGGTGTCAAAACGGGCTCCCGATTGGTTTTTCATGGCTATAGAGGCTTGCGGCGGCAGAACTCCTGATCTTGGTTTATTTCTGGGGGTTTCTATATTTATAGGAATTATTGGCGTCGAGAACAAGTCAGGGGGTCCACGAGTCAATGACAAGACAAGGGGGCGTGGCCTGGGAGGGCTCCCTCCACCCTTGTGGATGACTCGGGACTCTTCTGGCCCAACTCTTTTGCTTCGGGGGCTTCTCTGGTCCATAAAAATCACCATAAATTTTCAGCTCGTTTGGACTCCGTCTGGCATTCCTTTTCTGTAAAACTCAAAACAAGGAAAAACAGAAACTAGGACTGGACTCTAAGTTAATAGGTTAGTCCCAAAAATAATATAAAATAGCATATAAATGCATATAAAACATCCAAGATGGATAATATAATAGCATGGAACAATAAAAAATTATAGATGCATTGGAGACGTATCAGCCGATGACTTATTCTTGTTTATCATTTGGCCTGATTGGGACTAGTATAAAGCCAAGATAGACTGCAGTCTAGCTGCACCTTGAGCAGTTGCCTTCATCACTATAAGGGAATCATCCGCAAAGAAGAGATGGTTTATCTTGGGCGCCCCATTACAGATTTGGATGCCCTGAATAATATCATCTTCCTCTGCTTGTCGCAGCAGGGCCGAGAAGCCTTCAGCACACATGATGAACAGATATGGGGACAGAGGATCCCCTTAACGCAGCCCTCTCTCAGGCATGAATAGATCGATGAGGTTTGAAAGGATCTAGATGACGAGTAGAGGGGGTTTAATAGGCATTTTAAAACTTTTACAAATTTGGCTTTATCCTAATGTGGAATAAACTAAACAGATACTTTTCAAGCACAAATCCTAAATATGCTAGGCTCAAATAAGTGCACCAACAACCTATGCTAAACAAGATAGGCACTTTAAGGAAACTAGCAAGCACAAACTATATCACAAGATATGGAAATGTAGGAACAACTAAGCAATTCAACTAGCACAAGATATATCAATATGAGCAAGTATGAATTGCGGAAAGTAAAAGGTGTGGGTATGAGATAACTACAAGTGAGTCGGGGACGCAGATTTATCCCGAAGTTCACACTCGTGAGAGTGTTAATCTCCGTTAGAGCGGTGCCGAAGCCAAAGCTCTGGGGCGTCACCAAGTGACTCACCGTATTCTCCCTTTCGAGTCACCCCCAACGGATGAGCCTCGGTTCACTCGGGGTTGGTCTTGAAGGCAAACATCACACCTTCACAATCTTCTCCGGAGCACACCACAACCACGGAAGTTTCCAGAGGAACTTGACCACCTAGGCCACTTCACACCCCTTCCCCGGAGCACACCACAAAAGGAAGCTTCCGGAGGAACCTTGGCCACCTAGGCCTCTTCACAAACTTCTCAAAGATATCACCAAACTGTTTAGGAGGCGAAGCCTCCAAGAGTAATAAACTCACAGGCTCTCACTCGAACAAATCGATGCGGGGAGCTCAAACCAGTGAAACAAATGCAATGCAAGGTCAAGCAATAAATTCTCAACTCACTCTCTCAATCTCACAAGATGCAACTCAAGAAAGTGGGAGATTGAAGAGAGGGGATGCAATAGAGGAAATCAACAAATGACTCCAAGATCCATCCACAAATCCCCCTTCACTTAGAGGGGATATAGGGGTTTGGGAGAGGTGGTAAGAGGCTCAAATGATGTTTAGAATCTGTGTGAACCAACCCCAAACCGGTGTGGAGGAAGGGCTCTTATATAGCCAACTTCCAAAACTAGCTAGCCGTTGGGGATCCAACGGACACTTCTTGGGGACCCCGTGCGAACGGAGGCCCCGTGCCCATGGTACAAGCCCCGTGCACACGGAGGCCCCGTGCCCATGGCCTCAAACCCCATGTCCATGGGGTACACAGAAACAGCCTGCAACAACCCACTAAAACATGCATAACTTTGGCATACAAACTCCAAATTCGATGATCTTGGGCTCGTTTTAAAGCTATGGAAAAGACCAAGGTCCTCACATAGAGAACCACCCAAGATCAACAAGAAGTAATGATGCAAATGATGCAAAGGTTTGAGCTCTCTACATGCAACGTGATCAAGCAACTTGCCCAAAAGTCTCTCTTGATAGTACATCTATCAAACCTATAATCCGGTCTCCCTCCAAGCACCATGAGACCGGCAAAATTAGGAAAACCTAGATAAGGTATACCTTTGCCTTGCATATACCACTTGAGCTTGATGATGACTTTAATGCTTGCCTCAATTTGGAATCCTTTTCTTGTCTACAATCACTTGGTGAAGATACTTGAAATGATTCCTCATATTGCAATGAGGGAAGCCTTAACTTAAGCCCATATTCACATGCACACTATCATGATGTGGACCACAAGATTGAAAGCATATAACCTCCGGCTTCTCATCTTGCACTTGGACTCCTCGAACCCAATGACCATCACCACTTGATGTCATCCACACATAGGCCACTTGAAATCTTTCCTTTTGATGCAAGCCCATGAGAACCACCTAACCCACATAGACATACCAAACACATAGCATGGATTAGGTAGAAAAGCGCAGTTCACAATTACTTACCATACCACTAGATCACTTGATCCCACGTGGTACAAAGATTGCGCTTTGAGAGTTGACCATCTAGATTATCTTCGAGCTTCATCTTGGTTAACCAACATCTTTACTTCATGTCTCATCTTGGTTTCTTGAAAGCCGCAATGAACTCTTCATTTCCCTTCATTGCTCCAAGACTGTATCACCAAAGACTCTTTCGTGACCATATCAAGTTCCACTATGAGTATCATCTTGGTCACCACATGCTCTTCTAAAACTCCATCGTAATCTCTTGAGAGGCATAATGAATTCTTCACTCTAGTTGCTTGCTTCAAGACTTGATCAACCGAAAACCCAACACATGAGCTTGCCATGATCTTGTCTTGAAACCATAACTTGAATTCTACTATTTGTTTATACTCTGAAGCTCTTGATCCTTAAAAGCCCACATATGTCAATCTTTGAGATCCTCTAATGAACTCCACGCATAATTATCCCTTCTTTTATCTTCATAACTTACCATCAAGAAGGATCACTAGACATATGATAATTGAATGAATCTTGTGCACTGCAGTATGTATTGTCCCCCTTTGTCAACCAAGTGTTTTTCTGTTTCTCGTATAGATGATATGCAGAAGTACTTAAAATTTAATTTGTTTACCCATAACTTTGTTTTCTTAATTACCTAGCTGATTATTCTCGTTTGAAGCACTGCAATACTTAAGAATTTTGGACAACACATACTTTAGTTTTTACATTTCTCCTATTTCCACTGTTTACTCATATCTACAAATATCTAATGGTCTTGTAAATACGCTAGGTATGTTTGTGTATCAGGCTACTTGGTGCTGCCTATCACAATTCGCATGACTAATTCCCATTAGGAGGGACGACGACAAGAACTTGAATAAAAACTTCAATAGTAAAAATGTTTTGTTTGAGTGATATATTTTGTCAATCTATGTTGTAAATTGTGATTTCATGAAGGATTTTGTAAACTGCTATGTTGTACATACTTGTGGATGACAGCATAAATACCTTGTCTTGCCCAAATTGGCATTATGATTTGTGTAACACCTTGAAAATGTTTTTGGTGAAATTGGGTTAAAGGAAATAGGCTATGGGCCGTACTAAATTTAAATTGTGCCTAAATCCATGACGGTTTCTGTGACGAAAATAGTGTCCATGTAAGCTACCACGTCATTCTAGTCAGCCAATTGAAAATCCTATGTGGCAATCCTACGTGGCATTGGTCCATGACAGTTTGTTCCGTCATGATGATTTGGGCCTTGGGCGGGCTTGTGGCAGATCCATGACGGTCAATAGCCGTCATGGACGACATCATGTCAAATTATGACGCGATATACATGACGGATTTTAGATCCGTCAAGGATGGGCACCCATGACTATGACGGAACAACCGTCACGTATTAACAAATTTCTTGTAGTGAATATCTTGAGAGGCATAATGAATTCTTCACTCTAGTTGCTTGCTTCAAGACTTGATCAACCGAAAACCCAACACATGAGCTTGCCATGATCTTGTCTTGAAACCATAACTTGAATTCTTCTATTTATTTATACTCTAAAGCTCTTGATCCTTAAAAGCCCACATATGTCAATCTTTGAGATCCTTGAACGAACTCCACCTTGAATATATTTGGTTAGACATTAAAATCAATCTTGATGGCTTCAACATAAGTCCCCAAAGACCAACTTGAAACCTCACTGTATATGGGACCTCGAGTGCCAAAACCTAGGCCCCGTGTGCATGAGGGTCAGGGACCACATGCGCACTGAAGGAAATATGCCCTAGAGGCAATCATAAAGTTATTATTTATTTCCTCATATCATGATAAATGTTTATTATTCATGCTATAATTGTATTAACCAAAAACATGATACATGTGTGAATACATAGACAAACTTAATGTCACTAGTATGCCTCTACTTGACTAGCTCATTAATCAAAGATGGTTATGTTTCCTAACCATATACATGTGTTGTCATTTGATTAACGGGATCACATCATTAGGAGAATGATGTGATTGACTTGACCCATTCCGTTAGCTTAGCACTTGATCGTTTAGTATGTCGCTAATGCTTTCTTCATGACTTATACAAGTTCCTATAACTATGAGATTATGCAACTCCCGTTTATCGGAGGAACACTTTGTGTGCTACCAAACGTCACAACGTAACTGTGTGATTATAAAGGAGCTCTACAGGTGTCTCCAAAGGTACATGTTGAGTTGGCATATTTCGAGATTAGGTTTTGTCACTCCGATTGTCGGAGAGGTATCTCTGGGCCCTCTCGGTAATGCACATCACTATAAGCCTTGCAAGCAATGTAGCTAATGAGTTAGTTACGGAATGATGCATTACGTAACGAGTAAAGAGACTTGCCGGTAACGAGATTGAAATAGGTATTGGATACCGACGATCGAATCTCGGGCAAGTAACATACCGATGACAAAGGGAACAACGTATGTTGTTATGCGGTTTGACCGATAAAGATCTTCGTAGAATATGTAGGAGCTAATATGAGCATCCAGGTTCCGCTATTGGTTATTGACCGGAAATAGTTCTAGGCCATGTCTACATAGTTCTCGAACCCGTAGGGTCCGCACGCTTAAGGTTTCGATGACAGTTATATTATGAGTTTATGAGATTTGATGTACCGAAGTTTTTTTGGAGTCCCGGATGAGATAACGGACATGACGAGGAGTCTCGAAATGGTCGAGACATGAATATTGATATATTGGAAGCCTATATTTGGATATCGGAAGTGTTCCGGGTGACATCGGGATTTTACCGGAGTACCGGGAGGTTACCGGAACCCCCCCCCCCCCCCCCGAACTTAATGGGCCTATATGGGCCCTAGTGGAAATAGAGGGCAGCAAGGGGGTGTGGGGCACGCCCCCCCCCCAAGGCCCAAACCGAATTGGTTTAGGGCAAGGGGGCCGGCCCCCCTCTTTCCTTCTCTCCCTCTCCCTTTCCTTCTCCTCTCCTAGTCCAACAAGGAAGAGGGGAGTCCTACTCCCGGTGGGAGTAGGACTCCCCATGGCACGCCCCCTCCTAGGCCGGCCGCCCCCTCCCCCCTTGGCTCCTTTATATACGGGGGATGGGGGCACCCCATAGACACAATAATTGATCTCTTGATCTCTTAGCCGTGTGCGGTGCCCCCCTCCACCAAAGTCCTCGATAATATTGTAGCGGTGCTTAGGCGAAGCCCTGCGACGGTAGAACATTAAGATCGTCACCACGCCGTCGTGCTAACGGAACTCTTCCCCGACACCCTGCTGGATCAAAGTCCGGGGATCGTCATCGAGTTGAACGTGTGCTAGAACTCGGAGGTGTCGTAGTTTCGGTGCTTGATCGGTCGGGCCGTGAAGACGTACGACTACATCAACCGCGTTGTTCTAACGCTTCCATTTTCGGTCTACGAGGGTACATGGACAACACTCTCCCCTCTCGTTGCTATGCATCACCATGATCTTGCGTGTGCGTAGGAATGTTTTTGAATTTACTACGTTCCCCAACACACACGGGGTATCCAGAGAGTTGACACTCGGCCCCGTCCGCATGGGGGTCAGGAGGCCCGTGCACGGGGTATCCAGAGAGGGATACTATGAGGACTTCTTCGAATGTTTCGATGGCATTCTTCCCACATAAATCCAACATGGTTCATGCATCACTATGGAACATTTCTTCATATAGGATTCAATGCACTTGATGCTCCATAGGAATTGTCCATGAATACCAAAGCTTAGAGCAAATATATCTTCATATATATGGACTTCATCCTTGATTCCATCTGATATCCTTGATGCACCATCTATGGACAATACCTTCAAATATATCCCGGTGAAAACATTAATCCATAGAGATTGTCATTAATCACCAAAACCACACTTAGGGCTACATGCCCTTTCAAGGTTTCTATTCACTTTCACTCTATATTTTACCGATCTAACACACTTCATAATAGTGCCAATCCACACCTCTCCAAACCCCATCTTGCGCATCATGCACTCCAAGAATTCCCACTCAACACGGTCATATGCTTTGCTCATGTCAAGCTTGACCGTCACAAGTCTATCACGCCCCCCCTTCCTCTTATGCATCAAGTGGTTGATCTCATAAGCCAACAACACATTATCGGTAATCAACCTTCCCAAGACAAAGGCCGATTGGGTCGGTGAGATGATCTTTGGGAGCATTTACTTTAATCTATTTGCTAAGACCTTGGAGATCATCTTGTATAGAACGTTGCAAAGGCTAATCGGTCTGAACTCCGTTACCCTCTCGGGATTATTATTCTTTGGTATCGAGAAGATGGTGGTTTCATTCCACAACTCGGGCATAGGATTACCATTAAGCACCCCCAACACCTCTTCTTGCACCTTCATTCCCACCAGCTCCCAGAACTTCTTATAAAACACAGCAGGCATACCATCTGGTCCCCGTGCTTTCAAGTCTCCAATTGACTCAAGAGCTTTTTTTATCTCCTCTCCTGAATAAGGCCTGATGAGACGGGCATTCATCTCAGCGGTGACCACGGTGGGAAGCGCTTGCTTAGCTTGCCTTGTTACCAGCGGTTTCCAACTTTTTCTTCTCGACAGCGAGCGAGCCAAATCAGCTAGCCTCCGTCGGCAAGGCTAGCTTTGCCTAGCGAGGTAAACTGGCAAGGGATCCAAATAGATATATGCTATTTGACGCATTCTGCGTCGAACAGGCGCCCTTTCGCACGGAGTTGGAGATCGAGTGCTGACTTGGGCCAGTCCATTAACGTGTTGCAACATTTCCGGTTTTGGGGAACTTCAAGAGTTTCCCAGCTGGTTTTTTCTGGACATGGGAACCTTCTAGAGGGTTCCTTGAACCAGTTTTCCTGTTTCTTTTTGGTTTTTCCTTTTTTTCCTTTTTTTGTTTCCTTTTTCTCTTTATCTTTCTTCTTTCTTTCTTTTTATGTTATTTTCCCTTTCTATTATTTTTTCAAGTTTATTTTTATTTTTTAAATCATATTAAGAAAATTATTCAAAAACTTTTAAAAAATTGTTCGTGCTTTTGAAAAACTTTCATTTTTTAAATGATCATGTTTTTAGAAATTGTTCATAAATTCAAAAATTGTTTGCATTTTAAAAAATGTTCGGAATATTTTTGTTCACATTTATTAGAACTTTTCAAATATTGACTAGGATTTCAAAAGTTGTTCCTGTTTTAGAAAAACTTTTTCAAATTTCAAAAAATGTTCTTGTTTAAAAAAATCACGGATTCAAAAATTGTCCGCGGTTCAAATTCTTTTGGGATTTTGATAATTCTTCTCCATTTCGAAATTAGTTCTGGAAATCCAAAATATGTTAGTGATTTTAAAAATTCTTCCCATTTTGAAATTGTGTTCACAAATTCGAAAAATGTTCACGTTTATGAAAAAAGATCGGTAAATTCAAAATGTGTTCGCCATTTCATAGAATTGTTCGTAAGTTCAGAAATAATTCAAATTTTGGAATATTGTTCGGGATTCTTCAAAATAGTGTTAAGTCTGCTACTGCTATTGGTTTTTAACTTTTGCGATGTAAATTGGTCACATGATATATTCGGTGCTAGTGGCTAGCAGCGAGCGTGCGTCAATTGCTAGTCGCCGGTTTGAATCCCAGCTACCGCGACTTAACTTTTTGTGATTTTCTGACCATCGCCTTCGCGGTGCGCTGCAATGGGCTGGCCCTGTCGAATGCAACATGTGCGACGGGGCGTGTATTTGCCGCAGAATGCGGCACATAGGACCTCCACCTATAAGGACCTTACGCATTTTGTGTCAAACAGAAGCTCGGCACACACAGGCGAAGCACAACTGGGCTGGCCCACCGATGCAAAAGCCGCTTGATTTTCTTGTATCATGCGATCTAAAAAACCCAAAAAAACAAATAGGCGTCACTAGGATTCGTCACAAGATCTTGCTCACACCAGATCGCAGACCGCGATCACTTAGCCAGTCCACCACAAAGTTGCTTCCGAACATTAAACTCTATAACAACATACAACAAGGTTGAAATTTTGGAAAAAAAATTAGAAATATTTCTTGAAAATTTCAAACAATTTTAAATGCCGCAAATATTTTTTGATATCCCAAGCATTTTTCTAAAAAAACTGTGAACAATTTTTGTAATCCGCATTTAGAAAAAAAACGATCATTTTTTGCAAAACCTAACAGTTTTGGAAAAATTGAAAAATTTATGACATTGTGTTTTTTTAAAACAAGAAACTTTTTTTAACATGAACATTTTTCTGAAATTGTGGACACATTTCGAAATCAGAACATATTTCTAAATTCCTATACATTTTCTAAAATATGAACATTTTATGAGTGATATTCATAACAGATTTTGAAAAGGACAACATTTTCTGAAATTCCTGAACATTTTTAAAACATGAAAATAACAAAATTTGAAAATGAGAACATTTTTTAAAACACGAACATTTTCTGAAATTGGGAACAAAATTTGAAAATAAGAATATTTTTTAAAATTCCCGGAGAAAACAGGAACATTTTTTGAAATTCCTCAAAAATAAAAGAATGAAACTAAAACGAAAAACAAAAAGAAACAAAAAGGGATAGAAGGGGAAACATGAAAACCAGTTCAGGCACCTCTTATAATGATCCCAAAACAAGAAAAAAACAGCTTGGAACCGCCTAGAATATTCCAAAACCGGAATCGTGCAAACATTTGAACGAACCGGCCCATCCGAACGCTCATCGATCTGCCTCCATGTGTGCGTCGTCCTGAGTACTTGCCATAACAAGCGGCTAATAGGAATTTCCCCTCCTATATGGCGCATCACGCGTCAGGGAGCGGACTCGCGCGCACACGCCGCTGCCCCCGCGCGCCCACTTTAGGCCGACCCATGAGTGGCCGCGGGAAGCCCCCCATTTGTCTTGTTTCGTTTCTGTTTTCATTTTTTATATAATTCGTGATTTCAAATACTTTTCCAAATTAAAAAATTGATGCAAATTTAAAAAAAGTTCGTGGAGCCAAAATATGTCCCTGAATTTGAATAATGTGCATGCATTTGAAAAAATGCTCGTGATTTCAAAAAATGTTTGTTATTTCAAAAAAATGCTATTGAATATGGATATGATCAACATTTTTCAGTTAGATGAACAACTTTTTTGAAAAAACATGGATGAACAAATTTTGAATTTGATGAATTTGTTTTGAAATCAATGGACAAACTTCGAATTTTATGAACATGTTTTAAAACGATGAATAAAATTTGAATGCGGGGAATAAATTTGGATTTTGATGAAAAATAAATAAATTCCAATGAACAAAAATTAAGTTCGAGGAACATTTTATTGAATTCGATGAGCAAAAACATGTCTGTGGATTTGAAAAGAAAGTTCGCGAAAAAGTGTGAAAAAGTAAAGAAGAAAAAGAAAAAGAATAACAGAAAAGGAAAAAAGAAAAGAAAATAAAAAAACGAAAAATGAAAAGAAAAGAAAAAAGTAATGGAATGCAGAAAAATGAATAAAACAAAGAAAGAAAAAAACACAAAAAAACCGGCTCAGGGAAGACCCTAGAACCTTCCCATAACCGGTTGGTGGTAATCCTGAATTTAATGGGCCAGCCCATAGAAATTCCAGCGCTCGGGGGCGGGGCGGTGGAGGGGGGGTGCGCGCGCGGGAAAATCTTATTCGCCGCTCGCTGCGGCAAACTGTCGAGCGATCGCACAGGGGCAGCGCAGTGAGCGACAGAAATGGGCCGGCCCACACATAATGCGTCCAAACCGGTTTTGGGAACCTTCCAGAAGGTTCCATAAACCGGGTTTTTTTTCTGTATCGTTTTTTCCTGGTTCTTTTTCGGCTTTCTTTGGTTTTTTTATTTCTCTTTTTTCGTTTCTGTTTCTTTTTCATTTTTTCGTTTTTTGTTTCTTGTTTCACTTTCTTTTTCAAGTTTATTTTTCTTTTTCAGAATATGTTCATAGTTTTACAAAATGTTTATGATTTTCTTTTTTTCCTTTTCTTTTCTTCTCTTCCTTTTAAAAAATCAAAAATTTAAATTTTGTTCGTGTTACCAAAAAATGTTCTCAAAATTCAAAATTTGTTCTCGTTACACAAAAAAGTACAAAACTTCTGAAATTCAGAAAATGTACTGAATTTCAATTTTTTGTTCACATATTCAAAAAATATTCGCGCTTCCAAATTTGTTCGGGATTTTTCAAAATTTCTCTCCGTTTCAAAATATGTTCTCAAGATTCAAAAAATGTTCATGCTTTAAAAAATTGTTCGGACTTCCAAATTTGTTCGGAATTTTTCAAAAATTCTCTACGTTTCAAAATATGTTCTCAAGATTCAAAAAATGTTCGTGCTTTAAAAAATTTGTTCAGGATTTTTTAAAATTGTTCACCGTTTCAAAATTTGTTCGCAAGATTCAAACAATGTTTGGGAATTGAAAAAAAATATCCCAGCTTTCCAAATTTGTTCACAAATTCAATAATAGTTCATGTTTTTCAAAAAAATTCACAAAGTCAAAAAATGTTCTGGAAGTTTTAAAAATATAAACATTTTTATTTTTTGTTCACAAATTCAAGAAATGTTCCTCTTTTTCAAATTTGTTCACATCATCAAAATGTTCCTGCTTTAAAAAATTCGTAGAAAATTCGGAAAATGTTCGTGCTTTAAAAAATTGTTCGCGCTCCCAAATTTGTTCTCCATTTCAAAATTTCTTCTCAAGATTCAAAAAATGTTCGTGCTTCCAAATTTGTTCTCCGTTTCAAAATTTGTTCTCAAGATTCAAAAAATATCTGTTCTTTAAAATTTGTTCTCCGTTTCAAAATTTGTTCTCAAGATTCAAAAAATGTATGTTGTTTAAAATTTGTTCTCCATTTCAGAAAATGTTTGAACCATTTTAAAAAATGTTTGTCATTTTAAAAAAAACATGTTTACAAATTTTTTCTTGTTTCTCGAAAATATTCTGAATTTTTCAAAAACTGCATGTAATTCTAATTCTTTTTATATAATTCAAAAACTATTCCGTAATCTGAAAATTTCCAAAAAAAATGTTCGTATATTCTAATTCTAATTCGGATTTTGTTTGAAAATAAACTTGAAAAGAAAAAAAGGAAAAGAAAAAAGAAAAAGAAGAGAAATAGAAAAACGAAAAACGAAAAAGAAACTGAAAAAGAAAAGCCGGTTCAGGAACCTTCTAGAAGGTTCCCAAAACCGGAAAAAACCGGCTGGAAACATCATAGAAGGTTCCAAAACCGGTGTCTGCTGTAACGCTAAACGGGCCGGCCCACTCGGTCGCTCCCTCGCACCTGCCCTGTGCGAAGCGCCGACTGCTTGCCGCAGCGAGCGTCCAATAGGAGTTCCCGCGCGCGCGCTAGGTTGATAGCCGTCGACCTATGCATAGTATAGGAATCACCATACGAGAGCCCAACCTAAGAGCATATTTAGTAGATTCCTTAAAAGCCAACCCATAGACACACGTTAAAAGGGCCCTTTATACCGTTTTTACGGTGCGAAACTGGGCCGAAAAGAACAAATACCATATTACGAACTGTATCTGGAACAATACACCAAGCAATCGTCCCGCTCTGGCCAAAACCATCCTGCTCCGGCCGCGCTCCCCCCGCCGCACGGCGCCTCGGCCATGCCCGCCCCAGGATGCCACTCGCCCCCGCCCGTCTAGCAGCGGCCATGCACGCCCTGGCCCGACCGCGACCCGGCCATGCCCGCCGCCGCCGCGCTACACCCCGGCCATGCCCTCCCCTGTCGCGCCTCCCCCGCCCCGGCTACGCCTCTCTCGCCCTTCTCCGACGCCGCCCCACCTTGAGTCGGGCCGCCGACGGCCTGCTCCACCCCGCCCGTGGCCTGCCTCGCCTTGGCAGTGAAGGTCGAGCCGGCCACAATTTGGACCGGCAGCAACAAAATTCCGGCGTGCGACGATCTTTTTCGATGTGCGGCGACGGATTCCGGCGAGTTTCGTTTTGATTAGGCCAGTTCCGCGGCGGTGCATCTGCTCCGACGAGGTTTGACTGTTTACAGGTTGAACTGTATACTACCTTTCAATCTGTACATATGAGGTTCTCACAGATGGAGTATCGGTGCCCCTTAAAAACTTTACGGGATATGCTAGGGACCGTTCTTTCGACCGAAATTGTAAATGCCTTATTTTTTACGCGTTTAACCGCTTTTAAGGAGTCTATTAGAGATGCTCTAAGCAGTGTGCATCTGTAACTTGCACCGCATAACAGACTCAGAAAGATTCTATAAAAACACTTAGAAAAAATGACTCGGAACAAGAGGGAAAAAAGTTTGCGTCGCAGAAAAGGAGGAACGGAGAGAAAAAGCGGCTGCAAAGCGGCGGCAGCATTTGTCCCTGAGCACCTGTTAACCTGGAGAGACAAAAATGTATACAAATGTATATCCGCAGGAAAAGAAAAAGTCTTGACAAGCCTATACTGCAGTCTGCAGGTGGAAACCTACACTATCCACTAAAGAGCTACTCTGAATCTACCTTCTGAATATGACAAAACATACAAAAATGAATGCATCAGACGTTTGGGACCAAACCGGCAAACAAGAAGAGAACAACAAGGTTGAGTGGAACACCAGGGTGCACAGACACTATGGGCGTGTTTGGTTGCCTGCATGAGGCCCAACCAGGCCCGCGCGGAAAGAATCCGGCTTGTTTGGTTGCCTGCTTTCACTGTTCGGTCCGCATGGCACGAACCTTAAAGCACTCCTGGGCCTGGCTCCCTGGGAACGCCCAAATCGGCAGTTTCTCCAGGGTCAGGCCCGAGTGGTGCACGTGGGCGGCGGCTGCTGCACGCGTGCGGCCACGCTCGAGAAGCCACGTTGCTTCCCGAAGCGCCGATAGTTATTAGCCTCACCGCCCCTCACCGCTCCCTCTCCCCACTCTTCCCACTCTCCCAACTCTCATCGGCGGCGGCGGATCGGAGGAGAGCAAGAAGGCCATCGGACTCCATCACCGGCGAGCGGATCATCATCTAGGCAGCGGTAATGGCGGTAAGCACTTCTCTGTTTGTCATGCACTACTTTTTTCTGTTCGATCCAGCGGTAGATTCGATCCACGGTGCAAAGGGGAATGCGGAATAGAGGTAGATAAGCATGGCAGTTCATAGTAGTTCATACGAGTTCATAGTAATTCATGCAAGATCAGAATAGAGGTAGATGCGGTTGGAGTAGAAGGGGGATTGGGGGATTGGGGGTACATAACCGTAGCTGCCATCATCGACGTGTGGAGCGGCGGGTCGATTGTCTGGCCTTCATCTTCTTCTTCATCGCCATGCGGGGCAGCGCGTCATCGTCGTCGTCCTCGGCGGAGTTGAGGTCCATCTGCCAGGTACGACGGCCTGGCTTCAGCGCCTTTGCCGGCATATGCACCGGTTCTTCCTCCTCCTCCTCCTCCTTAGGCTCCCCACCGATGACCGTCGGCGGCACGATTGCCCTCTCCCAGTACACTGCGACACGGCGATCATTAGGAGCCCAGTAACTCTTGTACTTGGACCACTTCTTCCTCTGTTTAGCGTTGTCGGAGACGACCTGATTCATGGCCCAGCGAATGATGTCGATTGCCATCGCGCCCTTTGCTGGGTCAGTAATCACTGTCTTCAGCTCCTGTGCAGTGGCTCTCATGAGAACTGCATCAGATTCTTTCTGCATCTCAGCCATGGAGCCGAAGTTCGAGCACACCTCCATGGTGTTCTCGTACTTGGTGCGGTCACCAGCCGACCACCCGAGGAAGAAGGCCCTCCAGCCAATACCCCACGGGAAGGGGTTGGCATTGGAGCTAGAGCTCATGGTGATGGAGAGGAGGAAGATTGATAGAGAGAGAAGAGAGGGGGTATGTAAATAGTGGTGGGCAGGGTGAGTAAATATAGGCGCAATGGAGAGGACGAAGAGTAACAATCATGCCGTTTTAACTACATGCTCTTCAATTAGCCATGAACTCTGTGATGTGCCTGACTCCATGAATTGTGTGCAGATCAAGGAGAGCAATGAGATGGGCACCGAGGTGCTCCCGGTCGTTGACAACAAGGGCAAGCAACCCCTTCATCCAATGCCCGACAAGGTTGTGCTGCCGCCCACCGCCGACGAAGACCCGAAGACGCCTGAGGCTGGCGACGACGAGCGCATGGAGGAGCCCCCAGCAACAAGCGCCGCAACTACGACCACTACCAGGAGGAGGATGGCCCAACTCACTTCTGCAAGGTCATCCCTGCACCAAAGCTTGAGTGCATCCCCATGCCCCTGGACTTCACCAAGCACTTCGTCGCAGTGCCGATGGAGTTCAAGCTCAGGAACAACACCAGCTGCTCCTGGAAGGTGAAGGTGAAGCTGACGAACGGCAGGGTGACCCTGGATTAGGGTTGGCCCACCTACGCAGCCGTTCACCAGATTAAGATCGGCTAAATGGTGACGCTCAAGCTCCTCACTTCCGACACCCTCAAGGTCATCATCTTCGACGAGGATGGCATTGAGGTCGTCAACAAGTGCGGGAAGCATGACAAAGCCTTCGCCGCCAAGGAGTAGGGCCGAGGCACCTCCTTTCTAATTACTATCGAGTCTACTTTGAACTATTTATGGTTATGCTTTGAACTATTATGAAGTGTGATACTGCTTATCTGAAATATGCACTTAAGTAGTTTATCCTCTGCTCTGCTTATGATGTTTGCTACAAGGTTGTGCCGAAGTGTGCTGGTAACCTCACCAACTAGCCAAGGAGGTTACCACACACCAGGCGTTGCATACAACCAAACACCATGCCTTGGGTTTGTCCACTAACATGCATGCAACCAAACACCAGGCAATGTGGTTCAGCCCATGCAGGCAACCAAACAACTTGTAGATGGTGCATTTGAGGCTGCATTTGCATAGCCAAGCTGAGTTGAGAAGGCTATGCAATGCAGCTACTATTCACTACTGCAACCAAACACGCCCTATAATATGATGTTCTAAATATCTATGATGAGCAAAAACTACCACAGGACCAGCACAAACGTAATCACAGGATAAGAACATTTCGTGTTAACAAGAATTAAGATTCAGGTTCACTTATTAATGACATAGACCAAGCTGCTCAAAGGCAGCCAACACAACATATGTTCTCACATGTGGCACAGGAATAAAGATTCTCAACAACGGCACTAGACACTGAGTTGTGCATAACTCAAAGAGATGAAGAGGGAGGAAGCCCACCAGGGAGAGTTGCGAACCAAACTTCTAGGGGCCCAAAGAACTCATTGGCCACCACAAAGGCGGAGCACCAGGTGGAGAGTAGACTCCTTCTAAATGTTGTAATCCGTCAGAGTGCGACCATCCTCGAGTTGCTTGCCGGCGAAGATCAGGCGCTGCTGGTCCAAGGGATACCCTCCTTATCCTGGACCCTGGCCTTAACATTGTCGATGGTGTTAGAAGACTCAACCTCTAGGGTAATGATCTTGCCCGTCAAGGTCTTCACAAAGATCTGCATATGCCTCCACGGAGGCAAAGTACCAGGTGCAACGTGGACTCTTTCTGAATGTTGTAATCAGCAAGGGTGCGTGAGCCTGTTTCAAGAAAGCGTCAGTACCAGGTGCAACGTGGACTCTTTCTGAATGTTGTAAGCAAGGGTGCGTGAGCCTGTTTCAAGATGTTTTGGGTGCTCGTTTTGATGGACAGTGTTGAAGATGCCCTAGTGCGGGAAAAGGAAACCTGCAACATGTGTTATTAGCAGGAAAAGGAAACCTGCAATCTGCAGATTTCGCTGAACAGCGGCTTTATATAGACGATCTGAACATCGGCAATACAACAATCACCCAACTTACTTAATTTCAGACGAAATCACGCCGGTGTGCATCGCTAGACCTGCAAACACAACACAGGCAAGTTCAGTGGCAGACTGGAAACACCACAACCTGAACTGCTGAACATCTATGATGACGTTCACGTATCAGGAAGAATTCAGGGTACGCCTATTCATAAATTAGATGTTTGGAACTGACCAGTAAACGTGAAAACGCCAAATCTGAAGTTACGATCTTTGATAGCAAAAACGACCACAGGACCAACACAACACAGGTCATCAAATATCAAGAGGACTGAGGTCAACTTATTCATAATATAGACCAAGCAGCTCAAAGGCAGCATCAGATGTTCTCACAAATTGCACATAGATAAAGAGGTGCAGAAACGACATGACACAAATTCACGTAACCAAAAGACGACATCGACGAACGAAGAGGCAACCAGGCTCAACAGACATGCGAATCAAACTTCCGGGAGCCCAACGAAATTCACTGGCCACCACGAAGACGAAGCACCAAGTGGACTGTAGACTCCTTCTGAATGTTGTAATCAGCAATGGTGCGTCCGTCGTCGAGCTGTCCGGGGGATGCCTTCCTTGTCTTGGAAGCTGGCAACAACTGCTGGTCTGGCGGGATGCACTCCTTGTCCCTGATCTTCGCTTTGACATTGTCAATCGTGTCAAAAGACTCAACCTCAAGGGTGATTGTCTTGCTGGTGAGGGTCTTCATGACGATTTGCATAAGCCTCAGCACAAGGTGGAGTGTCGACTCCTTCTGGATGTTATATTCGGCCAGGGTCCGGCCATCTTCCAGTTGCTTGCCAGCAAAGATGAGGCCCTGCTGGTCCGGCGGGACACCCTCCTTATCCTGGATCTTCGCCTTGCATTATCCATTGTGTCGGAGGACTCAACCTCGAACATGGATCTTTGGCTAATTGTGTCGGATTCAACCTCAAACATGATGATCTTGCCGGTGAGTGTCTTCACATAGATCTGCATACCAACTCTGAGCCTGAGCACCAGGTGGAGGGTGGACTTCCTCTGTATATTGTAATCAAGAAGTGTCCGGCCATCCTCAAGCTCCTTGAGAGAAAAGATGAGGCGCTGATGGTCCGGCAGCGTACCCTCCTTATCCCGGATCATCGCCTTCACATTGTCGATTGTGTCAGAGGACTCGACCGCAAGCGTGATGATCGCTCAGTGTCTTCACAAAGATCTGCATCTGCATAATATAACAAAGCAGGATAAGTCACCAAGGAAGAGGCTTACATGAATAGATAAATCGATTAGCAAAGCCACGAGACAAAGGGCACTAATCTAAATGATGTGGTAGGTATGCATAACTGAAAATTGCAAACAGAGCATTTTAGCTGACCGAGTTAATCAACAATCATAGAACAAGGACTAAGATAAATTATATCTTATTGCAATTTACAAATAGTTATTCTGCAGTTAAAATTAACAAAATACAAGAACGACTGAGATAATCCAAATCTAATACTCACAACCGCATAGCAAAAATGTAAAGGCAATAATCTCTGTCAGGATCTATTTCCAGTTTAAATTAAGCAGATTTGTGAAACAAGTCTACTGGACTTCAGCAAATCTCTCCATTATAAAGCCAGATCGTGTGGATCAATATCTGATGCAGTAATAAACAAGAATGTGAAACAGCAGGCCCAGAACTAACCGGCCAAAATCTATTGAGCAGCCCCTAGATGAGCCCCCACGGGCACTCGATTGGAATCTAGACGAGTAGAGTTGATCGAGATGCACTCACTCGTCCTCAACAAAAACTCGATTATCTTTCAATCTATCATCAGCATAGAGACAAAATCTTAGGTCGATGCGGTAGAGCAATCGACACGAATCTCATTATCTAATCGCGCTGACCGCATCGACAAGAACACCTAAGTCAATCCCACAGCATGAACGTACAAGGAATCGGTGGCGCGCGCATACCTTGACGGACGGGACGGATCGCGCGAGCTAAAGATCGATCGATGTGTTGCGGCGGAGGATTTTTCTCGATCGGAATCAGCGGGCGAGTGGATCGGTTGCAAGGAGGTCGATGCTTGTGGGGAATTTATCGATGTGAGAAAGGAAACCCGACCTGAACGTATCGGTTGCGGAGACCGTCCCTGCCACGAAGAGCTCTCGAACTCGAAACGTCTCGACGGGGTCTCCGACGGGAGCTCCTATGTGACGCTAGTTGCGTCAAAATGTCGACGTTTCGCAAAAGCGTGGCCAAACCTGGGCCGGCCCATTCGCGAGATGCTAAAATGCGAAAAAAGGAATTAGGCTGGCGCTAGGATTCGAACCAGCGACCTACCCGTCCAGCACATGTTATGCTAGCCACTGCGGCCAACTAGCTCTAGTGCTAAATTAGCAGCGGAAGGGTACAAGAAACAACAACGACATCGATAAAACTTAATGTTTGCTAAAAAATCCAAAAATTGCAAACGAGAACATTTTTCAAAACTACGAACAAATTTGTCACAGAAAATTTCGTCAAAGTTAAAAACTGAAATTCTGAACAAAATTTCAAATTTTGAACAAATTTCGGAAACACACGTAATTTGAACCTAATTTTTTTTGAAAAAACGAACAAATTTATAAAATCAGAACATTTTTTAGAAAAATGAACAAAATCTAAAAATTGTAAACTTTTTCAGAACACAAACAAAATTTAAAACTGAGAACATTTCTTTTGAAAATGTGAACATTTTTTGAAAATGCGAACAAAAGTTTGAAACTCCCAGCCTTTTTCTACATTATTTTCTTTGGAAATTTCGAACATTTTTTAACAGTCCGAACAATTTTTGAAAATGTGAAAGAAATATGAATTTCGAACATTTTTCAGAACATGAACAAAACTCCAAAAACATTTTTCTAAGTGATGCACAAATTTCAAAATTCCAAACATTTTTGTAAATTGAGAACAATTTTTAAAATTGTGAACAAAAATTTGGAATTTGGAATATCTTTTTGAATTGTAACCAAAACTATGAAAACAGGAACATTTTTTGAAATTGCGAACAAAATTTTGGCAATGTGAACATTATTTCAAAAATGTGAACAAATTTTGACAACAAGAATTTTTTTCAAAATTCTGAACAATATTTTAACTTAAAAAGGAAAGAAAAAAATAAAGAAAACAAAATAACAGAAAAGACTGAAGAAAACCCAAAAAAAATCAGTAGAAGGAACGAAAGTTTTTTGGAAATTCCGTGAAGTGGTTTTAAGTTTTGTCGCTGTTGTGTGTTTGTCTATGTTTCGCGTTGTACTTCGTCAACTTGAACCAGTTAGTCGGGGTGGTTAGCGTGGCGTATACATGCACTGAAGGTACTGGGTTCGATCCTTGGCGCTAGCAGTTTTTGCTGGGCCGGCCCAGGGTGAGCTCGCCCTGTGCGAAAGCGCGACAACTTGCCGCAATAAGCGGCGAATAGGAAATTCCGTCTCCGACGAGAGAACTGCAGCTGGGAGGTGGGCCTCGTCGATGGTGGCCCATTAGGCCGGACATAAAGCCCATTGCTCCCGCCCTGCTGCGCAATGGGGCAACCCAACCTAAGCAGCACCTGTAACTTGCAGCGCAGAAGAGGAGGAACAGAGAGAAGCTCTATTGTGTAAGCGGGGTGAAATTTCAGAAGACTGAACGAACAACATCTCACACAACGTACTATAAAGTGCAGCACTTGCTGAGCAAGCTAGCTAGCACGTGTATGTATGTAAACCAGAGCGGGAACAAAAGTGGCAAGTGTATCCTTTTATTGTTGAATCTTCACTGACAAATGACATGGACGCATAGATGCGTGCAGCGTTATTACGTTCTTACTCCGTTCTCCGTTCTAGGGTCAGAGGAGGAGATCAGAGAGCACGACGGACGCAGCTAGGACGAACGCCGGCCGCCGGCTTCATTGGAGCTTGCGTCTGCCGGCGGCGGCGTAGGCGTCTTTGGCCCACTTGATCACGAACCACAGCATGTCGACGACGTACCGTCCGGTGCTACCGCTGTCTCTCAGTTCCACGCCACCGGCGTACGGCGACGGAGCCTCGGCTGGCGGCTGCAGCCACGATGCAGCCTCGAGGACGCGGGGCTCCTGCTCCTCCTCTGGTATGACGCGGCCGGCGTGCGCCAGGGCGGCGGCGGCGCAGAGGACGAGCGCGGCGACCAGGACGGCACGAGCCATCGGTTTCCCCTCCGACCGGCGCCTCGAAACTGTCGGTGGTCAGTCGAAAGCTCGAGATCACACTGACTGAGATGGAGACGGGTGCGCAGATGCACAACTCGACTTGCTCGACCGGTTTATATACATTGGCCTCGACCCGACGAACGGCCCAAAGGATTACTGCGTGCGTGCGTGCGTTCCTGGCTCCGCATTGAACAGTGGATTCAACGCTCGAATAAACATACATAAGCATTCATACATCGGTTTTGTTTCACTTACCTTTTCCTCAGAAGATGAATATGGTGGCCACCTCCCCGGTTCCATTTATTAAAACGGAGTAAATAGCATAAAACTACTAAGAGGGTGTTATAGGGACTTAAAGTGAGCATTTGGTACTTATGAAATAAGACTCTCAAGAAGGGATTTATAGTTGTAATATGGTCTTCTAGACCAACACATATCAGAAGAGCCAACCCGAAAGCACTTGCTTCAAAGAAGCAGCAGTTACCAAGAAATTCCTGTTTCAAGTCAGTATTGTTAAGTCTCAGGAACCAAACAGGTAGGGACTTTTTAGGGACTTGAGACTTATAAGTTGGGATTAAAAAAAGTCCTAGGACTTATGAACCAAACAGGCCAATTTACAGGCTAGGGTTCCGAAAAACTACCAGTTTTTAATTTTTCTCAGATAACTACCAAACAGGTGGTTGGCTGTTTCAGAAAACCCAAATCATCGAGTCATTTTCAGTTGATCACGATTATGACAGTTGAGGCCCACATGTAAGATAATCGTTTGTTTGACAGTTTACTTTGACCGTTAACTTACATGTGGGTCCCACATGTAAGTTTTGTAAAAAGCAATCAGGTCCTTATAAGTTTTCTAAAAAGCAATCAGGTCCCTATGAATTTTCCAAAAAAGCAATCGGGTCCCAGCGGCAGCCGGGAGCTCGATCCCGCTCGGCAGGGCAGCGCTGCCTCCTCCGGCCGGCGAGCCGCGCCCACAGCAGCGGAATCCACGCCGTGCACCACCTGAGGCCAGCGAGCTGCACCCGCAACGGCCGCCATGCCGGGCATCAGCTGCAGCGGTGAGCCGCGCCCGCAACAGCCGCCATGTCGTGCCTCACCTGCGCCGCCGACACGCCATGGCTCGCGCCTCCCGTGTCTCGCCTGCGGCCATCGCCACGCCATGACTCGCGGACGAGGCCGGCCTCGTCACCACCAGGAGCTCCGGCTCGGGGGAAAGGGTCGCCAGCTCGGGGGGATGGGGGAGAGTCGCCGGCTCAGGGGGAGGGTCGCCGGCTTGGGAGGGGAGGGGGGTCGCCGGCTTTGGAAGGGAGGGAGGTCGCCGGCTCGGGAGGGGAGATGGCCGGGACGGGAGACACAGGGGGAGGGAAGAACACAGAGGGAGAGGAAGAAGAAAGAAAAGAGGAAGATGAATCTTACTTGTGGGGCCCACATGTAAGTTAACGGTCAAACTAAGGTCAAACTAACGGTGTGTTTAGATGCGGGCCTGACCTGTCATAATCGGTATCAACTGACGAAGACTGGACGATTTGGGTTTTTTGAAACAGCGGACCGCTCGACTGATAGTTTTCTGAGAAAATTAAAAATTTGGTAGTTTTTTGAAACCCTAGCATGTAAACCGATAGTTTTATGCTATTTACTCATCAAAACGAAACCAGCGCGATATAGTTCCAGGATTCCAGCCAAGGGCAGCCTCCCAGTTCCTAAGCTGCATTAGGTTCACAAGACGAAAAAATCTAGAAACTAAAATTGTACACAGATCGACACACGTCCGTTGGCGACATTTCCAACGGCACACAACCCACATAGGGAACTGGCAAGATAAGCTAAGACCAACTCACCCCACAAAAGAATAAAACTAAGACTAACTCCAGGAGAGTCATCATATCTGCAGTCATCATAATGCACATGAAAGTCTTGATAGACTGCGAACGTTTCCTTTCTTTCACGGGAAGAAAGAGGACCCTTTGGCTAGGATTTCTCGTGTCTCCCGCCGGTGCTGCCGCCGGTCTACCTCATCTTCTGTGGTCTTAGGGCCATGGAGGCGTGGTGAATCCCGGCCTTTGCCGGCGGGAGGGATCCTTTTTTTATATTCTTTTGAGTTTTCTTAGGGTTTGTGTCCTGCACAGAGAGACGAGGCGGCAGCGGCTCTCTGCAGATGGAATAAGGTTCTCCCCACCTTGTCTCCCGGTGGTGTTTCTAGCATCGTCGGAGGGCGGGTGGAGATTTGTCTCTGGCGGATCTTGCGGTGTTCGGTCGGCGTTTGTCTTCGGTGGATCCACGTGGATTTTGCCTTCGTTCGTCTGTGTTCACGTGTCTACAAGTTGGATCCTTCTGATGTAAACTTCTCTTCATCGGCAACGGGTGCTGCTCTGGTGCGCTGGTCCTATGGGACCTTAGCACGACGACTTCCTGACTGTCTACTACAACAGGGAGGGGCGAAGACGGTGGCGTGCCTTCGGCTCGCTCCAGTGATAGTAGTCGTTGTTGGGTGGTCTACGGGCCTAGATGTATTTTTTTACTTCTAGCGTTCTTTGTACTACCTTGACAGTTGATGAATAGATCAAAAGTAATTCTCGCAAAAAAATGATCTTGACTTTTTTGTTTTTATGCTTTCACCATCATCACTGTTGGAGACGCCATGAAAACACACTTTTTGGGCTCCACTTGACTGCTTCGGCAAAAGTCTAAGGGCATCACCCCTCTAAATTTTGAGGCCTAAAGGAGAAAATGTTGGAAGGTGCGTGAGGCCCTTAATGACAATGCTTGAATTTTAAGGATCAATCCCTCAACAGTTGTCATCGCTGACCACATCCATGAGTTCTTCAATCTTTGGATGCTCGTGCATGACTACCACCTTGATGTGCACACCGAGGATGAAATGGTGTGGAAGCACTCCAACGATGGTGTTTACTCGGCAGCCACATCTTACAAGGCTCAATTCTTAGGCATGGTACTATCTCCTCTGGACCGCATGATTTGGAAGGCTTGGTGTAAGTGCATCTAGTGCCACCCCTAGTTGGTTTTGGAGTATTGATGACAAAGTTGGTTGAGGGACTAATGCGTTTGTGAGAATTGCAGGATAACGCAGGTAGTGTCCCTCATTGATTCGGTTTACCTACCGGAGATGACCCCTAAAAATGTATGAAGACACTGAAGACAATGGTGGTATGAGAAGATATTCATATTGAAGACTATGACATGAGAAGACATTGCGTGAAGACTTTGGAGCGCGAAAACTGTGTGGTTTCATTGTTTCCTTTTCTTCTTTGTTGAGTCATAGGAACCACCGTACTGTTAAGTGGGGTCCAAGTGAACTAAGTCAGAGTGATTGAAGTGATGCTCAACCCAAATTCTATGTCTTCGAGCGAAGACAATGAGAGCAAATCTTATCCAGAGCTGGATGAGTCAGCTTTGCTTGTAGCCCAAGTAAAGTTGCCGCGTGTGTTTGAAATCTGACCGTTGGAACACGTGTCAGTTCCTTAGTGACCCAGGGTCATTTTGGACAAATCAGGTCGGGTTGCCGAGTGGCTATAAATAGCCCACCCCCTACACCATAAATTGGTGGCTGCTCAGAGTTTGTGCACGGCTTTTGTCGTTTGAGAGCAACCCACCTCGAAGCATTTGAGAGAGAGAGAAATCCTTGCGAGGACAAAGCCCAAACACCCAGAGCCAAAGAGTGTTAGGCATCACTGAAGTCTTTCTGTCTGTGTGACCTGAAGACTTATTACACTTGAGGACTGTGAATCCTCCAGCCGGTTAGGCGTCGCGTTTTGAGCATCCAAGAGTCATTGTGGATTGCCGGTGAACGAAGTCTGTGAAGGTTTGGAAGTCTCCCTTGAAGACTTACCAGAGTGATTGGGCGAGGACTGGGTGTCCTTAGCTCAAGGGGAATAAGGTGAAGACACGGTCTTCTGAGTTAAATCTCAGCCTCCCTAACCAAACGTACAGTTGTCACAGCAACTGGAACTGGTCCAACAAATCCTGTGTCTTCAACAAGCAACTGTTCTATCCCTTCCAACCTTACTTAAGTTTGTCTTCATGAAGTCATTGCTTATCTGTTTATCTGTTTGACTTCATTGCTTGACTACTATTGTTGATTGGCTTCATACTATCTTCCATCGTGATCCTTACTGCCTAACTGCTATTAGTCCTGTACTTTCATATCATTACATACTCGACTATGGCTTGTTTAGGTTAGTTTATCTTCCGCTGCATATCAATTAGGTTGTTTCTGTTGTTTGTCTTCGAAACTTCCAAGTTTTGAAGACTTTCATAAAAATCGCCTATTCACCCCCCCTCTAGTCGATACTAGCACTTTCAATTGGTATCAGAGCAAGGTACTCCCTTGTTCTGTGTGATTCGCTTTAACCACCTGGAGTTTCAGCTATGTCGACTGCATGATTGAGGAACATATCGTGTCCCACCTTTGATGGTCATGAGTATGCCCGATGGAAGGCCATGATGAAGAAGCTACTCATGTCCAAGGATAGCAAACTGTGGACCGTCACTGAGATTGGACTCACTGATCTATGCAAGATGGCAGAGGCTGATGACATTCGCAAGTATACGCTACTGAACCTCACAGCGAAGGATGTCATCTGCTGTCATTTGTCCAGAAATCAGTTCAGGAATGTTATGCACCTCAATCACGCGAAGCTAATCTGGGACCGGCTTTCTGACGTATACGAAGGTCATCGCACTCATCATGATCCGCGGTTTGAGGACTACAAGGAATCTCTCAAGGAGATGACCTTTGCACCAGAATCATCATCATCCTCATCGTGCCACATGGCAAGGGGTGATAAGGTAACTGAATGCTATCTCTCTGAATCTACTGATGATGAATCAGGTGATGAATTTGGGCCTAGTTATGACAAGCTTGCTTCCCTTGCCACTAAACAACAAAGAATCTTGGAAAAGGTTCAAGACATGCTTAGTAAGAGCGATGATATGTTGGGTGAGGAAATGGATCAGTCAAAAGCTTTGGCTGATAGTCTTCAGAGACTTCATGCTAAGTTTGACGCCCTTCAAGATCAACATAATGCTCTCTTATCTGATCATGAGAAGCTTTCTTCTGAATGTCTTCAAAGAAAGCTAGACCTTGAAAAGATAAGAGTGGATTATGAAGATCTTCAGAAGGAGCGAGATTCGCTTCGCGCCCAACAGATCAGTTCCGCTCAGGAAGGATTTGAACCACCATGTCTAAAATGTATTGAGCGTGATAACGCTACATCTGTTGCTGAATGTTCCACTGCTGCTACTGTTTCATTGTCTTCACCTACTGATGTGGTCACTAACCCCTCTGCGGAGGATACCACTGCTGTTGCTGATGAAAATGCTATGTTGAAGACATTGCTTGAAACAGGGATGTAAAAAAGTTTGAAGGGACATCAGACTCTCTGCGATGTCCTCAAAAAGCAGATTCTGAACCGAAACCCTAGGAAAGAGGGTGTTGGGTTAGAGAGGAAAATGAATGTTGATGGTTCGTACTAGAAGCCTGAGCAGTACCCCAAAACCACATGGGTTGCTGCAAAGGAACCTTCAGTAGATCCATCTATCTTATCTGGCTTTACCTGTGCTAATCCTATTTTCATTGATGAATCCTTTGATGCAAACTATAAGCTGTTCAAAAATCAGAATGGTGAAGTGTTTGCTAGGTACATTGGTACTAACTGCAGGAATGGACCACCTATGAAGAAGATCTGGGTACCTAAGCGGTACATTGAGAATCTTCCTGTGAATGTCGTCATGACACCACCTAGGAAGAAGACAAACACCAGACCTATAGCTTCATATGGCCCAAAGGCTTCATACAGATACAGGACTCACATGAGTCACCCTAACGCCAATGTTTTGCAGGGAAATCATGCTCAGACTTATGAATATGAGCGTGTATCTTCGAACCGCTATGTTCATAGGACTAAGAACTTTTCTGCTTATTCATATGAGTATCATTCATCTCCTGCAAGGCTATTTGCTAGGGCTTCAAAGCCAAAATTCTTAGATGCTGCACTTAGACTCATTGCTTCTAAGACCCCACTGAAAATGTGGGTGGCAAAGAAGAACTAACTCTCTTTTGCAGAAAATGGTCTCCAGCCAGCAATCAATGGCGTACGATACTATTGCTGGGGACCTAAAACTCATTACGGACGCACGATTATAATGTCATTCCATATACTTCATCTGAATATCGTTTCAGTCATGCTATGTCCTAACCTTGATATAAACTGTGAATGTCCCTATATGTATCAAATGCATATGCTTCACAACACTTGTGTGAAGCCTATCCTTCAAACTGCACTGTAGGATACATCACCAAAAGCTTCAGAATGGATTATGGACAGTGGATGCACAAATCATATGACTGGTGATCGAAGTCTTCTCATGGACTCAACCTTACGTCCATCCGACAAGAGTCACATCACATTTGCTGACACTGGTAAAAGCAAAGTATTGGGTCTAGGTAGAGTTGCAATCTCAAAGGATCAACACATGGATAAAGTGATGCTTGTTGAATCCCTTGGTTTCAACTTAATGTCTGTCTCAATGCTTTGTGACTTGAACATGATTGTGATATTTGGCAAATATCGTTGCCTTGTACTAATGGAATCTGACAAATCTCTAGTCTTTGAAGGGTATCGAAAAGATGATCTGTACATGGTAGATTTCTCAGCAGGTCCACGGCTTGCCGTATGTCTTCTCACAAAAGCTTCAGAATGCTGGCTCTGGCATCAAAGGCTGGGACATGCTGGCATGAGGAACTTACACTCACTCGTCAAGAAGAAGCATGTCATAGGCATCGAAGATGTCAAGTTCAAGAAGGATCATCTGTGTGGTGCCTGTGAAGCTGGAAAGATGACAAGGGCAAAGCACCCCTCGAATCATGACAACATCTCAACCCTTCGAGCTGTTACACATGGACTTATTTGGACCTACTCACTACTCCACCCTCACAACAACTGCCTGTCTCTATGGCTTCGTCATTGTTGATGACTACTCAAGATACACATGGGTTCATATAATTCTGTACAAGACTGAAGTGCAAGACGTCTTCAGGTGCTTTGCAAATCGAGCAATGAACAATTATGGTGTGAAGATCAAGCACATCAGAAGTGACAATGGCACTGAATTCAAGAACACTGGACTTGATCTGTATCTGGATACAATGGGAATCACTCATGAGTTCTCTGCTCCGTACACACCTCAGCAAAACGGCATTGTTGAGCGCAAAAACAGAACCCTCATTGAGATGGCTTGAACAATGCTAGATGAGTACAAGACACCAAGAAAGTTCTGGCCTGAAGCTATTGATACAGCATGTCACATCATCAACCGTGTATACATTCATAAGCTTCTGAACAAAACATCATATGAGCTGCTTACTGGCAAGAAGCCAAACGTCAGTTACTTCAGAGTATTTGGAGCAAGATGCTGGATAAAGGATCCCCATCACAAATCAAAATTTGCACCTAAGGCTCATGAAGGCTTCATGCTTGGCTATGGAAAGGATTCACACTCCTACAAAGTCTTCAACCTTTATCTCTACAAAATCGTTGAAACTGTGGACGTGAAATTTGATGAAACCAATGGTTCACATAGAGAGATCCTGCCAAGTACACTGGATGAAGCTCCTTCAAACGAGGCAATCAAGTTGATGGGAACTGGTGAAATCATGCCCTCTGAAGCACAACCTGAAGAGGAACTCATCATCTCTACACCAAATCAACCTGAAGACAATGCTCAGTCCGAAGACAATCCTCCCAATGATGACAATGGTCAGCCAGAGCAAAATCTTCGTCCTGTTCATCCACTGTTGCAAATGAAGTTCAAATAGAGAAGATAATTGACAGCATCAATGCACCTGGTCCGCTCACTCGATCAAGAGCAACACAGCTAGCAAACTTCTGTGGGCACTTTTCATTTGTGTCAATATCAGAACCCAAGAAAGTTGCTGACGCTTTTATGGAACCTGAATGGATTCAAGCCATGCAAGAAGAACTTCAACAGTTCAAACTGAATAATGTCTGGGAACTTGTCAAGCGACCTGATCCTCGCAAGCATAACATTATTGGAACAAAATGGATATATCGAAACAAGCAAGATGAGCATGGTCAAGTCGTCAGAAACAAAGCACGT
This sequence comes from Triticum timopheevii, assembly GCA_963921465.1. Taxonomy (NCBI): domain Eukaryota; kingdom Viridiplantae; phylum Streptophyta; class Magnoliopsida; order Poales; family Poaceae; genus Triticum; species Triticum timopheevii. The sequence continues at coordinate 595,031,890 of OY997274.1, forward strand.
CTTGTGGCTCAAGTATACACTCAAGTTGAAGGAATTGACTTCGATGAAACATTTGCTCCTGTTGCTAGGCTTGAAGCTATTCGCATACTGCTAGCCTACGCTAATCATCGCAATATCTTGCTATATCAAATGGATGTAAAGAGTGCATTTCTCAATGGCAAGATTGAAGAAGAAGTGTATGTCGCACAACCACCTGGCTTTGAAGATCCAAAACATCCTGATATGGTGTACAAGCTAAACAAGGCACTGTATGGCCTCAAACAAGCCCCTCGTGCCTGGTATGATACAATCAAAGACTTCCTGAAGAGCAAAGGCTTCAAACCCGGATCCCTCGATCCCACTCTCTTCACGAAGACATATGATGGTGAACTGTTTGTGTGCCAAATATATGTGGATGACATAATCTTCGGATGCACCAACCAGAAGTACAGTGATGAGTTTGGGTACATGATTCAAGAGCAATATCAAATGTCCATGATGGGTGAGCTAAAGTTCTTCCTTGGTCTTCAAATTCGTCAGCAGAGGAATGGCTTCTTCATATCTCAAGAGAAATACCTCAAAGATTGCCTGAAGAAGTTTGGAATGGAAGACTGCAAAGGCTACACGACGCCAATGCCAGCCAAACACCATCTTGGTCCCGACGACAATGGTAAAGAGTTCGATCAAAAGGTATACCGCTCCATGATTGGTTCTTTGCTTTATTTATGTGCATCTAGGCCAGATATTATGCTTAGTGTTTGCATGTGTGCTCGATACCAAGCGTCACCAAAGGAATCGCATCACTTAGCTGTGAAGCGAATTCTTAGATATTTGGCTTACACCCCAACACTCGGATTATGGTATCCCAAGGGCTCAAGATTCGATTTGGTTGGATTCTCGGATGCTGATTATGCTGGTGACAAGGTGGATCGCAAGTCTACATCTGGCACATGTCATTTTCTTGGTCGATCACTTGTCTGTTGGTCTTCGAAGAAGCAGAACTGTGTATCACTCTCAACTACTGAATCTGAATACATTGCTGCTGGATCCTGTTGTGCTCAGCTTCTATGGATGAAGCAAACTCTCAAGGATTATGGCATCAACCTGAAACAAGTACCTCTCTTCTGCGACAATGAAAGTGCCATCAAAATAGCCAACAATCCAGTCCAACACTCGAAGACAAAGCACATTGAAATTCGTCATCACTTTCTCAGAGATCATGGACAAAGCACAAAAAAGATATCGATATCATTCACGTCAACACTGAAGAGTAACTGGCAGATATCTTCACAAAGCCCTTGGATGAGAAAAGGTTTTGCAAGTTACGGTGTGAGCTAAATATCTTAGAATCCTCTAATGTCCTGTGATCAGGCACACATCCTAACACTTATGCATGTTGATGACTTAGATGTGCAACACACAAAGTAAGGTATATCTTCAATCAATGAAGATTTACACTCTGAGTGTGAACATATTAACATGGAATTTGACTTCGGAGCGCCACGATAATTGTGCGCCGTGTCTGGGTCTAATATTTCATATACGGTGGGTAACACCACCACCAACTTTTCTTGTTTGAAGTGTTTCACTCAAGGCGTTATATTGCAATGACTTCGCATTTGGTTTGTCTTTAGTTTCAATTTGTCTTCACGACTTTCTGCACTATGATTATTTGATTGCTTTCTGATATATATATATATATATATATATATATATATATATATATATATATATACACTAGTGTTCTGTGTTCTGTCCTCTACAGCATTCACTTATAGCTATGTCTTCAAGATTGGATCTTTTGAACTAAGTGAATGTGATCGGACCCTAACCTCTCTATGCTTCCTATCTCAAAATCTAACTGTCCAAATCATATGCATTGTATTGAAACTGTCGAATGCCTTCTCTGCGTCCTAGTCAGCAGAAGGCAAAGAGACAAACATTAAATCTATTTTTAAAGGCTTATCTTTACTGTTGAAATCCGGAGAAGCCGGAACAACTCTCCGACATGCCTGGCGGGCGTGGGAACGTGGGACAACCCTGAGTGTGTTGCATGCTTGCCACGTGCCCCTCAGATGTGAACCGCCAGGGGCACTAGCGTAATTGCGCTGTGTCTCTCACCTACTTATAAATACCTGTCCCCCTACGGTAAAGAAATACTTCTTCCACCTCTCCACCTCCGTCAAAACCCTAGCACCACCGCTAGCTCGCGACGAAGCGCTTAGCTGCCGCGACTTCTCCGACGCCGTCCTCACGTCGGCCGCGGGCATCGTCCTCTCCGTCGTCGCCGTAGGTGTCCTCCGTCGCCAAGTTAGGGCACGGTGGGCTGAACTGCTCGGTCTCCTATTCCTCCATCTAGCAGTTCTTCGTGCGGTAATTATAACTCTATTCTTACCACCTTTTTGATCTTCAAGATTCATCCTGTTTACCGAAAGTAGTTTTTGTCTATTCAAAGCTAGATCTATTCCGTCTGCATCTCATACTGCTTAGTCGATTCACTTAGACTTCTTCTAGTTTGATTCCTCACTTGTACTTATTCACGGATTGGTACAAATCTGGAACCAACTCACCTATATAAGTGAATGTCTTCGCAACATGAGGTCAATGTCTTCAAACTGATTTATCTTCAAAATCTTCTGAGAATGCATATGACCTCTTCCCCTTCCCTCGCATCTCTAATTCTGTCACAGGTACATGTCCGTGGGAGAATCCCTTGGTTCTCATAGTCTGCATTCGTTTGCAGAATACTTACAGCATCATATAAATTCTCCTGAAGCCAGTTCCTGCTTGACCAGTAAGCGCAAATCTCTGAAGCCTTTGAACGTATTGAAGACTTTCAGCTTAAAGTTCATGGCAACAGAAAAATCAGCAAGGAAGGGTGGCAGACAGCGCAGAGGAGGTACATCTAAGGATCTGCCTGATGATTTAGCAGAAATGTACAAGACAGATCCAGAAGAGAATTATCATCAGAGGAAGACGCGAATCCAATGGATTCGACGCTATTGGGCTGAGGAGTGGTTCAAGTATAAGTTTGTCACGAAGGAATATGCAGAGAAGCATGCCATCAAGAGACCTTGGGGCGATATCCTCTATCGAGGCTGTTGGGGATATTACCACTAGGCGTGAACCGGCCTACTTGGGCCGGGTTAACTTCATTAGTGGTATAAGCAGATGAAGGCCCAAGGCCTATAGTCGGTTTAGAACCTGTAGCCGTAAACCGGCCTGATGTATAACTTGTATTGTAAGTTAGGAATAGAGAGATACCAACCGGGATACGAGTATGAACCGGTTGGGACTCTATGGACTGACGGGCGTCACCCGTGTATATAAGGGGACGACCCGGCGGCGGTTCAGGACAGACAACCACAACTCGAGCCTAGGCGAAGCTTGTTTGCTCCCTAGCCATCGAGACCACATCAATTCCATCACAACTAGACGTAGGCTTTTACCTTCATCGAAGGGGCCGAACTAGTATAAACCCTCGTGTCTTTGTGTCCTCTTTAAACCCCTTCAAGTAAACCCGTAGCGATGGCTCCACGACTAAGTCCTTTCACTAGGACATCTGCCGTGACAAATCCACGACAGTTGGCGCCCACTGTGGGGCTATCACACGATGGTTTGACGATCTTGGAGGGCAAGCTCAAAGGACTCAAAGGCTATGATGTGGGCCAGATGACCAAGAGTTGTCGTGGCAAGATCTACATCGACGACGCAGGATGGGGTCCCGAGGCCGATTCGATCGAGTACGGGTACCGGGTCCCCTTTGGTGGCATACACGTTTTCATCAGCAAGATCGGTGAGCCTGGGCCTGAGCCGGACATCTGCATCGACCTCGTCGAGACGGCTCAGCGTGCGAGATCTACCCAGGCTAAACCGGCCGTGAAGCATGCCTTCGTTGGAGTCATCCACGGAGGAGAGCGTGAGGACGAGTCAGAACACGGTAGCGAGACCGTCGTCTATTCCGGCGATGAGTCCTCAACCGGAGAGACCGAATTACTATACCAGTTGCAAGACGACCAGGTTAGGGGCTGTTCCGATGGCGACAGTATTCCGGACCCTCCGGGCCAGGTCAACCGGGTTGGAATATTCATGGCCGGCACCCAGGCGGCGAATCACTCTTCGACTGCCACAGCGATGCTCTCCGGATTAGCAGCGGCAGCGGCAGCAGGGGCAGGAGGCCTTGTGCGCCCGCCGGTTCAAGTTCTATCTGATCTGTTTGATGCACTAGCCGTGCTTATGGCAGAGGCCAATCCGGCGGATCAGGAGGCCCATGATGCAGAGATTGCAAAGGTGAGAGAGCAGATCGTGCAAGCCAAGGCGGATCTGGCAGCAGAAAAAGACAGGATGGCTGCAGAGCGGGCCGCTTTAGACGCCCAGGCCTATAAGCTCATGCTTGACCAGAACGCATCACAGGAGGTCTTGAAGCGGAAGCACAGATCACGCCTGCCGTTAGGGTTTGACCCCCGAAATCTCTTTCACACTCCAGGAGCTGGACCCAGTAATCCGCCGCAGTACCTGGAGACAAACCGGATTGAGGCACCAGGACCAGGGGCGACGGTCCAACCTCGCCTGATGGAACCTCCTCAACAGAACATTGTGGTTCCTCCGCCGGTCCAGACGCCCCCGGGTCATTATTCTAATCCTATGGATAACCTTGTTGCAGCCGCCGCGGGATTAGAGGCTATCCCAGTCGAAGGGGACTCTCCGCAAGCGATAGAGACGCGCCGGGTTAAGGAGCTTCTCCGGACCGTGCTGATTCAGCAGGAAGCATATTCGTACAGCCGTGATCGGATTCACTCCACGCCCCGTCCAAGCCGGAGCTATAGCAGGTGCATGGATGAACCGGCCATATCGAGCAATGCGCGAGGCCATGAAGCGGCCCATGGCAATAACCCGACAGGTGGTATTCGCGATGCTCAGGATGTGGTGGACCGGGCCCGGGCACGAAGGGAAGCCGAGTTAGCAGCACAGAATGATGCGGTTCAACTTACACCGGTTCGTCCTACCACCTCCGCCGGACCAGGGGTCGCATCCGCTTTGGGAGTGCCTTGTTTAATCCCCGCTTTACGCAATGTGCGCCTGCCCAAAGATTTCAAGGGTCCGCGCAAGGTGCCGAATTACACCGCTGATTTATCTCCCGAAGTGTGGGTAGAGAGTTATGAGATGGCCATGGAGATGCTAGATGTGGATGAGGCCGCGTGTGCAAAATACTTCACCATGATGCTTGAAGGCACGGCTCGTACTTGGTTGAAGAGCCTACCGCCCAATTCTATCAGCTCATGGGCCCAGTTGCGAGCTCGGTTTATCCAGAATTTCAAGGATACATGTAAGCAGCCCAAGTCCATAGTAGACCTGGCGGCTTGTGTCCAGGAGGACGGAGAATCAACGACCCATTGGGTGCGCCGCGATTCGGAAGTTTTGCACTCGTCTGACAGGATCAATGCTGACTCTGCGATCTTAACACTGGAAGGCAACTGCCGTTTCAAGCCTTTAAAATTGAAATTGGGACGCATGAAGCGGTTCTGTAATGACATGGGAACTCTCATGGCCGCTTTAGTGAAGTATGCTAATTCGGACAGTACCAAGGATCCCGAGACTGATGATGATGAAGCAGGGAAGGGAAAGAAGAATAGCAACTCCAAGGGGCAACAGTACAAACCGACGGGTTATGGAAACGGAGGCAAGCGAAAGGCGGATGGCAGCGTAGACTTTGTGGCTAACACTAATGCACAGGACAGGGGGCAGCGGCGTAGAGGTAAAGCGGCAAATCGTAATGGGGCTCCCAATCCTAACACAGATCGTTTGAATTATTTGTTGAATCAGCCTTGCCCAAAGCACGGGACGAAGGAGGCGCCGGCTAACCACCTTTGGAAGGATTGTTATATTATGCAGGAATTTAAAAACTCTAATGCTTTCCGGTATGACCGCGGGTCAGGTGGCGGTTCAGGATCCGGTTTCCATGGGCCGGGCCACGATGGAGCTTCCGGTTCAGGTCTCAATCAGGGCGGTCACAACAACCAGAATAATCAGAACGGCCAGCAGCAGCAGCAGCAGCAGCAGCAGTCGGGTTATCAGAGCCAGCCAAAATAGTTGAACAATGGGCAATATCATGTTTTCACGACTAGCTTGGATAAACGCGACCGAAAACTCCACAAGCGAGCGGTGAATTCTGTTGAACCGGCCTTACCACGTTACTTATGCTGGTCGGAGCAGCCTATCGTGTGGAGCAGAGAGGATCACCCGCCCCGGGTTGATAATCCGGGCCAGCTAGCGTTAGTGGTAGACCCTCAGGTGGGGGGTTATAAATTCACCAAGGTACTCATGGATGGAGGGAGCAGTATTAACATACTATACTATGAGACATTCCGCCGCATGGGTCTAACGGACAAGGATCTCAGACCGTCTAATACGGTGTTCCATGGTGTGGTACCTGGCAAATCTGCATATCCTGTTGGTAAGATAGCCCTGGATGTGGCTTTTGGGGACGAACACGATTCCCGGTCTGAAAAACTAACCTTTGAGGTGGTGAAGATCTGGAGCCCGTATCACGCCTTGTTTGGGCGGCCGGCTTATGCCAAGTTCATGGCGCGGCCTTGTTATATCTACTTGCAGCTCAAGATGCCGGGTTACAAGGGGACAATAACGGTTCATGGGAGCCGTAAGGTCGCTTTGGAATGTGAGGAAGGTGATGCGGCTTATGCAGAGTCGGTCTGTGCCACAGAAGAGTTGAAGTACTATAAGGACAATGTTGATCCGGCGGATATGACCCCTTTGAAGAAGCCAACTACAGAGCATGATCCGGATCTGAAGTTCAAATCGGCAGCTGAGACCAAGCTTGTTGACTTCGTGCCCGGCGATTCGTCCAAGCAGTTCACTGTCAGTGCCAATCTGGATCCCAAATAGGAAAGCGCGCTCATCGAGTTCATCCGTGAGAATCGGGACATTTTTGCATGGAAACCGTCCGACATGCCAAGTGTACCGAGGGAACTCGCTGAGCACACTCTTAATGTGGATCCTAAGTATAAACCGGTGAAACAATTCCTCCGCCGGTTTAACGAAGAAAGGCGCAAAGCCATTGGAGAGGAAGTGGCCAGGCTTTTAGCAGCTGGCTTTATCATTGAGGTGTTCCATCCAGAGTGGCTTGCTAATCCGGTGCTGGTTCTTAAGAAAAACGGCACTTGGCGCATGTGTGTGGATTACACGGATCTTAACAGGGCTTGTCCAGCAGATCCTTTTGCCCTCCCCCGCATTGACCAGATCATTGATGCCACGACGGGTTGTGAGCGTTTGAGTTTTTTGGATGCATACTCTGGATATCATCAGATCAAAATGGTGGTTAAGGACCAGGAGAAGACAGCGTTTATTACTCCCTTTGGAGCCTTCTGCTATGTATCTATGCCCTTCGGGCTCAAGAGTGCCCAAGCCACCTATCAATGGTGTGTACAGAATTGCCTGCATAAACAGATCGGCCGCAATGTGCACGCCTATGTGGATGATATTGTAGTGAAGTCAAGGCAGAAGGAGACGCTGGTGGATGATTCGAAGGAAACCTTTGACAACTTGCGAGTTTACAAGATGATGCTTAATCCGGCCAAGTGTGTCTTTGGTGTTCCGGCAGGCAAGTTACTGGGTTTCCTGGTATCTAACAGAGGAATTGAGGCTAATCCGGAGAAGATTACGGCTATTACCTCCCTGGCTAAACCGAAGTGTATCAACGATGTTCAGCGTTTGGCGGGCCGAATCGCCGCACTGAGCCGGTTTATCAGCCGCCTCGGAGAGAAGGCCATCCCTTTGTACCACATGCTGAGGAAGACAGACCATTTTATCTGGAGTCCGGCTGCTGATGAAGCATTTGAGGATTTGAAGCGGCAATTAGCCAATCCGCCTGTTCTTGCAGCTCCGGTCGACAAGGAGCCGCTATTATTATACGTAGCAGCCAATGCTCGGGCAGTTAGCGTGGATATTGTGGTGGAACACAAGGAGGCAGGCAAGGAATATCCGGTTCAGCGGTCGGTTTATTATATCAGCGAGGTGTTTATTGAATCCAAGCAAAGGTATCCGCATTGGCAGAAGCTGGTCTATGGTGTCTTCATGGCCAGTCAGAAGTTGAAGCAGTATTTTCAAGGGCACCCCATCACAGTGGTCAGTTCAGCTCCCTTGGGTGATATCATACAGAACCGGGAGGCGACTGGCCGGATTGCCAAGTGGGCTATAGAGCTTGGGCCACACGGACTGAAGTATGTACCTCGGACGGCGGTGAAGTCTCAAGCACTTGTTGATTTCATCAATGACTGGACGGAGTTACAAGCACCAGAGGAGAAGCCGGATCACACATATTGGACTATTCATTTTGATGGATCCAGGCAATTGGAAGGCTCGGGGGCTGGAGTCGTATTAACTTCCCCACGAGGTGATAAGTTTTGTTATGTTCTCCGCTTAATGTTCCCTTGTACTAATAATGCAGCTGAGTACGAAGCCTTGCTCCATGGTCTCCGGATGGCTAAAGAGATGAATTTAAGCCGGGTTAAGTGCTTCGGTGACTCGGACCTCGTGGCTCAACAGGTGTCTGGCACTTGGGATTCTAAGGACCCGCTCATGGCTGCATATCGTCGGGAAGTGGATAATATTGCGGGTTGCTTCAAGGGTTATCAAGTGGATCATGTGGACCGTCGGAAGAATGAAGCGGCGGACGCTTTAAGCCGGTTGGGCTCTCAGCGCAAACTGGTCCCGCCTAATGTCTTTCTGGACGTGTTGCACAACCCGTCAGTCAAGCTCCCAGGTGAAGCGGATTTGGCTATTCCTGATCCGGAGGCTCAATTGGTGGCAGCCCTGCATGTTATTCCGGATTGGACAGTTCCTTATCTTGCGTACATGAACTGGGGGGAGTTACCAGAGGATGAGATTCTAGCCAGGCAGATAGTCCGGCGATCCAAGTCTATGACGATTGTCAATGGTGAATTGCATCATTGCAGTGTATTAGGGGCGTTTCAACATTGTGTTTCTCCTGAGGAAGGCTGTGAAATCTTAAGAGAAATCCATGAAGGGGATTGTGGACACCACGCCGGTTCAAAGTCTCTGGTGGCAAAGGCGTTTCGTCACGGGTTCTACTGGTTGACAACGCATGCTGATGCGGAGGACTTGGTTAAACGGTGTGATGGATGTCAGAAATTTTCAAGGCGTGCTCATGTGCCAGCTCAAGAATTGAGGATGATCCCAATAACGTGGCCGTTTGCAACTTGGGGGCTGGATATGGTCGGACCTTTTAAAAGATCCAAGGATAAGAAAACCCACCTTTTGGTGGCAGTTGACAAATTTACCAAGTGGGTTGAAGCGGAGCCTGTGAGCAAGTGTGATGCAGCAACAGTGGTGCAGTTCATCAAAAAGGTGATTTTCGGTTTGGCTTTCCACACAGTATCATTACTGACAATGGTACCAATTTATCCAAGGGCGCTATGAAGGAGTTCTGTGAACGTGAGCACATCCGACTTGACGTGTCGTCAGTAGCACACCCCCAATCCAATGGACAGGCAGAACGAGCTAATCAAGAGATCTTGCGAGGCATCAAACCCCGGCTTATGGTCCCATTGCAAAGAACACCAGGATGTTGGGTTGAAGAGCTACCATCTGTGCTATGGAGTATCAATACTACGCCAAACCGATCCACAGGACACACACCATTTTTCATGGTCTACGGAGCAGAGGCAGTTCTCCCTAGTGATATCCGGCACGATTCGCCTCGTGTGGCAGCTTATGTTGAAGCGGACAATGAGACAGCACGGCAAGACGCTTTGGACCTATTGGACGAGGAGCGTGATATAGCGGCTGCCCGTTCGGCGATTTACCAACAAGATTTTCGTCGCTATCACAGTCGCCGGGTTAGAACCAGAACTTTTCAAGAAGGAGATTTGGTGCTTCGACTCATCCAAGACCAGACAGATATGCACAAGTTATCCCCACCTTGGGAGGGACCTTTCGTGATCAGCAAGAATCTGCACAACGGGTCGTACTATCTGATTGATATTCGAGAGCATCAAGACTCACGCACATCAGAGGAGGAGACCAACAGGCCGTGGAACATAGCTCATCTTCGGCCTTACTACACTTGAGCCATCGGCTCTATCTATGTACATATCATGACAGTGTATATATTATCTTTGATATAATAAAACCGGAGACTCAGCTAAAGCGGGGTCTCTGTCTTTCTTATCATGCGTGGTTACATGGAGTGGCTCTGTTTTTAAAGCGGCCTCCGGTTTACCCCTTGACATTTGCTTTTTATATATCACTTGGGGCCTTGGTCGTGTCCGAACCAACGCGACACCTTTTGATAGGCGACAGCCACCAGATCACTTGGGGACATGGTCAAGTCTGAACCAGTCACGCCTCTTGATCGGCCTAAGGCCACAAAATCACTTGGGGGCTTGGTCGAACCCGAACCATTGCCACGCCTCTTGATTGGCATATATGCCATGGTTTCATTTGGGGACCTGGCTGACTTGAATCATTGTCACTCCTATTGGGGGCTTGGTCCTGTCCGACCATGGTAGTACCATCTGATCAGCTCAGTAGCATATTTTTGCAAACGGTCTTTATCATTGCCTTTGCTTTCATGTTATTTTCATGGCCTATTTTTTCTTTGTTTTTGTTGTATTTCTTTTATGGCAACAACACCTTTTTTCCGGTTCAGCCGATGGATTTGATTCCCCTTTAATCCGGAGAAGTATGCCCGGTTTACCTTTTCCTGTTAACATCATGGAGTAACAAGGGGGTTCGTATTGACTCAGTACGGTTTATATGTGAGCTGTTTTCTCCCCCCTTTTTTTTATGGTAATGATTTATAAAACCTCCGCTTCAAGCTTGGCTAAGCCAGCTTCATGCCCAGACATGGCAGGTATTTTGTATCACCTATTTGTTACATTACTGATACACATATCAAGATCATAAACCGGCTGGCGGTATAACCGCCACCGAAGTTCAAATTTTTCTGATTGCAGGAAATATGAATTGAGGTTTTTTGAACAAAAGCTTCAGTACTTATGCACAAAGGCATATTCAAAGTAGAAGTATTAACTATCTATCATTGTTATTTTGGAAAGATGCCAACGACAGCTATCCGAACCGGCTTCCGGTTCAAGCCTGCTCCTCGTCATCCGCCGCTTCAGCTTCCTCGTCTCTATCCATTGGCTGGAAATCAACAGTGGTCCAGTCGATTCCCATTAAAGCTTGGAAAACAGCCTCTTCATGGATCAGGGAAGACGGTTCAATATCAGGAGCGTAAGTATGCTTACGGATTGGAGGAATCAGATTCTCTGCTTCAAGAGTTGGGGCAGGCACTCGCTTGTTCTGATCGTTGTATTGCGCTTGATAATGCGTCAAGTCTGCCTCTTCAGCTAATTGACAAGCCAGAGGGCGCACTGCACTGTTTATTACCCTCAAATCCTCTTTGTTGAATTCAGAGCCATCTTCCTTCAGGCTGGGATAGCCTTGAGCTGCCTCCACAGGGTCGAAATCTGGCACCCATGCCTTTGCCCGGATCAAGGCGTTAATAGCTCCGGTTCGAGCAGCGGATTTTTTCAGCTCCTCAATCCAGGCCGGAAGCATTGACAACCTGTTAAGAGTGTCCTGGATTAAAGAGGGTGCCGGGTTGTTATGAGAGGCTGTGGTGATGATCCGCTGGGCTCCGGTATACAGTTGTTCCACTAAGGTGTAGGCAGCCTTCAGCTTCTTCCGCACATCGGATCCTAAGTGCCCAATGCGTGTACCTGCAACAACACAAGGACGGTCTCAAACCGGATTTATACTTTAGCAGGTTCAAGTTATCACAGAAGTTAAAAGGAGCTTACCAAAGATCGCAGCGGTCATGGAGTGTATTTGCCGCTTTACGGCCGTAAGTTCATCCACCACCGGTTTAAGGGCAGCTTCAGCGTTTTCCGCTCTTTTGGTTAAAGCGGCCTTTTCAATGGCCCAATCAGCCTGCTCTTTCTTGAAGCCTTCCTTCAGCTGTTCAGCGATGCTCAAGGCGCTAGTTAATTCTTCCTTTGCCTTGTCTGTTTCAGCATGTTGGGTTTTCAAGGTCTCCTGCAAATCGGCAATCCGGTCCTCCTTGATTCTCACCTCAGCCTGCATACAGACAACATTTAGCTTTAAACAGGTGGTCCAAGAAATTGAAGTATCAACCACATAACAAAGTTATACGCCTGATACTTGGGGGCTAATGCACCTTCAATTTTCATATATTACTAGATTGCAAAGTCCCAAGCTCAATACAGGTATTCAACTTGGCACTTGGGGGCTAATGGCTATTTGATCAAATTATGTTCTAAGGATAGTTTTCAATCGGAGCCCCGGTTTAATTGTGCTAAGTTAAACCGACCCTTGGGGGCTAGGAGGATTGATACAATGGCAGTAAGTAAAGAAGTAAGTTACCTCAAATTTATCCCTCATCATCTTCACCAGACCAGCTTCACAGTCACGGCTAGTATAAAGCCGGTTTAAATAGCCGGAATGAAGATCTTGGGCACTCAGAGCAGCATATGTCTCCAGTTCAACATCCCATTTTCCTTTGTTTAGAGCGGAAAAATCCTCTTTTACGGTATGCTTGGTTAAGGTGACAGGATTCCCGGGTTCAAAGCAGCCTACACTGGTAATCACAACATCATCATCTTTGGACTCGCCGGTTTGTGTTGGTGCGGTCGGTTTGTCAGCAGGACTGTGGGATTTCTCAATCCGGATGGAGCTGGCAGGTGGGTCAGCAGAGACTGAAGTATTAATAGGCCTCTCTTCGGGAATAGCATTGTCTTGCAAAGGAGGATCATTGGGAATATCCTCCGGAGCAAACGCTTCAAGATCTGGCGTTTTGTCATGTTCTGGGGCTACATCTTCTTCAGCCGCTTTATCCAGGCGGGCTTTCTTGCTTGGTTTAGGTTTGGCCCTGAAAGAAAATCAAAGAGTCAAGAAAAAGCGTAAGCCATTACATAGTATACTAGAAGCATATGTTCAGCTTAGCTTACCCAAGAACCCTTTTCAATGGTGGCAGCTGAGTGGCCGACGATTCACCAGAAGATGAATGAGAAGTAACCTGATAATCGGAGTCGGATGGATTAAGAGGTTGACGGAAGAAACCCGCTTTAGGATTTAAATCAATAAAAAGGTCGGAGACCTCGGAGCGGCGTTTCGAACCGACTGTTTGGTAAACAGGCGGAGGTAACTACCTGGCCACTGTGCCGGGTTGTGCGGCGAGCTTCATGTTGCTGAGTCTTCATAAGAAATTTGGGATCCAAATAAGCAAGAGGATGAGAAAATTTAACTTTCCGGTTTGCCTGGCGAAATTTTGGCAAAGGCAAGATTTCTGAATCGGAAGAGAGAATAGTTACCTCAACGAATTCCGCATTGCTGGCTTCAGCGTCGTCCTGACAAGCATCATCATCAATAAGGCGTGTAAAAAGTAAGCCAAGTGAATCAAGTTCTACCTCAAGGTCCGGGTTACCCACATCATCATCAATAGCTGGGTCAGATGAAGCGGTGGTTTTTCTCTTGTGAGCTGGCTTCTTGATAACCTTGGTCTTGGGCCGGGTTGACCGCCCTGCCTTCTCCGTTTTGTCTTGTGGAAGTTTCTTGCTCCAAAACGGATTATCGCCCTGGATCAGCAGTAATTAAATGTCAGACGGATAAAGCAGTAACAGGTTCAACAATAGAGCAATTAAAATCTTACCGCTGGCGGTTTGTTGGTGGTGCAGTAAGGAAGCAGACCGGTTTGAGCACAGAGGTGCTCCGATTCATTCAGCATCTTCTTTACAGAATCTGTGACTTCATCATCGAAGAGTTGGATTTTAGTGTGTCGGAGTGGGTCATCGACACTATCAGTATACTTGCACATCAAACTGGAGCGTCGGCTCAGAGGCAGTATGCTCCATGATATCCAACAGCGTGCAAGGTCTATTCCCGTTAAACCGTTGGCCATAAAGGCTCAGAGCTTGGATAGTTGCGGAGCATATTTAATTCTCTCTTTGGCGCTTAGTCTTTGTGGAAAAGGGTGAGTGTTGCCGAGCCGTTCCGGACGGAAACCAGGCAAGGGATTTTCATTGTCAGGGGAGGTATCCTTGCACTAAAACCAAGTTGCATTCCACTCCTTGGGGTGAGTATGGAGTTTGACGTGGGGATAAGTGATCTCTTTACTCTTCTGAATGGCCATACCGCCCAATTCAGTATTGGGGCCGTCGGTAAATTCAGTGCGACGGTTTAAATGGAAGCAATCTCTAAACAACTCGACTGAAGGCTCCTCTTGAAGGTATACCTCAGAGAGCACTTGAAAGTGACATAGATTGGTAACGGAATTGGGGCCAATATCCTGTGGACAGAGCTGAAAATAGGCTAACACATCCCGGTAAAATTTAGAACCGGGCGGTTTGAAGCCCCGGGCCAAGTGATCTGCAAAGACCACAACCTCTCCCTCCTGAGGTGTGGGAGGACATTCATTTCCAGGAACCCTCCAGTGGATCGTATCTTTATTGTCTAAAGCGCCGATCAGGACTAGATCATCCAACTGAGATTCTGTGACGCGAGAGGGAACCCAATTGCACTCATATACTTGTTTGGCCATGGTGAGATCTACAAGAAATAGGTGATCCGGTTCAAGAATATGTTGGATAAAAGGTGTTGATCTAAACAACGATAAACCGGAGGCAATACCTATAAACCGGTCTTCTACAAGGCAGCATCATATGGATTCTAGCGGTTCAACCAGGGGACTAATGGTATATACCGGTTTAGTAACTTTTTTCTATGGTAAGTTAAACCGCCTGACCTAAGCATTGGAAGCAATTGAAGTTGTGGACAGCTAGGTATGCAGAAACAGGTTTCACAAGATCCTATTACAGCCGCGGATCTACAGCAAGCTCACAAAAACAGAAAATATTCCGAAGATTAAGGCAGAACGGAAGTGAACCATTGAGCGAGTATGTGCGTGAGATCTATGGACTTAGATGAGAAATTACAGGCGGATGTTTAAAGATCACTACTAAACACAGCAGGGGTTCACAGATTCATTCAAGAGTCAGAGAACAAGTATGAGCAAGCGAAAGACGAACACAGCGCGAACATGAAACCCTAAGAACAGATCTAGGTCAAGAAGAGAAGAAAGCTTACTGGAAACGGAGAAGATGCGGAAGGATACCGCAGTGCTCTGGTGCGTTCAGGTTGATGCAGCGGCCCAAGATGAAGCAGAGGTCGACGGCGGCGGCAGAGCTCCAAGGCTGGCGATGCGAGGAAGACAAAGAAGAAGAGACGAAGGGAAAGGAAAGGAAATGACCCTTCGGTCTTATTTATAAGGCAACAGAGTTAGGTCAAGCGCGCGGATCCAGGAGCTATTGTTAAAGGAGGGCGTTATAAATGATAAATTTCATAATGACGTCATGCCGGTTTACAGCAACCAGAAATGATGACGATATGGCGGTTTACCAATTACCAGAAGATGTCCAAGACACAAGACTTTGGGAAGGATTGACATGAACCGGTTCAAATCAATCTAGGGCCTAATGTTGGGGATATTACCACTAGGCGTGAACCGGCCTACTTGGGCCGGGTTAACTTCATTAGTGGTATAAGCAGATGAAGGCCCAATGCCTATAGTCGGTTTAGAACCTGTAGCCATAAACCGGCCTGATGTATAACTTGTATTGTAAGTTAGGAATAGAGAGATACCAACCGGGATACGAGTATGAACCGGTTGGGACTCTATGGACCGACGGGCGTCACCCGTGTATATAAGGGGACGACCCGGCGGCGGTTCAGGACAGACAACCACAACTCGAGCCTAGGCGAAGCTTGTTTGCTCCCTAGCCATCGAGACCACATCAATTCCATCACAACTAGACGTAGGCTTTTACCTTCATCGAAGGGGCCGAACTAGTATAAACCCTCATGTCTTTGTGTCCGCTTTAAACCCCTTCAAGTAAACCTGTAGCGATGGCTCCATGACTAAGTCCTTTCACTAGGACATCTGTCGTGACAAATCCACGACAGAGGCCTTCAACCCAAGAGTTGAGCTGAAGCCATTGAACAAGGCTTCTATCCATGCATGGTCCGTGGGCCACAGCCTGCGAACGCAGATCCCACTTCACTACTCTGGTGTCGTGACGATTCGCTCTTCAAGCGCAACTATCAGTTTGTTGTGGCTTCGGCCAAGAAGAACAAGAAGGCCTTGGGTTTGGACTTCAACCCAGGTCCCTCTGCTCCCCGTGTTGATGGCTCCCGTGAAGCTAATCCCAATATCATTGGCCCCTACGCCAACCTTGACGGCCTCATCACCTACATCATGGTCCAAGGCGCCAGAGTAGATCATTCTGACAATGGTGCTGACTCTGATGAAGCCCCTGCTCCTCCTCCAAAGCCGCAGAAGCAAAAGAAATCTAAGGCTTCAACCTCAGCTGCACCTCTGAAGAGTTTGCGTGCGAAGCCACTGGCCACTGCACCTCCTGAAGCCAGTGTGCAATCTGAAGATCTGTCCCGTGTCTCCAGAAGAACGAAGAAGAAGAAGCAACTTGTTAGACCATCTGATCAAAGAGCCTTGACTCCTGCCGCAATTCTGCGTGACGAACCCATTGATCTATCAAGTGATGAAGATCTTGCTGATGATGCTCTTGAGCAGCTGGTAAAGAGCAAAGAAGAAGCAGAAATCTTCAGCAACCTGCCTCTATTTGATGTGGCCATTATTCACAATTTCATTGATGAATGGTTCGACACCCCCAATGTCAGCTTTGAAGACTTACAGCTCCCAATTGGCCTCAGTGTCGCCTTCAATGGCGCCATTGCTTCTGAGCTAGCCCTTGCTCAGCGCATAGTTGAGCTCAAGAACAAGATTGACTTTGAGAAGGCTCAATTCAAGAAGCATGTGGCCAAGCTAAGTGTTCAAGACGTCCGCAACTTCAACATCATGTTGAATGAGCTTAAAGAAGCTTTTCTGAAGAAACGCCAAGAAGCTCAGGGCTCTTGAGAACGCATGAAGCTTTTAGCTGATAAGTGTGTGCTTGCCTACAATGAGGCTGAGAAGCGCAAGTCACTTGGTCGTCCTGGCATTGATCCCAGGATGGCTGCAAAAAGGAAGAACAAGCGCCCTGCTGATCAGCCTGAACCTTCAAGCCAAGAAGCCCCTCGCATTATCTTCCCTAGCAGCATGACTGGCTCGAAGCCAAAGGTCACCACCACAGCTTCAGAATAGAAGAAGACAAGGGCTGCAGAGGCAGAAGCCAGAAAGAGAAAGCATACTGAAGCCTCTGATGCCACTCCCTCCAAGAAGAAGCGCAAGACCAAGAAGACTAGGGATGCTTCCATAGAGCCCTTAGTCGTTCAACCCATTTCCGTGGTTTGCCCTGTGTCTGTTCATCAAGAAAGAAGAATGGTTGTCCATGAGCCTGCTACCACAGAGGCTCATGAAGCTGAAGATATTCCAGCAGCTGAACACACTGCTGCTGAAGACATTGGTCAAGATGACAATGTAAATGATGATGAAGTTCTTCCTCAGATTGAACATCAAGTGGTATCATCGCCTGTTCATACGAACATCAAACTCATCAGCATTGGTCGTCCATTGACGCCAATTGCTCAGGATGCATCGTGGGCTGATCACCCACAACAACATCAAGACTCCCCCAGTACTCCCCAACAACAACAACAAGCTACACCCCCAGTGCAAGAAGAGGATGAAGACTTTCAGGCTCACCCAACTCCATCTCCCAACTTGAAGCCAGCACTTCGCAGGCTTCGCAGAGGACAAAGGCCTGAAGTCCGTCTGTCGAGCGTTCCAGAAGGAGAAGTGCAACGTTCACCTGTTGCACGCCAAGTATTTTTTGAACCAGCTCCAACAGTGAACGTCTCCGAGTCTGAAGCACATGCTGCTGAAGACATTCCGGCTGCATCAGCCGAAGAAAATGAAGAAGAAGTACGTGTCCCTACACCCCCAGCAATTGAAGAAGAAGCAGTTCATGATCTGAACGTGCCTGTGCCCGACCCTCCTGCTCGTCAAGAGGAGGTTGAAAATGTTGAGGCTGCCACCATCAACGCCAATACAGCCAGTGACGTAGTCATGGCTGATACTAATGTGGAGCCTGCACCAACCAGTGTGCCTGAAACCAATGAGGCCACTGTGCCTGAAGCAAATGTGGCCACTGAATCTGAAACCCATGAGGATGTTGCCCCTGAAGTCAATGAGAATGCTGCACCTGAAGCTCATGAGACTGCTACACCTGACGCCAATGAGGATGCTGCACCTGAAGCAAATATGACAACTGCTCCTGAAACACCTGTCGTGCAGCCTGACTCCTCTGATGTTGCCCCTGCTCCTGTTCCGCCACCAAGGCCTCACACTATTGAGCAAGCATACGATCACGGTCAGCTTGTCACTGTCCGATGGCCCGTTTTGGTGCCTCCGCCTTCTGCCTCAGGACCCCAATTTGACTATCATGTTGAGCATCGGCCTCAGGTCCAGAAGCCAAAGCCCAGACTGCCACGGTTTCCAGGTACTGCCAACTCCCCCGGGTCCTTCAATGCTAATGGCTTCAAGAGCCACAATACCTTCTGTGACAGCGCCAAGAACCCCTACTCCAAGCCAAGAATATCCTCAGATAGGTTCTGGAGCTATCAGCAGAGAAGCTATTACTCATGCGTGCTATATGATCAAGGGCGCATTTTCCCCCATATGTGCCTTGACACTGAAGCTATTGCTGGACTGCCGTGCTTAGAAGAAGAACTTGACTGCTTTCGTGATGCTGGTCTGCTACACTTTGTGACAGACAAGGAACATTGGAATGAAGAGCTATTGCTTCAATTCTATGCCACTCTGCACATTCGCGGCTACTACAGAGACATCAAGACTTGGGTTCTCGAGTGGATGACTGGAAATGTTCATCATGAAGCCAAAGCTATGGATATCATCGAGCTTACTGGGCTAGCCACTCCTAGAGAACTGTATGAGCCTAACTGTCAGCTACGCCGCAATGTTGTGGAGAGCATCTTTCACAAACCAGAACCCAATATGAGCCAGATGCTGAGCATGATGAAGCCTTTGCCATCTGACTCTGAGTATCCCACACATTTCTTTGTTGAAGACCTTGAGTATCTGCCTCGTACCATATATCATATCATCAGGCGAACTCTATGGCCAGTCAAGGGACACTCATCATCAGTCAAGCTTGAAGGAGCTATGAAGACTTTGGTCTTCTACATTCTCAATGGCATCAGCTTCAACACTCAGGAATTCTTCATAAGGCAACTTGCTGCTTCCGGCTCTGACCTATTTGGTCTGAAGTTTTATGCTCCATGGGTCATGCGCCTCATCAAGCGACACTCGTCTGTCAATTATCAGCCCTCTGCTCGCAATCACATAATATTTCTGCCCGAGGTTGATCTGTCAGTTGATGCTGTATACTCTGACCCTGCCAAGACGCCACTTTGTCTTCAGAACATCGAGCATCAAAGCTTCACTCAGCCCATTGAAGGTGTTCAAGCAGCAACAAGATTCTATCCACTGGCTGGTAACACCCGTCTGCCTCACAGAGCGCCAACTGAAGCCACTGAAAGCACCATTGCGCAAAGGCCTCGGAAGCGTTCTCGTGTTCTGAATGACCGAGAGCTTCTTGTGGCTCTTCATCAGAAGCAAGATAAGCATCATTTCTGGCTCAAGCGCCAAATGCAAAGCCTCTTGGTGGATGTCAATCGCATTCGCAACCTTGCCACCAAGAATGCCTTTGTTGCTCATGAAACTTGCCGAAGATCATGGAAGAGTTTGACTCTGCTCAGTGCTGAAGCTGATCTTCAAGATGATGGCTTCAATGAAAGATTCCAGTTCGACTCCACTCCTCCAAGGACTGCCACCCTGCGTCGAACTCCATCTCTTGAAGACTCTGAATATTCCTCTTCCGCGGCAACAGTTAATGCCAGAGTGATCGATGATGAAGATGACGCTACTTCACCACCTCCAACTACTACTGCACGCATCGACACTGCACCAAGTTCCTCTGCACCGCCAACCAACGACAACGACCCAACTGCTTCACCTACTCATGACGAGTAGATGCTCTATGTCTTCAAACCTTTTTGGTCATTACTGACAAAAGGGGGAGAAGCGTATGAGTTGATAGTCTTCAAGCAGGTTCATATGGGCGGTTGCATTATATTTTGCTGCGTGCTTACAACTCTTGCGTTTTGAAATATTTGGTTCTTTGAGTTGTAACACCTAAACTTGATGGTCGTCTGCTACTTATCTGCTTTACTGTGATGCGATGATAAATTCCGCATGCATGACGATAACTTCCGCACTTAGATCATTCTGCAGACGTCCATTTTTCATTATGCATGACATTCTACTTGTTATATCATTTCATGCATGATGAATTATCTTCATAAGTTGAAGTGGATCTCCACAAGTACAACCTGCCATGTGTATTTGCATTCCAAAAGCAAATTACTTATATGCACATCTTCAGGGGGAGCCCTTGCAACTTATGAAGACAATTCCCTATCCTTACAATTTCACATACTTTATCCCCGTTGAAAACTTCAACCAGTTTGTCATCAATCACCAAAAAGGGGGAGATTGTAAGTGCATCTAGTGCCACCCCTAGTTGGTTTTGGAGTATTGACGACAAAGTTGGTTGAGGGACTAATGCGTTTGTGAGAATTGCAGGATAACGCAGGTAGTGTCCCTCATTGATTCGGTTTACCTACCGGAGATGACCCCTAAAAATGTATGAAGACATTGAAGACAATGGTGGTATGAGAAGATATTCATATTGAAGACTATGACATGAGAAGACATTGCGTGAAGACTTTGGAGCGCGAAAACTGTGTGGTTTCGTTGTTTCCTTTTCTTCTTTGTTGAGTCATAGGAACCACCGTACTGTTAAGTGGGGTCCAAGTGAACTAAGTCAGAGTGACTGAAGTGATGCTCAACCCAAATCCTATGTCTTCGAGCGAAGACAATGAGAGCAAATCTTATCCAGAGCTGGATGAGTCAGCTTTGCTTGTAGCCCAAGTAAAGTTGCCGCGTGTGTTTGAAATCTGACCGTTGGAACACGTGTCAGTTCCTTAGTGACCCAGGGTCATTTTGGACAAATCAGGTCGGGTTGCCTAGTGGCTATAAATAGCCCACCCCCTACACCATAAATTGGTGGCTGCTCAGAGTTTGTGCACGGCTTTTGTCGTTTGAGAGCAACCCACCTCGAAGCATTTGAGAGAGAGAGAGATCCTTGCGAGGACAAAGCCCAAACACCCAGAGCCAAAGAGTGTTAGGCATCACTGAAGTCTTTCTGTCTGTGTGACCTGAAGACTTATTACACTTGAGGACTGTGAATCCTCCAGCCGGTTAGGCGTCGCGTTCTGAGCATCCAAGAGTCATTGTGGATTGCCGGTGAACGAAGTCTGTGAAGGTTTGGAAGTCTCCCTTGAAGACTTACCAGAGTGATTGGGCGAGGACTGGGTGTCCTTAGCTCAAGGGGAATAAGGTGAAGACACGGTCTTCTGAGTTAAATCTCAGCCTCCCTAACCAGACGTACAGTTGTCACAGCAACTGGAACTGGTCCAACAAATCCTGTGTCTTCAACAAGCAACTGGTTCTATCCCTTCCAACCTTACTTAAGTTTGTCTTCATGAAGTCATTGCTTATCTGTTTATCTGTTTGACTTCATTGCTTGACTACTATTGTTGATTGGCTTCATACTATCTTCCATCGTGATCCTTACTGCCTAACTGCTATTAGTCCTGTACTTTCATATCATTACATACTCGACTATGGCTTGTTTAGGTTAGTTTATCTTCCGCTGCATATCAATTAGGTTGTTTCTGTTGTTTGTCTTCGAAACTTCCAAGTTTTGAAGACCTTCATAAAAATCGCCTATTCACCCCCCCCCCCCCTCTAGTCGATACTAGCACTTTCACTTGGGACCTCCAAAAGACAAGTTCTTCGCTCGGTTGGCTTTGTAAGATCGGATTTGGACCATTGATAGGTTGGAAAAGAGGGGCTAGGAAAATTATGGTCTTTGCCCCTTTTGCAGGAGGGTGCAAGAATCTGGGGCACACCTTTTTTACAAATGCCGGTACTCCCCGAGGCTTTGGAAGCTTCTATCAAAAAGTTGGGCTGGCAGACATGGATACTTCCGCATTGCATCTTGAGGAATCCGTCAAAAGTTGGTGGTCAAAGAGTTCCGGCATGAACAAACCCCGATAGAAAGGCCATGGCCTCCCTCACCATGCTCGTCTATTAGACTCTATGGAATGAGAGAAACTCATGTGTTTTCCGCCACAAGAGTGCTCCACTGCCAATTTTGTTAGGCATCATCTTGAACGAGGCAAAGTTATGGTCCACCGCGGGGATCGAAAACCCAAGGAAGATTGTATCGCGAGAGTAATTGTCATGTGGTGTTTGTTGGGTATGTGTAAACTCTCCTCTCCTTAATTAATATATGAAGCCAATCTTTTGCATCCGTTACGAAAGAAAATGCAAATTAAGCACACTTCTTATGTATATGGAGGTTGCCTACCCTCACTGAATGAGATGCGAACAATGATAATATAGATCATAAATGGAGTGATGCCTAGGTTGATATCCGGATTCTGTTGGAGATCAACATGCCACGTAGACAATTTACTTGGGCTAACAACACATCCATTACTTGTGCACATCAACCAAGTCACGTCTAGAGTCTCCTCCCGTTCGTCTCTCCTCCCAAGGGAATACTGTTGGAAATATGCCCTAGAAAGGAATTGCACCCGCTAGCCCAAACCTAGAAAACCTAGCCTCGACGATCCGGATGACCAGCAAAGAACGTGCAGCACCGACTCTTTGATGCATCCATACAGAGCATGGTCGAGACGGGTCGAGGAATCTTTATTCGCCGGAGCGCCGCCGCCACCTCGAAGAACTATTCCTGACCTGTCTACAAGTTGGCGCTCAAGCATCGGAGTTCTCCACACCTCTCGCCGATGGAGCGGCAGAAGCATGGAGGAAGATCCCACAGGCTGGCTGCCCGCGGTCGAAGGTGGAAAGCGGTTCTCCGCCCTGTGCACCCCTACCAGGAGGGGAAATTTTATTTTTTGTTCATGATGCTGATTGTTCATTCTTCTGTTCACGATAGTCGATTTGCACTATATAGCTTGAAGAATTTAAAGAAAATGGAATATATGATTATGCAATGCAGACTTCAGCGTGTCAGATCCTCGCCATCTCGTAAGTTGTCCACGGTCAGGAATGCCCGTCCGTCTTGATCTTTCACACATTGTATCGGTTTGCCAGAGTAAATGTTATGCTAGTACACTCACTTAGATGCATGCATGCGATAACTGGACCTCGGCTTGTAGGAGCACATACCTACATGTTGTACAAGCAGATTCCCAAGTCACGAATTAATCCATGGCTCGTCTCGACCGTTCACAAACTGACACCGTATCTAACCATTGATTTCCAGATCACGAGTTAAGAAAAACCGTGAGATTTTAAAACACCGCCGAACGACTTGGACTCCTATATAAAGGAGCCTTGCATTTGGCATTTCCATCAACACATCCTCAACAAATCCAGTAAAGAACACATCCTAGCGATGAAGGGCCTCTTGTTGTGCGCGCTCGCACTTGCCTTTGCTGCGGTGACCACCCACGCCCAGCTGCAGTCCTGCCCTACGCGCTGCGGCAAGCAGGCCGACGGCGTGGAGTGCCCCAACAACCTCTGCTGCAGCAAGGATGGGTACTGTGGCCTGGGCGTGGACTACTGCAGCGCTGGCGCCGGCTGCCAGAGCGGCGCCTGCTACGACAACAAGATCTGTGGCGCGCAGGCCAATGGCACACTGTGCACTAACAACCACTGTTGTGGCTCGGGTGGTCGTTGTGGCTACGGTAGAGAATACTGCGGCAACGGCTGCCAGAACGGTCCTTGTTGGGCTGATCTCAAGTGTGGTCATCTGGACAATGGTAAGCTCTGCCCCAACAACCTCTGCTGCAGCCAGTACGGTTACTGTGGCCTAGGACCAGAGTTCTGTGGTACTGGCTGCCAAAACGGCGCTTGCAGCACAGACAAGCCGTGTGGCAACAAGGCTAATGGTGCACCATGCACCAACAACTATTGTTGCAGCCTGTATGGCTCTTGTGGGCTTGGCAAGGATTACTGTGGTACCGGCTGCCAGAGCGGCGCATGCAACTAGTATTACTGTGGTACACTCCTTCCTTCCTGGTTGCATACTCAAGTGCGTGCTACCCTTGAATTGTTGCCATGGAAGTATAAGTGTTGCAATGAGGAAGTATAAGCATCGCAACGAGGAGTAATAATCAGTGGCAATAGCTAGTATTATTGTCCCAAATTAAGTTCTACTTGTACCAGCTAAGTATGTCAAGCTGTCGACATTTGTCCTAATAATCGACATTTGTCCTAGTATTATGTTTTATTGACATTGTATAATTGTTATTGTATGATCTGGTGATACTATATATTGCCACTTGTTTTAGTTTGCTATTTCATGACTGGTATATTTTGGTGTGACGCTGGAATATTGAATAATTAATGTGTTATACTCATGGTTATTAACTGCTGAAAAAAACAGAAAGAAATACAATAAAACTATGAAGGGAAGGAAACGATCATGGTGAACAAAAACAAACTGGAATATTTTTCTTTTCTATCGTGGAACACTGGATCCCGAGCACACTATGTGTGTTTTCGCAGTGCATACAAACATCCAGTATTTATACCTTCGATATGAACATTTGAAGAAGACAACAAACAACATCTCCGCCGAGCACATCTCGTAGTTTTTCACTCTTTGGATGCTCTTGCACGAGGTCGAACTCGATGAGCTCACCGAGGATGGCATCCTATGGAAGCACACAGCTAGTGGGCAATACTCAGCGGCATCTGCATACAAGGCGCAATTTCTATGAATGGTTCTCTCACCCATAGATAGAATGGTTTGGAAGGCTTGGGCTCCTTCAAAAATCAAGTTCTTTGCTTGGTTGGCTCTAGAAGATAGAATTTGGACCGCTGATAGATTGACGAAGCGTGGATGTCCAAATTGTGTTCTTTGCCCTCTTTGCAAGAGGGTGCAAGAATGGGGGACTCACCTCTTCTACAAGTGCTGCTCCACCAGAAGGATATGGTCTTTGGTCACTGACAAATATCACATGCTCGAGCTTGACACAAATGCATGGCCCTTGTTCGACTCGGTTGAGGCTTGGTGGGCAAGTATTTGAGACAATGCCACGCCATTTAGGCAAGCCAAGGCATCCTTCGCCATGCTTGTCTCATGGACTATTTGAAACGAGCAAAACGCAAGTGCGTTCAAGCAGAAGAGCGCGCCACCGACTATATTGCTTGCCTCCATCGCGACCGAGGCTAGCCTCTGGATCACTGCCTTTGCTGCGGTGACCACCCACGCCCAGCTGCAGTCCTGCCCGGCGCGCTGCGGCAAGCAGGCCGACGGCATGGAGTGCCCCAAATAACCTCTGCTGCAGCAAGGATGGGTACTGTGGCCTGGGCGTCGACTACTGCAGCGGTGGCGCCGGCTGCCAGAGCGGCGCCTGCTACGACAACAAGATCTGCGGCGCGCAGGCCAATGGCACACTGTGCCCTAACAACCATTGTTGTAGCTCGGGTGGTCGATGCGGCTATGGCAGTGAATACTGCAGCAACGGCTGCCAGAACGGTCCTTGCTGGGCTGATCTCAAGTGTGGCCACCTGGACAATGGTAAGCTATGCCCCAACAACCTCTGTTGCAGCCAGTATGGTTACTGTGGCCTAGGACCGGAGTTCTGTGGTACTGGCTGCCAAAATGGCGCTTGCAGCACAGACAAGCCGTGTGGCAACAAGGCTAATGGTGCACCATGCACCAACAACTATTGCTGCAGCCAGTATGGGTCTTGTGGTCTTGGCAAGGATTACTATGGTACCGGCTGCCAGAATGGCGCATGCAACTAGTAATATTGTGGTACACTCCTTCCTTCCTGGCTGACAAACTCAAGTGCGCACAACCTTGAACTGCTGCCATGGAAGTGTAAGCGTTGCAATGATAAAGTATAAGCATTGCAACGAGGAGGGAGTAATAATCAGTGGCAATTGCTAATATTATTGTCCCAAATTAAGTTCTGCTTACATCATCTAGGTATCGTTATCAAGCTGTCAACATTTGTCCTAATCAGTATTGTGTTTTGTTACCATCTATAATGTTTTGCTGCTTCTTGACCATCATGTTTTGTTATGATGCTGGAACTTTGAATAATTGCATTGTAATAAACAACTGGTGTTGCCATAGCTTTTAATGTATTATACACATGGTTATAAACTGCTGCAAAACAACCATTGAAGGAGATAAAACAATCATGGTGAACAAAAAAAACTCACTGGAACATTTTCTCATCTCATCAGTGATAAACATACGAATTGAACTATTGAAGGGACCAGTAGAACAAGAGGATTGACTACCGTGGAACACTGGATCCCAAGCACTTTGCAGTGTATACAAACACCCGGTGAGGACGCCTTCGATGTGATCATTTTGGTTACTTGGAGAAGACAGCAAGGGGCTGTTTGGATGGCATCCAACAACTACCTTACCAATTTTTCAGGGTTTGCGTTTGGAAAATTTTGGATCCACGCCAATATGGCCAACAGTTCAGTTTCGTTGCCAATCATGGGCGCCAAAAACGCCCACGAATTGGTGGGGCAGGGGTGGGCACGATACAAACAACCCCCAAAAGTGCACAATATTGCACGATCAAAACAGATTTCGACATCACAGAATGACAGATTTTGACATAGCTGGAATTGATGGAACAGGAAAACCTGCACCTATGAAACTACAAGAAATCACAAGTGTATAATATCATATTGTTTTGACTAAGACCAGCAAACTAGTGCAGTGGAACGCCATAGGTTCTAAGTTCTGAACATTCATGGTGAGCAAAAATGTGTTATAACAGGATATAAGAGCATTCAGATTAGTATTAAAAAGATTTAGGTCTCACTTAATTCATAACAGAGATCACACTGCCATAAGGCACAGGACTAAAGAGTTTCACAAACGACACATGACATAGACTTGCACATAGTAACTGAAGAGATAAGGGAAGAAGCCACCAGGCGTAACAGACTTGCGAATCAAACTTCCAAGGTAGCAAGGAACTCACTGGCCACCACGAAGGCGGAGCACCAAGTGGAGAGTAGACTCCTTCTGAATGTTGTAATCCGCAAGGGTGCGACCATCCTCAAGCTGCTTGCCAGCAAAGATCAGGCGCTGCTGGTCCGGGGGGATGCCCTCCTTGTCCTGGATCTTCGCCTTCACGTTGTCAATGGTGTCCGAAGATTCCACCTCTAGGGTGATGGTCTTGCCGGTGAGGGTCTTGACGAAGATCTGCATGCCACCACGGAGGCGGAGCACCAGGTGGAGGGTGGACTCCTTCTGGATGTTATAATCAGCTAGGGTACGGCCATCTTCCAGCTGCTTGCCAGCAAAGATGAGACGCTGCTGGTCCGGCGGGATGCCCTCCTTATCCTGGATCTTCGCCTTGACATTGTCGATCGTGTCAGAGGACTCTACCTCAAGTGTGATGGTCTTGCCGGTGAGGGTCTTCACAAAGATCTGCATCTGCATAGTTCAAAATTGCATTAAAAAAAGGGGACAGCTACGCATCGGCCGGCGGATCATTTTAAAAGATCCGCCGCCTCGTGGGTCGTTAGATGCAGCGTAATCTAGCGGTTGAACGTATTCCTCCACCTCGCAACAGAGGTCTAGTTGCAGAAACAATTACAACAGAAATTGTGTTGCGTATTTTTTTTGCAACATAAATTGTGTTGCGGGACATTTTCTGCAACATAGGTTGTGTTGCGGATTTTTTTCACAACAAAGTTCTTGTAGCAGACATTTCTTGCAACAGAGGTTTTGTTGCGGAATTATTATTTTTTTTGCAACAGAGCTGATGTTGCAAAAACTTGTCGAAGTTATTGTCGTCGTTCGCTGACCTGGTTTGCAACACCGCTGTTGTTAAAAGATAAGGTAAACGTGTGTGAGTGTGCTTAAGGACGTGTGGATCAAGGATGATCCAACGGTCGGGCGGGTGGCGGAACTCTCCGCGCCATCGGCCGGCAGAGCATTAGTGTTTTCCTTAAAAAAAACATAAGCAACCTAGTTATAGGTGTATATGAACAAGATAACAAAGTGACAAGACAGGAAATTTCAGACAAGAAGTTGAAGGCCTATACGAACAGACCAAAAGAAACGCAGACTGTGATCGTATAAATTTCTGATAGATTACTACTCCTTCCGATCCAAAATAAGTGTCACAGTTTTGAACTAAGGTTGGCTCAACCTTCGTTCAGAGCTGACACTTATTATGGACCAAAGGGAGTAGTAAATCTGACAAACCGCGGAGCACTAATCATGAACTGGAATTTAGGTCATGAGCATAATTGGTTTGCTACCAACATTTGGCATTGCCAATATTTGGTAAGCCAACATTTGGCAAAAACAAAAGTTGCCAACTTTTGGCAACTTTTTGTGAGATTGGCAACAAGAATTGGCAAGCAACCAATCTCTAGCCAATATTTGGCAGTTGCCAAAATTTGGCATGCCAACTTTTGGCATCAAACCAATTATGCTCATAAAGACACCAAACTGAAACTGTTCTTATGACCTAAATTCCAGTTTAGGTTAAGCAGGCTCTTATAGCTGGAAATTACAAAGCAGACAAGTCAACATGATAGAGGCGTATATGAAGAGATCAACAGATCAACATAATCATGAAACAGTGAATCTGGAGTTGAATGTTCACAGATATAACATCAGCAGAGCAACTGAGCAAGTACATCAAAAATAATCTAACTGTTAGGATCTATTTCCAGTTCAAATAAACCAGTTTGACTACAGCGCATCTATTGTATGGCTAGATAGAGATGCAGTACTACGTCAATCCAAGTGAGATTCAACTTAAAACCATGGGCCAGATGACTAGATGAGGAATAATCTGATGCAGCATATGAAACAAGAATCTAGAACGGCAGATCCAACACTAATCGGTAAAAGTCTAATCAACAACTCTAGATGAACCATCACGGGACAGCAATCGCACTCGATTGAAATCTTCAGACCAGCCATAACTCAATTTTTTTTCTCTTTAATCTACCGGGCATGTAAACAAAATCATGAACACGGGTACAGCGGTCTACGCGGATCTACTGATTTTTCCATGTTGTTTCTACGAGCCTGTCATCTAATCGCGTTGACCAATTTGGCAACCGCACTCGCACATATGCATCTAAATCAGTCCCACAACATGAACAGACAGATGGATTGGGGGGAGAGGTAATCGGTGGCGTGCGCATACCTTGACGGAGGAGGAGGTTCGCGAGACTTCAAGATCGATCGCCTGCGCTGCGGAGGATTCTTGCTTCTCGACGGGATCGGGGGGGTTGAGATTGGATCGGGATACCGGGAGCCTATGCCTGTGGAGAAATTTATAGGTTGGGACGGAACGGGCGGGTAGGAGAGGCGGTTGCAGAGTCTGTCCCCACCACGCAGTCTCTCGAAGCGTCTCGAGGGGTCTACAAGCGCCGAGTGGACTTTCCATATAGCCGCGCCCGTTTGGTATAGCGAGGCCCGGAAGGATGTCTCGCCCCATCGCTATGGGCCGGCCCAGGTGAGTTTGTTTTCTTCTCTGTTTTTTACATTCGTTTTTTCTTTTGTCCATATTTTCGAAGATATTGTAAAATTCATACGTTCCAAAAATTCAAACCAGCGTACAAAAATATTAATCAAAAACCCGTGAATTTAGGAAAAGGTTAAAGCAGTTTCTTTTTGGTTAGTGTAGCTTGAAAAAGTTCACGAATTTCAAAAAATATGTTCCTGAGAACATGTTTATACAATGTAAACAAACGTTCATATAGTTTTTTTGCATGATAATATGTGTCTCATTCATATCATAAAGATCAAAGTACAAGTCATATAATGACCTACATGACAAAATTGAAAAGATAGTAGAATATCTCTGAGCTTGACACCAATGCCCGTCACCTGTCACCGGCACCACCACAGCAGCCACCGAAGAAAAGAATGACAGACCACCTCCTCACCCGAGCTCGACGCGGCTCCATCGCTGATATGCAGCTTTGCGGACCTCCAAGGTGGCTCACCAAAAGTGAAACCATTGCTGTTGAACGAATCAGACCGGGGCAACACCCCGGACACGCCATCGAACTCCAGATCTAGCACCCCACCACAACTAAGACGCTGAAGGAGGAAATCATATCTGCCATCCACGAACTCAGCACACGTTCCATCTTCCAGATGTCGTCGATGCATACCACAATATGCATCCGCTCCTGGACTACCTCCCAAGCTCCGCGCCGACGCTGGAGCAAACATCGTCGCAACGGCGGAGCCCGAGGACACAGGTCCACCACGAGGATGCTGCCTCCGCCGCGCCATCCTTACTTGAACAGACTAGTTTTCATATCCTTCTCCAACCATAGGACCGATGGCCTTGTCAGGGAAGGATCCGAAGAATCTTTATCAACACTGTCATCGTCGCCGCCGAAGCCAAGACGATGAACAGTCTAAAAACCTAGACTACAAGAGAGTAAAAAACGATCCACACGCGTGGATCCGGCGACCCCCCTCACCACCAACGACCGAGGTCGCCGGCAGAGGGGAGCCACCGGAGGACGGCGCTGGAAGATTGGCGTCTCCTGGCAGCGGCTAGGGTTGGAGCCGCCAGGGACGAGAGGTTAATCTGTTGCCAGACGATTCACGATTGATTTCAATCTGATGTGTGCAAACGTTCATATAGTTTAACAAAAATGTTGTGTATCATTTAAAAAATGTTTCAACACTTATTTGAAAGACAATTAGCATGTACTCAAAAAATATTAAAAACATGTATTTGAAAATTATTAAATGTGTATAAAACATGTTTCATATGTATAAAAATGTATAATTGATTCGTCCATTTTGCATCATGCTTTTATATCAATATTTATTGCATTATGGGCTGTTATTACACATTATATCTCAATATTTATGGCTATTCTCTCTTATTTTACAAGGTTTACCATGAAGAGGGGGAAGGCCGGCAGTTGGAATTCTGGCTGAAAAAGGAGCAAACATTGGAAACCTATTCTGCACTGCTCCAAAAGTCCTGAAACTCCACGAAACATCTTTTTGGAATTTATAAGAATTATTGAGCGAATGAAATACACCAGGGGGGCCACACCCTGTCCAGGAGAGAGGAGGGTGCCCCCCCCCCCTATAGGGCGCGCCCCCTATCTCCTGGGCCCCCTGGTGGGCCTCCGGTGTCCATGTTCTGCTATATCAGAGCTTTTACCCTGGAAAAAAATTGTGGGCAAGCTTACGGGACGAATCTGCACTGCCACGAGGCGGAACCTTGGCGGAATCAATCTAGGGCTCCGGCAGAGCTGTTCTGCCGGGGACACTTCCCTCCGGGAGGGGGAAATCATCACCAACGTCATCACCAACGATCCTCTCATCAGGAGGGGGTCAATCTCCATCAACATCTTCACCAGCACCATCTCCTCTCAAAACCCTAGTTCATCTCTTGTATCCAATCTTGTATCAAAACCACAAATTGGTACCTGTGGGTTGCTAGTAGTGTTGATTACTCCTTGTAGTTGATGCTAATTGGTTTACTTGGTGGAAGATCATATGTTCAGATCCTTTATGCATAATATTACCCCTCTGATTATGAACATGAATATGCTTTGTGAGTAGTTACGTTTGTTCCTGAGGACATGGGTGAAGTCTTGCTATTAGTAGGCATGTGAATTTGGTATTCGTTCGATATTTTGATGAGATGTATGTTGTCTTTTCCTCTAGTGGTGTTATGTGAACGTCGACTACATGACACTTCATCATTATTTGGGACTAGAGGAAGGCATGGGAAAGTAATAAGTAGATGATGGGTTGCTAGAATGACAGAAGTTTAAACCCTAGTTTATGCGTTGCTTCGTTAGGGGCTGATATGGATTCATATGTTTAATGTTGTGGTTAGGTTTACCTTAATACTTCTTTTGTAGTTGTCGACATTTGCAATAGGGGTTAATCATAAGTGGGATGCTTGTCCAAGTAAGGGCAGTACCCAAGTGCCGATCCACCCACATATCAAATTATCAAAGTACCGAACGTGAATCATATGAACGTGATGAAAACTAGCTTGACGATAATTCACATGTGTCCTCGGGAGCTCCTTTCTCATTATTAGAAATTGTACAGGCTTATCCTTTGCTACATAAAGGATTGGGCCACCTTGCTGCACTTTATTTACTTTATTTACTTGTTACTCGTTACCATTTATCTTATCACAAAACTATCTATCATCTACAATTTCAGTACTTGCAGAGAAAACCTTACCGAAAACCACTTATCATTTCCTTCTGCTCCTCGTTGGGTTCGACACTCTTACTTATCGAAAGCACTACGATTGATCCCCTACACTTGTGGGTCATCAAGACTCTTTTCTGGCGCCGTTGCCGGGGAGTGTAGCGCTTTTGGTGAGTGGAACTTGGTAAGGAAACATTTATATACTGTGCTGAAATTTTCTGTTACTTGTCACTATGAAACTAATCCTTTGAGGGGCTTGTTCGGGGTATCTTCACCCCTACCAGAAGAGAAAAGAGTTGCTCCTCAACCTACTGAACTTTATGAAAATATTTATTTTGAGATTCCTTCGGGTATGATAGAGAAACTGCTAGCTAATCCATTTGCAAGAGACGGAACATTGCATCCCGATTTACACCTTATCTTTGTGGATGAAGTTTGTGGAATATTTAAGCTTGCAGGTATTCCCGATGATGTTGTCAAAAGGAAGGTCTTCCCTTTATCTTTGAAGGGAGATGCATTGACATGGTATAGGCTATGTGATGATACGAGATCTTGGAATTATAAGCGATTGAAGTTGGAATTTCACCAGAAGTTCTATCCTATGCATCTTGTTCATCGTGATCGTAATTACATCTATAATTTCTGGCCTCGCGAAGGAGAAAGCATCGCTCAAGCTTGGGGGAGGCTTAAGTCAATGTTATATTCATGCCCCAATCATGAGCTCTCTCGGGAAATGATTATTCAGAACTTTTATGCTCGGCTTTCTCTTGATAATCGCAACCTGCTCGATACTTCCTGTGCTGGTTCTTATATGCTGAAGACTATTGATTTCAAATGGGACTTATTGGAAAGAATTAAACGCAACTCTGAAGATTGGGGTTCCAACGATGGTAAGGATTCAGGTATGACACCTAAGTTCGATTGTGTTAAATATTTTATGGATACCTATGCTTTTCGTGGATTTAGCGCTAAATATGGACTTGACTCTGAGATAGTAGCTTATTTCTGTGAATCTTTTGCTACTCACATTGATCTCCCTAAAGAGAAGTGGTTTAAATATAATCCTCCTGTTGAAGTGAAAGTAGTTGCACCTATTACAGTTGAAGAAAAGACTATCACCTATAGTGATCCTATTGTTCCTGCTACTTATATTGAGAAACCCCCCTTTCCTGTTAGGATAAAAGATCATGCTAAAACTTCGACTGTTGTTCGTAAGAGTAATACTAGGACTTATACACCTCCTGAGCAAATCAATGTTGAACCTAGTATTGCTATGGTTAAAGATCTCTTGGATGATGATTTAGATGGGCATGTTATTTATTTCTGTGGTGAGACTGCTAATATTGCTAGACCAAATACTAAGACACGTAGACCTGTCGTAGGCATGCCTGTTATTTCTGTTAAAATAGGAGATCATTGTTATCATGGCTTATGTGATATGGGTGCTAGTGCTAGTGCAATACCTTATACCTTATATCAAGAAATTATGCATGACATTACACCCATTGAATTAGAAGACATTGATGTTACCATTAAGCTTGCTAATAGGGATATCATTAAACCCTTTGGGATTGTTAGAGATGTTGAAGTTTTGTGTGGGAAGGTTAAATACCCTGCTGATTTTCTTGTTCTTGGTTCCCCACAAGATGATTTTTGTCCCATTATTTTCGGTAGACCCTTCTTGAATACAACTAGTGCTAAGATTAATTGTGAAAATAATATTGTCACCGTTGGCATAGATGGTATGTCTCATGAGTTTAATTTTGCTAAGTTTAGTAGACAACCTCGTGATAGGGAACCACCTAGTAAGGATGAGATTATTGGTCTGGCTTCCATTGCTGTTCCTCCAACTGATCCGTTAGAACAATATTTGGCAGACCATGAAAACGATATGTTTATGAAGGAAAGAAAGGAAATAGATGAAGTGCTTCTTAAACAGGAACCTACGCTGAAACATAACCTTCCCGTTGAAATTCTTGGGGATCCCCATCCACCCAAGGGTGATCCCGTGTTTGAACTCAAACCATTACCTGATAATCTTAAGTATGCTTATCTTGATGAAAAGGAAATATATTCTGTTATTATTAGTGCCAACCTTTCAGATGTTGGGTTTCGTAGTAATTTCAAAAAATTTCCTACGCACACGCAAGATCATGTGATGCATAGCAACGAGGGGAGAGTGTTGTCTACATACCCAACGCAGACCGACTGCGGAAGCGATGACACGACGTAGAGGAAGTAGTCGTACGTCTTCACGATCCAACCGATCAAGCACCGAAACTACGGCACCTCCGAGTTCGAGCACACGTTCAGCTCGATGACGGTCCCCGGACTCCGATCCAGCAAAGTGTCGGGGAAGAGTTCCGTCAGCACGACGGCGTGGTGACGATCTTGATGAACTACAGCAGCAGGGCTTCGCCTAAACTCCGCTACAGTATTATCGAGGTGGAATATGGTGGAGGGGGGCACCGCACACGGCTAAGAGATCCAAGGGATCAATTGTTGTGTCTTTGGTGCTAGCCCTGCCCCTCTATATATATGTTGAGCCCCGGGGTCGAAACTTGGAGCAAAAGCCTCCTCAAAGTCGGTTTTGCCCGAAAGGCAAGAGTCCTTCTCGGACTCCAGGACCAAACGCCACAATCCTTGGCGTCTGGCCTAGACGCCATGGGCCTCGGCGTCTGGCCCAGGGCCAGACGCCAGGGTCTCCGGCGTTTGGCCCCCTGGCCTCCGCAAAACTCCTTTTGCACCGACCTAAAGCCTCATGGGCTTGACCCCTTGGCCTAACCATATCATCCAATATATGAATCTTTACGTCTCGACCATTTCGAGACTCCTCGTCATGTCCCCGATCTCATCCGGGACTCTGAACTCCTTCGGTACATCAAAACATGTAAACTCATAATATAACTGTCATCGAAACCTTAAGCGTGCGGACCCTACGGGTTCGAGAACAATGTAGACATGACCGAGACACGTCTCCGGTCAATAACCAATAGCGGAACCTGGATGCTCATATTGGCTCCCACATATTCTACGAAGATCTTTATCGGTCAGACCGCATAACGACATACGTTGTTCCCTTTGTCATCGGTATGTTACTTGCCCGAGATTCGATCGTCGATATCCAATATCTAGTTCAATCTCGTTACCGGCAAGTCTCTTTACTCGTTCTGTAATACATCATCTCACAACTAACATATTAGTTGTAATGCTTGCAAGGCTTATGTGATGTGTATTACCGAGAGGGCCCAGAGATACCTCTCCGACAATCGGAGTGACAAATCCTAATCTCGAAATACGCCAACCCAACATCTACCTTTGGAGACACCTGTAATGCTCCTTTATAATCACCCAGTTACGTTGTGACGTTTGGTAGCACCCAAAGTGTTCCTCCGGTAAACGGGAGTTGCATAATCTCATAGTCATAGGAACATGTATAAGTCATGAAGAAAGCATTAGCAACATACTAAACGATCGGGTGCTAAGCTAATGGAATGGGTCATGTCAATCAGATCATTCAACTAATGATGTGACCTCGTTAATCAAATAACAACTCTTTGTTCATGGTTAGGAAACATAACCATCTTTGATTAACGAGCTAGTCAAGTAGAGGCATACTAGTGACACTTTGTTTGTCTATGTATTCACACATGTATTATGTTTCCGGTTAATACAATTCTAGCATGAATAATAAACATTTATCATGATTATAAGGAAATAAATAATAACTTTATTATTGCCTCTAGGGCATATTTCCTTCAGTCTCCCACTTGCACTAGAGTCAATAATCTAGTTCACATCGCCATGTGATTTAACACCAATATTCATATCTGTATATGATTAACACCCATAGTTCACATCATCATGTGACCAACATCCAAAGGGTTTACTAGAGTCAATAATCTAGTTCACATCGTTATGTGATTAACACCCAAAGAGTACTAAGGTGTGATCATGTTTTGCTTGTGAGAGAAGCTTAGTCAACGGGTCTGTCACATTCAGAGCCGTATGTATTTTGCGAATATTTTATGTCCACAATGCTCTGCACGGAGCTACTCTAGCTAATTGCTCCCACTTTCAATATGTATCCAGGTTGAGACTTAGAGTCATCTGGATTGGTGTAAAAGCTTGCATCGTTGTAACCTTTTACGACGGGCTCTTTTATCACCTCCATTATCGAGAAACATCTCCTTAGTTCTCACTAAGGATATTCTTGACCAATGTCCAGTGATCTACTCCTAGATCACTATTGTACTCCCTTGCCAAATTTAGAGCAAGGTATACAATAGGTCTGGTACATAACATAGCATACTTTATAGAACCTATGACTGAGGCATAGGGAATGACTTTCATTCTCTTTTCTATTTTCTGCCGTGGTCGGGATTTGAGTCTTACTCAATTTCACACCTTTGCAACACAGGCAAGAACTCTTTCTTTGACTGTTCCATTTTGAACTATTTCAAAATCTTGCCAAGGTATGTACTCATTGAAAATCTTATCAAGTGTCTTGATCTATCTCAATAGATCTTGATGCTCAATATGTAAGTAGCTTTACTGAGGTCTTTCTTTTAAAGAACTCCTTTCAAACACTCCTTTATGCTTTGCAGAATAATTCTACATTATTTCCAATCAACAATATGTCATTCACATATACTTATCAGAAATGCTGTAGTGCTCCCACTCACTTTCTTGTAAATACAGGCTTCACCGTAAGTCTGTACAAAACTATATACTTTGATCAACTTATCAAAGCGTATATTCCAACTCCGAGATGCTTGCACTAGTCCATAGATGCACATTTTGTTAACACCTTTAGGATCGACAAAACCTGTTGGTTGCATCACATACAACTCTTCTTTAATAACTCCATTAAGGAATGCAGTTTTGTTTATCCATTTGCCAAATTTCATAAAATCTGGCAATTGCTAACATGATTCGGACAGACTTAGCATCGATACGAGTGAGAAAATTTCATCGTATTCAACCCCTTGAACTTGTTGAAAACCTTTTGCAACAAGTCGAGCTTAGTGGATAGTAACATTACTATCAGTGTCCGTCTTCCTCTTGAAGATCCATTTATTTAACATGGCTTGCTGATCATCGAGGAAGTCAATCAAAGTCCATACTTTGTTCTCATACATGGATTATATCTCAGATTTTATGGCCTCGAGCCATTTCGCGGAATCTGGGCTCATCATCGCTTCCTCATAGTTCGTAGGTTCATCATGGTCTAGTAACATGACTTCCAGAACATGATTACTACACCACTCTGGTGCGGATCTTACTCTGGAAGACCTACGAGGTTCTGTAGTAACTTGATCTGAAGTTTCATGATCAATATCATTAGCTTCTTCACTAGTTGGTGTATTTGTCACAGGAACTAATTTCTGTGATAAACTACTTTCCAATAAGGGAGCAGGTACAGTTACCTCATCAAGTTCTACTTTCCTCCCACTCACTTCTTTCGAGAGAAACTCCTTCTCTGGAAAGGATCCATTTTAGCAACGAATATCTTGCCTTCGGATCTGTGATAGAAGGTGTACCCAACAATTTCCTTTGGGTATTCTATGAAGACGCACTTTTCCGATTTGGGTTCGAGCTTATCAGGATGAAACTTTTTCACATAAGCATCGCAGCCCCAAACTTTAAGAAACAACAGCTTAGGTTTACTGCTAAACCATAGTTCATACGGTGTCATCTCAACGGATTTAGATGGTGCCCTATTTTAAACGTGAATGCAGCTGTCTCTAATGCATAACCCCAAAACGATAGTGGTAAACTGATAAGAGACATCATAGATCGCACCATATCAAATAAAGTACGGTTACGACGTTCGGACACACCATAACGTTGTGGTGTTCCAGGTGGCGTGAACTGTGAAACTGTTCCACATTGTTTTAATTGAAGACCAAACTCGTAGCTCAAATATTCGTCTCCGCGATCAGATCGCAGAAACTTTATTTTCTTGTTATGATGATTTTTCCACTTCACTCTGAAATTCTTTGAACCTTTCAACTATTTCAGACTTATGTTTCATCAAGTAGATATACCCATATCTGCTCAAATCATCTTGTGAAGGTCAGAAAAATAATGATACTTGCCACGAGCCTTCATACTCATTGGTATGCATACATCAGTATGTATTATTTCCAATAAGTCGGTAGTTCGTTCCATTGTTCCGAAGAACGGAGTTTTAGTCATCTTGCCCAAAAGGCATGGTTCGCAAGCATCAAATGATTCATAACCAAGTGATTCCGAAAATCCATCTTTATGGAGTTTCTTCATGCACTTTACACCGATATGACCCAAACGGCAGTGCCACAAATAAGTTGCACTATCATTATTAACTTTGCATCTTTTGGCCTCAATATTATGAATATGTGTATCACTACGATCGAGATCCAACAAACCATTTTCGTTGGTGTGTATGACCATAGAAGGTTTTATTCATGTAAATAGAACAACAATTGTTCTCTAACTTAAATGAATAACCGTATTGCAATAAACATGATCAAATCATATTCATGCTCAATGCAAACATCAAATAACATTTATTTAGGTTCAACACTAATCCCGAAAGTATAGGGAGTGTGCGATGATGATCATATCAATCTTGGAACTACTTCCAACACTCATCGTCACTTTCCCTTCAACTAGTTTCTGTTTATTCTGTAACTCCTGTTTCGAGTTACTAACCTTAGCAACCGAACAAGTATCAAATACTCAGGAGCTACTATAAACACTAGTAAAGTACACATCAATAATATGTATATCAAATATACTTATGTTCACTTTGCCATCCTTCTTATCCGCCAAATACTTGGGGCAGTTCCGCTTCCAGTGACCAGTTTGCTTGCAGTAGAAGCACTCAGTTTCAGGCTTAGGTCCAGACTTGGGTTTCTTCTCTTGAGCAGCAACTTGCTTGCCGTTCTTTTTGAAGTTCCCCTTCTTTTCCCTTTGCCCTTTTTCTTGAAACTAGTGGTCTTGTCAATCATCAACACTTGATGCTCTTTTCTTGATTTCTACCTTCGTTGATTTCAACATCACGAAGAGCTCGGGAATCGTTTTCGTCATCCCTTGCATACTATAGTTCATCACGAAGTTCTAGAAACTTAGTGATGGTGACTAGAGAATTCTGTCAATCACTATCTTATCTGGAAGATTAACTCCCACTTGATTCAAGCGATTGAAGTACCCAGACAATCTGAGCACATGCTCACTAGTTGAGTGATTCTCCTCCATCTTTTAGCTTTAGAACTTGTTGGAGACTTCATATCTCTCAACTCGGGTATTTGCTGGAAATATTAACTTCAACTACTGGAACATCTCATATGGTCCATGACGTTCAAAACGTCCTTGAAGTCCCGATTCTAAGCCGTTAAGCATGGTGCACTTAAACTATCAAGTAGTCATCATATTGAGCTAGCCAAACGTTCATAACGTCTGCATCTGCTCCTGCAATAGGTCTGTCACCTAGCGGTGCATCAAGGACATAATTCTTCTGCGCAGCAATGAGGATAAACCTCAGATCACGGATCCAATCCGCATCACTGC
The DNA here is from genome assembly GCA_963921465.1 of Triticum timopheevii. Lineage (NCBI taxonomy): Eukaryota > Viridiplantae > Streptophyta > Magnoliopsida > Poales > Poaceae > Triticum > Triticum timopheevii. The sequence goes on from OY997274.1 coordinate 595,071,780, forward strand.
TACTAACATTTTCAACACAGTTTTCTCTAGGAACATATCAAAATAAACATATGAAAGCAACAACGCGAGCTATTGATCTACAACATAATTTGCAAGATACTGCTAGGACTAAGTTCATGATAAATTAAAGTTCAATTAATCATATTACTTAAGAACTCCCACTTAGATAGACATCCCTCTAATCCTCTAAGTGATCACGTGATCCAAATCAACTAAACCATGTCCGATCATCACGTGAGATGGAGTAGTTTCAATGGTGAACATCACTATGTTGATCATATCTACTATATGATTCACGCTCGACCTTTCGGTCTCCGTGTTCCGAGGCCATATCTGCATATGCTAGGCTCGTCAAGTTTAACCTGAGTATTCTGCGTGTGCAAAACTGGCTTGCACCCGTTGTAGATGGACGTAGAGCTTATCACACCCGATCATCATGTGGTGTCTGGGCACGACGAACTTTGGCAACGGTGCATACTCAGGGAGAACACTTCTTGATAATTTAGTGAGAGATCATCTTATAATGCTACCGTCAATCAAAGCAAAATAAGATGCATAAATGGATAAACATCACATGCAATCAATATAAGTGATATGATACGGCCATCATCATCTTGTGCTTGTGATCTCCATCTCCGAAGCACCGTCATGATCACCATCGTCACCGGCGCGACACCTTGATCTCCATCGTAGCATCGTTGTCGTCTCGCCAATCTTATGCTTCCACGACTATCACTACCATTTAGTAATAAAGTAAAGCATTACATCGCGATTGCATTGCATACAATAAAGCGACAACCATATGGCTCCTGCCAGTTGCCGATAACTCGGTTACAAAACATGATCATCTCATACAATAAAATTCAGCATCATGCCTTGACCATATCACATCACAACATGCCCTGCAAAAACAAGTTAGACGTCCTCTAGTTTGTTGTTGCATGTTTTACATGGCTGCTACGGGCTTAAGTAAGAACCAATCTCACCTACGCATCAAAACCACAACGATAGTTTGTCAAATAGACTCCGTTTTAACCTTCTCAAGGACCGGGCGTAGCCATACTCGGTTCAACTAAAGTTGGAGAGACAGTCGCCCGCAAGCCATCTATGTGCAAAGCACATCGAGGGAACCGGTCTCGCGTAAGCGTACGCGCAAGGTTGGTCCGGGTCGTCTCGTCCAACAATACCGCCGAACCAAAGTATGACATGCTGGTAGGCAGTATGACTTGTATCGTCCACAACTCACTTGTGTTCTACTCGTGCATATAACATCAACATAAATAACCTAGGCTCGGATGCCACTGTTGGGTTTCGTAGTAATTTCAAAAAATTTCCTACGCACACGCAAGATCATGTGATGCATAGCAACGAGGGGAGAGTGTTGTCTACGTACCCAACACAGACCGACTGCGGAAGCGATGACACGACGTAGAGGAAGTAGTCGTACGTCATCAAGACTCTTTTCTGGCGCCGTTGCCGGGGAGTGTAGCGCTTTTGGTGAGTGGAACTTGGTAAGGAAACATTTATATACTGTGCTGAAATTTTCTGTTACTTGTCACTATGAAACTAATCCTTTGAGGGGCTTGTTCGGGGTATCTTCACCCCTACCAGAAGAGAAAAGAGTTGCTCCTCAACCTACTGAACTTTATGAAAATATTTATTTTGAGATTCCTTCGGGTATGATAGAGAAACTGCTAGCTAATCCATTTGCAAGAGACGGAACATTGCATCCCGATTTACACCTTATCTTTGTGGATGAAGTTTGTGGAATATTTAAGCTTGCAGGTATTCCCGATGATGTTGTCAAAAGGAAGGTCTTCCCTTTATCTTTGAAGGGAGATGCATTGACATGGTATAGGCTATGTGATGATACGAGATCTTGGAATTATAAGCGATTGAAGTTGGAATTTCACCAGAAGTTCTATCCTATGCATCTTGTTCATCGTGATCGTAATTACATCTATAATTTCTGGCCTCGCGAAGGAGAAAGCATCGCTCAAGCTTGGGGGAGGCTTAAGTCAATGTTATATTCATGCCCCAATCATGAGCTCTCTCGGGAAATGATTATTCAGAACTTTTATGCTCGGCTTTCTCTTGATAATCGCAACCTGCTCGATACTTCCTGTGCTGGTTCTTATATGCTGAAGACTATTGATTTCAAATGGGACTTATTGGAAAGAATTAAACGCAACTCTGAAGATTGGGGTTCCAACGATGGTAAGGAGTCAGGTATGACACCTAAGTTCGATTGTGTTAAATATTTTATGGATACCTATGCTTTTCGTGGATTTAGCGCTAAATATGGACTTGACTCTGAGATAGTAGCTTATTTCTGTGAATCTTTTGCTACTCACATTGATCTCCCTAAAGAGAAGTGGTTTAAATATAATCCTCCTGTTGAAGTGAAAGTAGTTGCACCTATTACAGTTGAAGAAAAGACTATCACCTATAGTGATCCTATTGTTCCTGCTACTTATATTGAGAAACCCCCCTTTCCTGTTAGGATAAAAGATCATGCTAAAACTTCGACTGTTGTTCGTAAGAGTAATACTAGGACTTATACACCTCCTGAGCAAATCAATGTTGAACCTAGTATTGCTATGGTTAAAGATCTCTTGGATGATGATTTAGATGGGCATGTTATTTATTTCTGTGGTGAGACTGCTAATATTGCTAGACCAGATACTAAGACACGTAGACCTGTCGTAGGCATGCCTGTTATTTCTGTTAAAATAGGAGATCATTGTTATCATGGCTTATGTGATATGGGTGCTAGTGCTAGTGCAATACCTTATACCTTATATCAAGAAATTATGCATGACATTACACCCATTGAATTAGAAGACATTGATGTTACCATTAAGCTTGCTAATAGGGATATCATTAAACCCTTTGGGATTGTTAGAGATGTTGAAGTTTTGTGTGGGAAGGTTAAATACCCTGCTGATTTTCTTGTTCTTGGTTCCCCACAAGATGATTTTTGTCCCATTATTTTCGGTAGACCCTTCTTGAATACAACTAGTGCTAAGATTAATTGTGAAAAGAATATTGTCACCGTTGGCATAGATGGTATGTCTCATGAGTTTAATTTTGCTAAGTTTAGTAGACAACCTCGTGATAGGGAACCACCTAGTAAGGATGAGATTATTGGTCTGGCTTCCATTGCTGTTCCTCCAACTGATCCGTTAGAACAATATTTGGCAGACCATGAAAACGATATGTTTATGAAGGAAAGAAAGGAAATAGATGAAGTGCTTCTTAAACAGGAACCTACGCTGAAACATAACCTTCCCGTTGAAATTCTTGGGGATCCCCATCCACCCAAGGGTGATCCCGTGTTTGAACTCAAACCATTACCTGATAATCTTAAGTATGCTTATCTTGATGAAAAGGAAATATATTCTGTTATTATTAGTGCCAACCTTTCAGATGTTGGGTTTCGTAGTAATTTCAAAAAATTTCCTACGCACACGCAAGATCATGTGATGCATAGCAACGAGGGGAGAGTGTTGTCTACGTACCCAACGCAGACCGACTACGGAAGCGATGACACGACGTAGAGGAAGTAGTCGTACGTCTTCACGATCCAACCGATCAAGCACCGAAACTACGGCACCTCCGAGTTTGAGCACATGTTCAGCTCGATGACGGTCCCCGGACTCCGATCCAGCAAAGTGTCGGGGAAGAGTTCCGTCAGCACGACGGCGTGGTGACGATCTTGATGAACTACAGCAGCAGGGCTTCGCCTAAACTCCGCTACAGTATTATCGAGGTGGAATATGGTGGAGGGGGGCACCGCACACGGCTAAGAGATCCAAGGGATCAATTGTTGTGTCTTTGGTGCTAGCCCTGCCCCTCTATATATATGTTGAGCCCCGGGGTCGAAACTTGGAGCAAAAGCCTCCTCAAAGTCGGTTTTGCCCGAAAGGCAAGAGTCCTTCTCGGACTCCAGGACCAAACGCCACAATCCTTGGCGTCTGGCCCAGACGCCATGGGCCTCGGCGTCTGGCCCAGGGCCAGACGCCAGGGTCTCCGGCGTTTGGCCCCCTGGCCTCCACAAAACTCCTTTTGCACCGACCTAAAGCCTCATGGGCTTGACCCCTTGGCCTAACCATATCATCCAATATATGAATCTTTACGTCTCGACCATTTCGAGACTCCTCGTCATGTCCCCGATCTCATCCGGGACTCTGAACTCCTTCGGTACATCAAAACATGTAAACTCATAATATAACTGTCATCGAAACCTTAAGCGTGCGGACCCTACGGGTTCGAGAACAATGTAGACATGACCGAGACACGTCTCCGGTCAATAACCAATAGCGGAACCTGGATGCTCATATTGGCTCCCACATATTCTACGAAGATCTTTATCGGTCAGACCGCATAACGACATACGTTGTTCCCTTTGTCATCGGTATGTTACTTGCCCGAGATTCGATCGTCGATATCCAATATCTAGTTCAATCTCGTTACCGGCAAGTCTCTTTACTCGTTCTGTAATACATCATCTCACAACTAACATATTAGTTGTAATGCTTGCAAGGCTTATGTGATGTGTATTACCGAGAGGGCCCAGAGATACCTCTCCGACAATCGGAGTGACAAATCCTAATCTCGAAATACGCCAACCCAACATCTACCTTTGGAGACACCTGTAATGCTCCTTTATAATCACCCAGTTACGTTGTGACGTTTGGTAGCACCCAAAGTGTTCCTCCGGTAAACGGGAGTTGCATAATCTCATAGTCATAGGAACATGTATAAGTCATGAAGAAAGCATTAGCAACATACTAAACGATCGGGTGCTAAGCTAATGGAATGGGTCATGTCAATCAGATCATTCAACTAATGATGTGACCTCGTTAATCAAATAACAACTCTTTGTTCATGGTTAGGAAACATAACCATCTTTGATTAACGAGCTAGTCAAGTAGAGGCATACTAGTGACACTTTGTTTGTCTATGTATTCACACATGTATTATGTTTCCGGTTAATACAATTCTAGCATGAATAATAAACATTTATCATGATTATAAGGAAATAAATAATAACTTTATTATTGCCTCTAGGGCATATTTCCTTCAGTCTCCCACTTGCACTAGAGTCAATAATCTAGTTCATATCGCCATGTGATTTAACACCAATATTCATATCTGTATATGATTAACACCCATAGTTCACATCATCATGTGACCAACATCCAAAGGGTTTACTAGAGTCAATAATCTAGTTCACATCGTTATGTGATTAACACCCAAAGAGTACTAAGGTGTGATCATGTTTTGCTTGTGAGAGAAGCTTAGTCAACGGGTCTGTCACATTCAGAGCCGTATGTATTTTGCGAATATTTTATGTCCACAATGCTCTGCACGGAGCTACTCTAGCTAATTGCTCCCACTTTCAATATGTATCCAGGTTGAGACTTAGAGTCATCTGGATTGGTGTAAAAGCTTGCATCGTTGTAACCTTTTACGACGGGCTCTTTTATCACCTCCATTATCGAGAAACATCTCCTTAGTTCTCACTAAGGATATTCTTGACCAATGTCCAGTGATCTACTCCTAGATCACTATTGTACTCCCTTGCCAAATTCAGAGCAAGGTATACAATAGGTCTGGTACATAACATTGTGTTCCTAAAAAGGGAGGCATTACTGTTGTTCCTAATGATAAAGATGAATTGATCCCGCAAAGAATTACTACAGGTTATAGGATGGTAATTGATTTCCTTAAGTTAAATAAAGCTACTAAGAAAGATCATTACCCTTTACCTTTTATTGATCAAATGCTAGAAAGACTATCCAAACATACACATTTCTGCTTTCTAGATGGTTATTCTGGCTTCTCTCAGATACCTATGTCAGCGAAGGATCAATCTAAAACTACTTTTACTTGTCCTTTTGGTACTTTTGCTTATAGACACATGCCTTTTGGTTCATGTAATGCACCTGCTACCTTTCAAAGATGCATGATGGCTATATTCTCTGATTTTTGTGAAAAGATTTGTGAGGTATTCATGGATGACTTTTCTGTTTATGGATCCTCTTTTGATGATTGTTTGAGCAATCTTGATCGAGTTCTACAGAGATGCGAAGACACTAGTCTCGTCCTGAATTGGGAAAAGTGTCACTTTATGGTTAATGAAGGCATTGTCTTGGGGCACAAGATCTCCGAGAGAGGTATTGAAGTTGATAAAGCCAAGGTTTATGCTATTGAAAAGATGCTATGTCCCAAGGACATAAAAGGTATAAGAAGTTTCCTTGGTCATGTCGGTTTTTATAGGAGGTTCATTAAGGACTTTTCTAAAATCTCTAGGCCTCTGACTAATTTATTGCAAAAAGATATTCCTTTTGTCTTTGATGATGATTGTGTAGAAGCATTTGAAATACTTAAGAAAGCTTTGGTCACTGCACCCATCGTTCAGCCACCTGATTGGAATTTACCTTTTGAAATTATGTGTGATGATAGCGATTATGTTGTAGGTGTTGTTCTAGGGCAAAGAGTCGATAAAAAATTGAATGTTATCCAGTATGCTAGTAAGACTCTTGATACTGCCCAGAGAAATTATGCTACCACTGAAAAAGAATTCTTAGTAGTTGTGTTTGCATGTGATAAGTTTAGACCTTATATTGTTGATTCTAAAGTTACTATTCACACTGATCATGCTGCTATTAAATATCTTATGAAAAAGAAAGATGCTAAGCCTAGACTCATTAGATGGGTTCTCCTGCTCCAAGAATTTGATCTGCATGTTATTGATAGAAAGGGAGCTGAGAACCCCGTTGCAGATAACTTATCTAGGTTAGAGAATGTTCTTGATGACCCACTGCCTATTGATGATAGCTTTCCTGATGAACAATTAGCGGTCGTTAATGCTTCTCGTACTACTCCTTGGTATGCTGATTATGCTAATTACATTGTTGCTAAATTTATACCGCCTAGTTTCACATACCAGCAAAATAAAACATACTTTTATGATTTAAGACATTACTTCTGGGATGATCCACACCTTTATAAAGAAGGAGTAGATGGTGTTATTAGACGTTGTGTGCTTGAGCATGAACAGGAACAGATCCTACGCAAGTGTCACTCTGAATCCTATGGAGGACACCACGCTGGAGACAGAGCTGCACACAAGGTACAACAATCTGGTTTTTATTGGCCTACTCTCTTCAAAGATGCTCGTAAGTTTGTCTTATCTTGTGATGAATGCCAAAGAATAGGTAACATTAGTAGACGTCAAGAAATGCCGATGAATTATTCTCTTGTTATTGAACCGTTTGATGTTTGGGGCTTTGATTATATGGGACCTTTTCCTGCCTATAATGGTTATACACATATTTTAGTTGCTGTTGATTACGTTACTAAGTGGGTAGAAGCTATTCCAACTAGTAGTGCTGATCATAAACTTATATTAAAATGCTTAAAGAAGTTATTTTTCTGAGGTTTGGAGTCCCTAGATATCTTATGATTGGTGGTGGTTCACATTTTATTCATGGTGCTTTCCGTAAGATGCTTGCTAAGTATGATGTCAATCATAGAATCGCATCTCCTTATCATCCGTAGAGTTGAGCAATAGAGAGCTCAAATTAATTTTGCAAAAGACTGTGAATAGATCTAGAAAGAATTGGTCCAAAAAACTTGATGATGCATTATGGGCTTATAGAATTGCATACAAAAATCCTATGGGTATGTCTCCATATAAGATGGTTTACGGAAAAGCATGTCATTTACCTCTTGAACTTGAACATAAGGCATATTGGGCTATTAAAGAGCTCAACTATGACTACAAACTTGCCGGTGAGAAGAGGTTGTTTGATATTAGCTCACTTGATGAATGGAGAACTCAAGCCTATGAGAATGCCAAGTTATTCAAAGAAAAAGTCAAACGCTGGCATGATAAGAGGATACAAAAGCGTGAGTTTAACGTAGGAGATTATGTGTTATTATTCAACTCTCGTTTAAGATTTTTTGCAGGAAAACTTCTCTCAAAATGGGATGGTCCCTACGTTATTGAGGAGGTCTATCGTTCTGGTGCCATAAAAATCAACAACTTCGAAGGCACAAGTCCGAGGGTGGTAAACGGTCAAAGAATAAAACATTACATTTCAGGTAATCCTATCAATGTTGAAACGAATATTATTGAAACCGTAACCCTGGAGGAATACATAAGGGACACTTTTCAGAACGTTCCAGACTCCGAAAAGGAATAGATATGTGGTACGGTGAGTAAATCAACTCCAAAACAACTCCAATGGCAATTTTTATCAGTTTTGGATTATTTAAGAATTTTAGGAAGAAATAAATAGTCCGAAAGGGACACGAGGCCCCCACGAGAGTGGAGGCCCCCCCCCCTACTGGGCGCGCCCCCTGTCTCGTGGGCACCTCGTGTGCCTCCCGGACTCCGTTTTCTTGCACGTTACGTATTTTGGTCGGTAAAAATTCATTATATATATTCCCAAAGGTTTTGACCCACGTATCACGCAAATATCCTCTATTTTCGTTTCAAGCTGTTCATGTTGCAGAATAAAAGCAAGATGTCTTCTCAGGAGTCAGTCGAGGAGAGCCGGGTGTCTCATCCAACACCTGGTCCAGGAGCAAATAGCGATGCTTATCACTGTGGACCATCAACGGAGGACGAGATGGAGGCTGATTTGAAAAGGATAGATGCCATGGAAGAAGATCAAGAAGTTACCTCTCATCTTCAAGCAGAATTCACTATGGGGGAACTAACTAGCCTGGCTATCCCTACTTCGGTCACCCCTTCCAACTTTAGATTTCTTTCTTATGAAAATATGAAAAAGAGTTTCACTTGTTCTCCAGAAGCTATGCAACATCCTTGGGTAAAAGGAGCTTTGGCCGTTACGAGCAAGCTCCGTAAAGAAATTATGGACCTGAAACAACAAGTCAACAAGCTTGAGGAGGAAAACCGTATCCTGAAGGGCATCATCGCCAAGAAGTTCATAACACCAACCGTGAAGAAGGAGACATAATTACATGGGTATGGGCACTTCCCTTGGCAACTGCCAAGCTTGGGGGAGGTGCCCCGGTATCGTATCACCATCACACTCCTATTTTTACCATTTTATTTAGTTTGATCCTTTTACTAGTATCTTGATCTAGTAGATTGAAGTTTTGATATCAAGTAGTTTTGAGTTTTGCTTTGTGATCTCTTTTTGTAATCGAGTCCGTGAGCTATCTATAATAAAGATTAGTGTTGAGTCAAGGGCTTTGCTATGTTGCTATGATCTTGAGAAAGTAGAAAGAATAAAAGAGTTCATATTGATCTTATGGATAGTGATAACTTCACACATAGAAAGTATGAGGCATAAAAATTGTTGAGAGTTGATGAACGTAGCCTTGGTCATCGTTGCAATTAATAGGAAATGATAAGGAAAGAGAGGTTCACATATAAATATATTATCTTGGACACCTTTTATAGTTAGGAGCATTCATTAAGTATGACATGCTAAAAGAGTTGACGTTGGACAAGGAAGAAAACGTAATGGTTTATGTTTTCCGACATCTCAGTTAAAGCATATTGTTATTGACCTTCCAAACATGTTGAGCTTGCCTTTCCCCCTCATGCTAGCCAAATTTCTTGCACCAAGTAGAGATACTACTAGTGCTTCCAAATATCCTTAAACCCAGTTTGGCCATGAGAGTCCACCATACCTACCTATGGATTGAGTAAGATCCTTCAAGTAAGTTGTCATGTTGCAAGCAATAAAAATTGCTATCTAAATATGTATGACTTATTAGTGCAGAGAAAATAAGCTTTGTACGATCTTGTTGTGGAAGTAATAAAAGCGACGGAATGCATAACAAAGATCCACATACAAGGGGAAATATAAAGTGATATTCTTTTGCATTAAGATTTTGTGCATCAAACCTAAACGCACATGACAACCTCTGCTTCCCTCTGCGAAGGGCCTATCTTTTACTTTATGTTTTTACTTTATGCTTGAGTCAAGGTGATCCTCACCTTTCCCTTTTTCATTTTATCCTTTGGGAAGCTCCTCGTGTTTGAAAGATCATGATATATCACTACTGGAATCAGAGGATTTGCCATCAGCCCTCTCTTTGTCGTGTGCTAGCGGACGACAAAGGAGGTCTTTGATGTCCGTTTCCAAAAAACAGACGGCAAAGAACTGGCTGATGGCAAAGATCATATTTTCCATCAGCATGTATTTGCCGTCGGCTAGCGGACGGCAAAGAGGGAGGGGGCCCCACTGACGAGCTGCTTAAAAAAAACTTAACGGTCCCCCTCTTTGTCGTCCGCTAGCGGACGGCAAAGAGCAAAAAAGCGGACGGCAAAGGGGGGCGGACGGCAAAGATTTAACTTACCTAACGGCGGCCGCGCCCCACCCCGCCCCTCTTTGTCTGTTTCTCTCCCTCTTCACATGCGTGCCGCCGCCCCCACCATTCTCCGCCGTCCCGTCACCCCACCACCCCGCCGCCCCACCGACCCCCCGTCCCGGTGCCACCGCGGCCCCGTCGCCCCCGCCGCCCTGCCGTCTCGACGCCACCGCCCCCCCCCCCCCGCGCCCCACCGCCCCGGCTCCGCCCCCCCCCCCCCCCCCCCGCGCCCAACCACCCGGCGCCCCACCGGCCCCCGCCCCGTCGCTCCCGCCGCCCTGCCGTCTTGGCGACGCCGCGCTCGGCCCCACGGCGCCCCGGCCCCCGCGCGCCCCACCGCCCCGGCCCCGGCCCCGTCGCCACTGCCGCCCGGCGCCGCCGCCCCAGGCCGCCCCGCCCCCCTCCTCCACCGGCCACCTCCCCCACCGGCCCTGCCCCATGTGAGCTCTACCTCCTCTTTTTTCTGTTTTTTTTCTGTTTTTTTAGTTTCAGGTTTATGTTTAGTTTAGATTTAGATTTAGTTTTAGTTTTAGGTTTAGGTTTAGTTTTAGTTTAGTTTTAGGTTTAGATTTAGTTTTTTCCTTTTTTCTGCTTTTTTATTTTAGGTTTATGTTTAGTTCAGATTTAGTTTTAGTTTTAGTTTTAGTTTTAGATTTAGGTTTAGTTTTAGGTTTAGGTTTAGGTTTAGGAAAGAAGAAGAAGAAAAAGGGAGGAGAGGAGGAGGAGAAGAAGAGGAAAAAGGAAAGGAAGAAGAAGAAGAGGAGGAGGAGAAGAAAAAAGAAGAAGAGGAAGAAGAAGAAGAAAAAAGAGGAGAGGAGGAGAAGAAGAAGAGGAAAAAGGAAAGGAGGAAGAAGAAGAAGCAGAAGAAGAAGAAGGAAAAAAAGGAATAAAAGGAAGAAGAGGAAGAAGAAGAAAAGGAAAAAAGAGGAAAAAAAACCGACCCGACACGGCACCCCGACCCCCGACCCGGCACCCCAACACGACACCCCGACCCCGAGACCCCGACCCCGACCCCGACACCCTGACCCCGACCCCGACCCCGACACCCCGACCCCGAGCCTGACCCGATCGACACCCCGACCGCGACACCGACACGGCACCCTGACCCCGACCCGGCACCCCGACCTGACACCCCGACCCCGAGCCTGACCCGACACCCCGACCCCGAGCCTGACCTGACCCGACACCCCGACCCCGACAACTGACCCCCTGACCCCGACACCCGACCCCGACACGACACCCCGACCCCCCGACCCCGAAACAGCACCCCGACCCCGACACAGCACCCCGACACCGACACGACACCCCGAAACAGCACCCGATCCGACGCACATGCTTTGCTCCACTTGATGATGATACACTTAAGTGATATACATATTATTTATTCATGTTGGTACTTTTTTATGTTGTACTAATTTCGTTTATTCTCTGTCATGGCAGGTGTTGAAAGATGGTGGGCGCTGGTCGGGAGCGCGCCGAGGCCCCTTCTTCGTCGGCGCGTGTTGCGAGGTCTTCCATTGCACACGCACCTCTCCGCCGAGCGTTGCTGGACAGTATGTCGACACCACCGGGCCCTTCTTCGTCGACTGCGGTGCCCAGCAGGGGACGAGGTGAGAAGAGAGGAGGTGGAGCACGTGGTCGCGGGAGAGGAGGTAGGGTGACTCTTACGGCGCCTTCCTCGCCGCCACCCCCAGCTGTTTCACCCGAGCACGTGACTGCTAGGGTGGACTCGTCCGAGGAGGAGGCTACACGGACTCCAGTCCACGAGCCTCCGGTCCACGGGTCTTCGGCCCACGAGCCTTGGGTCGACGGGCCTTCGGCCCACGAGCCTCCGGTCGACGGGCCTTCGGCCCACGAGAGTTGGGCCTACGAGACCCCGGAGGAGCACACGTCTAGATGGGGTACCTGGTCGGGTCAGCCTAAGGAGCCGAGTGGCCATGCTGATGATGGCGGGGAGCCGAGTGGCCATGCTGATGATGACGGGGAGCCGACTGATATTGAGGAGGAGGGGGGCAACGTCTACCAGCGTGGTGCTACATGGCTCCCGTCCGTGCCGGCGACCTGCGAGCAGAGGTGGTTGATTTTCCCTGATGGGGAGAGGTAAGTGCATTTAATATTTTTCTACCTTCTGCATTCACGTTTCTTCAAATAACTAATGCGTTGGCCTTGTCATGCTGCAGGGGTTGGGACCACCATGAAAGTGTCCGCCGGCCCAACTCCGTCCTTGGAGTTCTGATTCAGCAAAACTTCCCGGGGTTTGTCACGTTGCCTGGTGAGGGTCGGCTTTCAGAGGTTGGATTGAGTTGGGAGCACTACTTGGCTGCCCCGGCCCCGCCGGGTGAGATTATCGACGGTGTCTTGTGCAAGGCGAGGGCAGACGTGGTGATCAGAAAGTTCTGGGTAATTTCTCCTTTACACAATTAAAAATCTTGAACTAGCTAGTTATTAATTGTACTAATCAATATTGTCTCATTTGATTGCAGACATTCTACAGGTGTGAGGAGGGATACGAGGAGGAGGCGGCAGATGTTATCGACAAGGAGTGCAAGCGCCTACTTCAGAACTTACGGCATGAGGTTCGGGTGAAGGCTGTTCGAGACTACTACGCCGGGCGTGGTATCAAGAAGCCCAAGCAGGAGTGCCGCGATAAGTTCTTGAGTAAGGAGCAGTACATGAAGGTAATTCTTAAGGCCTTGTACTTACTTACTTCATTTAGTAATTCATAGCCGTAGCGCTCAAGTTTCTATTTGCTAACTTAGGCCCCTCCGAGATGGTGTGCGGATTGGATGGATTGTTGGGAGGTGTTGGTCAATGCGTGGTGCTCAAAACAATGGCGGGCCACCCACAACGAGGCCAAGGACAAACGTGCCCAAATGGAAGGTGTGCCACACCACCAAGGCAGCTCCAACTTATTTCAGTACGGGCGAAACTGGGTATGTGGTTTGCTTCATGATTCATGCAATTCATTCATCATGCTAGCTTTAGCCCTTTAATTACTAATTTACTTTGTTTCCCTCTTTCAGGCATGCTGCAATAAGGCGGATAAGGTGCCAGAGGTGTACGACCTGTATGCCATGGCCCACACTGGCTCTTACAAGAAAGTCAAGGCATTCTCTGCGTCTGACCTCGATGATCCAAAGAACTTCACCAACATCTCCGCCCACGACAAGCTCGTGCAATATAGAGATCAGGGGAAGGCGAGGAAAGGGGAAGACTTTAACCCGAGCCAGGGTCCCATTGATACAAGGCTGCTGATGATATCTGGTGGCGGGAGGTCCCATGGCTCCATAGCCATGGGAGATGGACTTATCTGTTGTCCTAGCACTCTCCCGGAGATCAAGGCATGCCAGTCGAGCTCCGTTCCTGAGATAAGGCCTCATGAATGGCCAGTCCAACTCGCCTTCAAGGTTAGTTATAAGTACACAGCTATCTTTCTCCATTACATTGTGTGCGCTTCCATCAATGATTACAAATGGTCATGTGAGTGGTGTTGCGGGCTACTATACAGAGTGAGAGAGATATAACGGAGAAACTTCTGGCGGAGGCGGCGGAGAGGCAGCGGGAGTTGGAGAGGGGACGACAAAGATGTTGGAGGAGGAGAGGGCACGGAATGACATGCAGGCAAGGGCCATGTACGAGCTCCTTGTGGTAAGTTTCTTCTGCAGATTACTTGCTAGTCTTAACATTTGAGTCTCATTACTAACTAGTATGACTCTGTTGTGAAAACCAAATGTGCAGTCTGTGTGCGAGAAGTCCGGTCAGACCGCTCCGCCGATGCCAGTGATTGCTCCTGGGAGCACGGTGAGTTTAATTAGAATGGACATTACTTGCTAGTCTTAACATTTTAGTGTCATAATGCTAACGAGACATTGGAAATGATCTTTGGTGCAGCTTAACTCCAGAAACGCATCGCACGATCCTTCTCCAGCTACCGGCGTGAGCCAGCCCGCTCGTACACCTCCCTGATCACGGTAAGTTTCTCTAGTGTTTTGCTTAACAAATGCATAAAGACCTAGACTTAGCTTTATTTCCTTCAATATGCTTACCATAATGACCTAGAGTTAGCTTCTTTTCCTCCAAAATGACTTAATATGCTTACTGACCTCATAAACCATCCATTCTACCTAAGTTAGCTCTAAAACGATATGTACTTAGGTTACTTATGTCAAAAATTGCATAATTAGCTTATTTAGCTCATAAACGATCCATTTTACCTAAGTTAGCTCTAAAATGACTCATTTTACCTTAGTTAGCTTACAAGTGATCCAATTTATCCAAGTTAGCTCTAAAATGACCCATTTTATGTAGATTAGCTCCTAAATGATCCATTTTACCTACGTTAGCTTTAAAATGACCCATTTCACCTAGGTTAGCTCCAAAATGACCCATTTCACCTAGGTTAGCTCCAAAATGACCATTTCACCTAGGTTAGCTCCAAGATGACCCATTTCACCTAGATTTGCTCCTAAACGATCAATTTCACCTAAGTTAGCTAAAAAGATCCATTTCACCTAAATTAGCTCTTAAATGATCCATTTCACCTAAGTTAGCTCAAAAACGATCCATTTCACCTTAGTTAGCTCAAAAACGTGGCATTTCACCTTAGTTAGGTTATAAACGACCCATTTCAACTAAGTTAGCTCATAAAAGCTCATAAATGATCCATTTCACCTAAGTTAGCTCAAAAACGATCCATTTCACCTTAGTTAGCTCAAAAATGTGGCATTTCACCTTAGTTAGGTCATAAACGACCCATTTCAACTAAGTTAGCTCATAAAAGGTCATAAATGATCCATTTCACATAAGTTAGCTCAAAAACCATCCATTTCACCTTACTTAGCTCAAAAATGATGCCCTTCGCCTTAGTTAGCTCATAAACGACCCATTTCAACTAAGTTAACTCATAAATGATCCATTTCAACTAGTTAGCTCATAAACAACCCATTTCAACTTTGTTAGCTCATATATGATCAATTTCACCTAAGTTAGCTCATAAATGACATATACTTCTTGTTCTAGTCTTCTTTTTGTTCTATTCACCTATTTCTAACTTTCTTATTTACCATTTTGCAGATTTCATTCACTTCATGGAAGCTAGCTTGCTATGATGGAGTGCTTGCTTTTCCTTTGATGAAACTTTGCATTGTATCTAGCTTGCTATGATGGAACTTGCTTATGTATGAACAATGTGTATGGATGGAACTTGCTTATGTATGAACAATGTGTATGGATGAAACTGATGTGATATGTGATATGTGATATGAAACTTATGTGCTGGATATGTGATATATATTTGCTGTCATATATATTTGCTGTGAAAATTGTTGGATTAAAAAACAGAAAAAAGAGACAATATGCAGGCTCTTTGCCGTCTGCCACCGACGGCAAAGGGATCTTTGCCATCAGTAGTGGACGGCAAAGAGGCCATGTGGCAGGCAACTGTGCTTCCTGGGAGGCTGACCAATTTGGTCAGTTTGCCTACAGTGGCTGACGGCAAAGGCTTTGCCCTCCGCAGCGGACGGCAAAGGCCTGCCGTTAACCACCTAACGGAGTAACAACGCATTTATTGCCGTCCGCTGCTGATGGCAAAGGCCCCTTTGCCGTCAGCTTCCTGAAGCAGACGGCAACGTAGCTCTTAGCCGTCCCCTACTTTGCCGTCCCCTTTTGCCGTCCGCCATCCATGCCTTTGCCGTCCGCCGTGGCTGATGGCAAAGTAGCTGATTCCTGTAGTGTATATATCCAATTGGATGTAAGTTTAGTGTGGGCTATTATTGTTGACATCACCTAAAGGTGAATACATTGGGAGGCAACACAATAAGCCCCTGTCTTTCTCAGTGTCCGGCTGAAACTCCATAACCACAAGTACTGCGTGAGTGTTAGCAATTGTAGAGGGCTACAAGATAGTTGAGTATGTGAACTTGCTGAAAAGCTCTATTGTTGACTCTTTCTGATGTCATGATAAATTGCAATTGCTTCAATGACTGAGATTATAGTTTATTAGTTCCCAATGAAGTTTTTGAACCATGCTTGACATTGTGAATTGATTGTCACTTGAGCATAGGAAATCATATGGCAAAATCTATATATGTTGCTATTATTAGAATGATCATGATGCCCTCATGCCCGTATTTTATTTTTATTGACACCTCTATCTCTAAACATGTGGACATATTTTTCGATTTCGGCTTCCGCTTGAGGACAAGCGAGGTCTAAGCTTGGGAGAGTTGATACGTCCATTTTGCATCATGCTTTTATATCAATATTTATTGCATTATGGGCTGTTATTACACATTATATCTCAATACTTATGGCTATTCTCTCTTATCTTATAAGGTTTACCATGAAGATGGGGAATGCCGGCAGCTGGAATTCTGGCTGGAAAAGGAGCAAACATTGGAAACCTATTCTACACTACTCCAAAGTCTTGAAACTCCACGAAACATATTTTTGGAATTTATAAGAATTATTGAGCGAAAGAAATACACCATGGGGCCCACACCCTGTCCAGGAGAGAGGAGGGCCCCATGGTGGGCCTCCGGTGTCCATCTTCTGCTATATCAGAGCTTTTACCCTGGGAGAAATCGTGGGCAAGCTTACGAGATGAAACTCCGCCGCCACGAGGCGGAACCTTGGCGGAATCAATCTAGGGCTCCGGCAGAGCTGTTCTGCCGGGGACACTTCCCTCCGGAGGGGGAAATCATCACCAACGTCATCACCAACGATCCTCTCATCGGGAGGGGGTCAATCTCCATCAACATCTTCACCAGCACCATCTCCTCTCAAAACCCTAGTTCATCTCTTGTATCCAATCTTGTATCAAAACCACAAATTGGTACCTGTGGGTTGCTAGTAGTGTTGATTACTCCTTGTAGTTGATGCTAATTGGTTTACTTGGTGGAAGATCATATGTTCAGATCCTTTATGCATATTATTACCCCTCTGATTATGAACATGAATATGCTTTGTGAGTAGTTACGTTTGTTCCTGAGGACATGGGTGAAGTCTTGCTATTAGTAGTCATGTGAATTTGGTATTCGTTCGATATTTTGATGATATGTATGTTGTCTTTTCCTCTAGTGGTGTTATGTGAACGTCGACTACATGACACTTCATCATTATTTGGGCCTAGAGGAAGGCATGGGGAAGTAATAAGTAGATGATGGGTTGCTAGAATGACAGAAGTTTAAACCCTAGTTTATGTGTTGCTTCGTTAGGGGCTGATATGGATTCATATGTTTAATGTTGTGGTTAGGTTTACCTTAATACTTCTTTTGTAGTTGCGGACGCTTGCAATAGGGGTTAATCATAAGTGGGATGCTTGTCCAAGTAAGGGCAGTACCCAAGTGCCGATCCACCCACATATCAAATTATCAAAGTACCGAACGTGAATCATATGAACGTGATGAAAACTAGCTTGACGATAATTCCCATGTGTCCTCGGGAGCTCCTTTCTCATAATTAGAAATTGTCCAGGCTTATCCTTTGCTACATAAAGGATTGGGCCACCTTGCTGCACTTTATTTACTTGTTACTCGTCACCATTTATCTTATCACAAAACTATCTATCATCTACAATTTCAGTACTTGTAGAGAAAACCTTACCGAAAACCACTTATCATTTCCTTCTGCTCTTCATTGGGTTCGACACTCTTACTTATCGAAAGGACTACGATTGATCCCCTACACTTGTGGGTCATCAATAATATGTAAGAAAAGCAGTAGACACCAAACATATATTTGAAACAAAAAAAATTATCTTGTATTTAGAAAAATTTAAACATATCTAAAAAGAATATTCCTTGTTTATACGGGAAATGTACAATGTGTAAGAAAAAAACCGACTTTAATAAATATATTCAAAAACAATATTAGTCATGTATTTGAATAATGTTAAACATATATAGAGGAATATTTCTTTTGTACAGAAAAATTTACAATGTGAAAGGAAAAAAGTAGACATCAATAAATATATTTAAAAAGATATTAGTCATGTATTTAAAAGATGATAAACTATATAGAAAATGTTCCTGCTATATACAAGAAATATACAATATGTATGAAAAAATAGACATGTGCTCCCTCTATAAACTAATATAAGAAGAAGAAAAAAGAGAAGGGAAAAATTGAGAAAGGAAGAAAAAGAGAACAAAAGAAAACCGAGAAAGAAACAACGCAAATTAAAGGAAAAAAACCCGAAAAAGGGAAGAAAACCAACCGATGAAAACCGAAGAAGGGGGAGGAAGAAAACCGCTCAACAACACGTCCCTTACTAGGTCAGCCATCAAGAGCTGTGCAGGGGCGAGAGGCGAGCCACTACATGCGAGATATAGCCCTAGCGAGCCCAAACCGGCAATGCATGTATGCTCCTTCATCGCATCATTGTCAACAGACATGTTATCTAAGGGCAGCTCCGGGGCAATTCACCAAACCGCTCATAAACGCCGGCATCAAAATTTTTACCTTTCATTTGCTTAAAAATTGTGTTTTTTTTATCTTCGATTGTTTTGAGTAGTTCGGTTCTAGAAGAAAAAAACTAAAAGCGGGCATTTGGTGTATGTGGTTGGATAATGACCGCCCCTACTCCTGTCCGCAGATATATACTCGGTCGTATCGGTTTTCGTGGATCGCGTTAGAGTTGACATAGGTAACGTCGTGGTTACTAGAATGAAATTAAGAAAACAATGGAACAACATCTCAAGCTCAAAACGTACAAAGTGCAGCAGAGCTGACGCGAAACCAGTTTGGGAACAAAGTGTGACATAGCGTTACATGATTCTCCTAGGGCAATGACCAATGCATAGCCTGAGGATGATGCATCGCATGTCATGTAGGATCGGATGTCAGGAGAAAATAAATTTAGATGGGGAAGCGGGATTCTCTGCAGGAAACGAGTGCTTGGGTAGAAAAAAATGTGGTCCGATGTAGAAATATGAAAAAGTTGGAGTAGGATAGTAGAGATGCATGTGTACTAGAATCTCTATTTTCTATTACCTAATGAGACCCACTGGTGGTAACTTGGGTTAGCGAGACAAAACCAACTTAGGTGGCTCAAACTACTTTCTCTTATCAGGGCATCTATTTTCATGCGCCACCATAGTTCATTGCCCTTATTGTTGGTGGTGGAGATTTTGCTTTAACTAGCAAGATGCTCGTGCGTTGCACGGAACATCAAGATGCATTTATATGAGTAGTTTATCTTGTGTGACAAAAGGATGAACAAAGAAGGCCTTATCTGCAAATGTGAAGAGGAGTGCGGGTAAATTGTCATAGTTTCCTTCCTATTCGTTAGATATAAATCGGACGGCCTATATTGTAGGATGGCAGGCACACCATCATCACCAACTATGCTTTTTATAAGAGTAGAGATCAATTGTGCGGTGTGTGATTTTTGTCTAGTTTTCCTTTTAAAGCGGGCCATTTTGTTTTTGTTTTTTCTCTCTTGCAACGTTAAAAGAAAAATCATCTTAGTCATGATCGGCCCGGGCAAGTGACAACGACGCAAACCAGAACGAGGGTGCTTTACTGTGGAAGGGAACAATCAGTCAAGGAGGTCAGCACAAGCGTGCACCCTTATTATTTTTTCCGTCCACAAAAGGGACAGACCAGGCTGCCGGAGAGCACGACCGATGCGGCGAGGACGAACGCCGGCCGGCTTCATTAGACCTTCCATCCGATGGCGGCGGCGACGGCGTCCTTGGCCAACCTGAACACGTACCACAGCAAGTCGACGAAGCCGCCACCGAACCCTCCGGCGCTCAGTTTTACGCCACCGGCATACGGCGACGGAGCCTCGGCCGGCGCCTGCAGCCACGACGACGCCGCCTCGAGGCCGGACCCCCGCTGCCCCTCCTCTATGACGCGGCCGGCGTGTGCCAGCGCCGCGGCGGCGCAGAGGACGAGCGCGGCGAGCAGGACGGCGCGAGACATCACCATTTCCCTTCGGCCGACGCCTTTGTGCTGCTTGAGCGCTGCGGGTGTTCGGTTGGTTGAGACCGTCTCGAGACCACGGAGTGAAGTGTGTGGAGCTGCAAGGCGAGATTAAGCCGAATTTATACGCAGGTCAAGATGAAACCGATCAACCGATGCGTAAGTGGGTTTAATTAGCGCTGAATTGACCCGTGCGGTTCTTGTTGCATGCGTGCATCCGTTTTTCGCCACATGCACGAAACGGCCGGCAGCAAGCAACTGCATTTCTATTAACAGTGGGACCTGCAACTAAAAAAAACAGTGGCATCTGATCTAATCTGATGCGAATGCGATGCCTAGGTTGCAGAAGGGAGGGAAATGAGTCGAGTTCTTGGGGACACGGACAGCTCAACTCAACGGGCGGTGATGATGGATGCTGTTCCCGCATTCGTGGGACACGTGATGTGCCCCCCTGTTCGTTCGAAGGCGGGGATGGAGTACAGTTGAGCGATTGGTTTTTTTTTTTCTGAGGGGTAGTTGAGCGATTGGTGCTCACGGCTGCTGGCGCACGTGATGCGTGCTGGTGGTGCGCTTTGCTGCTCTCTTCCGTCGGTATGATCGCTGCCGCATCACAACCGGGCAGATTCAGCAGCCACCGTAGGAAGACGGTAATCAAAAAGAAACAAAAACCCACAAGGTTTTGGAAGGACTGATGGGTTGATGATAAATATTTCAAAATATTCCATGTGAGGTTATCTTTCTTTGCGAGGAAAAATTCCGATCTATTCGCCATCTGTCAAGATAGTACAAAGAACATCAGAAATAAAAAATACATCCAGGTGCGTAGACCACCTAGCGAAGACTATAAGCACTGAAGCGAGCCGAAGGCGCGCCGACGTTATCGCCCTCCTTCATCGGAGGCGGACAAATCTTACTATAGTAGACAGTCAGAAAAGCGTCGTGCTAAGGCCCCATGGGACCAGCATACTAGAACGGCAATGACGGTCCTAAGACCACAGGAGGCAAGGTAGACCGGCAGCGGGAGGCAGGAGAAATACTAGCACGCTGGGTGCAGGGTACGATCGCCCGCTGCTCTACGTGGTGCCGTACATACTGCCGTGTAAGGTTATATAACTGGAGCTTTGATCACAATTTTTTTCTCTTCTGAAAAGGCTTATGGCCATACATTAGCATGTCTCACAAACACACCCTTGTAGAAAATAATACATCTAAGATCTTGAGGGTGCCGAAGTCTTCTTCCTCGTGTATCCATCGGTGGCGCACCACGAGCATAGCTTGATGCCGCATCTGGGCCTCCGCACGGCGGAGCAAACTTTTTGAAACCCAAAAGCTTGTAGAAGCACCGACCGAAAAGTCATTGGTGCAAATCAGGAGTCGTTGGCGGTCGCAATCCGCGAAGCAAACCGCCACCCCAGAGAGAATAAAACGCGATAAGGGCCTTTAAAATCATCAAAGGCCACATAAACTAGCCGAATCTGGATGGATCCACCGAAAACCAAAATTGACCAGATCCCGGAAGACCCACCAAGACATGGTTCCACCCGCTATGCGCCGGCGAAAAACACAATAACCGAACGGGGATATGGGGGAAGAACTTTTTTCCTATCATGATGCTACATCGCCGTTTCACCGCCCAAACCAAAAAGACTCTCTAAAGAAAAGCAGAAAAAAAACACCCATGTCGTTGGACGGCAAGTCCAGGTGTGATATCGAGCTTGCCGCACCTAGACCCGTGCCCATACGCCCTCTTCTCCAATGATCCAGCCAGGGAGAACCACCGGTGAGGATTTCATGCTAGATGCCTCCGGCCACCGTTCGCTTCACCATGTCACACGCTGACTGACGAAGGCCGTCAATCGAGCACACATCTCCTTTGCTGCCCCACAACAACCCTCCAGTGCCTCCATAGACCCCTTGATCCGGACCTCCCTGCCATCATCGATGATACGCCTTATCGGCGATGAGAGACGCAGACTAAAGGTGGAGTCTAGGGTTTGTTGGTCGTTGGCCTTGTCGGTCTCAGGAAAACAATTCACATTCCTTGATCACAAAATCTCTGTGGCTAATGCCTTGAAAAGGGATGGGATGGTTTTAAAATTAGAAGGGCCCTAAGGGTGATACTTTACATCTCTGTGATAACTCAAGTCGAGCTAGTGAGATTGCAATGTCTGATAGTAAGGATTAACTAAAATGAATGTTAACTATTGATGGTGTATTGACTCAAATCTCTTTGTAGGCATTTGTTGTGACAGACAGTGAATTCCAACAAAAGTTTATGCAAAAGATTAAAATTCCAACCAAAATCAATATTTCTCTTGGGTCGATGGTTAAAAACAGTATCTTAGTTAGAGACAACCAAGAAAGGAGTCAAGAGGCAATAAAAACGTGTGTTCTCTGGTCATGATGAGAGCATCGAGCATCATTTCTTTGGATATTTTGTTGGTAGGTTTGTTTGGAGCCTTTTTAGGTTTGCTAGATTTGTTTGGTAACTAGATTAAAAGTTTCCAAAATGAATGGTACTGGTTGGTGTTGCGGCTATATTGGACTATTTGGTGATGTAAAAATGACATAGTATTTCAGAGAAAGATGAATTGTACTAATCAAATTGATATGTCATTGGATAATGAGTTGGGCCATTTTTGCACTTGAAGGAGGAAATTCCTTGAACCAAAGAGGCCTTGAAATTTTTGTGAATCAAAAAGACCTTTATCTTTATTCATGATGTATGTTTACATGCTAGCTCACACTTGCTGTGAACATATGTTTTTTCGTCCAACCTACCCAAAAACATATGTTTTTACAAGGTATGTTTATTTAACCTTTTTTTACATCTTCATGCCCCTTGATCTCTGTCGGCAATCCCATGGATTCGCTTGCCTCTGTTTGCCGCTTTGATAGCCGGTGGTGTGAAGGAAATCTTGATGCCTCAACTTCGGTTAGCAGATAGGTTAGAGTTTTAGTCCTTGCAAGGGATGACACTCAGACTGCGGCTCCGAGGCGCTTATCCTTACGGGCAAGTGTGCGAAGACTTCATCGGTTGTCATCGACAAGTCAGACCGGCTCTGGTACGGGGTGGCTCGTTCTACGACAATGTTCATTCGATGGTCCTGGGATGTTGATGTAATTTCTATTACGTTAGGGGTGCTTTCTACTTCAGATAAACTTCTGTAGTAGATCCGAGTCCTTTAAAAAAACATGTGTTTTATGTTTTTCCAAACTTAAACTAGAAAGAAATCCAAGTTTTTTTTTTGTTTTGAAAATCCAAGGTTTCAAACAGACGACGCGGCTGTGACGAGAAGACTGAAAAAAATGTACGCGACCAAATTTCGAAATGCGCCCACGCTGCTGGCCTCACCCACGCCTCCTCAGATAAAAACTCCCCCGGTCGCCACCCCGCTCCCCCCACTCGAACACTCCGCCATTCCCGCTCCAAAACCCCCCACCCCGCCTCGCCGGAACCCTAACCCTAGCCCCGCCGCCGCCGCCATGAGGGAGATCCTCCACATCCAGGGCGGCCAGTGCGGCAACCAGATCGGGGCCAAGTTCTGGGAGGTGATCTGCGACGAGCACGGCATCGACCAGACGGGCAAGTACGCGGGCGACTCCGACCTCCAGCTCGAGCGGATCAACGTCTACTACAACGAGGCCAGCGGCGGCCGCTACGTGCCCCGCGCCGTGCTCATGGACCTCGAGCCCGGCACCATGGACTCGCTGCGCTCCGGGCCCTACGGCCAGATCTTCCGCCCCGACAACTTCGTCTTCGGCCAGTCCGGCGCGGGCAACAACTGGGCCAAGGGCCACTACACCGAGGGCGCCGAGCTCATCGACTCCGTCCTCGACGTCGTCCGCAAGGAGGCCGAGAACTGCGACTGCCTCCAGGGTACGTGCTCCCCCCCCCCCCCCCCCCCCCCCCCCCCCCCCCCCCGCCGGATCTGAGCGAGGGCTTGCCCTCTCTCTGTCCTAGACGCATCTAGCCTGTAGATCTGTGATTTATTCCGCATTTCGGGCGCCGTGAACTTGTAGATCTGAAATGTTTGCCGTAGATTTGACGGATTTACGAGTCCATTTAGGAATTTGGGCGGTTAATTTCTCCCCGAATCTCTACTTTGTGCTTACTTGTGCAGTGGCAACTGATTTAGATGCGTAAGTAATTATTCATCTCCTCCTGCAGGATTTCAGGTCTGCCACTCGCTGGGAGGAGGCACTGGCTCCGGAATGGGCACCCTGCTCATCTCCAAGATCAGGGAGGAGTACCCAGACCGGATGATGATGACATTCTCGGTGTTCCCATCGCCCAAGGTGTCTGATACTGTTGTGGAGCCATACAATGCCACCCTCTCTGTGCACCAGCTTGTTGAGAATGCGGATGAGTGCATGGTTCTTGATAACGAGGCTCTCTACGACATCTGCTTCCGAACGCTCAAGCTTACCACTCCCACCTGTAAGTGCTAAAATCCTCTCCAGGTTCATTTATGCAAAAAAATATATGAATTCATGTATCAGCATTTATTGACATCTTGCTGAACTGTTGTGTTGTCCTTGCTTATAATACCATTTATGTCTTTACTCATGTTTAGTCTCACGTACATGTTGCTTTCAGATGATGCTCAGTAGGTGTTAATTCCTACTTGTGATGTAAGTTGTGTAGCACCCTACAACTGGTTCTCCATTTCCATTTGTTAATCTTTGGATTACCGAGCTAATAGAGTCCAGTAAATGCAATTTGTGAACATGGTTGTCAGCATTTTGTTGTCACAGTAATTGCACATGTACACATTGTTTCCTGTTTGTTGTGTATGGATCTTCTGGTACATATGCTTTATGCCACTGATTGTCTAAATGTAAAAACTGATCTCAGTACCTTCAACACCATGAAGGATAGTTATTTCTAAAGTTGTTGCTGTTTTAGTTTGTAGGTGGTATTGCTAGAATCAGTATTTGATTGCTCATGTACTGAGGCCTTTTATTTTAAGCTCATGATTGGTGGACTGAAAAGAGTAGCATTATTAATACACTGCACTAGCTAAAATTGTTCGCTTGGTTCTTACCTCTGTATGTTCTAAGTTGTGTACCACTCTACAACTGATTCTTCATTTCCATTGTTGTGTACCACTCTGTGATGTTTGTAAATGCAATCTGCAAACATCACAAAGGGTAGTTATTTCTTCAGCTGTTGTTTGTGCTGGTCTTGTAGGTGGTATTACTTGAATCAGTATTTGATTGTCTCATGATTGGTGAACTGAAGATTAACATTCTCAATATACTAGTCCTGTAGGTGGTACTACTTGAATCAGTATTTGATTGTCCATGTAAGCTCATGATTGGTGAACTGAAGATTAACATTCTTAATAAACTGCACCAGCTAATATACTACACCTTTACCTCTTTGTTCTGTATGGTTCTTGTATATATGTTTTATGCCACTGATTATGTACATGTATACACTAATGTCATTACCTTTAACACCATGAAGGATAGTTAGTTCATAAGCTGTTGCTTGTGCTAGCCTTGTAGGTGGTATTACTAGAATCAGTATTTGATTTCACATGTTACCTGGAGCCTTTTAATAAGCTCATGATTGGCGGACTGGAAAGATGAACATTCTTACTATACCACATTAGTTAATTTGTTGTTCTGTTTCTGCTCACAAATTTATTCACTTGGTTCTCATCTTTCTTTATTGTTTGCAGTCGGTGATCTGAACCACCTCATCTCTGCAACCATGAGTGGCGTTACCTGCTGTCTCCGCTTCCCCGGTCAGCTCAATTCAGACCTCCGGAAGCTTGCTGTGAACCTGATCCCGTTCCCAAGGCTGCACTTCTTCATGGTTGGATTTGCCCCGCTAACCTCGCGGGGTTCACAGATGTACCGTGCACTCACTGTGCCCGAGCTCACCCAGCAGATGTGGGACTCAAAGAACATGATGTGCGCCGCTGACCCAAGGCACGGCCGCTACCTCACCGCCTCAGCCATGTTCCGTGGGAAGATGAGCACCAAGGAGGTTGATGAGCAGATGCTGAACGTGCAGAACAAGAACTCGTCCTACTTCGTTGAGTGGATCCCCAACAACGTCAAGTCGAGCGTCTGCGACATCCCGCCCACTGGCCTGAAGATGTCATCCACCTTTGTTGGCAACTCGACGTCGATCCAGGAGATGTTCCGTCGCGTGAGCGAGCAGTTCACCGCCATGTTCAGGAGGAAGGCCTTCTTGCACTGGTACACGGGCGAGGGCATGGACGAGATGGAGTTCACCGAGGCCGAGAGCAACATGAACGACCTGGTGGCCGAGTACCAGCAGTACCAGGACGCGACGGTCGAGGAGGAAGAGGACTATGAGGATGAGCAGGAGGATGAGGAGGCCGCCTAAGCGGGCTTCCCCCTTTCTTCCCAGGGATATGCCTTATATCGCTCGTTGAGTCGTTGGAGTGCTCGTGGTGCTGTTAGGTGATGATGGCTAGATGCTATTTTTTTTTGTTCTGAATGTCGGTTGTGTTGCCTTGACAGACTTATTTTTTCGTTATGTGGACCTGTGGTTGTCGTGTATGCTCATGTCGTGATGAGCATTTGGTGTAAGGTTTGACTGTGACTGCTTGGTGTGTTATTCAGTAGTGCTACTTGACTGCAAAATCTCTATTCTGTGTCCGGTATTTTTGGGCCAAGTTGCCAAATATGCTTCTGTCATCTTGGGATCTTGGAATGCGTTTCAACTGGAGTTTCATCATGCTTTGGTTGAATGAACTTCCAACCTACAGGCAACTTCATTCGATCTTGGAATGAGCTTGCCTGTAGGCTCATGTAGTGCTACATACATCCATTTGAGAGACAAGTTTTTTTGGACGGAGGGAGTACTACATAGATTCTGTTATAATTTCTTAATTTCATGTTGCCTTCATAGGCTTTTTTAAGGTTATTAATAGGCTTTGTTTCTTATACGACGTTCCTGCTATTTTGGATTGGCATATCTGATTCACAATCTAGTTCTGGTCTTTAGGAAAGTAGCATCTGTTTTGCTTTATGCATTTGTAAAATCTCTAAAATGCAGGGCGATTCAGAAGTAGAACTGGTGCATAGCGTAAAAGATCAAATAGAACCTTCTTATAAGGTGTTGTGTTTGGTTGAACTTTGGTACTAACACAATTGAGGGCGGGAGGTAATGAAAATAAATGCCAGCTTTGTTTTGTTCAAGTGTGCATCGGAAACGTATCCCTTCATGGCGCTTGGTCGGGGAAGTTGCATAACTGTTCAAGAAGAGGAAGTGGAGCAATCTTGGATTGAATGAAGAACTTCGACACAAATGAAACTCAGAGTACAGAAATCAAGGGTGCCAATGTTTGCAACCTCAAGTTTGGAGCTCGAAGGCATTGCGGCCATCCGGGCAATCAGTATTTCCCTCAACAGCTTGGATAGTAAAGAACAATGATCATATTGAAGTGATCTTGCCAGTTTCACCCCCTCAAAAGAAATGAAGTTCTCATTTTCATACATTGTTAATGCTAAATCCACAAAATTATTATAGCACATAGAGAAACTCTCTGATCACGCAGACAGTTGTGTGACACCACATGAATATCTAACATGATGACAGTCTCAAACATTAGGACACTACAAAATCTCGGAAACTCCTAGGGCAGTGGCTTATCCGAGGAAGTTCATGATCACCAGGTGGAGCACCAGGTTGCACAGGACGAAGTCTGCAAAGGCCCTTTCTGGAGGAAAATCCTGCAGATAATGTTTTGACGTACAACGTTATGCTGGAAATCCAAAGAACAAACTATCGCGGCAGATAAAACGCTGACAGTGAACGTAGAGTTACCTTGAATTCCTTGTTGTCATTGTTGACTTGAATACGGAGGCACACTGCAAAAACAGACAGTCACATATCATGCAGCCAAGGAAGGGTAACCAGGATCGAGAGGGGGTTGAGAAATTCTTACCAGCAAGAACTGCACTTCCTATGCACGACAGGACACCTGAGAGGAACGAGTTGAAGGGAAATGACCCAACTACTCCCATGTAAACAACCTAGTTTGTCATATAAGTGAGCATTTTAGTAGTCAGCAAATGGCTCAGCTTTTCTGTAACTATGAATGAACTGAAGACTTATAATGGCTTATAAACTGAAGACAAGGATAATGGTAGTCAGCAAACGTACGTGCTTAAAGGAAACTTGCACTGATCCTAATAATCTGGCCAGGACACACTATATCACACACACCACCTAGAAAACAACGGCTAACACTTCATCTGCCAATTCAAACATCACAGGGCATACAAATGTTTTGCAATCCATGCCATTTACACCTGCACAAATTTGGTTGCCAGATGACTAGGTACTAGGTACAGCAGATTTTTGAATGCTGATACCCTGCTCCTATTCAAAATTGAGAAATGTGGCATAATAGACAAACATGACATTGCCTTTCCAAATCCTCATGCTATACTAGAACAAGATATTTCATAATGTGACAGCCCTCTCTGCACCCATGTATTATCGAAAAACAAAGTTGTTCAAGTAAGATTTAACTTCTCCATCCTAAAATCATATACCCTCAGTAAAAAGTGAAGCATCGAAAAATTACCTGAACAAGGGCAGTCGCCATGGCGAAAACCACATACAGGTCAATGATCTGCAGAAATGTTAGAATAGGATCAGCAATCAGGTAGTCTGACTGTGGCCACAGGTTGACGGTAACACGAGAGAGAATGGCAATTGCCTTGAGGTTCGTGGGCGTGGCGGCATAGGCCTTGTTCAGGGACTGGAACAGGAGCTTGGCATCCCCCGCAGCCTTCGGCATCCTCGCGAACCAGAGCACTTCAAGCCAACTAACCAGTATGAAACAGAAAACAAGTCACAGTCAGATCTTCCAGCACCGTGGCAAGGCTAGATCAAAACCTAGCAGCTGACATGCGCGCATCGGAAATTTGGCAATTCTTATCTCCAAAATGGCAATGCACATGTAAGCATTACGGATTTACACCGTTGTTGTGAACCGGATGGGGAAGAATCGAAATGCATATGGTTGCTATGGACTTGCATGCCAATTCATCGGCTCACCGAGCCATCTATCGGCAAAACAAATTCAGATGACCAAAGGGTTAACTGGCAATCCGTATAATTCAGATGCGTCTGCAGTTTTATGCGCAAACTGACAATAACTAGGAAGAAAATCAAGTACAGCAAGAAAAACCGAGGGCGTGTTTGTTTGCAATGGCTTTTACGTACTATTTTGTGCTGATGTTTGGTTAATAAATTTCTACTTGGGATTCTGAAGACAGTAGCATGCATCAACGAGAGATCTCAATCAGCATTCGGAATCCAAAAGGGCATTCGTTACACGGATGGAGGTGGTGGGCGGGCAGAGAGAACAGGAGGGATGGATCCGCAGGAGAAGCGTCGGCGTCGCCCACCTTAAGCAGCGGAGGGGCTGGGCTCTGGCTTTGCGGCGGCGGCGCGGCAGCTGCTCGTGGACGCCGAAGGGGAGAGAGAGAGATCGGGGGCCACTAGCGCCGGCGCTGCAGCTGCGCCTAGACGGAGGAGATTGCGGAGGATGTGGGGCTTGGGCTGGGCTGCAATCCGTCTTCGCAGAGGAGTGCGTTAGCGGGCTGAGCCCACCAAACATAATAATTTATCTATATTTTTTTTGAAAAGGCTGCGCTAAAAAAAATCTAGAAAAAGGGTAAAAACCTGTAATGTCATTCAAAAAGAAAGGCACATTTTGCAAGCTCTTTATTTTTCTCAGATAATAATTCCATGACAAAAGAATGCTCGCCAAACACAACACAATGTACCACTAACTCTCTTGCACAAAAGAATGGAATGAATGTCGATGCCACACACATGAATGACACATATCTCAGCTCAGCTTCCAAAGAATCACCCCCACCCCCCGAATCAGCATTTCCTTGGCACTACTTGGCGAGGGCGCTCTTGGCCTTGTGCCAGAAGAGCACTCGCTTCCTCCCGCGGGCCACGTTCTCCACCATGATCACCACCTTGCCGGCCTCCGCGGCGCGAAACGAGTTGCGAACCGCCTCCTCGCCGGCGCCCACCTTCCGGCCCTTGCTCACCACGATGGTGTACGCGCCCTCGTCGGCGCGCACGAACTCCTCCGTATACCCTGCCTCCCACCTCGACATCACCAGGTCCCATGTCAGTGTCGTGTCACCCTGAATCGTTTGTGTCACACGATCAAATTCACTCAGCCAATCACCTATGTTCTTAGTCACCAAACAATTTCAATGCATCTTATTTTCAACAAAGTCTAAGTAAGAGCTCCACATACTTAATTATTATATAACCTTCTATGATTGCTAATACTCAAAGCATATTTTTAGAACAAATAGCATCCGTCGAACACAGAGAAAGATATGGCTTTAATGTTTCGCCTCCCAACTTATTTATCCTAGAGATAATTGTTAACAATAATAAATCATGATCAAATATATTTGAATGACCATATATGCTTGGATCTTTCCCCACCGCACGATGCTTGCCAACTAAAGAATATGTTGGAATAAGAAGATATACTATTCACTCTTGCATGAAAGTAAAACTGAAAAGTAAAAGATAGGCCCTTCGCAGAGGGAAGTATGGATTTGTAGAGGTACCAAAGCTCAGTGCTTAAAACAGAGATGGATACATTTTGAGAGGCATGCCTTTCCTGTCAATGTCACAACCGAGAGTTCTCGATATCGGCCATGCTAAACACATTATAAGCGGTTCCCAAGTGGAAAGGTAAAGTTTACTCCCCCTCAACCATTCAAACACAAGCCATGGCTAGCCAAATCATCGGGTGCCCTTCATACAATGAACTTTCTGGGGGAGTGAAGGAAATATGCCCTAGAGGCAATAATAAAGTTGTTATTTTATATTTCCTTATTCATGATAAATGTTTATTATTCATGCTAGAATTGTATTAACCAAAAACTTGATACATGTGTGGATACATAGACAAAACACCGTGTCCCTAGTATGCCTCTACTTGACTAACTCGTTAATCAAAGATGGTTAAGTTTCCTAGCCATAGACATGTGTTGTCATTTGATGAATGAGATCACATCATTAGGAGAATGATGTGATTGACAAGACCCATCCATTAGCTTAGCATT
Organism: Triticum timopheevii; assembly: GCA_963921465.1. NCBI lineage: Eukaryota > Viridiplantae > Streptophyta > Magnoliopsida > Poales > Poaceae > Triticum > Triticum timopheevii. The sequence continues at coordinate 595,103,178 of OY997274.1, forward strand.
ATGATCGTTCAGTTTTATTGCTACTGCTTTCTTCATGTCAAATACATATTCCTCCGACTATGAGATTATGCAACTCCCAGATACGGAGGAATGCCTTATGTGCTAGCAAACGTCACAACGTAACTAGGTGATTATAAAGATGCTCTACAGGTATCTCCGAAGGTGTTTGTTGGGTTGGCATAGATCGAGATCAGGATTTGTCACTCCGAGTATCGGAGAGGTATCTCTGGGCCCTCTCGGTAATGCACATCATAAGAAGCCTTGCAAGCAATGTGACTAATGAGTTAGTTGAGGGATGATGCATTACGGAACGAGTAAAGAGACTTGTCGGTAACAAGATTGAACTAGGTATGAACATACTGATGATCGAATCTCGGGCAAGTAACATATCAATGACAAAGGGAATAACGTATGTTGTCATAACGGTTCGACCGATAAAGATCTTCGTAGAATATGTGGGAGCCAATATTAGCATCCATGTCCCGCTATTGGTTATTGACCGGAGAGGTGTCTCGGTCATGTCTACATAGTTCTCGAACCCGTAGGGTCCGCACACTTAACGTTCGATGATGATTTGTATTATATGAGTTTTGTGATTTGGTGACTGAATTTTGTACGGAGTCCCAGATGAGATCACAGACATGACGAGGAGTCTCTAAATGGTCGAGAGGTAAAGATTCATATATAGGACAATAATATTCGGACACCAGAAGTGTTCCGGGGGTACCGGGTACATATCGGGTCACCGGAAGGGGTTCCGGGCAACCCCCGACAAACTACATGGCCTAATGGGCCAAGAGGGGGACAGACCAGCCCCTAAGGGGCTGGTGCGCCCCATGTAGGCCGAATTGGGGGGAAAGGGAAGGGGGGAAGAGAGAAGGAAGGGGAGGGATTCGGCCTTCCCCTCCGACACTTATGGAAGGGGGGGGAGGCCGACTTGTGGGAGGTGCCCAAGTAGGATTACTCCTACTTGGGGCGCCCCTTGCTGCCCCTCTCCCTCTCCCACCTATATATATGTGGGGGGCACCTCTAGAACACACAATATTGATTCCTAGCCGTGTGTGTCGCCCCCCTCCACATTTTACGCCTCCGGTCATATTCACGTAATGCTTAGGTGAAGCCCTGCATGGATCACTTCACCATCACCGTCAGCACGCACTCGTGCTGACACAACTCTCCCTCGACACTTTGCTGGATCAAGAGTTTGAGGGACGTCATCGAGCTGAACGTGTGTAGAACTCAGAGGTGTCATACATTCGGTGCTTGATCGGTCGGAATGAGAAGAAGTTCGACTACATCAACACTTCCGCTTTCGATGTACGAGAGTACGCGGATACACTCTCCCCCTCTCGTTGCTATGCATCTCCTAGATAGATCTTGCGTGAGCGTAGGAATTTTTTTGAAATTGCATACTACGTTTCCCAACAGGGAGTTTGTTTCATTATTTTGCGTTTTGATCATGGGACTGGGCATCCCAATTACCAGCCTCTCTTGTGCAATGACAAGTGAATAAACACCCATCATGAGAATAACCCGCTTAGCATGGAAGATACTGACCACTCCCTACTGCTCCATGAGCGGTTAGAGCACACAAAACATATGCTTATTTGAATGATTGGAGGTGGCACATGCAAATTTACTTGGAACGACAGAGTAATACTGTATATAGGTAGGTATGGTGGACACTCATTGAAGAAACATGGCTCAAGGATTTTGGATGCACAAGCAGTATTCCCGCTTAGTATAATTTTTTGGCTAGCAAAAGATTCTAAACAAGCACCACATGTTTGAGGATCCATAACAATATAACTTCTATACAAATATACTCAACCATAACTCATTATGTTGTCTTCCTTGTCCAACTTCAACTAATTTGCTCCAGTGAAAATAATTAATGGGTGTTCACAATCATAGAAGATGTCCAAGATAATATATTTGTATGTGAAAGTTCTCTTCCATATACTATCTTTCATGAATTGTTTGTATGACTAATATTGTGATTGTCAAACTTCAATAGATTTTACTTTCTAAACCAAATGTGAAATATTTCTAAGCATGGTACAAGCATATGAAGCACATATAATTTCAACTTTATGATATTCAATTCATTCAACAATTTACTCATAGGATATAAGTGAAGCACAAGAGTAAATGACAAACTACTCCAAAGGATATATGTGAAGCACAAAGAGTAGTTAAATAATTGAGTAGCTATGTGATAACTCTCTCTCATTTAAAAATTCCAGATCCTAAGTATTTTATTCAAACAATAAACAAAACAAATCAAAATGATATTCCAAGAATAGCACATATCATGAGAAGAAGTAAAAACTTAGGCTCAACCAAAACTAACCGATAGTTGTTGAAGAAGAAAGGTGGGATGCCTACCGGGGCATCCCCAAGCTTAGATGCTTGAGACTTCTTGGAATATTAATTTGGGATGTCTTAGGCATCCCCAAGATTGAGCTTTTGTGTCTCCTTAATTCCTCTCATATCACGGTTAACTCAACAAGAACTCGTGAGATAAGTTAGTATAAATCAACGCAAAACCTTATCATTCTCTACTGTAACAAATCACTAAAATTATAATTTGAAACTGCATAGTAAATGCATCTGCATATTTAATACTCCTATCCTCAAATAGAATCATTAAACAAGTAAACATATGCAAACAATGCAAACATAACATCAATCTGTCTAAACAGAACAATCTGTAAAGGGTGAAAGAAGATTCATAACTACAAAAATTCTGAAAAATTACCACACCGTAGAAAATTTATCATAGCTTACTGTGTAAACATTTCAGGATTTTATCAAGTTCTGACTTTCCAGAAGAATTTAGATAATAATAGAAAAATTTCTGTTTTCAAACAATAACATATACACTTGCAAAATAAGCATGGTAAAGGCTATACTTGACATTTTTATTGAAATTAAAGATACAAAAAATTGTTGTAAATAATAGCAAGCAAATGCTAATAAAAGAAAATGACGCTCCAAGCAAAACACATATCATGTGAAGAATAAAAATATAGCTCCAAGTGAGGTCGCCGATAATGTTGAAGACGAAAGAGGGGATGCCTTTTGAGGCATCCCCAAGCTTGGACACTTTGGTCTTCCTTGAATATTACCTTGGGGTGCCTTGTGCAACCCCAAGCTTAGGGTCTTGCCACTCATTATTCTTCTCATATCGATATCTCGCCCAAAATTTGAAAACTTCAATCACACAAAACTTAACGGAACTTCATGAGATAGGTTAGTATGATAAAGAGCAAATCTTTCACTTTGGTACCGTCAAGACAAGATTCATAATTGCTATCAAACAATGCCTACTATACCCTATAATTTCTACAATTTATATCGACCAATATAAGCCATAGAAACTATAAAACAAGCAAACTATGCATCGAAAACAGAATCTGTCAAAAACAGAATAGTCTCTAATGATCTGAACAAGAACCATACTTCTGTGACTAAAAAATCCTAAAAAATTAGGAAAACATAGGAAATCTGTATATCAATCATCTGTAAAAATTTCAAACTTTTATCACATCCAAATGAATTATGGTAATTCCAAAAATTGGGCACAAAGTTGTCTGTTTTTGCACAGAATCAAGTCAACTATCATCCACACTGTCCCAAAGGCTTTAGTTCGTACTTTATTGAAACAAAAGCTATAAAATATGATTACACTACTAGGGAAAAGCTTATACACAGAACTTAGCAGTAGCGCTGGGTAAAATGAGGTGCTGCTGCTACTTAGTAGTACTGCGTGTCAGTAAGATGCGCTACTGCTATCCTTTTAGCAGCAGCGCATTTTAGCAAAAGGCGCTACTGCTAAGTTTGAACTGGGGCATAATGGCTAGCCCCACTTAGTAGCAGCGCATATCCAGATACGGCGCTACTGCTATGCTCCGTAGTAGTAGCGCTTTTCTTTGACACGCGGTACTAACCCTACCTTATCGTCCCGCGCGACCGACCCCTCACTCTCCCTCTCACTCACTCTCTCCCCGGCCCACGCCACCGTCATCCACCGCCGCCACCGTTCCCCGAAGACCGCCATCGCCTGCAGCTGTCGTTCCTCCTCCACTGAGGTAGTCCCTCCTCCCTCCTCCTCGCTCCTTCCCTCCTCCCTCCTTCTCCGTCCGCCCCCTCCTCCCTCCTCCACCAGCCACCCCTCTGCCCTCCTCCTCCGGCCGCCCCCTCCTCCCTCCTCCACCGGCCGCCCCCTCCTCCATCCTCCACCGGACGCACCCTCCTCCCTCCTCCTCCGGCCGCCCACTGTTCTTGTATAATGTAATTTTTTACTATTTTTAGTAAGTGTTTAATAGAATTAGTAAGAAAATTAATAGAACTAGTTGAACTAGTTTATTTTTAGTAAGAATTAGTTTATTTTTATTTATAGTAAGTGCTTAGTTGAACTAGTTAAATTATTAGAACTAGTTTATTTTGAGTAAGAACTAATTTATTTTTAGTAAGAACTAGTTTATTTTATTTATAGTAAGTGTTAAGTTGAACTAGTTGAATTAATATAACTAGTTTATTTTTAGTAAGAAAATTTAGGTATATGAGATTTGATGATCTAACTAAAATTTTACTATAGAACTAGTTTATTTTTAGTAAGAAAATTTAGGTATATGAGATTTGATGATCTAATTAAAATTTTACTATAGAATTAGTTTATTTTTAGTAAGAAAATTAATAAAACTAGTTTATTTTTTATGTCATTATCACTTTGTCATCAAAGAATGCTATATGAGATTTGATGATCTAATTAAAATTTTACTCGGTGGAATATGCAGGCTTAGACAGGGGTGCATGGAAGCTTGCTATCCATGTGCCAGAGCCATGAGTTGGTTGCGAGATCTTATGGGTTTCACCTCTAGCCTACCCCAACTTGTAGGGACTAAAGGCTTTGTTGTTGTTGTTGTTGTTGTTGGAATATGCAGGCTTAGTCATGTCTCCTTGGAGTGATCGTCACCCGAGCTACCTCCACTTCCTCTACACCTGAGTCAGTGAGCTAAAAGTCCACCTCCTCGTTATCCACCTTCCCCTACATCCGAGCTAGGGTATTTAGTTATGCTTCTTAATCAAATGAAATATTCGGATTATAAGATATATTGAAATGTTTTTGTCAATATTGAACCATTGAAATGCAATGAGCACTAGTTTATGCTCATATGCGAAGTGTTCATTCATTTCCGAGCGACCTATGTTTTGCCGGAGTGTTGATTCATTTCTGTTTCGGCAAATTTCAGGCTCTCGATATGTCCTATTTTAGCAAAGGTCATGCCCGAATTTTCTGTGAATTTAAGCATGACTTGTGCTAGAATATGTAGGAAATATCGAGTGCCCCGGATTTGCTAGAAAGAGAATAAAACGACATTTTGAGTTGACTTTAAGTCTGTCGGGGCTCCATACATGACTATCCAAAAATCGGTGAGGGAGAGTCTCCACCATATATGAGAGAAGAATGCCGAATGTTGTCGTGGGGGTCGCTTTTCCTTCTTCTCTTTGTGCTAGACCTTTGTTATGCACTAGGGGAAGAAGGAGTAGCGACCATCATCGACGGTCGAAAAATCGGTGACGGAGTGTCCACCATATATGAGAGAAGAAGAATGCTGACTGTTGTCGTGGGGGTCGCTTCTCCTTCTTTTCCTTGTGCTAGATATTTGTAATGCACTAGCAAAGGAGGAGTAGCGACCATCACCAACGGTCGCAATATCAGAGAGGGAGTGCCCACCATATACGTGAGAAGAGAGTTTAGGAAGGATGACTCGACATACCTAAAGTCAACCCGTTGCATATTGAGTAATAATGATCTGTGTGTTGAGTTTCTGGTAGTTGCCTTCGGTCAATTTTTAATTAATGTTTCAACTATGAACATAGGAAATGTCTGACGACGAAAAGGAATTCAGTATGTGCGAATATTACGAAGACGAGCGCGACCTGTGTGATAGGCCTCACCTAGTTGGTGGTAGGCGCTTCAACATCAAGCTGGATGACTCCTTCGAAGTGCATACAGTAAGTCACAACGACAAGTCTTCGTAATTAAGCATGACTTCTGCTTCTTTTGCTTCAACTTATTTTTTTTTACTATTCTACTAGCGTATCCCCTACCATGCAAGAATATATGTCTTGGACAAGGTTGGTTTCAGTACTATGGAAACTATGGAGGTAAAAAGAGTTAACTTGAGGACCGAGCATGGTTATAGTTTTCCCGCAAAATTATACAATACAGACACCTACACCCATTTTGAATGCCAACAATTGAGAGCACTATGCAAGGCTTATGCATTTGAGCCTGATATGCTTATCACCTTTGATATTCGTCTGGAAGATGATATTGAAGATAATATCGACATTTGGGTCGATGTGCAGACGCCTCCAGTTCTACCATTATGTAAGTTTCTCAACCATATTTATGTCTTGGATATTGTTTATTCAAAAATATTTGATAACTAATTTCTATTGATAGCTTATTTCCATTCAAGCAAACATATCCAGCGCTTGGTAGACAGGACCTACTACTGTCCCGTGGCTGAACTAAACTGCGAGGAGACAAGTCATTATGTTTCATGGCTTGAGGATCTTCATACTGTCAAGACAAATTATTTTCTTGGACTTAGAAATCTTAGTACTCAAAACGTGCGACCAATAGTGTTCGTACTGAACTACGGTCACATCTATTTAGGAAAGATGGTAAGATTTTTACTATTTGTCCTCAGTGCATCTTTTGCATACATTATTTTTTAAGCTAAACTTTATTGGTAAGTATTTTACTACGATGTTCTTCAACAGAGATTCCCGATGATAGTTGTGCCTCAGTGGATCGAAGCTAAAGGTCGCATGTCCATGGTTAGCATACGACCAAGAATTCCTACATTGCACATGAGTGCATTCAGGATTTCTAGAAGCGAGCAAGTCGTAATAGTCAAAGACTGGAACAAAATTGCGAAGGACCACAGAGAAGTACTAGGGGGCAACAATCAGAAGCGCAACCCACAATTAGGAGACACGATCATCTGCATGCTTCAATGTGATGAATCAAGAGAGTGATACGTCTCCAACGTATTTATAACTTTTGATTGTTCCATGCTATTATATTACTTGTTTTGGATGTTTAATGGGCTTTACTATACACTTCTATATTATTTTTGGGACTAACCTATTAACCGGAGGCCCATCCCAAATTGCTGTTTTCTTGCCTATTTTAGTGTTTCGAAGAGAAGGACATCAAACAGAGTCCAAACGGAATGAAACCTTTGGGAGAGTTATTCTTGGAAAAAACGCAATCCAGGAGACTTGGAGTAGACATCAGGGAAGCTTCGAGGAAGCCACGAGGGTCCAGGGCGCGCCCTACCCCCTAGGCGCGCCCCCACCCTCATGGGCCCCTCGTGGTTCCCCTGACCGACTTCTTTCGCCTATATATATCCATATACGCTGAAAACATCTAGGAGCACAATAGATCGGGAGTTCCGCCGCCGCAAGCCTCTGTAGCCACCAAAAACCAATCGGGACCCTGTTCCGGCACACTGCCGGAGGGGGGATCCCTCACCGGTGACCATCTTCATCATCCCGGCGCTCTCCATGAGGAGTAGGGAGTAGTTCACCCTCGGGGCTGAGGGTATGCACCAGTAGCTATGTGTTTGATCTCTCTCTCTCTCTCTCTCTCTCGTGTTCTTGAGGTGGTACAATCTTGATGTATCGCGAGCTTTGCTATTATAGTTGGATCTTATGATGTTTATCCCCCTCTACTCTCTTGTAATGGATTGAGTCTTCCCTTTGAAGTTATCTTATCGGATTGAGTCTTTAAGGATTTGAGAACACTTGATGTATGTCTTGCATGTGCTTATCTGTGGTGACAATGGGATATCACATGATCTACTTGATGTATGTTTTGGTGATCAACTTGCGGGTTCAGTGACCTTGTGAACTTATGCATAGGGGTTGGCACACGTTTTCGTCTTGACTCACCGGTAGAAACTTTGGGGCACTCTTTGAAGTTCTTTGTGTTGGTTGAATAGATGAATCTGAGATTGTGTGATGCATATCGTATAATCATACCCACGGATACTTGAGGTGACGTTAGAGTATCTAGGTGACATTAGGGTTTTGGTTGATTTGTGTCTTAAGGTGTTATTCTAGTACGAACTCTAGGATAGATCGAACGGAAAGAATAGCTTCATGTTATTTTACTACAGACTCTTGAATAGATCGATCAGAAAGGATAACTTTGAGGTGGTTTCGTACCCTACAATAATCTCTTTATTTGTTCTCCGCTATTAGTGACTTTGGAGTGACTCTTTGTTGCATGTTGAGGGATAGTTATATGATCTAATTATGTTATTATTGTTGAGAGAATTTGCACTAGTGAAAGTATGAACCCTAGGCCTTGTTTCCTAGCATTGCAATACCGTTTACGCTCACTTTTATCATTAGTTACCTTGCTGTTTTTATAATTTCAGATTACAAAAACCTATATCTACCATCCATATTGCACTTCTATCACCATCTCTTTGCCGAACTAGTGCACCTATACAATTCACCATTGTATTGGGTGTGTTGAGGACACAAGAGACTCTTTGTTATTTGGTTGCAGGGTTTTTTGAGAGAGACCATCTTCATCCTACGCCTCCCACGGATTGATAAACCTTAGGCCATCCACTTGAGGGAAATTTGCCACTGTCCTACAAACCTCTGCACTTGGAGGCCCAACAACTACAAGAATAAGGTTGTGTAGTAGACATCAAGCTCTTTTCTGGCGACGTTGCCGGGGAGGTTAGTGCTTGAAGGTATATCTTTAGATCTTGCAATCGAATCTTTTATTTCTTGTTTTATCACTAGTTTAGTCTATAAAAGAAAACTACAAAAAATGGAATTGAGGGTGCCTCATATGCTTCATCTTTTTAATGTCTTTCGTGAAAATAAGGATTCCGATAATTGTGCTCAATTTCTAGAGGAAGAATGCGTTAGAATGTTTTGCACTAAATCTTTGAATGATGAGCATGATTGCAATGTTGTTAGTATGAATTATTTGAATACCCATGATGCTAATGATATGAAATGGCCCAAGATTGGGGATGCTATGTTTGATGAGAATGACATGGTTGAGAATATATTTGCTGCAATTAATGTTTGTCCCAAGCTTGGGGATGCTTTGTTTAATGAAGATGATATTTTTAGCCTCCCAAGTTTTGATGAGCAAATTTATTATGATGATAGCATGCCTCCTATTTATGATGATTATTGTGATGATACTTATGCATAAAAAGTAGTGATGATTATATTTATAAAACTTGTCATGATTAGGATTACCCTTTTTCTGAACATTACTCTTTTATTGTGGAAACAATTTATAGTATTTGAGTATCTTATGATACTCCCACTATTACGAATGTGAAGAATTTTGCTTATGTGGAGAGTAATAAAATTTCTATGCTTGTAGATCATGAAAAGAATGCTTTATGTGATGGTTATATTTTTGAATTCATTCATGATGCTACTGAAAATTATTATGAGGGAGGAACATATGCTTGTAGGAATTGCAATAATATTATGTTTCCTCTCTATGTGTTGAAAATCTTGAAGCTTGTTTTACCTTCCTATGCTAGTTGATTCTTGTTACCATAAGTTGTTTGCTCATAAAATCCCTGTGCATAGGAAGTGGGTTAGACTTAAATGTGTTAGTAATATTCTTCATGGTGCTCTCTTTATGTTTCAATTCTTATCTTTTATGCGAGCATCATTGAAATCATCATGCCTAGCTAAAAGGCATTAAAGAAAAGCGCTTGTTGGGAGACAACCCAATATTTATCTTTACTGTTTTTGTGTGTTCACATGATTATGCTACTGTAGTAATCATGTTTTATAGCTTTTGTTTCAATAAAGTGCCAAGTAAGACCTTTAGGATAGCTTATGGTGATAGTTGTGTTGATCCTGCTGAAAGTCAGAAACTTTTGCGCTTAGTAAATTACTTTTGATAATTCACAGAAACATGATTTTGATCTGATTCTTTTTGCTCTAGATTGGTACGCAAATTGCTCAGTTTTTCTAATTTGGTAGTAGGGATGAAAACGGAGAGGAAACGGATAGAACTGGATGCTACCACCTTTGTTTTCATATTTTTTTACAGATGCGGAAACGAATACAGAAACCCCGGAAATGAATACGGAAATAGATACTACCGAAAACAGACACAGAGCGAATACAGAGTGGACACGGAAACAGAAGTGGGTGTTGAGCGGAACTTAAAAACTACATGAATCATAGAGAAATACACACAAGAACAATCTTTTAATGAATTGTTAATATGGCTACAAAATAATATGATTATGTTAACAACTTAGCATTGTATTGTAGTAGTACAGGACAATTGCGTATATGATTAGTTAAGTACGTATGTGGTAGTAAAAGTTGGACCTAAGTAATCCATTTTGCTCATTGTGTCCTTGTGTGTTGTTTGATCCTAGTGCCACAAAGCAGTTATAGGCCTATAGTAAAAATGGAAATTCTGTAGTCACGGAAACAGAAAGTTCCATTCCCATGTCTGTTCCACCGGAAAATGTCGTTCCGTTTTTGTTTCCGTTTCCACATAAAAAATTCCATTTCCGTTTCCGTTTTGCAAATTTTTGTTTTTATTTTCATATTTCCTCTCCGTTTCCATTTTTTCTCCGGAAAAATGGAAAGTTTCCACTCCATTTTCATCCCTATTTGGTAGGATTTTTGGAGTTACAGAAGTATTCGTTTGATACAGATTACTACAGACTATTCTGTTTTTGACAGATTCTGTTTTCATTGTGTTGTTTGCTTATTTTGATGAATCTATGAGTAGTATCGGAGGATATGAACCATAGAGAAGTTGGAATACAGTAGATATTACACCAATATGAATTTAAAATGAGTTCACAACAGTACCTAAGTGGTGATTTATTTTTTATACTAACGGAGCTTACGAGTTTTCTGTTGAGTTTTGTGTTGTGAAGTTTTCAAGTTTTGGGTAAAGAATCGATGGACTATGGAATAAGGAGTGGCAAGAGCCTAAGCTTGGGGATGCCCAAGGCACCCCAAGGTAATATTCAAGGACAACCAAGAGCCTAAGCTTGGGGATGCCCCAGAAGGCATCCCCTCTTTCGTCTTCATTCATCGGTAACTTTACTTGGAGCTATATTTTTATTCACCACATGATATGTGTTTTGCTTGGAGCGTCTTGTATGATTTGAGTCTTTGCTTTTTAGTTTACCACAATCATACTTGCTGTACACACCGTTTGGGAGATACACACATGAATCGGAATTTATTAGAATACTCTACGTGCTTCACTTATATCTTTTGAGCTAGATAATTTTGCTCCAGTACTTCACTTATATCTTTTTAGAGCACGGCGGTGGTTTTATTTTATAGAAATAGATGAACTCTCATGCTTCACTTATATTATTTTGAGAGTCTCTTAGAACTGCATGGTAATATGCTTTGGTTATAAAATTAGTCCTAATATGATAGGCATTCAAGATGGGTATAATAAAAACTTTTATATAAAGTGCATTGAATACTATGAGAAGTTTGATTCCTTATGATTGTTTTGAGATATGAAGATGGTGATATTAGAGTCATGCTAGTGGAGTAGTTGTGAATTTGAGAGATACTTGTGTTAAAGTTTGTGATTCCTGTAGCATGCACGTATGGTGAACCGTTATGTGATAAAGTCGGAGCATGATTTATTTTTTGATTGTCTTCCTTATGAGTGGCGGTCGGGGACGAGCGATGGTCTTTTCCTACCAATATACCCCCCTAGGAGCATGCACATAGTACTTAATTTCGATGACTAATAGATTTTTGCAATAAGTATATGAGTTCTTTATGACTAATGTTGAGTCCATGGATTATACACACTCTGACCTTTCCACCATTGCTAGCCTCTTTTGTGCCGTGCAACTTTCGCTGGTACCATGCACCCACCATATACCTTACTCAAAACGGCCACCATACCTACCTATCATGGCATTTCCATAGCCATTCCGAGATATATTGCCATGCAACTTTCCACCGTTCCGTTTATTATGACACGCTCCATCATTGTCATATTGCTTTTGCATGATCATGTAGTTGACATTGTATTTGTGGCAAAGCAACCTTCATAAATCTTTCATACATGCCACTCTTGATTCATTGCATATCCCGGTACACCGCCAGAGGCACTCACATAGAGTCATATTTTGTTCTAAGCATTGAGTTGTAATTCTTGAGTTGTAAGTAAATAAAAGTGTGATGATCTTCATTATTAGAGCATTGTCCCAAGTGAGGAAAGGATGATGGAGACTATGATTCCCCCACAAGTTGGGATGAGACTTCGGACTTTATGGAAAATAAAAGAGGCCAAAGAAGCCCAAATAATAATAATAATAAAGAGGCCAAAGAAGCCCACCAAAATAAAAAAATGAGAGAAAAAGAGAAAAGGGACAATGTTACTATCCATTTACCACACTTGTGCTTCAAAGTAGCACCATGATCTTCATGATAGAGAGTCTCGTATGTTGTCACTTTCATACACGAGTGGGAATTTTACGTTATAGAACTTGGCTTGTATATTCCAATGATGGGCTTACTCAAAATGCCCTAGGTCTTCGTGAGCAAGCAAGTTGGATGCACACCCACTAGTTTCTTTTGTTGAGCTTTCATACACTTATGGCTCTAGTGCATCCGTTGCATGGCAATCCCTACTCACTCACATTGATATCTATTGATGGGCATCTTCATAGCCCGTTGATACGCCTAGTTGATGTGAGACTATCTTCTCCTTTTTTGTCTTCTCCACAACCACCATTCTATTCCACATATAGTGCTATCTCCATGGCTCACACTCATGTACTGCGTGAAGATTGAAAAAGTTTGAGAACATCAAAGTATGAAACAATTGCTTGGCTTGTCATCGGGGTTGTGCATGATTTAAATATTTTGTGTGATGAAGATAGAGCATAGCCAGACTATATGATTTTGTAGGGATAACTTTCTTTGGCCATGTTATTTTGAGAAGACATGATTGCTTTGTTAGTATGCTTGAAGTATTATTGTTCTCATGTCAATATGAACTTTTATCTTGAATCATTTGAATCTGAACATTCATGCCATAATAAAGAAAATTACATTGAGAAATATGCTAGGTAGCATTCCACATCAAAAATTCTATTTTTATCATTTACCCACTCGAGGACGAGCAGGAATTAAGCTTGGGGATGCTTGATACGTCTCCAACGTATCTATAATTTTTGATTGTTCCATGCTATTATATTACTTGTTTTGGATGTTTAATGGGCTTTACTATACACTTTTATATTATTTTTGGGACTAACCTATTAACCGGAGGCCCAGCCCAAATTGCTGTTTTCTTGCCTATTTCAGTGTTTCGAAGAAAAGGAATATCAAACGGAGTCCAAACGGAATGAAACCTTCGGGAGAGTTATTTTTGAAACAAACACAATCCAGGAGACTTGGAGTAGACATCAGGGAAGCTTCGAGGAAGCCACGAGGGTCCAGGGCGCGCCCTACCCCCTAGGCGCACTCCCACCCTCATGGGCCCCTCATGGATCCCCTGACCGACTTCTTTCGCCTATATATATCCATATACGCTGAAAACATCCAGTAGCACAATAGATCGGGAGTTCCGCCGCCGCAAGCCTCTGTAGCCACCAAAAACCAATCGGGACCCTGTTCCGGCACCCTGCCGGAGGGGGGATCCCTCACCGGTGACCATCTTCATCATCCCGGCGCTCTCCATGACGAGGAGGGAGTAGTTCACCCTCGGGGCTGAGGGTATGTACCAGTAGCTATGTGTTTGATCTCTCTCTTTCTCTCTCTCTCTCTCGTGTTCTTGAGGTGGTACAATCTTGATGTATCGCGAGCTTTGCTATTATAGTTGGATCTTATGATGTTTATCCCCCTCTACTCTCTTGTAATGGATTGAGTTTTCCCTTTGAAGTTATCTTATCGGATTGAGTCTTTAGGATTTGAGAACACTTGATGTATGTCTTGCATGTGCTTATCTGTGGTGACAATGGGATATCACGTGATCTACTTGATGTATGTTTTGGTGATCAAGTTGCGGGTTCAGTGACCTTGTGAACTTATGCATAGGGGTTGGCACACGTTTTTGTCTTGACTCTCCGATAGAAACTTTGGGGCACTCTTTGAAGTTCTTTGTGTTGGTTGAATAGAGGAATCTAAGATTGTGTGATGCATATTGTATAATCATACCCACGGATACTTGAGGTGACATTGGAGTATCTAGGTGACATTAGGGTTTTGGTTGATTTGTGTTTTAAGGTGTTATTCTAGTACGAACTCTAGGATAGATCGAACGGAAAGAATAGCTTTGTGTTATTTTACTACGGACTCTTGAATAGATCGATCAGAAAGGATAACTTTGAGGTGCTTTCGTACCCTACAATAATCTCTTTATTTGTTCTCCGCTATTAGTGACTTTGGAGTGACTCTTTGTTGCATGTTGAGGGATAGTTATATGATCCAATTCTGTTATTATTGTTGAGAGAATTTGCACTAGTGAAAGTATGAACCCTAGGCCTTGTTTCCTAGCATTGCAATACCGTTTACGCTCACTTTTATCATTAGTTACCTTGCTGTTTTTATAATTTCAGATTACAAAAACCTATATCTACCATCCATATTGCACTTGTATCACCATCTCTTCGCCGAACTAGTGCACCTATACAATTCACCATTGTATTGGGTGTGTTGGGGACATAAGAGACTCTTTGTTATTTGGTTGCAGGGTTTTTTGAGAGAGACCATCTTCATCCTACGCCTCCCACGGATTGATAAACCTTAGGTGATCCACTTGAGGGAAATTTGCTACTGTCCTACAAACCTCTGCACTTGGAGGCCCAACAACGTCTACAAGAAGAAGGTTGTGTAGTAGACATCAGAGCGCTCCACATGTTCTATGCTATTTTACCTGAAAGAGAGAGTAGTAGGAGTGATTAGCTGGCTAGAATGAGTGTTGGTGGTGATAACTATGATGATTAATATTAGCTAGTGTTGGTGGTGATTAGGTATGACTATGATGATTAAATAGTGTTTGTGGTAATAACTATGATGATTATTAGCCAGTGTTGTTGGTGATGATATGATGCAAGAGTTTTTATATTAATATGATGATGATGAGTACGTTATTATATCATTGGGTGAAAGAACCGCGGATTAGTTTTAAGTGGATGGATCCTAAGTGATCAAGTCATGGATTATCGTGATAATCCATGACTTGGTCACTTAGGATCCATGACTTGGTCACTTAGGATCCATCCATTTGAAACTAATCCGCGGTTCTTTCACCTAGTGATTTAAGAACTCATTATAATGTAAAAACAATCTCTAAATTGCTGCTGTATGAAAAATTGTATAAAGGTGAATGAATATGACTTAAAATTTAAAAGAAATAGAATACGGAATAATAGTAGTAGCGCGGGTAGAGAGAAGCGCTACTAGTAATTACCAGTAGCGGTTGTTTGAGAAAGCGCTACTACTAAGTATATATAGCAGTAGCGCGTGCCAGCATGCGCTACTGCTAAGCTTTAGTTGTAGCGCCGTATCAGTAGCGCGGTTACCCACGCTACTAATAGGCCAAAAACCAGCGCCACTGCTAGGCTTTTCCCTAGTAGTGTTACTACAGTAGCTTAATCATGTGGACACACAAAAACAATAGGTATAAATATTGGGTTGTCTCCCAACAAGCGCTTTTCTTTAATGTCTTTCTAGCTAGGCACGATTATTTTAATGATCCTCACATAAAGGATAAGAATTGAAACACAAAGGGAGCATCATGAATCACATGTCAAGCTAATTTAAGCCTAACCCACTTCCTATGCATAGGGATTTTGTGAGCAAACAATTTATGGGAGCAAGAATCAACTAGCATAGGAAGGCAAAACAAGCAATACTTCAAAACTTTCAACACATAGATAGGAAACTTGATATTATTGAGATATGTAAAAGTATATGTTCCTCTCTCGTAATAATTTTTAGTAGCATAATGAATGAATTCAACAATATATCTATCACATAGAGCATTCTTTTCATGATTCATAAGCATCGAAATTTTATTACTCTCCACATAAGCAAATTTATTCTCATGAATAGTAGTGGGAGCAAACTCAATGAAATAGCTATCATATGATACTTGATTGGCATAATCCAATTGAAAATTGAAATCATGATCTCAAGTTTCATGGTTATCATTATTCTTTATAGCATACATGTCATCACCATAATAATCATTGATAGGAACTTTGTTTCCATAATCAATTGAAATCTCTTCCAAAAAAGTGGAATCATCATTAAATAAAGTAATAACCTATCCATATCCACTTTCATAATTATTACAATAAGATTCAACATCCTCCAAAATAGTGAGATCATTACGTAGAGTTGACACTCTTCCAAACCCACTCTCATCGTTGTAATCATCATAAATAGGAGGCATGCTATCATCATAATAATTTTTCTCAACAAAACATGGGGGACTAAAAATATCATCTTCATCAAACATAGCATTCCCAAGCTTATGGCTTTCCATATCACTAGCATCATGGATATTCAAAGAATTCATACTGGCAACATTGCAATCATGCTCCTCAATCAAAGAGTTTATGCCAAACATTTTATTGAATTCTTCTTCTAACAATTGAGCTCAGTTTTTCGACTGATCATTTTCAAGAAAGGCATGATAAATATGAAGAATACGAGGCAACCAAACTTCCTTATTTTTTTGTAGTTTTCTTTTATAAAACCAAACTAGCGATAAAACAAGAAACTAAAAGATTCAATTGCAAGATCTAAAGATATGCCTTCAAGCACTCACCTCCCCGGCAACAGTGCCAGAAAAGAGCTTGATGTTTACTACACAACTTATTCTTGTAGACTCGTGTTGGGCCTCCAAGTGTAGAGTTTTGTAGGATAGTAGCAATTTTCCCTCAAGTGGATGACCTAAGATTTATCAATCTATGGGAGGCGTAGGATGAAGATGGTCTCTCTCAAACAACCCTGCAATCAAATACAAGAAATCTCTTGTGTCCCCAACACACCCAATACAATGGAAAATTGTATAGATACACTAGTTCATCGAAAAGATGGTGATACAAGTGTAGTATGGATAGTAGATATAGGTTTTTGTAATCTGAAAATATAAAAACAGCAAGGCAAGAAGTAGTAAAATGGAGCACAAACGACAATGCTTGGAAACAAGGCCTAGGGTTCATACTTTCAATAGTGCAATCTCTCAACAGTGCTAACATAATTGATTTATATAACAATACCTCAACGTGTGACAAAGAGTCGCTCCATAGTTCTTATCTTGCAGAGAACATAAGATGAAATTGTTTGTAGGGTATAGAACCACCTCAAAGTTATCCTTTCCGATCAATCTATTGAGCTATTCCTATAAGTGTCATAAATAACCCTAGAGTTTGTACTAAAATAACACCATATGATACACATCAACCAACTCTAGTGTCACCTAGATACTCCAATGTCACCACAAGTATCCTTGAGTTGATTATTCAATATGCATCAAACAACTTCAGATACATAATATTCAATCCAACACAAAGAACTTCAAAGAGTGCCCAAAGATTTCTACTCGAGAAAGTAGGACGAAAACGTGCATCAACCCCTATGCATAGATTACCCCAATGTCACCTCAGGAATCCGCGTGTTGAGTGCCAAAACATACATCAAGTGAATCAATATAATACCCCATTGTCACCACGGGTATTCATATGCAAGACATACATCAAGTGTTAATCCATATAAGTATTCTATCCGATAATAGTGAAACCCCAAAGGTAAAAATTCAATTCATCACAACAAGATAGAGAGGGAGAAACACCATATGATCCAACTATATTAACAAAAGTCGCGGTACGTCAAGATCGTGTCAAATCAAGAATAGGAGAGAGAGAGAGAGAGAGAGAGAGAGAGGGAGAGAGAGAGAGATATATCAAACACATAACTACTCGTACCTACCCTCAGTCCCGAGGTGAACTACTCCCTCCTCGTCATGGAGACCGCCGGGATGATGAAGATGGCCTCCGATGATGATTTTCCCCTCTGACAGGGTGCTAGAACAGGGTCTTGGTTGAGTTTTCGTGGCTAACGATGCTTGCAGCAGTGGAACTTCTCATCTAGGTCAAGTTCTGGGTTTTTTTGGAATATATAGGAATTTTCAGCGTCAGTTTCACATAGGCGGGGGTGGTGGTGCCCGAGGAGCCCACAAGATCGGGAGGCTTGTGGATCCCTCAGCCATCCCATGGTCCAGCTTCGGTGCTCCGTGGGTCTCTTCTGGTTCATAAAAAATCGCCGTAAATTTTCAGCCCATTCTGAGAACTTATATTTCTACAAAAAAAACAACACAATGGTAGTTTTGCTGAAAACAACGTCTGTCTGGGTTAGTTCTATTCAAATCATACCAAAACCATATAAAATTGTTGTAAATATGGCATGAATACTTCATAAATTATAAATATGTTGGATACGTATTAGGCATCACTGCTTCAATGCAGATGCCGCATCCCGAGAAACCAACTCTAGCCACTGCGCCACATTGAAGCGGGATGGCCGCCCCTTCGCCTGGCCTAGCCGCGGCTATTTAAGTCATGCACCGGTGATGCACAGAGAGGCACTCCCCCTCCCTAAGCACTTCCCCCCCGTCCCCGTCACCTCCCTGAGCCCTTCCTCCTCCCCGAGCCCAGCGGCGATGCCAAAGTCTTGGTTCTCCGCGTCGGTAGGTGGAGATGGTTGAAGTTCATCTTCAGTTAGATCATGGCGCCGCCGCCTCGCTCTCCGGGACCATCTGCATCCAAGGGGGCTAGCTACTCCAACAAGGAGGAGCAGTTATCTCCTCTGGCGATGAGGAGGGCCAGCCGCAGCAGCTACCCCGTCTTCTTTCGGAGGCGACTCTGGCAAAAGAAGAATACGTCCGTCAGATGGAGATCATGACGGAGAGCTCGCTCCGTCAGATGGGCCCGACGCCCCCATCACCGACGCGCGTGAAGGAGCCATCGTCCCCGACGCACGTCCGTGTGTAGTTGGAGTCAACATCCCCACTACGGCAGGTGAAAGATGAACCGGTGTCGGGGGTATAGACCCCGCATAGCCTCACCAACACTAAACAACATTTCAAGACATCGGGGCAAGCCAAGCCCCTCAAGCCGATAGGTCTCACGACCAGCTTCCAGAGCCGGTTGGTGCCACCTAGCCGGCCTCCAGAAGATGACGTGCTCCTATAAGGCGGCGAGGGAATGGGCCGTCCTCTAGCAGGCGGCCCGCCCCCTCCCTCGGAGTTAGAGCCCGACCAAGCGACAAGTTGGGGCATGGCTACAGTGCGTCATGCCTCCCCCCAAATCTCAGCCCGCATGGCTATAGTAAGCACCGCCAGGCGGCTGCCGACCCGCCCGGCGCGACACTGTAGCCATGGCGTGCCCAACACGGCCTCCGTCAGCATGGGCGGCGCTACAGTGAAGAGCCGTCAATGGGACCCACAGGCGGCGGGTCCCACCTATCGACCGATTCCTTGGCAGCCGGCAGGGCCCACCAGAGGCGGGCCCCAGCAGCCGGCGAAGAACCCGGCCACCGTAGACGCTGACAGCTGGGACCTACCACTCGACCTGATTACCATTGTACCCCTTGGGGGTTGGCCTATAAAACCCCCCAGGCCTCACCCATGCAAAGGGTTCCCACTCCATTCCACACACACCACAGCTAGGGAGAGAAGAGAGCTAGCCTTGCCCTTCTTCCTCCTCTACCCAAATAGCTCTAGGAGCAGCATTGTACCCTTTGTGATATAGTGATCATGCGGAGACCCCACAGAGCAGGAGTAGGGGTTTCATCTCTTAGGAGAGCCCTGAACCCGGATACATCTCGTGTCCGTCCGAGCTTGTGCCCACTCCCGCTTCCAGGACCCGACGACGTACTTCTGGCGTCATCCATGATAAGCCACCCCCTGGCATCTGGTGTGATATTACCACGACAGTTGGCGTCCACCATGGGGCCATCCGCGACGTCGGCCTGAGACACGTTCTGGACAGGAACCTTGTTCCTTTACGGCGAGCACGTCGCGGCTAGAGCGAGTAGCCAGCCTGATGCGCCAGCCTGCGCTAGCCTCAGTGCATCGCGTGCTGAGGAGGCTTCCTCCCCCACGAGTGGCCTTGACAACCTCTTCGACAAGCTCTCCCTTGCGGACACGACCTCCACCGATGACTTCTCCAGCAACGTTGAGGTCGTTGATGATCCGCTCCCTCCAGCCGCCAGTGACGCTCATGTCGGCGCGGTCGACGCCGGCATCATCGCGGAGATGATCGTCATTGGCGACGGCCAAGGCGCTGGTGGATCCAACCAGGATCCGCTGGAGGTGGCCATACATGCCCTAGCAACTCCTGCTCGCGTTGATGCCAGCCAGGAGGAGCTGGAGGAGTTCCACACCAAGCTCTTCGACAGTGCTACCAAGATGGTGGCGCTGAAGCGCCACGCTGAAGCTACTCAGCGCGAGATTGATCGCGTGGTCGGTGAGACGCCGGCTGCGGCTGAGCCTAGCCGGGCTAGCGCCATCTGGCAACGCGGCGCCGCGACCGCTAGCATGCTAGGAATCGGACGCCCCATCTACGAGACCCCGACGCAAAAAATGTGTGCCGCCTAGGCGGCCGCAGACGAGCTCAAGCACCTGGAGGGCGAGGAGCTGCGCGACTAGTTGGAGCGCCTCTAGGAGCTCATCAATGATGCAATGTGCAACAGGACATGGGCAACCGCACGGTGGGAGCCGGCCAACAGGTCGACACCCGCCTGCCCCATCACGAGAATAGAGCGACCTCTCGGTCCCCTAGCGGCGGAGGCCGCAAGCAGCAAGACCTGGATCCGGCTGCTAGCAACAGCCGGCGCTTGCGCCGCATGATGGCGGACAACCAGCAAGTGCTCCATTACCCGGAGGCTCAGCGCCGGCCGGAAGAACGCCCGCCTACTTGAAGGGAGAGGGCGGCCACTCCACCGCCGCCAGCTCACCCGACGCTCGATGGCCGGCTAGGCCCCCGCGAAGCAGTTGGCGAAAACGACACCCGTCGCCAGATCAAGCAGCTGGCTCGGTCCCAGGCAGTAGCGGAGGAGGACACGATCGGCCCAGCCTGCTTCGGCCCCCGCATCCGCAATGAGCCCTTTCCCAGAGGGTTCATGCTCCCTCGAGACACTCCAAAGTACACCGGCTCCGTGAAGCCGGAAGATTGGCTGATCGACTACTCCACAGCCGTCAGCATCGCCAACGACAACAAGCGCGTTGCCGTGAAGTATGTTTCGCTCATGCTCCAGGGCACTGCCCGGACACGGCTGAACAGCCTCAAACCCCAACAGCATCAACAACTCGTTGGATTTCAGCGATGGCTTTGTCCGGAACTTCACCAACACGTACAAGCGGCCTCCCAAGCCTCGCCAACTCTCCATGTGCATCCCGAGGCCAACCGAGTCCACGTGCGACTACCTCACATGCTGGGCCGAGTTGCGCAACTCCTGCGAGGGGGTCCACGAGGTGCAAGCAATCGAGTACTTAATCGCCGGGTGCAGAGAGGGCACCTTGCTCAGGCACAAGCTTTTGTGCGACGAGCCGGCTACCTTGGACGAGCTTCTGGTCATGGCCGACAAGTACGCCATAGCCGACTCCTCCACGAAGTCGGAGATCCGGGTTGACACGTCTGACAAGGTGATCCAGCTGGGCTCCCAGACGCCGGCTGGTGGGTCACGCCCAATTTGCTACCCTATGCTAAAGGAACTCGAAGGTCCCACCAAGGATAGAAGCGCATATTGGAGACGCTTTTGCAAGGTGGATATCATTACATCGTACCATTACATAATAGTTGGGGATACATACAAGAGGCATACAATGCCACATGAATACAACAACATCATACATAAGAGCAACATCTGACTACAGATGAAACACAAACAAAAACTCAAAGGACATACACCCTGCTAGCCCAGGCTGTCGACTTGGAACCTATCCCCTGATCGAAGAAGAACCAGAAGAAGAACTCCAAAACAAGTAAACATCGCTCTCGCGTCATGATAATTGCAAAACCTGTACCTGCAACTGTTGTTGTAGTAATCTGTGAGCCATGAGGACTCAGCAATCCCATAACCATGGGTATCAAGACTAGCAAAGATTAATGGGTATGGAAAGGATAATTGGTGAGGTTGCAGCAGCCACTAAGCATATATGGTGGCTAACATACGCAAATAAGAGCGAGAAGAGAAGCAAACGGAACGGTCGAGAAGCTAGAAGTGATCAAGAAGTGATCCTGAAACTACTTACGCTCAATCATAACAAAAAGACCGTGTTCACTTCCCGGACTCCGCCGAAAAGAGACCATCACGGCTACACACGCGGTTGATGCATTTTAATCAAGTCAAGTGTCAAGTTCTCTACAACCGGGTATTAACAAATTCCCATATGCCACATAATCGCGGGCATGGCTCTCAAAAGTTTAAACCCTGCAGGGGTGTCCCAACTTAGCCCATCACAAGCTCTCACGGTCAACGAAGGATATTCTTCCTCCCAGGAAGACCCGATCAGACTCGAAATCCCGGTTACAAAGCATTTCGACAATGGTAAAACAAGACCAGCAAAGCCTCCTGATGTGCCGACAAATCCCAATAGGAGTCGCACGTACCTTGTTCTCAGGGCACACCGGATAAGTCGAGCTACGAGTAAAACCAGCCCTCAAGTTTCCCCGAGGTGGCCCCGCAGGTTGCTCGGTTAGGACCAACACTCGAAGGAGCACTGGCCCGGGGGGGGGGGGGGTTGAATAAAGATGACCCTCGGGCTCCGGAAACCCAAGGGAAAAAGGCTTAGGTAGGCAAATAGTAAAACCAAGGTTGGGCCTTGCTGGAGGAGTTTTATTCAAAGCGAACTGTCAAGGGGGTCCCATAAATCACCCAACCGCGTAAGAACGCAAAATCAAGGAACATAACACCGGTATGACGGAAACTAAGGCAGCAAGAGTGGAACAAAACACCAGGCATAAGGCCGAGCCTTCCACCCTTTACCAAGTATATAGGTGCATTAATTAAATAAGAGATATTGTGATATCCCAACATAATCCTGTCCATCATGGAGCAATCTTCAACTTCACCTGCAACTAACAACGCTATAAGAGGGGCTGAGTAAAGCGGTAACATAGCCAAGCAACGGTTTGCTAGGAAGGGTGAAAAGGTTAGAGGCTGACATGGCAATTTGGGAGGCTTGATAAGCAAGAGATAGGTAGCGCGGCAAAGCGATAGAATGAAGCAACTAGCGTAGCAATGCTAGTAGTGAGATCCAAGGTGATGGTCATCTTGCCTGAAATCCCGCAAGGAAGAGGAATGAGTCCATGAAGAAGAAGAAGCCATGAAGACGAACCAAGCGTACACGAACGAATCCTCACGATCGCAACAAAACAGGAACTAACGAGAAGGAGCAGAACCGGAAAGAAGCAAACAACAAGGTAAACACACAACACATAGACATGGCATGATGCTCAACCAAGTATGATGCATGACAAAGGCTACATGAAGCTACTCATGGCAAGAGATGATACATACAAGAGCAGCACATCAAAGCAAGTTTAAATGAGGCCGGAAACAACATATAACAATTCCGGTAAGTCATCGTATGCAAATTTCGAAATTGGTCCAGATCTGAATAAACCTTATGTTCAAGTTGTTAAACAGCAAGTTAAGATGCACCAAGATGATCTACACGAAATTCTAGTCAAGTTACATATAAAGTTCATTTAAATCGGAGCTACGACCTAGAAGATATGAGCAAAACAAGTTAAACATGGCATTGATGCGAAATACATACCAACATCGAGCAAACACACTCAAAACATGAATGCAACAAGGTAATATGAAGCTACATGAAAAACTAAGCAAGTTTCATATAGAGCACACTCAAAATGGAACAACGGTGCAACACATACACTCCAAATAAGATATAACAACAATCTGCCCAAAACAACAACTAGGCATCTTGCAAGCATCATTAAGATATGCTAAGGCACCCCAAAATGAAGACAAATGGCATGCACATTATTTAAAGGTAGAGCATTACAAAACATGAACACTGAACTATCTCCAGAAACCACTAGAACATGCTTAAAAGGACATGGCAAGATTGCAAATAATAACAGTTCACAGACTTGGCAGAAAATCACTGAGCATGGCAGAAATGACATCAGGTTGCAATGTTTAGAGCTATCAAACAACGTGTTACAGGAAGCTATCATGGCAGAAAAAGGCATGCCATCCTATTACTTAAAGCAATTAACAAAACTCCCTTACTGAACTTATTCCAAAGATCAACATAAAAGATGGTAGCATCCATGCAAACATGGCAAGTGATATGACAGATTCAGAATAACAGTACATGGCAGGAACAATGATAAGTAGGCATGTTGGTAAGCTTGTATAACTCACTACAGAGCATTTCATGGCATGACAAGGTGACCAAAAGTAATATGACATAATTATGAAGCAAAGAATTGCAGGAGAAAATTCATAGGGTGCATGGATCACTAGCAAGACACATGGCAAAACTGAACTTCATGTTAACAGGCTGACAACAACATTATTTAGCAACTTTGGAGCATGATAACAAGAATCTATAGCAAGCCATAATTTCGACCAAAGACATGGATGGACAGAGTACAACATGAAGAACAAAACATCCTTAGTGAACATCTCCATATTATGCATATAATGGATGGTAGCATCAATCAAACACAGCAACATGATATAGCAGATTCAGCCTAGCAAAACAGTAACAACAAGTAGCCCACTTCACAAGCTTGATGCACTCACCACAAGGAACACAAAAATACATGGATTGCACCACTGAAAAGATGGCATGAATATGCTCCTAAAACATGTAGACTTCAAGCTCATAGGATGCACACGCAAAATGCAATGAAAAAGACAAAACAACAAGTTCTGTTAACAGACAGCAATTAACATCATATAGCACTTTTGCAACGATGATTAGGGTATCAAGATGGACTCAAACAAGCATGCCACAATGGAATTAAATTAAGATCATCTCACAATGAACATTTTAACATATTACACGCACAAAACGGAGCAGCACACAACAAGTTATGGCATGACGAATAGTGCATCAGAATGTAAGATTTTGGGACTTAGCAGAAATAACTACCAGCGAGAAAACGGGATCCACGTCGCTGGAGGAAGAAACAGGCCATGGCAGCGGCAGTTCTGGCAACATGGGGGCGAGGGGACGGCCTGATCCGACGGGGCCCGGCCGGAGTCCGACGGAGTTGGCCACGACGGATCCATTTTTTTGCAGAGAGGAGGCTTGGAGTGGCACGAGCGCGGAGATCGGGGCAGCCATGGATGCTCCTGTGAAGGTGAGAGAGAGATGCGTGAGGGAGCGAGAGAACGAGAGAGAGAGAGAGAGAGAGAGAGAGAGAGAGAGAGAGATAGAGAGAGAGAGAGCGCATACGGGAGGAGAGATGGCCGGCGGGGCTCACCTGGACGTTCACCGGCGGGAGAGACTCCGGCGGTCACCGGCCGGAGCGACGGGAGACGAGCGACGAGGGGCTATGGATCGGGCTCCTCCCGATCTGGAGCTCGGGCCAGCGGCCACGGAGGCGCGGGGGCGCGGAGCGACGGGCGCGCGGGGCGGCGCGGTGCGGGTTCGCGGCGGTGGGGCGGACGGGCCGCATGGGCCCGCTGCGGGCTTCGGCGGGCCGCGGAGGTGGGATGCGCGGGGCGACACATGGCGGTGCACGGTTGGCTGCGGGAGGCGGCGAGGACGACGTGGCATCCCCGGATTGGTCAAGATTAAAAACACCTACGTCAAGATTCCTCACCAGAGCGACGAAGGGGCTGAGGAGTAAAAAGAATTCCTACTCTTCGATATAACTAGACTCTGAAAACAGTTTTCTTCTAGACTCGACAATGACCAACTACAATCAAACAAGGGGGGCTCCTAAGGTAGGTCGAGGCTCTGATACCAACTTGTCACGCCCAATATGCGACCCTATCCTAAAGGAACTCGAAGGTCCCACCAAGGATAGAATAGCATATTGGAGACGCTTTTGCAAGGTGGATATCATTAGATCGTACCATTACATAATAGTTGAGGATACATACAAGAGGCATACAATGCCACATAAATACAACAAGATCATACATAAGAGCAACATCCGACTACGGATGAAACACAAATAGAAACTCAAAGGACATCCACCCTGCTAGCCCAGGCTGCCGACCTGGAACCTATCCCATGATCGAAGAAGAAGCAGAAGAAGAACTCCAAAGCAAGTAAACATCGCTTTCGCGTCATGATCATCGCAAAACCTGTACCTGCAACTATTGTTGTAGTAATCTGTGAGTCACGAGGACTCAGCAATCCCATAACCATGGGTATCAAGACTAGCAAAGCTTAATGGGTATGGAAAGGATATGTGGTGAGGTTGCAGCAGCCACTAAGCATATATGGTGGCTAACATATGCAAATAAGAGCGAGAAGAGAAGCAAACGGAACGGTCGAGAAGCTAGAAGTGATCAAGAAGTGATCCTGAAACTACTAACGCACAACCATAACACAAAGACCGTGTTCACTTCCCGGACTCCGCCGAAAAGAGACCATCACGGCTACACACACGGTTGGTGCATTTTAATTATGTCAAGTGTCAAGTTCTCTACAACCGGATATTAACAAATTCCCATCTGCCACATAACCGCGGGCACGGCTCTCGAAAGTTTAAACCATGCAGGGGTGTCCCAACTTAGCCCATCACAAGCTCTCACGGTCAACGAAGGATATTCCTTCTCCCAGGAAGACCCGATCCGACTAAGAATCCCGGTTATAAGACATTTCAACAATGGTAAAACAAGACCAGCAAAGCCGCCCGATGTGCCGACAAATCCCGATAGGAGTCGCACATACCTCGTTCTCAGGGCACACCGGATAAGTCAAGAGTAAAACCAGCCCTCAAGTTTCCCCGAGGTGGCCCCGCAGGTTGCTCGGTTCGGACAAACACTCGAAGGAGCACTGGCCCGGGCGGGGGGGGGGGGGGGGGGGGGTTAAATAAAGATGACCCTCGGGCTCCGGAAAACCAAGGGAAAAAGGCTTAGGTAGGCAAATGGTAAAACCAAGGTTGGGCCTTGCTGGAGGAGTTTTATTCAAAGCGAACTATCAACGGGGTCCCATAAATCACCCAACCGCGTAAGGAACGCAAAATCAAGGAACATAACACTGGTATGATGGAAACTAAGGCGGCAAGAGTGGAACAAAACACCAGGCATAAGGCCGAGCCTTCCACCTTTTACCAAGTATATAGGTGCATTAATTAAATAAGAGATATTGTGATATCCCAACATAATCCTGTCCATCATGGAGCAATCTTCAACATCACCTGCAACTAACAGTGCTATAAGAGGGGCTGAGCAAAGCGGTAACATAGCCAAGCAACGGTTTGCTAGGAAGGGTGAAAAGGTTAGAGCCTGACATGGCAATTTGGGAGGCTTGATAAGCAAGAGATAGGTAGCGTGGCAAAGCGATAGAACGAAGCAACTAGCATATCAATGATAGTAGTGAGATCCAAGGTGACGGTCATCTTGCCTGAAATCCCGCAAGGAACAAGAACGAGTCCATGAAGAAGATGAAGCCACGAATACTAACCAAGCATAGACGAACGAATTCTCATGATCGCAACGAAACAGGAACTAACGAGAAGGAGCACAACCGGAAAGAAGCAAACAACAAGGTAAACACACAACACATAGACATGGCATGATGCTCAACCAAGTATGATGCATGACAAAGGCTATATGAAGCTACTCATGGAAAGAGATGATGCATCCAAGAGCAGCACATCAAAGCAAGTTTAAATGAGGCCGGAAACAACATATAACAATTCCGGTAAGTCCTCATATGCAAATTTCGAAATTGGTCCAGATCAGAATAAACCTTATGTTCAAGTTGTTAAACAGCAAGTTAAGATGCACCAAGATGATCTACACGAAATTCTAGTCAAGTTACATATAAAGTTTATTTAAATCGGAGCTACGACCTAGAAGATATGAGCAAAACAAGTTAAACATGGCATTGATGCAAAATGCATACCAACATCGAGAAAACACACTCAAAACATGAATGCAACAAGGTAATATGAAGCTACATGAAAAACTAAGCAAGTTTCATATAGAGCACACTCAAAATAGAGCAACGGTGCAACACACACTCCAAATAAGATATAACAACAATCTGCCCAAAACAGCAACTAGGCATCTTGCAAGCATCATGAAAATATGCTACGGCACCACAACATGAACACAAATGGCATGGACATGATGTACAGGTAGAGCATTACAAAACATGAACACCGAACTATCTCCAGGAACCACTAGAACATGCTCAAAAGGACATGTCAAGATTGCAAATAATAACAGTTCACAGACTTGGCAGAAAATCACCGAGCATGACAGAAATAACATCAGGTTGCAATGTTTAGAGCTATCAAATAACATGTTACAGGATGCTATCATGGCAAAAAAGGCATGGCATGCTATTACTAAAAGCAATTAACCAAATTCCCTTACTGAACTTATTCCAAAGATCAACATAAAAGATGGTAGCATCCATGCAAACAGGGCAAATGATATGACAGATTCAGAATAACAGTACATGGCAGGAACAACGATAAGTAGGCATGTTGGTGACCTTGTATAACTCACTACAGAGCATTTCATGGCATGACAAGGTGACCAAAAGTAATATGACATAATTATGAAGCAAAGAATGGCAGGAGAAAATTCATAGGGTGCATGGATCACTAGCAAGACACATGGCAAAACTGAACTTCATGTTAACAGGCTGACAACAACATTATTTAGCAAGTTTGGAGCATGATAACAAGAATCTACAGCAAGCCATAATTTCGATCAAAGACATGGATGGATAGAGTACAACATGAAGAACAAAACATCCTTAGTGAACATCTCCATATTATGCATATAATGGATGGTAGCATCAATCAAACACAGCAACATGATATAGCAGATTCAGCCTAGCAAAACAGTAACAACAAGTAGCCCACTTCACAAGCTTGATGCACTCACCACACGGCACACAAAAATACATGGATTGCACCACTGAAAAGACGACATGAATATGCTCCTAAAACATGTAGACGTCAAGCTCATAGGATGCACATGCAAAATGCAATGAAAAAGACAAAACAGCAAGTTCTGTTAACAGACAGCAGTTAACATCATATAGCAGTTTTGCAACGATGATTAGTGTATCAAGATGGACTCAAACAAGCATGCCATAATGGAATTAAATTAAGATCATCTCACAATGAACATTGTAAAATATTACACGCACAAAACAGAGCAGCACGCAACAAGTTATGGCATGACGAACAGTGCATCAGAATGTAAGATTTCGGGACTTAGCAGAAATAACTACCAGCGCGAAACGGGATCCACGTCGCTGGAGGAAGAAGCAGGCCATGGCAGCGGCAGTTCTGGCGACATGGGGGCGAGGGGACGGCCCGATCCGACGGGGCCCGGCCGGATGCCGACGGAGTTGGCCACGACGGATCCATTTTTTGCAGAGAGGAGGCTTGGGGCGGCACGAGCGCGGAGATCGAGGCAGCCATGGATGCTCTTGTGAAGGTGAGAGAGAGAGATGCGTGAGGGAGCGAGAGAACAAGAGAGAGAGAGCGCATACGGGAGGAGAGATGGTCGGCGGGGCTGACCTGGACGTTCACCGGCGGGAGGGACTCCGGCGGTCACCGGCCGGAGCGATGGGAGACGAGCGACGAGGGGCTATGGATCGGGCTCCTCCCGATCTGGAGCTCGGGCCAGCGGCCACGGAGGCACGGGGGCGCAGAGCGACGGGCGCGCGGGGCGGCATGGTGTGGGCTCGCGGCGGCGGGGCGGACGGGCCGCGTGGGCCCGCTGCGGGCTTCTGCGGGCCACGGAGGTGGGATGCGCGGGGCGACACATGGTGGCGCACGGTTGGCTGCGGGAGGCGGCGAGGATGACGTGGCATCCTTGGATTGGTCCGGGCGATGTGGCTGCGGGCGGTGGACATGTTCGGTGGTGGCGCGGACGTGTCCGGCGGCGCGAGGAGGAAGATGCTAGCGTTTGGCCCCGAAAATGGAAGGGGAGGGGGCGTTTTTATAGGTAGAGGGAGCTAGGGGAGTCCAAATGGGGTGTGGTTTTCGCCCACACGATCACGATCAAATGACTGAGAGCATGGAGGAGGTTTGGATGGGCTCATGGGCTGTGGTGAAGAGGGGCTGGGCTGCAAAGAGAGAGGGGTTTCAGGCTACACAGTTAACAGTTGGGGCATCAAACGGACTCCGAATGCGACGAAAATTGACAGACGGTATACCTACTCTAAAACAACACCGCACACCAAGTTTCATCCCATTCCGAGAACATTTTTATGCGACTCACGAACGAGGTCGGAGAGGGGCAACGGGCGTGTGCGAGTGTGTCTGTGTTCAGAACGGACAACGGAGAGAAACGGGGGAACCCGAACGGATGCATGTTTTGAAAAACATGTAGATGAAATGCAGATGATGACATGGCAAAATGCAACATGCAAGAAAATGACATGGCAACGACGGCGAATAACTGGAACGCACCTGGCACAACAGATTCGGGGTGTTACAACTCTCCTCCACTAACAAGAGATCTCGTCCCGAAATCTTAGGAACGAGACGGAAGAGAAAGAGGAAGAGGTGAAGTAAGAACACAAGAGAGAAGTTTAACAAGGTCAAGAGCACTCGGGTAGAAAGAGAAACGGCGAATATGACGAGAATCAAAAGCTCATGGAATAAGGCAGACTCTGAAACCACTCCGGTTAGAACAAGATAGAAAAGGAATGAATAAAAGAATTTCGGCAACACTCCGACTGAAAATGGAAGGATTAGAACATGAACTTCACCCAATGAGATGGCACTTGACGAGATGAACAACGCAATGCCTCCGGAAGAATTGAAATAGTGGAATGAAAAGAACTTAGAAGGAAGGGTTGAACGGAGTTGTTGAGAAAATCAACAATGAAAGAATAAGCTTGTTGTAGACTTATCAAAACCATCTCAAAACTTGAGGTGAAATTATACCACAACCAAATGTCTGAATAGCTGAGCGGAACGAAGAAATGCAAAAACTCCACTTCAGAAGAAAACAGAGAATTATTTGCACTCCGAGACGCGAGAAGAAAAGATACTTGAACTCCTCCAACAAGAATCTTGATGAACTCTTGAGGAATGAAATAAATCATGAAGAACCACCATGAAGAACTCCGGTGACAAAAGGATGATGAGATAGAAATGAAGGATGAAAGAATAAGATGAGCCTTGCGGTGATTTAGATGGAGGTTTCGACGAAATGGCCGAGGAAATTTGATCTCTGGAAAAGAATAGATGAAAACACTTGGAACTAGAATTTATTCCTCACGAACAAACTTCAAAGAAAAGGGATTACTTGACGATGATGAAATAAGAATAAGAATTACGTTATGCTTATCCTCATCAAATTTAATTGATGACAACAGGATTTTGCATATTACTTATTCGCGTTGAAAAAGATTAAGGGGAGATATAGCGCAAAACTTGGGAAAGTCTTCATGAACCACCGGTAGGATTTGAAAGAACGAAATAATTAATATGATAATCAAAGAAAAAGAATCTTGAACGAACCACCGTAAGAATTCGAAAATGACTGATGAAAGAGAATGAATCACCGGGAAGAATTAGAAAAACAAATATGCTTGATGGGATTTAGATACAAGAGAACTGGAAGAACTCGAGCTGATTAAAGAACACTTGAACGAAGCACCGGGATAATTGGATAACGGTAACTGAAATGTGAGGACGAAGAATTCTTCTGGAACGATGGCCTCCGGTGAAAAGAAATAGGAAAACAACTTATGACATACTCCGGATGGTTAAGAAAAGAATATCTGACAAATGGAATAATTCGAGAGGATAATATGAAGCTTGAACCACGAATCTTCGAGAGAACAGACAAGATTTAGAGGAAAAAACTCATCTTCGGTCTTCAAATGACGACAAGGAACACCACCAAAATTACTGAGGTACTCCGGTAGAATGACAAGCGAAGAGGTTGAGCCAACAATGAAAAGAATTTGAAAGCAATCTTGGAGATGGCATCCGGCTGATGAAATTCATTCTTACGTCAAACTCGAAAAGAATTTGAGAATAACTCCGGGAGAATTAGAAGAGTCAGGTAAGATCCTGGGAAAAGACCTGTGGGTTAGGGCCCACTAAAAGAAAACACCGTTGAAAAAAGATTGTTGAAGAGATAAATGGTGCACCAGAACAATTGAAATATTTGAATGAGGTGATAACCTTGAATTAATTGGAACACAGACGAATCTCCTGAGATGTCTTCCGCACTCCGGAACGATTAAATGGCGAGAGGCGAACGAGCAAGGAGAACACTTGAGCCGAGGGAAAGAATATAATCACTACTGAAAATTGGAATTGAATCCACCGGAGAAGAAAAAGAGATGAAGAATGTCCACCGAGACGAGAATTCACGGGTTGAAATGATTGAGGGAAGACTAAATAGGCTCCACACGAATGAAATTGATGCTCGAAACAGACTCAGGCTCCAGGAAGAAGAGGGTGGGAGGGCGGGAAAACAAAGACAACTTGGAAGGGAGAACCGACGAATATCTTGAAGAGAAAACACCGGTTGAAAGAAAGCAAAGGCTTCGCACGAGTTGGATGGATACTCGATTACGGACTCCGGCAACAAGGAGAAAAAAGGGTGGGCGGACGGGAAAAAGAAAACAACTGAGGATTGAACTTGGCAACGATGAAGAGGCTCGAGTCAACTTGAAAAGAAATGCAGCGGATGAAAAG
Source organism: Triticum timopheevii (assembly GCA_963921465.1). Taxonomy (NCBI): domain Eukaryota; kingdom Viridiplantae; phylum Streptophyta; class Magnoliopsida; order Poales; family Poaceae; genus Triticum; species Triticum timopheevii. Next base: position 595,136,138 of record OY997274.1, read on the forward strand.
AGATGAGAACCAACGACCGGAAAACCAACTGCGTGATCCTAAAGAAAGTTTGAAAGTGAAGAGGAGTAATTAAAAACACCTACATCAAGATTCCTCACCAGAGCGACGAAGGGGCTGAGGAGTAAAAAGAATTCCTACTCTCCGATATAACTAGACTCCGAAAATAGTTTTCTTCTAGACTCGACAACGACCAACTACGATCAAACAAGGGGGGCTCCTAAGGTAGGTCGAGGCTCTGATACCAACTTGTCACGCCCAATACGCGACCTTATCCTAAAGGAACTCGAAGGTCCCACTAAGGATAGAAGCGCATATTGGAGACGCTTTTGCAAGGTGGATATCATTAGATCGTACCATTACATAATAGTTGGGGATACATACAAGAGGCATGCAATGCCACATGAATACAACAACATAATACATAAGAGCAACATCCGACTATGGATGAAACACAAACAGAAACTCAAAGGACATCCACCCTGCTAGCCCAGGCTGCCGACCTGGAACCTATCCCATGATCGAAGAGGAAGCAGAAGAAGAACTCCAAAGCAAGTAAACATCGCTCTCGCGTCATGATCATCGCAAAACCTATACCTGCAACTATTGTTGTAGTAATCTGTGAGTCACGAGGACTCAGCAATCCCATAATCATGGGTATCAAGACTAGCAAAGCTTAATGGGTATGGAAAGGATAAGTGGTGAGGTTGCAGCAGCCACTAAGCATATATGGTGGCTAACATATGCAAATAAAAGCGAGAAGAGAAGCAAATGGAACGGTCGAGAAGCTAGAAGTGATCAAGAAGTGATCCTAAAACTACTTACGCACAACCATAACACAAAGACCGTGTTCACTTCCCGGACTCCGCCGAAAAGAGACCATCACGGCTACACACACGGTTGATGCATTTTAATTATGTCAAGTGTCAAGTTCTCTACAACCTGATATTAACAAATTCCCATCTGCCACATCACCGTGGGCATGGCTCTCGAAAGTTGAAACCCTGCAGGGGTGTCCCAACTTAGCCCATCACAAGCTCTCACGGTCAACGAAGGATATTCCTTCTTCCAGGAAGACCCGACCAGACTCGGAATCCCGGTTACAACACATTTCGACAATGGTAAAACAAGACCAGCAAAGCCGCCTGATGTGCCGAGAAATCCTGATAGGAGTCGCACATACCTCGTTCTCAGGGCACACCGGATAAGTCAAGCTATGAGTAAAACCAGCCCTCAAGTTTCCCTGAGGTGGCCCCGCAGGTTGCTCGGTTCGGACAAACACTCGAAGGAGCACTGGCCCGGGGGGGGGGGGGGGGGGTTAAATAAAGATGACCCTCGGGCTCCGGAAACCCAAGGGAAAAAGGCTTAGGTAGGCAAATGGTAAAACCAGGGTTGGGCCTTGCTGGAGGAGTTTTATTCGAAGCGAACTGTCAACGGGGTCCCATAAATCACCCAACTGCGTAAGGAATGCAAAATCAAGGAACATAACACCGGTATGATGGAAACTAAGGCGGCAAGAGTGGAACAAAACACCAGGCATAAGGCCGAGCCTTCCACCCTTTACCAAGTATATAGGTGCATTAATTAAATAAGAGATATTGTGATATCCCAACATAATCCTGTCCATCATGGAGCAATCTTCAACTTCACCTGCAACTAACAATGCTATAAGAGGGGTTGAGCAAAGCGTTAACATAGCCAAGCAGCGGTTTGCTAGGAAGGGTGAAAAGGTTAGAGCCTGACATGGATAGGTAGCGCGACAAAGCGATAGAACGAAGCAACTAGCATATCAATGATAGTAGTGAGATCCAAGGTGACGGTCATCTTGCCTGAAATCCCGCAAGGAACAAGAACGATTCCATGAAGAAGATGAAGCCACGAATACTAACCAAGCGTAGACGAACAAATCCTCACGGTCACAACGAAACAGGAACTAACGAGAAGGAGCACAACCGGAAAGAAGCAAACAACAAGGTAAACACACAACACATAGACATGGCATGATGCTCAACCAAGTATGACGCATGACAAAAGCTATATGAAGCTACTCATGGCAAGAGATGATGCATACAAGAGCAGCACATCAAAGCAAGTTTAAATGAGGCCGGAAACAACATATAACAATTCCGGTAAGTCCTCATATGCAAATTTCGAAATTGGTCCAGATCTGAATAAACCTTATGTTCAAGTTGTTAAACAGCAAGTTAAGATGCACCAAGATGATCTACACGGAATTCTAGTCAAGTTACATATAAAGTTCATTTAAATCGGAGCTACGGCCTAGAAGATATGAGCAAAACAAGTTAAACATGGCATTGATGCAAAATGCATACCAACATAGAGAAAACACACTCAAAACATGAATGCAACAAGGTAATATGAAGCTACATGAAAAACTAAGCAAATTTCATATAGAGCACACTCAAAATGGAGCAACGGTGCAACACACACTCCAAATAAGATATAACAACAATCTGCCCAAAACAGCAACTAGGCATCTTGCAAGCATCATGAAAATATGCTACAGCACCCCAACATGAAGACAAATGGCATGGACATGATGTACAGGTAGAGCATTACAAAACATGAACACTGAACTATCTCCAGAAATCACTAGAACATGCTCAAAAAGACATGGCAAGATTGCAAATAATAACAGTTCACAGACTTAGCAGAAAATCACCGAGCATGACAGAAATAACATCAGGTTGCAATGTTTAGAGCTACCAAATAACATGTTACAGGACGCTATCATGGCAAAAAAGGCATGTCATGCTATTACTAAAAGCAATTAACAAAATTCCCTTACTGAGCTTATTCCAAAGATCAACATAAAAGATGGTAGCATCCATGCAAACATGGCAAATGATATGACAGATTCAGAATAACAATACATGGCAGGAACATCGATAAGTACGCATGTTGGTGAGCTTGTATAACTCACTACAGAGCATTTTATGGCATGACAAGGTGACCAAAAGTAATATGACATAATTATGAAGCAAAGAATGGCAGGAGAAAATTCATAGGGTGCATGGATCACTAGCAAGGCACATGGCAAAACTGAACTTCATGTTAACAGGCTGACAACAACATTATTTAGCAACTTTGGAGCATGATAACAAGAATCTACAGCAAGCCATAATTTCGACAAAAGAAATGGATGGATAGAGTACAACATGAAGAACAAAACATCCTTAGTGAACATCTCCATATTATGCATATAATGGATGGTAGCATCAATTAAACACATCAACATGATATACCAGATCCAGCCTAGCAAAACAGTAACAGCAAGTAGCCCACTTCACAAGCTTGATGCACTCACCACAAGGCACACAAAAATACATGGATTGCACCACTGAAAAGACGGCATGAATATGCTCCTAAAACATGTAGACGTCAAGCTCATAGGATGCACACGCAAAATGTAATGAAAAAGACAAAACAGCAAGTTCTGTTAACAGACAGCAGTTAACATCGTATAGCACTTTTGCAACGATGATTAGTGTATCAAGATGGACTCAAACAAGCATGCCACAATGGAATTAAATTAAGATCATATCACAATGAATATTTTGACATATTACACGCACAAAACGGAGCAGCATGCAACAATTTATGGCATGACGAACAATGCATCAGAATGTAAGATTTCGGGACTTAGCAGAAATAACTACCAGCGCGAAAACGGGATCCACGTCGCTGGAGGAAGATGCAGACCATGGCAGCGGCAGTTCTAGCGACATGGGGGCGAGGGGACGGCCCGATCCGACGGGGCCCGGCCGGAATCTAACGAAGTTGGCCACGGCGGATCCATTTTTTGCAGAGAGAAAGCTTGGGGTGGCACGAGCGTGGAGATCGGGGCAGCCATGGATGCTCCTGTGAAGGTGAGAGAGAGAGATGCGTGAGGGAGCGAGAGAACGAGAGAGAGAGAGAGAGAGAGAGAGAGAGAGAGAGAGAGAGAGAGAGAGAGAGAGAGAGAGCGCAGATCGGAGGAGAGATGGCCGGCGGGGCTGACCTGGACGGCCGCCGGCGGGAGGGACTCCGGCGGTCGCCGGCTGGAGCGACGGGAGACGGGCGGCGTGGGGCTCTGGATCGGGCTCCTCCCGATCTGGATCTCGGGCCAGCGGCCACGGAGGCGCGGGGGCGCGGAGCAACGGGCGCGCGGGGCGGCGTGGTGCGGGCTCGAGGCGGCGGGGCGGACGGGCCGCATGGGCCCGCTGCGGGCTTCGGCGGGCCGCGGAGGTGTGATGCGCGGGGCGACACATGGCGGCGCACGGTTGGCTGCGGGAGGCGGCGAGGATGACGTGGCATCCCCGGATTGGTCCGGGCGATGTGGCTGCGGGCGGTGGACATGTCCGGTGGTGGCGCGGACGTGTCCGGCGGCGCGAGGAGGAAGATGCTAGGGTTTGGACCCGAAAATGGAAGGGGAGGGGGCGTTTTTATAGGTAGAGGGAGCTAGGGGAGTCCAAATGGGGTGCGGTTTTCGCCCACACAATCACGATCGAACGACCGAGAGCATGGAGGGGGTTTGGATGGGCTCATGGGCTATGGTGAAGAGGGGCTGGGCTGCAAAGAGAGAGGGGTTCCAGGCTATGCGGTTAACCATTGGGGCGTCAAACGGACTCCGAATGCGACGAAAATTGACAGGCGGTCTACCTACTCTAAAACAACACCGCACACCAAGTTTCATCCCATTCCAAGAACATTTTTATGCCACTCATGAACGAGGTCGGAGAGGGGCAACGGGCGTGTGCGAGTGTGTTTGTGTTCAGAACGGACAACAGAGAGAAACGGGGGAACCCGAACGGATGCAAGTTTTGAAAAACATGTAGATGAAATGCAGATGATGACATGGCAAAATGCAACATGCAAGAAAATGACATGGCAATGACGACGAATAACTGGAAGGCACCTGGCACATCAGATTCGGGGCGTTACAACTCTCCTCCACTAACAAGAGATCTCGTCCTGAAATCTTAGGAACGAGACGGAAGAGAAAGAGGAAGAGGTGAAGTAAGAACGCAAGAGAGAAGTTTAGCAAGGTCGAGAGCACTTGGGTAAAAAGAGAAACAGCGAATATGACGAGAATCAAAAGCTCATGGAATAAGGCAGACTCTGAAACCACTCCGGTTAGAACAAGATAGAAAAGGAATGAATAAAAGAATTTCGGCAACACTCTGACTGAAAATGGAAGGATTAGAACATGAACTTCACCCAATGAGATGGCACTTGACGAGATGAACAACGCAATGCCTCCGGAAGAAATGAAACACTGGAATGAAAAGAACTTAGAAGGAAGGGTTGAACAGAGTTGTTGAGAAAATCAACAACGAAAGAATAAGCTTGTTGTGGACTTATCAAAACCATCTCAGAACTTGAGGTGAAATTATACCACAACCAAATGTCTGAATAGCTGAGTGGAACGAAGAAATGCAAAAACTCCACTTCAGAAGAAAACAGAGAATTATTTGCACTCCGAGACGCGAGAAGAAAAGATACTTGAACTCCTCCAACAAGAATCTTGATGAACTCTTGAGGAATGAAATAAATCATGAAGAACCACCATGAAGAACTCCGGTGACAAAAGGATGATGAGATAGAAATGAAGGATGAAAGAATAAGATGAGCCTTGCGGTGATTTAGATGGAGGTTTCGACGAAATGGCCGAGGAAATTTGATCTCTGGAAAAGAATAGATGAAAACACTTGGAACTAGAATTTATTCCTCACGAACAAACTTCAAAGAAAAGGGATTACTTGACGATGATGAAATAAGAATAAGAATTACGTTATGCTTATCCTCATCAAATTTAATTGATGACAACAGGATTTTGCATATTACTTATTCGCGTTGAAAAAGATTAAGGGGAGATATAGCGCAAAACTTGGGAAAGTCTTCATGAACCACCGGTAGGATTTGAAAGAACGAAATAATTAATATGATAATCAAAGAAAAAGAATCTTGAACGAACCACCGTAAGAATTCGAAAATGACTGATGAAAGAGAATGAATCACCGGGAAGAATTAGAAAAACAAATATGCTTGATGGGATTTAGATACAAGAGAACTGGAAGAACTCGAGCTGATTAAAGAACACTTGAACGAAGCACCGGGATAATTGGATAACGGTAACTGAAATGTGAGGACGAAGAATTCTTCTGGAACGATGGCCTCCGATGAAAAGAAATAGGAAAACAACTTATGACATACTCCGGATGGTTAAGAAAAGAATATCTGACAAATGGAATAATTCGAGAGGATAATATGAAGCTTGAACCACGAATCTTCGAGAGAACAGACAAGATTTAGAGGAAAAAACTCATCTTCGGTCTTCAAATGACGACAAGGAACACCACCAAAATTACTGAGTTACTCCGGTAGAATGACAAGCGAATTGGTTGAGCCAACAATGAAAAGAATTTGAAAGCAATCTTGGAGATGGCATCTGACTGATGAAATTCATTCTTACGTCAAACTCGAAAAGAATTTGAGAATAACTCCGGGAGAATTAGAAGAGTCAGGTAAGATCCTGGGAAAAGACCTGTGGGTTAGGGCCCACTAAAAGAAAACACCGTTGAAAAAAGATTGTTGAAGAGATAAATGGTGCACCAGAACAATTGAAATATTTGAATGAGGTGATAACCTTGAATTAATTGGAACACAGACGAATCTCCTGAGATGTCTTCCGCACTCCGGAACGATTAAATGGTGAGAGGCGAACGAGCAAGGAGAACACTTGAGCCGAGGGAAAGAATATAATCACTACCGAAAATTGGAATTGTATCCACCGGAGAAGAAAAAGAGATGAAGAATGTCCACCGAGACGAGAATTCACCGATTGAAATGATTGAGGGAAGACTGAATAGGCTCCACACGAATGAAATTGATGCTCGAAACAGACTCAGGCTCCGGGAAGAAGAGGGTGGGAGGGCGGGAAAACAAAGACAACTTGGAAGGGAGAACCGACGAATATCTTGAAGAGAAAACACCGGTTGAAAGAAAGCAAAGGCTTCGCACGAGTTGGATGGATACTCGATTATGGACTCCGGCAACGAGGAGAAAAAAGGGTGGGCGGATGGGAAAAAGAAAACAACTGAGGATTCAACTTGGCAACGATGAAGAGGCTCGAGTCAACTTGACAAGAAATGCAGCGGATGAAAAGAGATGAGAACCAACGACCGGAAAACCAACTGCGTGATCCTAAAGAAAGTTTGAAAGGGAAGAGGAGTAATTAAAAACACCTACATCAAGATTCCTCACCAGAGCGACGAAGGGGCTGAGGAGTAAAAAGAATTCCTACTCTCCGATATAACTAGACTCCGAAAATAGTTTTCTTCTAGACTCGACAACGACCAACTACGATCAAACAAGGGGGGATCCTAAGGTAGGTCGAGGCTTTGATACCAACTTGTCACGCCCAATATGCGACCCTATCCTAAAGGAACTCGAAGGTCCCACCAAGGATAGAAGCGCATATTGGAGACGCTTTTGCAAGGTGGATATCATTACATCGTACCATTACATAATAGTTGGGGATACATACAAGAGGCATACAATGCCACGAATACAACAACATCATACATAAGAGCAACATCCGACTATGGATGAAACACAAACAGAAACTCAAAGGACATCCACCCTGCTAGCCCAGGCTGCCGACCTGGAACCTATCCCATGATCAAAGAGGAAGCAGAAGAAGAACTCCAAAGCAAGTAAACATCGCTCTCGCGTCATGATCATCGCAAAACCTATACCTGCAACTATTGTTGTAGTAATCTGTGAGTCACGAGGACTCAGCAATCCCATAACCATGGGTATCAAGACTAGCAAAGCTTAATGGGTATGGAAAGGATAAGTGGTGAGGTTGCAGCAGCCACTAAGCATATATGGTGGCTAACATATGCAAATAAAAGTGAGAAGAGAAGCAAATGGAACGGTCGAGAAGCTAGAAGTGATCAAGAAGTGATCCTAAAACTACTTACGCACAACCATAACACAAAGACCATGTTCACTTCCCGGACTCCGCCGAAAAGAGACCATCACGGCTACACACACGGTTGATGCATTTTAATTATGTCAAGTGTCAAGTTCTCTACAACCTGATATTAACAAATTCCCATCTGCCACATCACCGTGGGCATGGCTCTCGAAAGTTGAAACCCTGCAGGGGTGTCCCAACTTAGCCCATCACAAGCTCTCACGGTCAACGAAGGATATTCCTTCTTCCAGGAAGACCCGACCAAACTCGGAATCCCGGTTACAACACATTTCGACAATGGTAAAACAAGACCAGCAAAGCCGCCTGATGTGCCGACAAATCCCGATAGGAGTCGCACATACCTCGTTCTCAGGGCACACCGGATAAGTCAAGCTATGAGTAAAACCAGCCCTCAAGTTTCCCCGAGGTGGCCCCGCAGGTTGCTCGGTTCGGACAAACACTCGAAGGAGCACTGGCCCGGGGGGGGGGGGGGGGGGTTGAATAAAGATGACCCTCGGGCTCCGGAAACCCAAGGGAAAAAGGCTTAGGTAGGCAAATAGTAAAACCAAGGTTGGGCCTTGCTGGAGGAGTTTTATTCAAAGCGAACTGTCAAGGGGGTCCCATAAATCACCCAACCGCGTAAGGAACGCAAAATCAAGGAACATAACACCGGTATGACGGAAACTAAGGCGACAAGAGTGGAACAAAACACCAGGCATAAGGCCGAGCCTTCCACCCTTTACCAAGTATATAGGTGCATTAATTAAATAAGAGATATTGTGATATCCCAACATAATCCTGTCCATCATGGATCAATCTTCAACTTCACCTGCAACTAACAATGCTATAAAAGGGGCTGAGCAAAGCGGTAACATAGCCAAGCAATGGTTTGCTAGGAAGGGTGAAAAGGTTAGAGCCTGACATGGATAGGTAGCACGGCAAAGCGATAGAATGAAGCAACTAGCATATCAATGATAGTAGTGAGATCCAAGGTGACGGTCATCTTTCCTGAAATCCCGCAACGAACAAGAACGAGTCCATGAAGAAGATGAAGCCACGAATACTAACCAAGCGTAGACGAACGAATCCTCACGATCGCAACGAAACAGGAACTAACGAGAAGGAGCACAACCGAAAAGAAGCAAACAACAAGGTAAACACATAACACATAGACATGGCATGATGCTCAACCAAGTATGATGCATGACAAATGCTATATGAAGCTACTCATGGCAAGAGATGATGCATACAAGAGCAGCACATCAAAGCAAGTTTAAATGAGGCTGGAAACAACATATAACAATTCCGGTAAGTCCTCATATGCAAATTTCGAAATTGGTCCAGATCTAAATAAACCTTATGTTCAAGTTGTTGAACAGCAAGTTAAGATGCACCAAGATGATCTACATGAAATTCTAGTCAAGTTGCATATAAAGTTCATTTAAATCAGAGCTACGACCTAGAAAATATGAGCAAAACAAGTTAAACATGGCATTGATGCAAAATGCATACCAACATCGAGAAAACACACTCAAAACATGAATGAAACAAGGTAATATGAAGCTACATGAAAAACTAAGCAAGTTTCATATAGATCACACTCAAAATGGAGCAACGGTGCAACACACACTCCAAATAAGATATAACAACAATCTGCCCAAAGCAACAACTAGGTATCTTGCAAGCATCATGAAAATATGCTACAGCACCCCAACATGAACACAAATGGCATGGACATGATGTACAGGTAGAGCATTACAAAACATGAACACTGAACTATCTCCAGAAACCACTAGAACATGCTCAAAAGGACATGGCAAGATTGCAAATAATAACAGTTCACAAACTTAGCAGAAAATCACCGAGCATGACAGAAATAACATCAGGTTGCAATGTTTAGAGCTATCAAATAACATGTTACAGGATGCTATCATGGAAAAAAAGGCATGGCATGCTATTACTAAAAGCAATTAACAAAATTCCCTTACTGAGCTTATTCCAAAGATTAACATAAAAGATGGTAGCATCCACGCAAACATGGCAAATGATATGACAGATTCAGAATAACAGTACATGGCAGGAACAACGATAATTAGGCATGTTGGTGACCTTGTACAACTCACTACAGAGCATTTCATGGCATGAAAAGGTGACCAAAAGTACGATGACATAATTACAAAGCTAAGAATGACAGGAGAAAGTTCATAGGGTGCATGGATCACTAGCAAGACACATGGCAAAACTGAACTTCATGTTAATAGGCTGACAACAACATTGTTTAGCAACTTTGGAGCATGATAACAACAATCTACAGCAAGCCATAATTTCAACTAAGGAGATGGATGGATATATTACAACATGTAGAACAAAACATCCTTATTGAACATCTCCAGATTATGCATATAATGGAGTGGTAGCATCAATCAAACACAACAACATGATATAGCAGATTCAGCCTAGCAAAACAGTAACAGCAAGTAGCCCACTTCACAAGCTTGATGCACTCACCACAAGGCACACAAAAATACATGGATTGCACCACTATAAAGATGGCATGAATATACTCCTAAAAGATGTAGACATCATGGTAACAGATAGCAGTTAACATCATATAACAATCCTGCAAGGATGATTAGGGCATCAAGATGGACTCAAACAAGCATGCCACAATGGAAAGAAATTAAGAGCATCTCACAATGAACACTTTGACATATTACACTCAGAAAACGGAGCAACACACAAGAAGTTAAGGCATGACGAACAGTGCATCGTAATGTAAGATTTTCGGGACAACAGAAATAACTACCAGCGCGAAAACGGGATCCAGGTCGGTGGAGGAAGAAGCAGGCCATGATAGCGGCAGTTCTGGCGACATGGGGCGGACATCCCGATCCGGAGGGGCCCAGCCGGAATTCGACGGAGTTGGCCACGGCGGATCCATTTTTTGCAGAGGAGGCTTGGGGCGGCACGAGCACGGAAATCGGGGCAGCCATGGATGCTCCTGTGAAGGTGAGAGAGAGAGATGCATGAGGGAGCGAGAGAACGAGAGAGAGAGAGAGAGAGAGAGAGGGAGGGAGAGAGAGAGAGCGCAGAGAGAGAGAGAGAGACAGAGAGAGAGAGAGAGAGAGAGAGAGAGAGAGCGCAGATCGGAGGAGAGATGGCCGGCGGGGCTGACCTGGACGGCCGCCGGCGGGAGGGACTCCGGCGGTCGCCGGCTGGAGCGACGGGAGACGGGCGGCGTGGGGCTCTGGATCGGGCTCCTCCCGATCTGGATCTCGGGCCAGCGGCCACGGAGGCGCGGGGGCGCGGAGCAACGGGCGCGCGGGGCGGCGTGGTGCGGGCTCACGGTGGCGGGGCGGACGGGCCGTGCGTGCCCGCTGCGGGCTTCGGCGGGCTGTGGAGGTGGGAGGCACGGGGCGACACATGGCGGCACGCGGTTGGCTGCGGGAGCCGGCGAGGACGACGTGGCGTCCCCGGATTGGTCCGGGCGACGTGGCTGTGGGCGGTGGACATGTCCGGTGGCGGCGCGGACGTGTCGGGCGGCGTGAGGAGGAAGATGCTAGGGTTTGGACCCGAAAATGGAAGGGGAGGGGGGGGTTTTTATAGGTAGAGGGAGCTAGGGGAGTCCAAATGGAGTGCGGTTTTCTCCCACACGATCATGATCGAACAACCGAGAGCATGGAAGGGGTTTGGATGGGCTCATGGGCTGTGGTCAAGAGGGGCTGGGCTGCAAAGAGAGAGGGGTTTCGGGCTACGCGGTTAACCCTTGGGGCGTCAAACGGACTCCGAATGCGACGAAAATTGACAGGCGGTCTACCTACTCTAAAACAACACCGCACGCCAAGTTTCATCCCATTCTGAGAACATTTTTATGCCACTCACGAACGAGGTCGGAGAGGGGCAACGGGTGTGTGCTAGTGTGCCTGTGTCCAGAACAGACAACGGAGAGAAACGGGGGAACCCGAACGGATGCAAGTTTTGAAAAACATGCAGATGAAATGCACATGATGACATGGCAAAATGCAACATGCAAGCAAATGACATGGCAACGATAGCAAATAACTGGAAGGCACCTGGCGCATCGGAATCGGGGCGTTACATGGTGACACCAACCGGCGCCAGCCGAACAACAACAAGCGCAAGGCCCAACATCCGGCTTCCAACAACCGGCAAGTGGCAGCTGTCAAGGATCAGCAGTCGGTCGGGCAACCCGGCCCCAAGCGTCAGCGGGGCGACAAGGGTGCCTGGCAGGCTGCCTTCTCCTTCGAGCAAGCCCTTGATGCCCCGTGCAAATTCCACAACGGCGCAAAGCCATCCAACCACACCACTCGGAAGTGCAACTGGCTCGCCCGGATCGTCAAGGGTGAGTTCTTGCCGCCTCCTCCGCCTGCCGGCCAGGCGGCTCTGGCTGTTCAGCAGCCGGCCTAAGCTGCCGCATGCTTCAAGATGAGTTCCCCAACGAGAACGCCACCTACATCGTCTTCACCAGTGAAGCCCACGACAAGCACAGCACACGGCAACAGCACCGCGAGGTGAATGTTGTTGCTTCAAAGGTCTCGCAGTTCATGCACTGGTACGAGAGGGCCATCACCTGGAGCTGAGAAGACTACCCGGCCGTGATGCCATCGCTGGGTGTGTATGCCCTGGTGCTGGAGTCCACCTTCTCCACGGAGAGGCGGACCTGCCGCTTCACCCGAGTTCTGATAGATGCCGTCAGTAACATCAACGTCCTGTACCGCCAAACCATGGAGCGGTTGGGAATCAAGGTGAAGCAGCTCCAGCCCAGCCGGACTGTCTTCCACGGCATAGTTCCCGGCCTTTCCTGCTCTCCAATCGGCAAGATCAAGATTGATGTCCTGTTCGGCGACAAGAACCACTTCCGCCGAGAGCCAATCTGGTTCGAGGTGGTTGACCTGGACAGCCCCTACCATGCCGCCTCTAGGGCTCTTGTCGCCAAGGCCTTCCGCCATGGTTTCTTCTGGACGACTGCTTTGGACGATGCCAAAGAGTTGGTTTGAAAGTGCAAAGGGTGCCAAAAAAGTTCAGCACCAAACAGCACCAGCCGGCCTCCGCCCTCAAGACCATTCCCATCACTTGGTCGTTTGCTGTGTGGGGCTTGGACATGGTGGACCCGTTCAAGACAGCACGCGGCGGCATGACCCACCTGCTGGTCACCGTGGACAAGTTTACTAAGTGAATTGAAGCCAAGCCAGTCAAGAAGCTAAATGGCCCGACAGCCGTCACATTCATCGCCGACATCACCGTTCGATACAACATCCCCCACAGCATCATCACCGACAACGGCACCAATGTCACCAAAGGCGCCTTGGCCCGTTTCTGTGCAAACCAGGGCATCCGACTGGACCTAGTGTCCGTTGCCCACCCATAGTCAAACGGCCAAGTGGAGTGAGCAAACGGCCTCATCTTGTCTGGCATCAAGCCCCGACTGGTCGAGCTGCTGGAGCGCTCAGCCGGCTGCTGGATCGAGGAGCTGCCGATCGTCCTTTGGAGCCTCTGAACCACGCCCAACAGATCACCCGGATTCACGCCTTTCTTTCTCGTTTACGGGGCCAAGGCTATCATTCCAATGGATATCGAGTTCGACTCGCCTCGCGTTGCCATTTACATGGAGGCAGAAGCAAAGGAAACGTGAGAAGACGGCGTTGATCTGCTGGAAGAGGCCTGGCTGCTGGCATGAAGCCGGTCCGCCATCTACTAGTAGAGCCTGCGCCGCTACCACAACAAGAAGGTCAAGCCGCGTGCATTCTGCGAAGGCGACTTTGTGCTCCGCCTGATCCAGCAATCAGCCGCCAGCACAAGCTCACAGCTCCTTGGGAAGGCCCCTTCATCATCAGCAAGGCCCTGTGCAATGACTCGTACTACCTCATCGACGCGCAAAAGCCCAGGGCATGCAAGCGAAGCACAACCGGCGAAGAGACGGAGCGGCAATGGAATGCGAACCTACTCTGGCCATTTAACAGTTAAAGCGAGCGTATGTACCACGCTGCCTTTTGTATTAAGTAAAGACCTTAGGTCCCCCGAGATGCACTCGGGGGCTACCTTTTTATCTATGAGATAAGCTTATGCTATGATTTGAGTTTTTCATATTCTCTCCCCGTCTGGGTCCGGCCAGCCGGCCCGGGGGCTCGCCACCTTGGCTTAAGTTAGCACCACCCGGAGCCGACTAGTAGTGTGACGACGCCAAAGCCCTCTCTTTACCCGGCCACAGCTCGCAGCGCGACTGTCCAGCTGGCAAGAGCTAAAGGCCGGAAGCACTGTCCACACAAAAAACGACTAAGGAAAATGTTGACCCTAGCCAAGCCGGCCCTTCCCCTCCCTAGTCCGACTGCTCAGCAGCCGGCAGGCTGACTTCTCGCTCGACCAACTACGCTCTAAGCGGCTGAAGTAGCTTGCCCGTTCTAAACAGCCAAGTCCCTGACCTGGCCAAAGACCGCAGCGTGACTATCTGGCTGGCAGGGAGGCGGCCAAAGGAAGGCGGCAAATGAAAAAGCCAAAGAGAGAAAAGGGGAACTCAAGCTAGAATCCGACAACACATGCAAGAAATGTGGGGATTTAAACTTTATACATTGCAAAATGGCCCAAGGTCGACATTCATCAAGTTTGAATTTACACCCCCAGTGGGTGGAACTGCACATAACTAACATTGTTTTCGAGCACAAAGACAGAAAAACTTAAAAACAAAAGATAAAGGACATCTAGGCGGACGGCTCCTCGGGCTGCCCGAACTAGTCGGCAATGGGCGTAGCTCCAGCTGGCAGGGCTTCCGGCTGCTGGGTCTCGGCCTGGCTATCGGCGGCGGCTGACATGGTCTCTGGCTGGTCGCCAGCCGGCACCGGGTCGGGCCGAGTCCGGCTGGTCGCTCCGCTGTCTGGTGCGATGTAGCTACCGCCCTCGTCGTCACAGCCTTCGTTATTGGAGGCGATCTCCTCCATCGAGTCCTTCCTGTCCGACGGGTTTAGACCAAACCAGGACGGAGGAACGACGGCGCCGTTGTCTCCCCGCTCTGGGAAGAAGACGCCGACATCGACGTAGTCGGCGAGAGCCGACGCACGGATGGCGATGTCCTCGCGCTCCGCCGCCAGCTCCAGCAACGCCTCCTAGCGGAAGGTGGCCAGCTGCACCAGGTGCACGCCGGGGTACCAGGCCTTGACGAACTCCATCGCCTTCGCAGCCCCAGACTGTGTCATAGAGCTCTTCTAGGCTTCAAGCTGGTCTGCCGCCACCTCCAGCCAGTCGGCCGTCCGACTGGGAGTCCACGGGATCCGAGCATCCAACCACAAGCCCTTGAGCGCTGAAGCCGACGAAGAAGGCGGCGCATTGGCTCAAGGCGCATCTGGACGACCGTGAGCTGTTCGCCCAAGGTCTGAGGCATGTCCTGTGCGATCTCCTTGCCGTTACACATGTACTCCTCACGCTGGTCCTTGATAGCCATGTAGAAGGTGACGGAGTGGCCCGGGAGGAACTCTGTCCAAAAGAAGGCAAAAATGTTAGAAGACGGCCTCTAGCAGCAGCCGACAGCTAGCAGTCGGCATCAAAAAGAAAGGAACAATGTCGAGCAGATCCTCGACCACGTTGTAGCCGTCCTGGAGGATCTTCTCCTTCTCGTCCTAGTTCGAGCGTTGGGTCTTGAACTCGGCCTTGAGGTGCTCCTTGTCTACCTTCAGCTGCTGGATCTGCTCCGTGTGCCTCTCGGCCTGGTAGCTCCTTCTCCAGCCGGTTGTGCGCTGAGGCCGCCTGGTCGCGCTCCTGCCCACAACCCGGTGCTGGCCCTCAATGTGACGCCCCCGGTTCAATCGTACACTAATCATATGCACAAATGTGTACGATCAAGAGCAGGGACTCACGGGAAGATATCACAACACAACTCTAGACACAAATCAAAAATAATACAAGCTTTATATTACAAGCCAGGGGCCTCGAGGGCTCGAATACATAGCTCGATATACAAGAGTCAGCGGAAGCAACAATATCTGAGTACAGACATAAGTTAAACAAGGAGTGCCTTAAGAAGGCTAGCACAAAAGCAAGAATGATCGAAGAGGCAAGGCCTCCTGCCTGGGACCTCCTAACTACTCCTGGTCGTCGGCGGTGTCCACATAGCAGTATCCGTCGGCGGTGGCATCTGGCTCCAGGGATCCATCATCTAGTTGCATCAACCGGAAAGAAGAAAGAAGGGGGAAAAGGGGTAGCAAAGCAACCGTGAGTACTCATCCAAAGTACTCGCAAGCATCAGATCTATACTAAGTATGCATTGGTATCAAATGGAAGGTTTGTATCTGTGGACTGAACTGCAGAAAGCCAGAATAGAGGGGGAAGGCCTAGCCTATCGAAGACTAGCATCTTCAAGCAGCTCCAAGCATCTTGCAGCATGTAGAAGAGTAAAGAATAGCATTTTAATATTTAACAAGCATGTTGTAGCATCAACGCCCAGAGATCCTTCCTCGACTCCCTGCGAGAAAGCAATCCTGGAGCCACATATCCATCACATATCTCAAGTAACCATTTCTAGTTATATAAGATCAGGATATAAGTCTGAACGTCCATTACCGTGGACACGTTATTCAAATATATATCTTCCCTACAGGGGTGCACCACGTTACCCGACACGCTCGATCACTCTGGCCGGACAACCTTTCTGGGGTCAATGCCCGGCCCCGGAAGATCAACACGTCGCAGCCCTACCTAGGCTCAACAGAGAGGTCCCTGCCGGTCTACATCCTAAGCACTCCGGGGTCTGGGCCCATCGCCTATTGCACTCCGGATCATTGTGCGCAAGGGGATACCAGCACCACCCGTGAAGTGGATGGCACGATCCGGCCCGGCCACAATGCTGAACTGGAAGTGTGGCAAAGCTTCGGCTGATACTGCGACGTCGAGGCCCATAACTATTCTCGTGTGGTGGTTAGTGCGTAAAGGCCAAAGGCCAACTCAGAACAAATACCCAAACCTGTTAGTGCATTGGGGGCTCGCGGAAACGAGCAGAGACTCACGATAAGGTGACCCCGTCGCCCCGTCTCGTGGGCTTACGGCAAGGGCCCAAACTGCCCGCCGTGCCACGTGGAGAACTCGCGGGTGCTCAACGGGCCCGCCCGACTTTCACATCAACTCGCGGGTACCCCTCAGGGCCGACCCGACTTCAACAATGGTCTCAAGTAAAGTCAAGGTAACCGTGTATCCAAACATCAAGGGGAAAGAGCGAGGAATCACCCCCGGTGGATTCCACTCAATGTAATCATCAAGGTGAACGTAAGAGGGACCACCCTCGAGGTTCACACTTGAGGTGTTGAACGACAGAGCCGTATCGGGAATGGTGAAAGAGGAAATCACCCTCCATGACCACGACCGAATAGCTACACTACAAAATTATCATCAGGAGTGCGTTATGAGGGATCACCCTCGGCACTCGATAGTAGCTCTGCAGAGTCGAGCAACAAAAGGGGCGTGATGTGATGTGAGGTGTCAGGCTCTGGTCATCGATCACGTCGATCGAGGTGTCGATGATGAAGCAGGGGCAACAAGGACAAGTGGGGGTCACTGATGGATCACTAACCAACCTATACTAAGAAGTTTAGTATAAGCAGGTAGGTAACAAAAGCAGGTACAAAAGCAGGCTATGCATCAGAATAGTAGCAAACAATAACAGTAGCAAAATCTAATGCAAGCATGAGAGTATAGAATGGGCGATATCGGGATGATCAAGGGGGGGGGGAGGGCTTGCCTAGTTGCTCAGACAAGAAGGAGGGTCGTCATCGACGTAGTCGATCACAGGGGCATCAGCAGCGGTCCCGGGGTCTACCGGAGAGAAGGGGGGGAAGAAACAGTAAATACATGCAAACATAAGCATAACAAGACAATAGGCGGGGCTAGAGGTGTTCTAACGCAGCGCTAGGCGACACTGGCGAAGGGGAAAAACATCCGGGAAAGTTTCCCCGGTTCCGAACGTTTGTCAGACAGATGAACTGAAGGGGAAAGGTTGCATGTTCGTTATGCTAGGGACGTGTGGCGGACGAACGGGCCACGTATTCAGAATCGTCTCATCGTTCTGAGCAACTTTCATGTAGAAAACATTTTCATCCAAGCTACGGTTAATTTTCTATGAATTTTCAAGTTTTAAATGATTTTCTAATATCTATTATATAATTAAAACATAAGTAAAAGAAGTCATCACGTTCATTCACACAGATTAAAATATCTCGACCATTAACAATTTAATATGAACGGATGAGATTTAAAGATATAACGTTACGCACAAATATTATGTTTAGCATATATACTGTGTTGCACGTAGAAACTCGGTCACGTACACATGTCATCTTTGATGGAAAAGTGCCATCACAATCACGTATATGAAAAAGACACGTACAAGTTTACTAGGCTAGCCGCAAAAAAAAAAAGTTTACTAGGCCAACCCCCAACACGTGGTGTTCAAACAAAAAAAAAAACACCAGCACGTGCGTGTTTTGTAGGAGTACGTGAAAAGGTGAAACAATGAGTTAAAAGTCCATTGATGGAAAAAGAGAAAATAAAAGTCCATGTCTAATACGGCTATGCACCTGTTGGAAAAAAGGGTGGAGTCCATACCCCATAATACGGCTGCGTACCTGTCACGTGTCCTGTGTTTTTTTTTGGAAAAGTACGGCTGCTATTTGCTGGAAGGAAGTACATATAGTATATATCTCCCACGTTTTAGCGTATGCGATGAGTTCCAGCAATGCAGAAAAAAAAAAAACTACGCCCATGAATCCATCACATGCATGACCAAAGATAAAAAACAATTCATCTAAAAAAAGATAAAAAACAATTGATATATTTTTGGTAAGAACACGCACAAGGAAGCTGATTGGTTTCCGGCAAGAACACATACGTCACGACTGATTGGTCTCTCTGACAAGAATACGCATGGCATATGCCTGATCAATTTCCGGCTAGACTATTCACGTGTGCAAGCTGAGAACCACACGGACACGCATCCATCGCCCCATATGGCCTCTATACAAAAGCTCAACTAAAATAGACATGAGCACACTGCGCATGTGTACACGTCTGGACACTTGGCCAAACACGAGCAGAACCATATAGATAATGACGATGTCAAACGTCCGTCAAGCACTAGAGGAACATATCCATTGATGTGAATAATGCCCACACGCCCGTTGTCTATTGGATAGTAGACTTCGACATATTGGAGCATTGAAAAATGTCAGAGATGTCATGACGGACAGATGGAAGGCATGGCAACAACGCCATTATCTTACTGCATATACAGTGCATCTCTTAGATGCTTCCACCCCCAACAAGTTTCATAAATCAAACTTCA
This sequence comes from Triticum timopheevii, assembly GCA_963921465.1. Classification (NCBI taxonomy): domain Eukaryota; kingdom Viridiplantae; phylum Streptophyta; class Magnoliopsida; order Poales; family Poaceae; genus Triticum; species Triticum timopheevii. The sequence goes on from OY997274.1 coordinate 595,155,457, forward strand.
TAGGTACGCTGTAAATAAACAATTATCACAATGGCTTCCCCGCTAGGAAACGTCTCTGGCTTACAACAAGTTGAGTGAGGTGACTAAATGGTTAATGTGAAAATCACAAAGAAGAGATACCGCACAAAAAGGTTATTGAGAAGAGAAAAATTAAGGGTTTAATTATGATATATGCACAATAAATTATCCTATATAACAAGGTTATGAAAAAAAATATATGGACCATACAATTAAAAAATAAATGTTCCAATGGAAAAACATTTAAAGGAACATTTAATACAAAAAGATATGTAAGGTCAAAAAAATATAGGGAGTCTACCTGTGCAAATAGTATTGTATGTTAAAGTGATATTCCGATTCTTGATACTCCATCCTGCAAAACAGTGTTATTGAGAAGAGAAAAATAAGTGTTTAATAGACACAGTGGTCTGTTCTATATAACGAGGTCATGAAAAAATATGGACCATATAATAAAAAAATAAATGGTCCCATGGAAAACAATTAAAGTAAAATCTAATACCAAAAGAGATGCAAGGCAAAAATTATATGAAGAGTGTAGTTGTACAAAAAATATTGGATGTTCAAGAGATATTCCTATTCTCGACACTCCATGTCACTTAGGTTATTTAGCATAGGTAGGAGATAGATCTAAGACAAAGTCATTCCCCTTTAAAACACTTTATATTTCCCTTAGATCGAGCATAATGCAAGTAATCAATCAGAGCATAGAGAGCCATCTTATTATATTTTCATAAAGAAAAACTGCAGCGGACTAAGTATGCTCATATCAAAATAAGTATGCAATTAAGAAATCCATCATCGCTAAGTCGCAAAGGGAGGCGATACAAATAAAAAACAAATCTTTGAATAGGTTTAAGATACACACACACCTTTTGAGAAACATCAAGTGCATAATCTAGCCGCGCAAATGCGCGGGTCACCCCGCTAGTTATTATTATTTAAACTAATTCAGAAAAAGGAAAGTGACGTCAGCATGATGTCAGGGGTGATGTCAGCAATCAACAGGACGTTGACTGGTCAAAACTGACATGGGGGACCCACCTGTCATAGACAGTGGGCTTAAACAGAGTTAATACTAATCTAAATCTACTTAACAAAACTACTGGGCCCACACGTCAGTGTGTAATTAGGTTAATCTAATTAACTTAATCAAATTAATTGATTAACAGGGGGTGGGCCCTATATGTCAGCGACTGGGGCTGCCCAGTCAGCGTTGACTTCGGTCAACGGGGCCATCCCGGGCCCCTGTGGCCACGTGTCATTGACCCAGGGTGGGCCCGCCCTGGCCACGTTGGCAGGCCGCACCGGAGTTTCTCCGATGAGCCAAAATAGTGGCGGCGCGGCTCGGGCCTCGCCGGAATCCGTCATCTGGCGGCCAATTAAGCGGCGGAGAGTATCTACAGCACCGGGGTGATGTCGCACGTCGTTTGGTGTCGGCCATGCATGCCGAAAGTGGCCGGAGCTATGATGCAGGCGGCGACAGAGCTCGGGTGAGGTCGAGCAGGTGGCTAGGAGGCTCGGGAGGATGCGGGGGTGAGCTTGTCGGGCCCATGGGAGCACCAGGAGCTCGATGCGCTGCCAAGGAAGGAGCGCGGTGGCCTGAGCGCGCGACAGCAACGAGCTCAACAGCGGCGAGCTTGGCTATGGCGGGGGGGGGGGGGAGGTCTAGCTAGCGGGCGTACGCGAGGGCAGAGAGAGGGGGGAATAGGAGGCAAGCGCACGGTCGTTGCAGAGAAGGCCCGGGGACGACTCGAGGTTCTCGGGGCGGCGCGGATCGACGGCGAGCTTCGGTGCGTCTGACGGTGGAGCGAGCGCTATCGTGGACCCCGACTCCAGGCGCTTGGCGTAGACGATGAAGAAGACGCCCGCGAGGCAAATGGACAGGGAGGCGCGACGCGGGGACGACGATAGGCACGACTACGCCGGAGCCATGGCGACGGTGGCGCTCGGCGGCGGATGTGGGGGAGGAAGGAAAGAGCGTGGGGGTGCAGGAAAGGAGTGAGGGGGGCGAGCGAGCAGATCTGGGGAGGTAGCTAGGGTTCCAGGGAAGAGGGGTGGCCTTATTCCCTCATCGACGACGTGGCGGCGTAGAGGGGCGAGCAGGTTCGACGGCAACCGCGGGCGCGGGTCAGTCGAACAGGGGAAGGGGGCGACCGGGGAGGAGGAGTGGGCCGTCCGGCTCGGGTGGGCTAGGCCCAGGGAAAAAAAGTGGGGGTGGGCCTTTTCTTTCTTTTAGTATAGCCTTTTCCCTTTTTTTAATTTAGTGCCTCTGTTTTCTTTTATTTTAGGGCACTAAGCCACTTTATAAACAGTTGGTCCACCACCAATATTAACAAACGATTATTTGCAACAACTCGAACATTTTAGTTCTCATGTTTGGCAAATTTGAATTTTTACTTTAAATTTTGAGTTTGAATAAGAACAGTGATTTGGATCAAGTGAGGATTAGTAACAGTAATGTGATGATGTGACACCATTAGCAGGGGTTTACTGTAGCTTAATTATCCGGGCATCACAATTCTCCTCCACTACAAGAAATCTCGTCCCGAGATTTAAGGAGTGAAATAAGAGGGAAGCTATAAGAACGGATGTCTGAAGGGACCGACATCCAATAGTTATCTCAAGGAAGGAGATTTTAGAAGCAGCATGAAATGTATCGAGAGTGCTATAAGGAGGTTCAACAAGTTTCAACCAGGTAGGCATCCAGCGGATGCCTAAAACAAGTGATGGTGGGATTCAGAGCAATGAGGAATAATGTTGCCTCTGATACCAGAATGAAACATGGGGAGGAAGTTGGCTCGTGAATTACATACGAAGCCAAGTGCAAAGGATGTTTCGAAATCAAGGTTGTACATGAGAGTAAGGTTTCGATCCTGTGGAACTGTGGGTTATGGGCCCACCATGTGGGTTAAAAGCAGGAAGGGTGCTAACATTTGCACGGTCATGATAGCAAGGCAGGTCAGAGCATAGACTGTCAGTTATGTTGGCAACAACGTTGGTACCAAGGGCGAGGGACGAAGAGAACCAGTTTCCTGCTCGTTAAGACGAGGCGGACCAGTAGGCAAAGTTCTTGTCCATCGGTGGCTACCGGAATGACATCAATAATAGTAACAAGGTCTTACTAACAAAGTTTGTACACCGGGGTGTTTACATAAGCAGGGAATTATCACTGCTCAAATATGCTAGGTCACAAGAAAGGTTAAACAAAACAATGGAAATGAAAGTGTAGACTCAAATCAGTTATCGGTGTCCTCGAGTGTCTAACAACTCAGAACCCAGAGAAAATTGGAATTGGCGAGAAATAATACTTGATGAAGAACTCATAATTAAGAAGTTATGTAGTTCCATGATATTCTCAAGATACCAGAGGGTAATACTCGAAGGTAGAACATGATAGAGGTTGGACGGGTGAAAATATCTGCAGAAGTCAAGTACTTCAACTTGTCCGAGAAATGGGATCAAAGAAGAACATTATGGTCGGAACCACAGTTGCAAAGGACCAAATACAGATACAAGATGAACTTATCACAAGGGGATTATTATTATTACAAGAAGCTTCCATGATAAGTTCCACATCGGGTCCATTGGCATGAACACAAAGGTCCAAGGTCAACTCCCACTTCTGTAATGCACAACTTTCCATTCACTTCTCGCATTCGAAGAAGTTGTAGCGTTGAAATGTTATCCGAAGAAATGCTAGTAGATATAACCCGCACAATCTTCGGGTTCACACGGATTTAGGGAAGACATAGATCCAACCCATAGGGGCATCTTAGGAACATATACCACAAACTTCACGAGTAAATAACTCAAGCCCAAAAGCAGAGTATGGTTGAGAAAGCAGAAGATACCATTTATCAAAGGCATTATGTATCTGAGGAAAGGCTCACAAGGTTATTGAAAATGGAAGACGTTGTCGGATAAAATCCAATAAAGGATCTGGTGGTCCACGAGGGATCTGATGTGAGCAACGGTACTCAATCAGAAGAAGAAAGGATGCAAGGAGATCAGGTTATAGAAACAACTGACTAATTCAGAGTTCAAATGCAAAGGAATTATGATTCCCAAATCAAGGGATCAGAAGCAAACGCTTTGATCAAGAATGGATAAGTTGAGTAGACTTAGGGCACAACTGATGGCAATCTGATTGGCCGAGAACCAACTCATGTTCAGGAAGAAGTTTGAGCCGGAATGATAATTTACAAGGACCAACTGATGATTGTGACTACTCACAAACATATCAACTCGAAAGACTTAAAATGATAATGAGAAAGGACATCAATGGATACAGCTAGGCATATGGAATTAACCAGAGTGTAGGCATGTAAGACCTTCTAGAGCAATAGGCGACAGAGGTCCTCGAAAGCTCGGATTGTATTACAAAGTATTTTATGAAGCATAAGAATAACTGGATGAATGGTTACTCGATAAGAGTGAGTAATTATCCGTAGGGGTATTCATGCGGCAAGGAACTGCAAGGCAGTAAGCATAAAGAATTCTCGGAACATCGAAGAGTATTTTAGGACATCTTGTAACAACAAGGGCAACAGGGGATGAAGGTATGAACGACAACATAGGTAGTTATGCCTAAGGATTTATCGGTGGTAGGGATTGTAACGGCGAAGGGCAGAAGGGTCTCGGTATAACATCGGAGAGTATCTTCAGAATCTTCTGGTGCACCAAGCAATCATATGGAGTGAGGGGCTCTCCGGGAGAAAGTATTTACGAGAACCTAGAGTTAGAGTTAACAAAACCATTTAACCCGAATAGAAGAGAGATTAGAGTCCCAGAGTATAGACGAGGAGTAAAAGATCTAATACCACCTAATGGCAACGTGGGCCCGTAAGCCACATAGCCATGTTAGTAAAACCGTTTTTCAAACGCTAGACTCAACTTCGGCCAAGGAGTTGGAAAGGGGGGTTCCTACAGGCAGTCGGCTCTGATACCAACTTGTGACACCCCCGATTTAATCGTACACTAATCATACACGCAAATGTGTACGATCAAGATCAGGGACTCACGGGAAGATATCACAACACAACTCTAGACACAAATCAAAAATAATACAAGCTTTATATTACAAGCCAGGGGCCTCGAGGGCTCGAATACATAGCTCGATACACCAGAGTCAGCGGAAGCAACAATATCTGAGTACAGACATAAGTTAAACAGGGAGTGCCTTAAGAAGGCTAGCACAAAAGCAACAACTATCGAAGAGGCAAGGCCTCCTGCTTGGGACCTCCTAACTACTCCTGGTCGTCGGCGGTCTCCACATAGCAGTATCCGTCGGCGGTGGCATCTGGCTCCAGGGATCCATCATCTGGTTGCATCAATCGGAAATAAGAAAGAAGGGGGAAAAGGGGTAGCAAAGCAACCGTGAGTACTCATCCAAAGTACTCGCAAGCGTCAGATCTATACTAAGTATGCATTGGTATCAAATGGAAGGTTTGTTCTGTGCACTGAACTGCAGAAAGCCAGAATAGAGGGGGAAGGCCTAGCCTATCGAAGACTAGCATCTTCATGCAGCTCCAAGCATCTTGCAGCATGTAGAAGAGTAAAGAATAGCATTTTAATATTTAACAAGCATGTTGTAGCATCAACTCCCAGAGATCCTTCCTCTACTCCCTGCGAGAAAGCAATCCTGGAGCCACATATCCATCACATATCTCAAGTAACCATTTCTAGTTATATAAGATCAAGATATAAGTCTGAACGTCCATTATCGTGGACACGGTATTCGAATATATATCTTCCCTGCAGGGGTGCACCACGTTACCCAACACGCTCGATCACTCTGGCCGGACAACCTTTCTGGGGTCGATGCCTGACCTCGGAAGATCAACACATCACAGCCCTACCTAGGCTCAGCAGAGAGGTCCCCGCCAGTGTACATCCTAAGCATTCCGGGGTCTGGGCCCATCTCCCGTTGCACTCCGGATCGTTGTGCGCAAGGGGATACCAGCACCACCCGTGAAGTGGATGGCATGATCCGGCCCAGCTACAATGTTGAACTGGACGTCTGACAAAGCTTCGGCTAATACTGCCACGTCGAGGCCCATAACTATTCTCGCATGCACTACAAAAAAAAGACACATCCGTGACATTTTGGGCCGAACAATTTTTTTTCTGTCATACATATGACACTTCTATGACGATATTTGTGACGAAACCCGGTATCATCATATATGTGGTGGGCTCCTACTTCTATGACAAAAAATCATGACAGAAAATGGGCTTTTTTTCCTGGGCGGGCCAGAGACGCAACTGCATGACATTCTTTGGGCCGTCCATGATGGAAAAAACTATGGTAGAAGCGAGGGCGAGGAAAATTTCAGGGAGTTCCCGGTTACGGTGGGAGGTCGGGGGCCGAGCGATGCACGTTTCTCTCGTACACGTACGCGCGTGTGTGCGAGGCGTTGGATCTAACTGAACCCGGGCGAGGCGTTGGGCTCTACTGAACCCGAGCGATTGCACTGCAGGCTACGCGTTACTGAACCCGAGCGATCGATTGATGGCTGTTAACTGAACCCGATCGAGCGATTCCTTCGCTACTGCTGCTAACTGAAGCCGATCGATTGGATGAACAGTCAGCATTGCGGGGGGGGGGGGGGGGGATGAACAGTGAGCGGTGGCGTTGCCTCTGGATGAACAGGACCCCGTGGTGTGGAGGGCTAGATGAACAATAGATGATGGAGGGGTGCCCGTGGAGGGGTGGTTGAACAGGACCCCGTGTTGTGGAGGGCTGGATGAACAGTAGACGGTGGAGGGGTGCCCATGGAAGGATGGTTGAATAGTAGCTGGTGGAGTAGCGCGCGGTGGAGGCTGGATGAACAGGAGCCCATGGAGGCTGGAGGAGGTCGATGGTGGAGATGAACAGTATCCCGTGGAGTCCCGTTTTTCAGTACGCCACACCCCTCCCGATGAACAGGACCCCCGTTTCGACCGTAGCGCTCAAACACAAGTCCGTTTCGTCCATTTTGCGGTACGCCACACCCCTCCCGATCAACAGGACCCCCGTTTTGACCGTAGGAGGTCCGTTTCGTCCGTTTTGCGGTACGCCACACCCCTCCAGATTAACAGGACCCCCGTTTCGACTGTAGGAGGTCCGTTTCCTCTGTTTTGCGGTACGCCAGACCCCTCCCGATCAATAGGACCCCGTTCCGAATGTAGGAGGTCTGTTTCCTCCGTTCTGCGGTACGCCAGGCCTCGTTTCCATCGCCTGTTCCGTCCAAGCCCTCCCGATGAACACGACCACGCATTCCGTTCCGACCCAGCCGGTTGGCTCCCCATGAACACGACGACGACGCTGTTTCTCCGTTCCGACCCACCCATGTACACGAGCCCCGGCCGTACGTATGCGCGAGTAGGCGTTCGAGACCTCGCCCGTATGTACACATACGTGGTCGTATTTTCTTTCTTGCACACTGGCCGCTATACGTACGTGTACGTGCTACGTGCGCGCCTCTACTACGACATGTACGCGCCTCTACTACGACACGTGCGCGCCTCTACATCCACCAGGATATATGTACGTACACGTTCGCGACCAAAATGACAACGCTACATAAGCTTCGACCAGGTGGGTCCCGACTATCAGGCACTTCCTTGCGTGCGAAGATGTAGCTGGTGGGTCCCAGCAGTCAAGGGGGCGAATCTTTTTTTTGCCTAGACGCACTTCCTTGCGTGCGAAGATGTAGCTGGTGGGTCCTAGCAGTCAAGGGGGGGAATCGTTTTTGTTTTTGTCGGACGCACTTCCTTGCGTGCGAAGATGTAGCTGGTGGGTCCCAACAAACAGGGGGGGGGGGCGAATCGTTGTGTCTTTTTTGCCCGGACGCACTTTCTTGCGTGCGAAGATGTAGCTGGTGGGTCCCAGCAGTCAGGGGGGCGAATCGTTTTTTGCCGGACGCACTTCCTTGCGTGCGAAGATGTAGCTGGTGGGTCCCAGCAGTCAGGGGGGCGAATCGTCTTTTTTGCCCGGACGCACTTCCTTGCGTGCGAAGGTGTAGCTGGTGGGTCCCAGCAGTCAGGGGGGAAACGTTTTTTGGCAAAATACGGTGGCCCGTCCGGTGGGTCCCTGCTGTCAGGTGGAGGAATCATTATTTTCCGCGTAATAAGGAGGCACTTCCTTGCTGCGGCCGTGGACCCAGCTGTCAGCCTCTCCACGTACAGTCCACGTCCGATGGAAGTCGTTCCTTGACCATGTTGACCACGCCACGCCGAGAGCACCAGGGCAGTGGACGAAGGCAAGGCCTAGGAAGGGGACGACGCGGAGCCGGTGAAGACGCGGCAGTGGATGCCCACGCGGAGAGGAGTATGAGGGTTCACTCGTTCGGCTGCGGTGTGAGGCTGCCGTCGCTGCAGGGCCTGGCCAGCGGTGGGAATAGTAGGGAGCGGTGAGGCCTCCGTGGCAGCACAGCCGGCCATGGGAGGCAGGAGCAGGCGGCACGACCGACGCTGCTTTGGGCGGCTGGAGCAAGAAGACCAGAGGTTGAAGAAGCACTACGGCCGTTGGATGGACATCGTACGGTCACTGAAGCTAGAATCGTTTATATTGACTAAGTTGACAAAGCCCTTGGTACGCTCCAACTTAGTAGGCCCACAGGTCAGCCTTCGAAACGGTGCACCCCAGATGTCAGGGGGAGGAATCATTTTTTGGGCGGCCGAAGCTAAGAATATCCGAGATTGAAGAAGAAGCACGACATCCATTGGATAGACATCCAATGGCCAATGCTGCTAGAACCGTGTGTTGACTATAATAAGTTGACAAAGCCTTGCATACGCGTCAACTTATTTGTTTTTTAGGGGACGCATCACTTAGTAGGCCCACAAGTGTGTGGCAGAGAACTTATAGCCCGTTTGCGTTTTGTAAGAATGTACAACCCATTTTTGAATTCTAATGGAATTTACAACAGCCCATTTACAGTTTGTTAAAAGTACAACCCATTTTCTAGCTAGGACAACGATTAATAATTTCAACCAACCGTTGAAGACAGAATTCAATAAAATTTCCCACATTTTGATGTGATCCGAAATATTTTTATCCTGAAATTTCTAGTCATATTAAATATAAATTTGTATTACGTAAAAATCCAACGAAACATTGCGCGCGCAACAATGAAAATTTAAGATTATCAAAATCCATACATAATATTTTATAAACTAATTTCATGTTTGGTGCATTTTTTTATAGTTACTGCCCAGTTTTTATAATTACATCCCATTTATTATTTTTTAAAGCCCATTTTCCTGTAAAGCCTAATGCATCCCTCCTAGGAAAGATTTGCAGCCCAGCGGGGCGGAGAATAACAAGTTGACCTTGCCTGGGTATTCCTCAAAAAAAGTATAGCTGGGCTAGCCATTTTCATCTTGAAAAAATTAGTATCTGGGTTGGATATCTGGCCTGGGCTAGACGGGCCACAGCCCGCCCAGTTATACCCTGCTCTCCTCTGAACAACAATGAAATCATCGCCAAGAAAAACTCTGCAGTGCTCACGCCTCAAAAACACAAATACTGCTCGAGCTGCTTGGTCCCAGCTGTCGGCCGCACCTTGTGCAATTCTCTCATTTATATTGACTACATAGGTTGATAATGGTGTGGGACCGTGATGTTAGGAAACTAGGAGAAAGCAAAAAAAATATAGTTGTACATAATAAGGAGGCACTTGCGTACGTACGGCTATGGCCCTAGTGGGTCCCTAGTGTCATCCAGTCAAAATAAAGTCATCTCCTGAATCCTCATGTTCGTTGACGATGTTAACAATGCTCGGTGCCACGACGAGCGCAACAACTCGAAGGAGAATGGAGAGGGCCTCGCGGGCCCTACAGATGGTCTGATACAACGCCCGCTGCTCATTCAGGAAGCCAGGATCGTCGGACACCTATGAGCACCTTCGAGAAACTGAGATGGCATGAAACGGTAAGGCCGCGCTTGGGAGCTCTTGGTTATTTCAAACCTGTATTAACATACAAATGTAATTTACTCGTCATCGGAAACAACGCGTAAAATACAGGCGTAATGAAACCAAGGGCCCGAGGTCTGTAAGTAAAACCGGCGGGTTACGCGTGTAATTTGAGAGACCAGTGTATATTTTACGAGCACTGCTATATGGACGACATTACCAGATGATACATGCACGACGTGCGTATCATGCCATCCATGGGCAAGGCTGAAACAGCAGCTAACGGTTGGATTAGCAATCGTCCGAGTGTCATTCAGCATTTTTATCGTTTGTGAAGTACTTCCGATATTTTACTAGTCGAAATCGACCAACCAAGCGCCTTCGCCCGAGACCATCTGCTTTTATTTACAAGCGTCAGTTTTACAAGCAGTTTTGGTTGGAAAACAACGATCCAATCACGGCCTAATATCATGAGTTGGTCGGAAGATCATATGGTTTCACGTCTAACCTACCCGACTTGTCCTATAAGCTATGAATGAAACATCAGACGATGAACTTCTTAAGCACGGAAACAACAGAAGAGGATGATCTTCTTAAGAAGCAAATCACTGGCATTAGATCGACATGCAAAACAATATGAAGCATTATTCTCAGGAGGCACGGTGAATAGCTCGTGATGCCACATGCCACAACATTCCAAGCTCAACTTTGCAATCAAACACAAGGCCTGGCATTACATAGACAATATTCAGAACAAACTCTTAACACAGGAATATCTCAGCAGAGTAACTATTTACTTCTAAACTGAACACAGGAATAGGAAAAAACACTCGACGCTTCTCACAGCAAGGGCGTCCTACTCAAAAATATCAAATGCATGTCTTCTGGCTAACATCAATGAGCAAATTTTGACAAGGTTTTCCAATTCCAATATATTAAACTAACGTCTTCTTGCTAACATCAATGATTAAACTTTGACAAGCTTTTCCCATTCAAAATATGTAATGCCTATGATCGTGGAGTCCTGTCGTAGCTTCTTGTACTTGTTTGGGCACTTTTTGCCCAGGGCACTCCACGTGTTGTTAAATTGCCAATGCTCTATGCAGACTAGTCATGTCACCAGTGTCAAATAATACTCTGTAAAGCTTCTCGGTCATTCCTTCTATAATGTAGCGCAAATAGTGACTGCTTCTTTCTGCAAAGTGGAACGACCAACTGGACCCAGGTAATGCAGCAGTTTGCCTTGGACACATTGGCTCCTTTTGTGCAGTTCAACTAAAATCGAAGTCGGAATAAAACCGAGCTTTAATTTTGATATCCCTGTAAGCAACAATAGGTATAAGGGAAACAATTACTGAGAAATAACGGTTGATGACTTGTACTCCCAGAAGAAAAGCCTCTACTGATCTACTTTATCTTAATGGGAAACAAAGCAGGAGAGTAGCAATTCTCCATCAGTGTGATTCATTCATATTGACTAAGACATTATCTTAACAATGCCTTGTTTCAACATGTATAAAGAACGACAAAGCAGAAAAGTACCATTCCTAAAACAATGCAACTGATTCATTTTAACAGAGACATTATCTTAACAATACCTTGGTTAAAGATGTAGAAAGAACTACAAAGCAGGATAGTACCATTCCTAACAAGTGTTGCAGTTTTGAACTAAGATTCAGTAGTTAATTAATTCTGAGAGTGGCATTGCTTAATTTTACCAGCGGCATTAGATTAACAAAAAGCATAAACAGTTCCAGGGGAGAGTGGGCGCAACAACAGTATGTGCTTCCATCTACTTATAAAGGGGGTGATGCAGAGTTTGTTGTAACAAAGCAACAAGCAACATGTCTGGGTTGGTCCCATTTTTGTCCACTACTTAATGGGAAAAGACAGCAATACAATAGCTTTAATTCAACATTTATTTAAAACAGTACCAATACAAGTAGCACAACATCTCAAAGCACACTGCACAATCATGTGGATGAAGGCCTGTACTGACCTTTCATGAGACGGACAAGATAAAATACAAATCTGCCAACACGAATAGGAAATCCAATCTCGTTTTGTGCAGTTGCACTGAAATCCCTGTTCAAGAATTCATCCGATTAACCAGTTAACTTGCCGATTAATCCCTACTCGTAGGGTCACCGAGTAGTCGATAAACCGATAAATCGTCCGATTAATTGATTAAATGGCCTATTAACTTGTCGATTAGCCAATTAATCCCCTACTCGCCAGCCAACCGAGCAGCTACCAGTTAACGATTTCCTCAACAATGACTAAAATCAAGCAAAGTGTTTCACGTAGCGAAGCAAAATGTCACAATAGCAACAAGTTGAATAGATATCCTTGTTTAAACAGAGGGAAAAAAGGAATCAATTACTGGCTAATAAAGGAGGATGAAACATGCGGTCACAAAAATGGTAATCCCGTCAATCCCTAACAAGTGTTGCAGTTTTGAAATAAGATTCAGTAGTTAATTCTGATAGTGGCATCAATTACTGGCTTATAAAGGGGGTGATGCTGAATTTGTTGTAACAAAGCAACAAGCATCATGTCTGGGTTGGTCCCATTTTTGTTCACTACTTAATGGGAAAAGACAGTAATACAATAGCTTCAATTCAACATTTATTTAAAACAGTACCAAAACAAGTAGCACAACATCTCAAAGCACACTGCACATCATGTGGATGACAAGATTTGAAACAACTCACCACGAAGACTGGAAACAAATCTCGATCTCCTTTTGTGCAGTTCCACCAAAATTAAGCAAAGTCACCGGTGTGACATTCAAGTTGAACTGCACAAAACACTCTTAAAACATAAGTGTTTCGAGTAGTGAAGCAAAATGTCGCAATAGCAACAAGTTGAATCGATACCCCTGTTTTAACAGAGGCAAAAAAGGAAACAATTACTTGCCGGTAAAGGAGGATGAAACAAACGGTGACAGAAAGAAGCATCTAACTTATCTTGGATGGAAAACAAAGTAGGATAGTAGCATTTCTAAAACGGTTGCATTGATTCATATTAACAGAGACATTCTCTTGAAACAACATTCGTTAAAAAATGTAATTTACTTTTAATAGTGGCATTGCTTCAATTTTCCGACGGCATTCTTAGATTAACAACAACAAAATAGTTGTATCGGACATGCCAGCACCATGTGCGTCCACACGTATAAATGGGTGATGCAGAGTATGTAGCCAAGCAACATATATGTGCGTTGGTCCCATATTTGTTCTCTTTGAACCTTTTTCCTATGTGAGGGCAGCAAATCTAGTCCTGCACAAACTACCCGACCCCCCAGTTTCTTTCCCTTTTCAACAAAGAGATCGGTTCCTTACAGATGTGTGTACTGGGTTACCCCCTTTTTTCCCTTTTTGACCAACAAAGCGGCTGGATAGCCAGTCTATACTACTTTCCGCCCCTCCTTTCCTCATTGAACCACGTCCTAGATTCTTGCTCCAGCCCACCGCACCCTTCTTTCCTCTTTGAACCAAGACCTAGATTCGACTACAGATCGAAAAAGATCCACATGCAGCTAGAGCAACGACAGTTTCAAAGAAACTTATACCTTAGGGTCGTCGGGATGTGGCAAGGCGTGCGGCGGGAGGCCGGATCTGCCCACACTACGTACGGCAGCGAGGAAGAAGGGGTCGGTGGCCCTCCCGCACAGGCGCTGGGTGAAAGAGAACAGTGCAGCCGGTAGTGGATTGCCTCCCTTGCCGAAGGCGATAGAGTGAACGCTGCACCTCCTCCCCTTCCCGGTGCGACGGGATACGGACGCCTCCTTCACCAGCTGTGAGGGGGGAGAGAGAGACAAGAGGCCAACGCAGTCTTGTTTAGATTTGGTGAAGAGAGGGTGAGAGACTGTGAATATAGCAAACCCTAGCAAATGAACACTGAGCCTCCAGCATGTATACATATATGCAGTGCGGCGAGCGTGTGGAGAGTGCAAACCCTAGCGAACAAGTGTTGAGGCTCTAGCTTATATATATACTACTGTAGTACGGACTGAGCTCCGGTGCCTTCACTGCACCTGCTTTTGGCTGTATGACAGGTGAGCCAGCCACATTTTCAGCCCACCTGTCATAAACCCAAAGGCAGGTGCACTAAGTCAATGAAGTTGCGTCCATATAGTACTCTCGTGTATACGACTAATATATAGTGGAGTTGTTTTCTTATATTCTCCATAACAATCATTTTAAATTGTGTAAGTATGAAACGAAACTCTTTATTTAATGTACAGTGAAGAAAACTAGTACTACTTCCGATGAACTAACGATCCACGCCCACGCGTCCTGGTTGCACTTCCTATCCTTCACGTGTGGTACACTACCCTCCCTTAAGTGAACAACCACACATGTGCCAAATTATTGGAAACGTGTGAGAGTGTGTACAAATAAATAATTTTAATTTCAATTATCGGAAAGGTTTGAGAGTATTACAAAGTTTGACTTCAGTCAAATCTAATATGCGGAGTAAATAAAAATGGAGGGCTACTACATCCATCCGGGTTTTTAGTCCACACTATTTTTTAAATCAAAGTTAATAGCTGGACAAATAAAATTACAGGGGAGCTGGAGACAAAGTTGTGAGAAGGCTTAGAAATCAATACAAAACTTATGCTCTTTTAGTACCAACGTCGATCCTTGTTCGAGGAAACATTTGGTTCATAGCCAATTGTGTGATAAAATTGCACCAACGTGAAAGATGACTGCGTGTCCAACGCAACCAAGGTGAACTGACGAAGGATATCATCTTTGTGTGTAACAAGCAAAGAGCACTGATGAAAGACAACTTGTTTTTCATTGAAAATCGATCAGCTTCACCAGCCGACGCAACCATGAGGCGCAACCATGAGCATCGATAGGTCATCATGGTGATGCATCATCCATTTGGCATCAAGTTTGGGTGAGGCACCTATGAAGTTCGACAAATCCTCATTGTGGTCTGTTTCTTCTCAGTAAGCAAGCTCGAGGAAGGAAGAACCACGTGGCAGAGGAAAGTGAGGCGGAACAACAATGGCCATCCAATTTTGTGTAGTTCCACTAAAATTGAGGAAGACATGCCCGGGTATGGAGACACGCATCGCTGTTTCCAAAAATATAAAAAAGGGTTAGCAACGACATCTCAATTGTCAATAAGAATTAATGAAAAGTACACCAACAAACAGAAGCATCATAATTATCTTGATGGGAACTAAACCAGGATACCCGAGAAAAAGAGCATTTCTTCATTTAACCAGTGATAGTACTACCACCATATGGACAATGACCGCACAACCACCATGTACTTTTTGTCGAAACAACACTTATACCTCCACCGAGGCATAAATCAGGACAACTTTTCGAGTGGCATTTCCTCTATAATAGTACTAGTAGGTGATGTTGGACCAGCCGACGAACCCTAGTTATTATGCATGGGGAGCTGGGGGTAGTCGCATAGAAGAAAACCCACACGCAGCAACCTAGGGAGCTGGACCAGTACAAGAAGTTATACCTCAGGTGGGCGAGATGTCATTTAGGCGGGCCGGCGGGATCTGCCCACACGACGGCAGCGAACAAGGGCGCGGAGGATCTTCGTCCGCGCCAGCGCCGGCTCCGAGAGGATGGTGCGCATCGGCTTCCTCCGTCGGCGACGGCGACAACGTCAACGCTGCACCTCCTCACCTCCCGCAGCGGATGGGATTCGGCCGGATCTGTGACCACCGGTGAGGAGAAAGATAGAGTGGATACTGTCATCTTGTTTTAATATGGAGAGGGTGAGAGAGCGAGACGCGAGAAACTCTATCAAACAAGAGGCTATAATGGAGTAAAAAAATCTCTCCATAGTAGTGGTTTTAAATAGAATACGCGCGTTCCTGGAGAAAAGAAACGAAAACTGGCGGACAATTTTTTAAGGGTCTGTCTAGGACACATCTAAGTTGATGTCCACTCTTTTTTGTGGTCTATTGTTTTGTCCTACTTTTTTTGTTTCTTGTTGCTACATTATATACGCAGCAATATTAACGTACCAAGAAAGAAAACTCGATCAAAAACACGCGCCCGCTTCCAGGTCGCGAGAGTCGTCGCGCACACACACATAGACATAGACATGCATATCCGTGTTTACGTAAAATTCCATTTTCATCTCCATCTCCAATCATATTGGTCCAACTGGCACATTATTTACGTTGTTAATTATATACGCAACAATATTAACGTACAGCATCTCTTGTTTGCGGACGTCCGGACCGCTGCCACGGCCGGTCCTGACCAACCCGAACCCTCTTCATCACCCGCGCGTGCTTCCCGCCCGAAACGGTCAGTGCCGCATTCATGCCCGGCCAGAGCGGACGCGACCTCTCACTAGCGCCGTCATTGAAGCGGCGCACCGGCCGAGAGAGCGTCGCCCGCGCCGCTTCCGGGTGCACGCGGCTGCTCCGCGTTCAAAGGTCGCAATAGCCGGATACAACATGCATTTAAAAAGTTCTTGGGAGTCCGTGCTATAGCTAGATGTCCTCCCCCAACTCGTCAATCTCTTCCAGTAGTGCTAGTACTCCATGGCGCAATCCATCGACAAGCAGGCGGGAAAGTTATCGTATACTCGGTTTGCGGTGAGTGGCATGCCGAGCGACCGTGTGGGGTCGAGCCATGGAGGAGGGTGAGACACGAACACGGCAGACGTGATTTAAATGTTGCTTTTGCTCGATGGCGCGAGCCAATGAAACGAAACGTTGGTTTCTCTCCGTTTCCATTTTTTCTTCAGAAAAACGGAAACTTTCCACTCCATTTTCATTCCTATTCCAAGGTTGCCCCGTTACAACATTCCATCAAATACAAAGGAAAACTAACATGCATGCTGATGCATCTCAATGATTCACAGATCATAGCCAATATTTACTTCACAACTAAAGAAAAAAGTTGTGAGAGCATGTACGAAAGAAAAACTAATGATGGGGTCACTACGACTTGAACCCTAAACCCTAAACATGATTTAATTTCCTGGCCAAGTAGAACCCGTTGAAGGAAAGACGGCTGGCACCCTCGGATCATACGATGCTTTTGTGCATTTCCACTAAAATCGACCTGAGCATCCCTGATGGCAAAGATATTGAAGAAGTGTGATTAGAATAATAGTACTGGCACTAGTTCATGAGACATAAACTCATCACAAGTAGAAGCCGGTAGAAGTAGAGAAAGATCGACATGGAGATGGAGCTACGGCAGTGGAGCAAGCCGGCTCCAAAAGGAAGATGGACTACCTGGGACGTCAGGCTGTAGCTAGAAGGGCGGTTGGGACGCAGCATCGGCCCATACCGTGGTGACCTCCGATTGGGACGCACCGACTGTGGGTTTTCTCCCTTGCCGATGTCGACCGCGTCTACGCAGAACATTGTTCCCTTCCCCCAGCTGCGGGATCAGGTCCGTCGTTCGATGCTTGTGAAGAGAGCAACCTAAGCAAGCAGGCTTGTAGCTTAGGGCGTTTGGTTCCAATAAGTCACCTGACTTATAAGTCAGGTGACTTAAAACCAGTGACTTATAAGTCACGCCTGTTTGGTTGTCACCTGACTTATAAGTCACCTGACACATCTTTCCACACCAATCAACATCATGCAGGTGGTGGGACCCACGCAAAAGGGGGTGACTTATAAGTTTTAAGTTGGGGCGGAGAAACTTATAACTTATAAGTTGGGGTGACTTATAAGTCGGGTCTGTTTGGCAAAATAAGTCACTTTTTTCACTTTTCGACTTATAAGTTGGTGACTTATTTGGAACCAAACAGGCCCTTAGGCTCCTGCTATTGTATATATAGTGGTTTTCTTTTTCTCTCCATATCAACCATTTTATATTGCGTACATGTCATTCAAGAGTGAAATGATGGTTGCTTCTTCCGACTAGCTTACTGTGTGATTTGACTACTCCTTAGTGGCTCCTAGACGTACTCCCGCTACGTGTATGCAACAGTCACACGTACACATGGACACAAAAACGCGCGCGACGCCCTAATGCATGCATGTCCGAGCACACGATGGAACACACACGGTCACGCTCAAGTGCTCAACCTACACGTGCATGCACACGCATACTCAGTCAGGGTGAGCTAGTGACCGTATAAACACCGGAAAATATATATATTGAGCGCAATGAGCGTATTATGAAGTCCACTGACCGTATTTTTACAAATATACAGTGACAGACAGTGTATTTATCTCGCTTGAAATTAAGCCATATTAACCGGAGAGGAGGCAGTATGGACTAGCATTACTTTGATGTGTCCCGTCAACTTGCCGAACAAGGAGAAGGCTGCAGGACGGGAGAAGCTTGCGCGCGGTGGCTCGTAGGACAAGGAGAAACTTTTGACTAATGCAAGCTCTCCTCGCTCAGGCGATGGACGTGCAATAGTTAATTCGGTGTCAGATTGCCAGAAGCATTCACTATACTACTAGTGCTATTATTGTTCGACTTCCCGAATAGGCGAACGACCAAGCGCAAAGTTTACTAGTAGTACTAGTACTGCTACTATAGTCTATAAAGGTATGTACTATACTAGTACTAGGAACCGGATGGAGGAGCGTCTGCACTCTTATTATAATTTTAAAATGTGATAAAGCAATCTTCAACACATTTGGTTCTCTTCGAGGGTTCTCGCATGTGATAATGGAAGTTGATTGCATGGAACACTCGCCACAATTCTCGCTTAATTCTGGCTCATATCTTGTTACAAATAGTAGCGCTCGGTAATATTTCCTCTTTTTTTGTTATTCAGCATGTAAACAGGTCAGCAAACCTTGCGGCGCATCTTCGTGCGAACCGTGCTTGCTGCACTTTGAATGTGGCCGAGAGCTGGCTTGGTGAAACACCTCGCTTCCTACTTCTTTTTTGTGGGGTACCTCGCTTCCTAGTGACTAGTGTCTTGACCGATCGTCCTAAGAATGCTTATATATGAATAAAGCTCTCTCATTTACCCGCAAAAAATATTAAGCCATATTAACCGGAAAGGAGGGAGTATGGACTAGCACTACTTTTTGGTGTGTCCCGTCAACTCGCAGAATGAGGAGAAGCTTGCAGGACAAGGTGAAGCTCGCTTACGCCTTTTGACTAATGCAACCAACCCTCGGTGGACATGCATTAGTCCATTCAGTGTCAGATTGTCAGAGGCATACACTGTAGTACCCAACATGCGGAGTACCATCATTGTTCGACTTCATGAAGAGGCGAAGAGCCAAGCGCAGTAGTACGAGTAGTACTACTACTAGAACCGCATGGTGGAGCGTCTGTACTCTTATTTTTTATCTCTGATAAAGTACACGTTTATTCCGGAGAAGGGCAGAAAACGGCAGCCCAACATGTAATGAATGATATCGATCAACCAACCATGCTCGAATATATCTTGGCCTCCGTGCAAGCCCGTCTGTGTGTTCTCGCTCCTCGTCTCTCTCAAGGAACGGTGGGTTGGCTCTTTGCCGTCAATTGAGATCAGTTTGCTCACACTCCTGTCCCACTTGTCAATGGTATGCCAAGAGGAGGTGCGTTGACCGACTGGTCATACACGTACTTGGTTTTGCACCTTCATACTACTCCTCCCTCCGTCACAGTTTACAGGGCCCGCTTCATTATGATGCATTTCTCTCAATGCATTTCCACCACCAGAGAGACTTTAGACGCGTTTGGTTTAATGCTCAATTAATTAGGGCGTGGTAACCGCAAACAAGTCCACAATTTTCTCTCCATGTACTGTACTACTATGGAGTGGAGTAAGTGCATGCATGTGTGTACCCGGGGTGGAAGCACTGCATGCATCTGTGTACGCATTATTCCCTCTAGTAATAGACGCCGTGCTATAACTACCAATGCTATTTTCAAGCCGATCGCTAGTCGCCTTGGTCCCACAGATTTTTTTTCTTTTTTTTGAAGCGTGTTGTATAAACAGTGACGGATGGAGTAGTATGAGCGGATTCAAAGAAGAGCGTATTGATGGTTGCTTCTTCCGAGCAACTTACAGTGGGAAAGGTGGGGCTTATGATTTGACTGCTCATTACTACCTCTGTCCTAGTTTATTGGTCCACTTTGTATTTTGTGCCAAAGTTTGACCAAAGATTTAACTAACAAAATGTTAATGCATGTCAAGAAAAATTATACAGTTGAATTCGTATTTGAACATAGTTTTCAAAGATATTGTTTTTTATGACATGCATGAACATTTTATTAGTTAAATCTATGATCAAAATTTGGCACAAAATACAATGGGGACCAATAAACCAGGACGAAGGTAGTACTCACTATTAATGCGGCGCAACGACCGGGCTGAGTCTCTCATGCGGTTGTGCACTACCCCCTCGGTTCTTAAATATACTCCGGAGTATTTGTCTTTCTAGAGATTTTAACGAGTGACTACTCAAATATTTGTCTTTTTGGAGATTTCAAATGGACTGGCACATACAGATGTATATAGACATATTTTAGAGTGTAGATTCACTCATTTTGCTTCGTATGTAGTCACTTGTTAAAATCTCTAGAAAGACGAATAGAATATTTAGGAACGGAGGGAGTACACATACGAAGCAAAATGAGTGAATCTACACTCTAAAATATGCCCGTTGAAATTTGTAAAAAGACAAATATTTAGGAACGAAGGAGTATAATTTTGTGCATTGCACATGGACCCGGATGATGAAGAGGCTTCTGGCAATGCTATCAAGCTTCCATCATTTGTTTACATAATTGACGTACTATACAAATAATTTTCTGGCGACATGAAACTGTACAATGGTGTGAGCTTTCAACTTTTGCTTCGCGTGTCTTGCCATCGATGCTCTTTCGGAAACAATAAAAAACTAACTTACTTGCTAATGCATGTCAATTATTAGCAGATCAGAGCTAATAATTACATCACAACTGAAGACAGAGTTGTGAGCAGGTGTTAAATTAAAATTGATCCATGCTTTCATTGGCAGCAACGTCCCCCAGCTCTGTCTAAATCAACAAGGCATGTTGGGAAAAAAAGTAGCTGTCTGGAGCATGCAACATTCTGATCATTTTGTGCAGTTCCACTAAAATAGAGCTGAGCGTCCCTGTTCCAAAGATATTAAGTGTGATTATGATAATAGAGGACTGCTGATGAAACAATAAACACACAAATAGAAGCTGATCACCTTTGCAGTCTCTCTTAAGACTAACTAGAAGTGTGACCCGCGCATTTGCGCGGCTAGATTTATCAACTACATTGCCATTTGTATGTCATTCCTGGTAAATAAAATATTATACTAAATTCAAAATATTTTTTAAAGCTTTATAAGGTTGTGTTGAAAGACCTTTGTGAGTGAATACAAAAGAAGGAAGACACTGAGGTCTCAATTTCAATATTAAAATCTGACACTATTTTTTCAGTTTTACTTTTTCGCACTGATATATTAGTGTCTATCTTTTTAATAATATTATCCGGTTGAATTTTAGATTTTAATTATGAACATTTTTTTGCACATACGTAACTTTCTGACCCTTTTCTCACTTGTATTTCCCACTTGATGCATACAGATTCTTCTCCAAGTGGTCTTTTTTCTCGCGCTCTTATTTTCTTAATGGTTGATGCAAGTTGGTAAGTTGAGACTCTGATGCGTCATTGTTTCCTAATTGTTCAGACACTAATGTATATTTTAATTTTTTAATATTTTTTTATCTAATAATATTTTTACAGCACATAGTTTCATTTGTGTATAGATGTACCTAGTTGTAATCAACAGTTCTGGAGAACATTTCCTATTGTAATACAGCCACAACTCATCAACAGATCAACGTTACTTGTGACAAAACTTGCTGCATAAAGGTTTCATGAATTTTTAAATCTCGACCCTTCTTCTTTCTCTTAAAATCTCATTTGTTCTTTTTCTAAATATAAACAATAAACAAATTTGCTTAGAGCATTGTGGGTGCGTATTGGATGCATCATTCTGTGTATCCAAACAGAACCACTATTTGGTAAACATCTTTTTGTACTAATTGTAGTGTTGTCAGTACAAGACTATCAATGGAAGACCGATAGTATTGACGCTTTGGTGTCATTTGTCAACCATCTACTTTCGAATTATCTTGGTCTTCTCCTATTCTCCACACTTCATTGTCTTTTGACATCTATATTCTCTCCAAAAACCTTTAGGGAACCATTTTACTAAGGTAAAATATACACTATCGGACTTGAGGTTAGTTGATGTCTAAATCCAGCCACATTCTGATTGATTAAATGGCAATCATGTTTTTCCTCGATGCAATGTCATGCCCTCCAAATGGTTCCAAGAAAGCTTATCACGCTCTAATTGACCTTGGCACAATATAATATTCTCTCTCCCCCCTTCATTGTTGGATCTCCCCGTCTCACCATATTACTTTTCCCATGTGTGTCTCTAGTATTTTGTGTTGCATACGTGTCAACTTACTCCAATATTCCATGTCGCAATGTCACTTGCCATCTAAATATACTATTTGTATATATTAATCAAAAATTGGTAATTCAGCACGGATTGTTTGTTTTATCTTTTCCATATTGTTCTTCATTGCCTTTACTTTTACCAAATTATATGCCTTTGTCCGAGAATTATTATTTTTAAGTCAATATGTCATTACATATATATTTTCACAGTTTCGCTATTGACGGAAAGGCTACTTTTCTATGACAATTATTTATTATTTTGAATTTCATATATATAATATAATACAGATGTATTATTTTCCATATGAATATGGATAAAATAAAATGTACTTATTTTCCTCTGTGTATATATTACTTTAGCTTAAATGAATGAATATGGAGGTTTGTATGTCTACTATTGGTGTTTTGATAGAACCTTCATGTGTATAATCTGTTTTTGTGTCATGGCTACAGTGGCTTATCTTGTTGCTGGCTCCAAGCCATTTAAAATCATAAACGCATGCTCCTTATAATATTCTATGCATGCATATGGTCTAGTGTTCTGTGTTGTTTAGGTGCCTGTCCTAGTAACTCACGACTTCTTTTCTTTTTTGACAGTCTAAGAAGGACAGTCTCCGTGCATTGCCGTCAAGCCGTATGCTATAACCATGTAAACTTCCTTTTTATTGTATATAAACTTCCTTATAACCGTTTTGATCTGCTTTTATATACAGTTGGCAGCTGTGCCCTTCTTTTTTTCTTGATATGGTTGTGCCCTTGGTCTTTTCTTGACGTGGCTGTGCTTCCTTAGCTGCTTGGCAGCCATGCTTTTTCTTCACGGGGCCTGGCAGCGGGGCGCTCGGTCTATCTATAGTGGGCAGCCGTGACCCTTTTTTTTTAACAATGGCCGTGCCGTTTCTTAAAGCTGGTCGTGCCTTTTTAGCTGGTTGCCAGCCGTGTTCTTTACGGGTTATGGCAGGCCGTGTTTTTTTTACTTGGACGGAAGATGTAGCAAACTATTTTTGCGTGTCATGTCATATTGTTTGTAGACAATTATATTGTATGTAACGCTATATCTATTAAATCTTAACCGTTAATATCTATAATTTACGGCTGAGATAATTTAATCTATGTGGACGAACGTGATGACTTGTTTGCCTCTCGTTTTAATTAAATAATAGACTAGTTGGAGAAGATTAGGCTCGGAGTTGGATGAGGAGGATAGAGCAAAACCAATCTCCCTTTGTGCAGTCGCACTGAAATGTAGAGACGTTGCCCGTGTGACATTTTAGTACAACTGCACAAAACACTCTTAAGAAAAAAGTGATTTGTGCAGTTCACCAAAAGGTCGCAATAGCAACGAGGTGAAATGGATAGCCCTGTTTGCAAAAAAGAGGTAGAAAGGAAACAATTACTGGCCAATAACAGCTGATGACACATGCGACGACAAAAAAGAAGCATATTCCTTGTCCTAAGGGAAGATAACAACACGGTTGCGTTTGTCTAAAACGGTGTGAGGACGAGAATTCAATATGGAAAGTACACCGGACGAGCTACATTTTTGGCAAAGAACTATGGAAGATCCACATGCAGCAACGTGGGAAGACGGGCAGTGGAGCAAGGCCGGAGGGATACCTGGAGGTCGTCGGGATGTAACTAGGTGAGCGGCGGCGGGCGGAATCTGCGAGCAGGTGGCTTAGGCATTGCCGCGCCGGAGCTTGGTTAGAGAGAACGGCGTGTACCACAGATCGGGACGTGCTGCCTCGGCGCCGTTGAACAAAGAAACGATGCACCTCCTCCCTTTCCCACGGCGGACGGTATGCGGCTGGATCTGTGACTAATGGTGTGTGAGAGAGAGAGGCCACCGCACTCCCTTTCCCCCAGCGGACGGGATGCGGCCGGATCAGTGACCAACGGTGAGAGAGAGAGGCCACCGCAGCCTTGTGTGAGATACTCTAAAGAGCGACAAACCAGGCAGGCAGGCTCCATTTTATATAGTGAATGGACTACCTTTTTCTCCATAAAAATTATTTTATATTCTGTGTACGTGCCATTGAGCGCTATAACTTTATTTAA
The DNA here is from genome assembly GCA_963921465.1 of Triticum timopheevii. NCBI lineage: Eukaryota > Viridiplantae > Streptophyta > Magnoliopsida > Poales > Poaceae > Triticum > Triticum timopheevii. Next base: position 595,179,840 of record OY997274.1, read on the forward strand.
AAATAATGCGGCAACGCGTCAAGTCGAACTTTGTTTCGTGCATGCATGGTACACGACCTCCCTAGGTAAACAACCACTACAGGCGTTCAAATTAGCACATGGGCTGCCATTTCATAAAGAAATGAGCTCCACCGTGTACCCGCGCGGGTGTGGCTGGGCACGAAGCGTGAGTACATGCACGGTGCACCTATTCTCTTCTTGTATACGTACACCACCTACGTGGGGTTCTGTGAGAGAGATACAAACCTAGAGAGATATAGTGTGTGGGTTCTTGAGAGTTTTTTTTGGGGGGGGGGGGGGGGTCAATCAAAAAATGTAACATATGCAATGTGTGTGAAATAGAGTCCTGGATGTAACATATATATAGAGGGGGCGATCCACGAGAAGAGAGTGGAGGTATCATCGGCTTGAGGTGTCCTTAGAATCGAAGAGAGGGATGATGTGTGCGTGTGTGCGCGCGCGCGATCGATAAAGAGTGCCATCGAATTTTTGTGTGCCCACGTCAAAGATATAGAGTAGCTAGCCTACTAGAACGTGAGAGGGGACATGTGCAGTTTGTCTCTGTGGCATGGATACCTACCTGCAGCGCTCGACTATCGGTGTGTGGTGGGGGAAGAGGGAGGCCCAATTAACTATAGAGGTACAATGGCTGGTATATGTGTGGAGGAGGAGAGGGGCCTACCTCATGTATTAAGGAGATTGATTTGCCTCATGTATTAAGGGAGATCGATCGGCATCCATGCATATGTGCAGGAGAGGAATAAGGTTGGGAGAGAGACAGAGCTAGAGTGTTGGAGGGGGTGGTAGTGGAGTTGCTTCTAACAAATGGTGGGATAGGCTTGCTAGACAAACGGAGGGCACACCCGCAATATCAATAAGAGAGGAGATGGCTGCTTGTTGTCTGTGCACGTGCGTGTGAGAGACGGGTCAGGAGGCATGCACGAATGATGAGGGGGACGATGTGGCTGTGGTAAGCAGACGTAACTACATAGGAAGATCAATCGCCCTTTGTTAGAGAAAGGAGAGACATAACTTGTGAGGTACGTCGATCAATGGGGGGTAGTTAAAGTCGATCTAGGTATATGTTGGGAGATCGATCGGTATACATGCATGTGTATGTTAGAAGCAAATGAGGCACGAGGAGAAGGATAGAGAGAGAGGGATGCATGTAGGAGGTGGTACGAGAGGCATACTATATCGAGGGGGAAGGAGTGTGCGAGTACGAGAACGATGAAAAGAGTGGTGGGAGTGAGGCATGGACGGTGACAAGAGAAGAGGGGAAGCTTGTGTTTGTGCTAGGCACACCTGGCTAGAGAGGCATATCGATCGATGTGTGCCATAAAGAAGGAGCTGGGGGCCTACACACACCGTGGGTGAACGACCTAAAGTGAAAAGACGAATTTGCGCGATGGAGCTAGAGAATGCTGAGGGAGGGTGATAGGGATGCGGGCGTGTGCATGCACAAGAGAAAGTTAGTGCTAGCTACAAAGATAAGAGGGTTGTGTGGGTGTAAAAGACGAATAGAGATCATGTATACTTCATTATAAAAAGCGAATTCAGATATTTGAAGAATTTATCATAGTGTTTTAAACCTACGCATGTGTGAATATATAAATAACGGTGATACACATGATGTGGTTATGAACATGTTATACTACATTTAATATATTTTATCTCTACTCTTATAAAAAAAGGAGTTGTTGATGATGGTGTGCCTGCCATCCTGCATTATAGGCCGTCCGATTTATATCTGGCGGATAGCAAGGAAACTATGATGGTTGAAGTTGGCAACAATCATGATTGTAGATTCTTATTGAAATAGAAAAACGAATTCAAATTTAGTTCGAATTGCAGCGGTAGTATAGACATTTGGAATGCACTAAAATGTTGGTATGAGTAGGTTACATGCATTATACAACACGTGAAAAAATTTAATCGGACATAACATGGATTCATACTCCCTCCTTCCATCTATATAGGGCGTAATGAGATTTTTAAGACCGCCTTTGACTATTGACAAGATTAATATTACATGACATGCACAATGTGAAAATTATATCATTGAAAGAACCTTTCACAGACGAATTTAACGGTGTGCTTTGTGTAAGTTGCATGTCATATTGCTCTAATATTTGGTCAAAGTTAGCATCGAAAAACGCATTAGGCCTTATATAGATGGAAGGAGGGAGTAGCTTTGAATAACATTTGTATAGTAAAACGGGGCAAGACTCTCTCTTTGTGTGGTGTGAATAGTTTTACATTTTTCGTTTTCTTTTTGGTTGAGGGAAGTGCGAATTGATTTGGTACGTACAAGTACAATATTACTACACGTTAGGCTTGTCCCTAAAATTCAATCCGCATCTTGTTATATCCCGAAAATTCAGATATCGTGCTCTCAAAACTGGCGCCTTCACAACCCATGCCTTGCTATCCCGAAAATACAACGCGCGTGAAAACTCCCTTCAGCTGCCAAATCCCGACACGCAAAATCCCCCTTCTAACCCTGAGCCCAAAGGGCCGCTAGTTCAAATCGGTGGGGGGTACTTTTGTAAAACACCCTACATTTTGGACAAGCGCGTCCCTAAGTCATGCTTCACCCCCTCCCATCGCCCCCTTTTTGCCATTCGAAATCCCAGGCCGCCATAACCTCTCCACTCCAGCCGTGAAACCCCACACTCCTCCGTCCGCCACGTCACCACTGCCTAGCCGGAGCCTCTTCCCCGACGACGTCGTCCACCGCAACAACTCGACGTCCCTCGTCCACCTCCCCGGATGAGGATCCGCCGTCCATCTCGCTGTCCCGCCGGTTCAGCTGCCCCGTTGTCGGTGTCAAAACCGGCGGATGTCGGGTAGGGGGTCCCGAACTGTGCATCTAGGCGGATGGTAACAGGAGACGAGGGACACGATGTTTTACCCAGGTTCGGGCCCTCTCGATGGAGGTAAAACCCTACGTCCTGCTTGATTAATATTGATGATATGGGTAGTACAAGAGTGGATCTACCACGAGATCAAGGAGGCTAAACCCTAAAGCTAGCCTATGGTATGATTATTGTAATGTATGTTGTCCTACGGACTAAAGCCCTCTGGTTTATATAGACACCGGGGGAGGCTAGGGTTACACAGAGTCGGTTACAATGGTAGGAGATCTACATATCCGTATTGCCAAGCTTGCCTTCCACGCCAAGGAAAGTCCCATCTGGACACGGGACGGAGTCTTCAATCTTGTATCTTCGTAGTCTTGGAGTCCGGCGGACGATGATAGTCCGGCTGTCCGGACACCCCCTAGTCCAGGACTCCCTCAGTAGCCCCTGAACCAGGCTTCAATGACGATAAGTCCGGCGCGCATAATGTTCGGCATTGCAAGGCGGGTTCCTCCCTCGAATAATCCAGAGAAGATCAGGAACACCAGGATAGTGTCCGGCTCTGCAAAATAAATTCCACATTCCACCGTAGAGAGAATAAAATGTACACCAGTCCAATCTACTGACGTATTATGCGGCATGACATCACACCGCTTCCAAGCCTTTGTTTGAATCGTTTTTTACTATACCACCTCAGCATGTTTAGCGAAGTGGTTTCCTTGGCACGTCTTGTCGAAGCAGAGATCGTGTTCCCCTTATTCCGGGATTCCCATCAATACGGACGTGGGTAACCCAACCGCGCCATTGATGGTGGCGCTTGGGAGATAAGCGAGTTTTATCAGGCCGGTGGGGACGCATAGTTTTCGTCTGCCTATATATAAGGGATAAGGATTTACCTTCTCACCTACGCCTTCTTCCTCCTTTGCTTATCCATCTCCGCGTACTCAAGCTCCAACGCCCAAGCTCGCGCATCTCGCCCCGACCTTCTCCGAATATGTCCGGAGCGGGAGGCAAATGGTTGGCCTCCACCGTTAAGGAGGAGCACATCACCAAACTGCGCAGCACCGGATATCTTTCCGGCGATATCGCGCATCGGCTGCCCGACGAGGGGCAGCTCATCCCTACCCCTGGGCCCCATGAGAGGGTCGTCTTCCTTCCCCACTTCCTCCGCGGACTGGGCTTTCCACTGCACCCATTCGTCCGGGGGATCATGTTTTACTACGGCCTGGATTTCCACGATCTGGTGCCGAACTTCATCCTCAACATCTCGGCGTTTATCGTCGTGTGCGAGGCCTTCCTCTGCATCCGGCCCCACTTCGGCCTGTGGCTCAAGACCATCAACGTCAAGCCGAAGGTTGTGAAGGGCACGCAAGCAGAATGCGGAGGCGCCATGTTGGGCAAGTTGCCCAACGTCCTTTGGCTCGAAGGGGCCTTCGTGGACTCCGTCAAGGGGTGGCAATCAGGGTGGTTCTACATCACTGAGCCGCGCAAGCCCACATGGGCGGCGGCCCCCGAGTTTAGATCTGGCATCCCCACGCAGCTCACCTCCTGGAAAGAGAAGGGCTTGCAGTGGGGCAATACGAAGGAGGTGACGGGACTCCGAGCCTGCATCCAGAAGCTGGTGAGCAATAAGCTCAGGCTCGTCGACGTGGTCCAAGTCATGCTCATCCGCCGGATTCTCCCATGCCAAGAACGGGCATTCAATCTGTGGGAGTTCAATCCGGAACAGCACCAGGCGCTGAGCGGGCTCTTTGATACGACACACGAAGGCGCCTGGAGGGTGCTGTTTAAGGGCGCCGAAGCCCCCGTATCCGCGATGGAAGATCGCGGATTTCGCTCGCAGCATCCAGCTGACGAGGTAAGTGATTCAACCCCGTTACGGGACACTTGTGGTAATTAAACCGATTCTAAGAGGGTTTCAATATCTCTTTTCCTTTGACAGGAATGGATGGAGAAGGCCAAGCAGCTCATCAGCCCGGCTCCCATGCCAGAAGACCCAGAGAACGCCCGCTTAGCAGGGCTGCTGGTTCCGGCACCGCACGTGGTGCCGGAGAAGAAGGCCAAGAAGGTGGCCGCGGGGACTCAAAAGAGTTCCCGCAATCAAGCGTCCGACGACGAGGCGGACTCCTTCCCCGAAGACGAGGAGGAGGAGGAGGACTCCCTCCCAGAGGAGGGAGAGAAGAAGAGGAAGGCTTCCCCAATAGGGGAGGCCGAAGGGTCCAGGAGGGGGAGGACTATCCCCCCGGACAGTTTCGCCAACACCACCGTTGGCGAGGATGAGTGGCCTCCAAGGGCCAGGCGTCCGGCAAGATCGTAAGTATCCGGATCCTTGATGTGCAATTTCTTTCGTGTCGGGTAGTGTCCTTCTAATGCCGCGTTCTGTCCATAGCCCGGCCAATGATGATCTCTCCGCTTCATCGAGCGGGTCACTGGCTCCGTCAGATGTGGATTCACTTCCGACCGCCTCTACCCCCCGCGCCAACGAGGATGCCGAGGTGGGATCCCAGAGAAGGACCCATCAGGAGGAGGCTCGGGAGGCGCCGTCAGGCTGCCTCCCGGACTTTGTGCCGGACTCTACATCAGAACCCGCAGTGGTTCCAGAGTCCGGCGGGCGGCCCCTTCGAAAGAAGGGCAAGACCGTGACACCGGCGACCTCCGTCCAACCGAAGGCGCCGGATAACTTGTTGGAGGCGCTTAAAGGCGCTTCCATCAAGGAAGAACACCGCACTATCATGAGTGCGGTGATTCAAAAGGTTCAGCTCGCCAAAAGCAGGCTGACCGAAGCCTGAAGCAGCCTTCTAACAGGCTTTGAGGTAAGAAGTTAAAATTATGTAATGTAATACCGCATAGACAGTAGCCCCTGATGCTCAGTTCGGTGTTCGGAAAGAAAAGCCGGACTGAGGATCTAACAAGATATACGCAGGGTTGCTTAAAATATGTCAATATGGGTTTGCAGGCTGCGCTGCTGACCTCTGCCGCACTATCGGCGGAGGTCGATGTGTTGAAGAAGGATCTCGAGCGGTCCGAGCAAGAGCTCGGCCATGCCAAGAAGCAGCTCGAGGACAAAGAAGGTGAGTCACACCACTTTGAATAGTTACCTTACAGAAAAGGATTTTGGTTGCAATAAAATTAACAAGGATAATATGGGTATTGCAGGGGCCACGAACGAGGTGGCAGCCCTGAAGGAGGCTGTGTCCGCGGCCGAACGCAGTGCGGCCACGGAGCGGGAAGAGCGAGAGAAGCAGGAGGCACGGGTGGCGGAAGTACGGCAAGAGCTCCAGGCTCTCATGGAGAAGCATGAGAGTTTGGAGTGTGACTCCAAGACTCGAGAGTCCGAGCTTGCCTCGGCTCTCGAAAGTGCCAAGTCCGCCAAGGCCGAGGCCCGTAAGGCCCTTCAGGAGGTTGAGGATGTGAAGAAGATAGCGGCGGGTAAGGAATTTTTCATGCAAAGCAAGCATGTTAATGTAAAATACCTGACACTTACCCGCATTCAGAGCTCTCCAGGGGCGTTTGCAGATCTGCCGCGTAGTGCGTCTGATGCCGCCGCATTCTATCGTGGCGAGGAGGGGAGCTCGACGGAGAAAGTCTTCTGGTCTCAGTACGCTGAGGCCGGACACCCGGTGCCCCCAAGCGACCAGGTGAAGCAGCTGGTCGAACTCCACAAGGTAGCTCAGGAGGCCATGAAGGGCCTTATAGTCCGGCTGTGGCCTGGACAGGCCATGCCTGGGAGCTACTTTGGCCTCGTGCGGCGGCTGGTGGATGCATGCCCTTGGGTGGAGGTCGTCAAGCGTTCCGCCTGTATTGAAGGTGCTCGTCGGGCCCTTGCCCGCACAAAGGTGCATTGGGGCAAGTTGGATGCGGAGAAGCTTCTCACGGACCCACCGCCACCGGGAAAGGAGTATCGCACGCCTGAAATGTATTATAAAACTGTCCTGAAGGGAGCCCGCGATATTGTGGATGAGTGCCCCAGAAATGTAATCTTTGAGTAGACTCGTTATGTATTATCCCTTGCGCTGAAACTTTGTTCATGTGCGCATTAAGCAACGCTTGTTTAATTTAAAATATTACCTTCTGTGCGGCCGTGTATAAAATCTGAGAGATGGCAAGTCGTTGGCTTCAGCCCCCAAGCCGCGAGTGCTGGGGTGTTCGGGATAACCTTGAGCGCTCTTGTTCTCAATTTTGGGTCCATCTAGGGAGGCGCTCAACACAACGAACAAGGCAACCGGACTTATAATGCTTGAACACTCTCACTTAGCCATAGAATTCTATAATTTTAAATTTCGGCGAAGCCCCTGGTATTCGGAAGGCTGAATCCGGGGCGCTATCCACGCCTTCGTCGGACATTGTCCGGAACTTCGCTCGAAGCGGCGTGAGTCTTTAAGGACCCAAAAAAACCTCTCGAATAGCAACCAGTCTCTGGCCTTATCATGCCAGTCAGTTTTAGCTTTCTCCATTGAGGCACTCGCCCGGCTCAACCGGGGCGCAATCGCAGTGGTTCTCCTAGTGCCACCTTAGCCGACAGAACGGAACGTAAGGCACCAAAACATGGGAGCCGGGCAAACCCAACTATTGACCCAAGACATGATTCGGAGCCGATTCATATAATGCTATAAGTTCGGGGTGCCGCACTTGTGAAAGTGTTCGGACTTATCACACCATAATGCGGGGAACACAAGCCCCTGGTGTATTCGGCCGTACCAAATTATACGGGTGCAAGATGTCGTGTAATGAACATATATGTATAAAAGGTAATGTAATTGCAGTCGAAAAGTGCTGCATTATTTATTAAAGGAAGTCTGCTATGAGTGCGGACTGATACAAATAATGCGGTAAGCAAGGGATTTGGACTAAGTAAACATGTCCCCCTCCAGGGGTGAGCCGCGGACTTGGTGTATATAATCGAATTTAATGCTCGTAATTGAGACCACCTGAGTGTTCGTCGCAGCCTTCTTTTGTCCCTAACTGTTGCATCATGAGTTCGGCAGGTTCGCCGCCGGACAGGGCCTCTGGTTACCGGAGTCCTGTGTACACAAGGAAGGAAAATAATAAATAAAAAAAAGGGGGCACACGTGCGAGCCCCTGGTGTGGTCGAACCGCACTCTGGGTCCATTGCGATCGTGCCCCTTCCCCTGCGCCCATGGTATCTCCAAAGCGTAATGATGTACGCGGAGTGTTATTCTTGCGATCATGCGTGGGCGGGGGCTGGGGCCGCATTGCTACGCGTGCTCTGATCGCGCCAGGTGGTCTTGGTTGGTATTGCTTCGGGCGCGTTTTGCTGTATCCGGCCGTTTAACGGCCGGACTCGAGAATTGCCTGAAGAGGCTGCTCTGTACTTCCGTCGCGAGAGCCGCTGTATGTTCCTCCGTTCGGAGGGAGCGTTCCGTATTCCCGTTGACCGTGATGACTCCACGAGGGCCTGGCATCTTGAGCTTGAGGTATGCATAATGCGGTACCGCGTTGAATTTTGCAAACGCGGTTCGTCCGAGCAGAGCATGATAGCCGCTGCGAAACGGGACTATGTCGAAGATTAACTCCTCACTCCGGAAATTGTCCGGGGATCCGAAGACCACTTCCAGTGTTACTGAGCCTGTACAGTTGGCTTCCACACCTGGTATGACACCTTTAAAGGTTGTCTTTGTAGGTTTAATCCTTGAGGGGTCTGTGCCCATTTTGCGCACTGTATCCTGATAAAGCAGGTTCAGGCTACTACCGCCGTCCATCAGGACTCTCGTGAGGTGAAATCCATCGACGATTGGGTCTAAAACCAATGCGGCGAATCTGCCATGGCGTATGCTGGTCGGATGGTCTCTTTGATCGAAAGTGATCGGACAAGAGGACCATGGATTGAACTTCGGGGCGACTGGCTCCATCGCATAGACGTCCCTTAGTGCGCGCTTCCTCTCCCTCTTGGGTATATGGGTCGCGTAAATCATGTTCACCGTCCGCACTTGTGGGGGAAAACCCTTCTGTCCTCTATTGTTCGGCGGTCGGGTCTCCTCCTCCTCATCGCTGTTTAGCCCCTTGTCGTTGTTTTCGGCAATTAACTTGCCTGCCTGCTTGAACACCCAGCAATCTCTATTAGTGTGATTGGCTGGTTTTTCAGGGGTGCCATGTATCTGGCATAAGCGGTCGAGTATTCGGTCCAGATTGGACGGACCCGGAGTGGTTCTTTTGAATGGCTTCTTCCGTTGACCGGGTTTAGAGCCTCGAAATCCTGCGTTGACTGCCGTATCATCCTTGTCGTCGCCGTTAATGCGGCGTTTGTTTTTGTTTCGACGTGACCTGCCGTTGTTGTCCTTAGTATCCAGACTGCCAGAATTTTTGCGGAGATTGTTACTGCGAGCTAGCCAGCTATCCTCTCCCGCGCAGAAGCGGGTCATTAATGATGTGAGGGCTGCCATAGATTTCGGCTTTTCCTGGCCCAGGTACCAGGCTAGCCATTCATCGCGGATGTTATGCTTGAAGGTTGCAAGGGCCTCTGCATCCGGACAGTCGACGATTTGATTTTTCTTCGTCAAGAACCATGTCCAGAATTGTCTGGCTGATTCGTCTGGCTGTTGAATGATGTGGCTTAGGTCATCGGCGTCTGGTGGTCGCACATACGTGCCCTGGAAGTTATCGAGGAATGCGGCTTCCAGGTCTTCCCAACACCCAATTGACTCTGTGGGCAAGCTGTTAAGCCAATGCCGAGCTGGTCCTTTAAGCTTGAGTGGGAGATACTTGATGGCATGGAGATCGTCGCCGCGGGCCATATGGATGTGGAGAAGATAATCTTCGATCCAAACCGCGGGGTCTGTTGTGCCATCATAGGATTCAATGTTTACGGGTTTAAACCCTTCAGGGATTTGATGATCCATTACTTCGTCATTGAAGCATAGCGGGTGTGCGGCGCCTCTGTATTGAGCAATGTCACGACGCAGCTCGAGAGAGCGCTGTCTGCTGTGTTCGGCCCGGCCGGGGTTATTATATCCGGTGCGACGGTATTCGTCATGGGTCGTGGGGCGCCCACGTGATCCGTAGATGGATCTGGATTGCCTTGCTTTGTCCTCCAATATATCTCGCAAGTCCGGCGCGTTCCCTCTTGGCTTCGGACTTTTGGAGCGATGCCGGGGTACGGTCTTGGTTGGGGGCTTGGATGCCTCTCTATCACGACCGCGGGGTGGTCGGTCAGCCGTATCGTGCGTTGGTGATGGAGGTATGCATGCTTCCTCCTCTAATCGGGGGAGCAGCTTGCGTCTTGGATAGCTTTTGGAGGGGCGTTCGAGTTTATACTCTTCGGCCGCGAGGACCTCGGTCCATCGGTCGGCCAGCAGGTCCTGATCAGTTTGAAGCTGCTGCTGCTTTTTCTTTAGGCTGTTTGCCGTGGCGATAAGCCTGCGTTTAAAACGCTCTTGTTCGACAGGATGCTCGGGCACGACGAATTCGTCATCATTGAGGCTTGCCTCATCTTCGGAGGGAGGCATATAGTTGTAATCCTCAACCTCTTCGTCTGCCGCCCTCTCGTGAGGGCTTGCTTCTGCATCCTCTTGCGCTGAGTCTTGCTGGAGGGGGTTGTCTTCGGCACTTTCTGGGGTATTATTATCTCCCGTGCCGGAATCTCCATTCTTGAAGTGACGGGATTTAGAGCGGCGCCGCTGACGCCGGCGCTTGGGCTGTTTCTTTAAAGAATCTGCCTCTGCTGTTTCTTCGCCGTCCCCGTCTTTTGGGGTATCCACCATGTATATGTCATATGACGAGGTGGTCTTCCAGTGCCCTGTAGGCGCTGGTTCCTGTTCGTCTCCGGCATCGTCGTCCATAGCGTCGACGCCTTCGGAGTCGTAGTCTAACATGTCGGTTAAGTCGTCGACAGTGGCTACAAAGTGGGTGGTGGGTGGGCTCTGAATTTCTTCGTCGTCCGCATCCCAACCATCCTGGCCATAGTCCGGCCAGGGCTCTCCTGATAACGAGAGATGCTTTAGTGAATTCAGGATGTCGCCAAAAGGCGAGTATTGGAAGATGTCCGCGGCGGTGAATTCCATGACCGGCGCCCAATCCGATTTGGTTGGTAGGGGCGTGGGAGGTTCGGAGTCCGGCAAGGAGTCCGGCACCTCGGAATCACGAGTTTTGCGAGGGACAAGATCAGTGTTCGGCTCCATCGCCGTGGTAGTTGAAGCCCCCGAGGCGGTGTCCATCCACCGATCCTCTATCTGGGCAATCGGCTCCGGACTAATGGCCGAAGCGGATTCGCATGCGGCCACCAAGGCACTGTTCGGCGGCAGAGCTAGATCATGCCCATCGTCACAGTGCGGCGCGCTTGGCTGTGGCTCGAGTCCGTCGAAGATCAAGTCTCCGCGGACATCGGCCGTGAAGTTTAGGCTTCCGAATCTGACCTGGCGGCCAGGGGCGTAGCTTTCGATCTGCTCCAGATGGCCAAGCGAATTAGCCCGCAGTGCGAAGCCGCCGAATACGAAGATCTGTCCGGGGAGGAAAGTCTCACCCTGGACAGCGTCGTTGGTTGAAGATGCCATCGGGCCTATCGGTGACGACACAGAGGAACTCTCAATGAAAGCACCAATGTCGGTGTCAAAACCGGCGGATCTCGGGTAGGGGGTCCCGAACTGTGCGTCTAGGCGGATGGTAACAGGAGACGAGGGACACGATGTTTTACCCAGGTTCGGGCCCTCTCGATGGAGGTAAAACCCTACGTCCTGCTTGATTAATATTGATGATATGGGTAGTACAAGAGTGGATCTACCACGAGATCAAGGAGGCTAAACCCTAAAGCTAGCATATGGTATGATTGTCGTAATGTATGTTGTCCTACGGACTAAAGCCCTCTGGTTTATATAGACACCGGGGGAGGCTAGGGTTACACAGAGTCGGTTACAATGGTAGGAGATCTACATATCCGTATTGCCAAGCTTGCCTTCCACGCCAAGGAAAGTCCCATCCGGACACGGGACGGAGTCTTCAATCTTGTACCTTCGTAGTCTTGGAGTCCGGCGGACGATGATAGTCCGGCTGTCCAGACACCCCCTAGTCCAGGACTCCCTCACCCGTCCTCCACCTCCAAGGAGCTGCTCCGATGATTGCCTCGTCTATCGCGGCTGCTCCATCCCCACAGCGCCGCCTTATCCTGCTCCACCGGAACCGCAGCATCCTCACCGACTCCTCGGACGAAGCCGAGGCCTACTCGGCGCCACCAAAGAGGTTGTACACTCATCACATCGCACCTTCTCCTTAACTCGACCTCCTGGCACCGCCGGTGCTCCATCTCGCACCCCCATGGAGCGGCTACCTTCAAGCTGGCGCCGCGGGCGACATCTCCACGACGGCTCTCCCCCAGTGCGAGGCCCCTTCGGCAGCGATGTCCATACCAGCCGGATTTGCTGCTGCTGCTCCGGCTCTCGCTCGATCGCTTGCTCGCCCAGCTGCTGCTGCTGCTCTCCCCCTCGCTCGTGCTGCTGCTCTGCTCCGATTAAGCCACACTTCAGTCGACTGAATCGACTTTTGGGCCAGTCGATTTTCAGGGGTTGGGGGGGGGGGGGGGGGCTCGCCGGAGTTAAGGAAGAACCACCCGCAACAGGGACGGTGGCTCGCCGAAGAGGTACCCCAGTATCTATCTTAGGGTTCAGGGTGCGAGCGGGGGGCCTAGAGGGCTGGCCGGGGCGGCGGTGGCGAGTTGTTTCGGGGCGGCGAGGCGGCGCTCGGGCCGACGGTTCGGCCGGTGATAGCTAGCGGCTCAGGGGGCTGTAAGTTGAAGATGAACTGCAGGCCCTCCCTAAACTACATGTCAAGTGCCTCTCTGCTACCATTGCGTTCAGTTTCGACAGTAGCATTCAGATTCCACAGTAAATTTCAGTTTTGACAGTTAAGTTCAGAGTCAACAGTTTTTACCTCATCTGTTGTAGTCAGGTGGTTTTTGGTGATGTTAATTTTACATCCATTTTACATCATCTATTGGAGAGGCTATTAGAATCCCACTTGAGATTGACGATGTTTGTCCTATGCTGCTTCAGCCTTGACGTCTTACGGCTCACCGGAGCTGCTCGAACGATAGAACGATCCATCACAATAGAGCAGTGCCTTGGACGCCGTCTATAGATTCCTCAGATCTTCCTCCACACCTCCGACAACCACCTCTGCCTCAACTGCTTCAGCGACCAACCCAATGATGCTGAGGTCGACATGGCTACAGCAAGAGGTTGTACACTTGTTGCCTCACTTATTACTATACATTCACGTCGATCCATTAGGGCTATTTTGGTTCAACGGAAAAATGTCGATCCACTGGTTGTTACCATCACTCTAAATTTTTGCATGCTCTCCTTACATAATCTCACCATATTTTTTTCGTATGCATGTCAGATATTGTACACAGTCATGCTGAACATGTACAGAAAAAGAGAAGAGTTTTGCGCGGCAATACAATGTCATGCAGACATCGCTCCATGGTGGGTTCAATGGCAAACCCTCCCTACCCCTCTCCAGATTGTAATCCAGAGGAAGATATTTGTTCTGACATGGATTCAGACGCCGCTGACCACTCCTATTTACCCCCCAAGGTGTTTGCTCTACCATGGCATGATGATGTTAGTCATATCATGCATATGTTGCCTTGCAGTGCCTACTTTTTGACATCATATATGTCATCTGCTTAGTTTCAACATGTTCTGTAATGCCACCTGTTTAGTTTCTATATCATATATGGGAATTATGCAGTCTCATGTCTTTTAGCCAGCCATAATATATGTCTGAGGTGAATCCATCTCTGAGGTGCTACCTGTCGAAGCAGATCTCTTGTTGGGTCCCGATAGCTCCTCAGAGATGGATTCAGAGACAGATGACCAGTCCTATTCCCCCACTGAGGTGTATGCTCTAACTTGGCACGGTTATACTGCTCATATCATGCATACGGTGTCTTGCATTGCATAGTTTAGACATCATATACACAATATTCAACACCATGTTCTTAGTTCAGACATCATATCAAATGCCCTCTGTTTAGCATATAAATCACATATGTGAATTAAATGATGCGATCCTGATTACTTAGATAACATGTAGGTGAATTATGTCATGTGATCTTGTTTAGTTATTCATCATATCTTTGAATTATGTTATGCTATGCTATCCAGTTTAGATAGACATCATATATGTGAAATTATGTCATGCTATCCGTTTTAGTTAAACAATATACCACTACTAGGAAAAGGGCTATAGATGAAATGGATACTAATGGCACACCTGTCATGTGGTGTGCCACTACTATATAGCAGTGGCGCACCATGTGCAGGTGCGCCATTAGTGTGGAAGACACTACTGGTGCACCAGGCACATGGTGCGCCACTAGTAAGAAAAAAAATATTATTATTTTTCCAAACATACTAATGGCGCATCCTGGCACAGTGCGCCATTACTAGTGCTAACTAGTAATGGCGCACCAGCCACACAGTGCGCCACTACTGTTGTTTTTTTATTCTTTTTTTGCAAAACTACTAATGGCGCACCGTGGCACAGTGCGCCATTACTAGTTTAAACTAGTAATAATGGCGCACTGTGCCACGGTGCGCCATTAGTGTATATTTTTTTATTCTTTTGCAAAACTACTAATGGCGCACCACCAGCAGGTGCGCCATTAGTAACCAGGGTTACTAATGGTGCATTTGCAGGTGGTGCACCATTAGTAACCTGGGACCAACAAGATATTTTGGACACCACACCTACCCACTCACTTTCCCCACTTCATTCTCTCCACCTCCTCCTCCAAACTTGTCTCGGCTGCCTCCTCCTCCTCACCTCATTTGCACCATAGATTCATCCAAATTAAGTGGTTAAATTACCTTTTTTGATAGGTAAGTAAGGGAGGAAGCTATCTTTATGTTGTTCTCCCTCTCCAACAACGTGCACATGCACTTTTTGTGGCCTAGCTAGATCTATGTATGTTCGTGGTGTTGCATATGTTTGTGGTGTTGCATATATGTTTGTGTTTGCAGGTACCGGTATTCGAAATGCGATAGTTGCCAATATTTTGCCGGAATGTTGATTCATTTCCGTTTCGGCGAGAATTTTGGCACTATGCATTCTTTTTGGTCCTATTTTTAGGGAAAGTCATGCCAAATTTTTTTCTTGGTTAAAAAATATCGTTTTGCTCTACCCCGCAGGCGACCATGGTCCGCACAATGACCGAAGGCATCGTGAATAGGTTTTTGAGCTCCGTGAAGGCCGAGATGCTTCAAAAGAACGAGACGGAGATAAGATGTCCGTGTCGAAGATGCAAGCTGAAGAGCCTTATTGCGGACCCGGATTCCGGGCAGGTGCGGAACCACCTGCTCTTGCGTGGTTTCATGGATGGCTATCGGTGGCAAGGTGATGAAGATGACTATGAACTCGTCCATGGGGGCGGGCAAGAAATGAGGAAGGGCAGCAAGACAACCACCGCGGCTCGGGCGGGCGAGAAGACGAAGAATCTCCAGGACATGATCACGATGGTGATGCTGTACACAGTCATCATGTAGAAGATGCAGGACATGATGATGAGGAAGATGCCGGAGCAGACGAAGGGCATGATCATGAAGATGAAGATGCCAGCGAAGTAGACGATGATGGACCATCGATGGGCTGGGTGCAGGACCCTCATATTCAAGAGCTGCTTCTCAAGCAGACGGATAACGAAAGAGCTGCCGCCCGAGAGAAAGCCAAGCTGGATCAACTGGAGATAGACGCGGTTACTCCATTGTATGAAGGATGCAGGCCCAAGGATACCCGCCTGAAAGTAACGCTCATGGCTCTGGAGATGAAGGTAAAACACAAAATGACCGACGCATGCTTCGACGAGAACATGTCATTTTGGCACGAACGTCTTCCCAAGGGGAACAAGTGCCTGACCAGTTTCGAGGAGGCGAAGAAAAGTGTGTGTCCTCTGGATTTACCGCACGTGAAATACCATGTGTGCATGAACAATTGCATCATTTATCGGGACGAGCACGCGGAGTCTACCATATGTCCGGTGTGCGGCGTCACTCGATACAAGAAGAGGAAGAAAGCTCCTCGAAAAATGGTGTGGTACTTTCCGATCACTCCTCGTCTGCAGCGGTAGCAAAGCTCCTGCGTTGGCACGCGGATAGGGAAGAGAAGAAGCAAGGAGATGACGCAAATGATCCGGAGATAAATAAAAAAGACAAGATGCTGAGTCACCCTAAGGATGGGAGCTAGTGGCAAGCGTTGAACTTCGAACACCCAGAATTTGGGAAGGATCCAATGAACATCGTGCTGGGCGCGAGCACCGATGGAGTCAATCCGTTTGGCAGCCAGAGAAGCACACATAGCACCTGGCCTGTGTTTGTGTGGATGTACAACCTTCCCCCCTGGTTGTGCATGAAGAGAAAGTACATTCACATGAGTATGCTAATTGAAGGGCCGAAACAACCAGGGAACGACATCAATCTGTATCTGGGGCTGCTGAAAGAGGAGCTAGACACGCTGTGGAAAACGCCAGCCAATACGTGGGACGCTGCAGAGAAAGAATATTTCCCTATGAGAGCCGCACTGCTCACGACAGTGCACGACTATCTCGGTTACGGATATCTTGCGGGGCAGGTGGTCCACGGATTTTCTGGATGCGTCAGGTGCATGGATGACACAACGTATCGCCAGCTCGATAGAGATCCTGGGTCTTCGAAAACCGTGTTCATGGGACATCGAAGGTGGCTTCACGATGATGACCCGTGGAGGAAACGCAAGGATCTGTTCGATGGTGAAACCGAACCCCGAAGACGCCTGCGTATGAGGAGCGGCGAGGAAATAAACCAGCTGTTGAAAAATTGGAAAGATTGCCCACTGCCGGGAAAGAAGCAAAAGGCGCCAGAGCCAGGAAAGAAGCGAAAGGCGCCAGAGCCGCTGCTGAAGGTATGGAAAACGAGGTTTGTTTCTGGGACTTGCCGTACTGGAAGATCCACCATGTGCCTCACAACCTTGATGTCATGCATATCATGAAGAACGTGTGCGAGAGTCTGCTTGGTACCCTGCTCAACATGCCAGAGAGGACCAAAGATGGGCCGAAAGCAAGGGCAAACTTGAAATCAATGGGCATCAGGGAGGAGCTTCATGCTAATTATGATTATGATGATGATGATGATGAGGTGAAGCAGGAGACGGAAAGTCGTCGCAAAGGCAAAAAGGCCAAGAAGACCGGAAATGACTACCCTCCCGCGTGCTTCACTCTAAGTCAGGACACTACTAGGAAAAGGCATGCTAGTGGCGCACCAGTTTTGCCTTCTAATGGCGCATGGCTGGTGCGCCACTAGCCTCACGCCATTAGAATTTTTTTCTAATGGTGCACCACATGTGCGCCATTAGAATCTGGTATTCTAATGGCGCACCAGGCAGTGCGCCATTAGTACTGCCCACAGTGCGCCACTATTATCTGCTATACTTATAGCGCGGCACATGGTAGTGCGCCATTAGTAACAACTTTTTTAATTTTTTTTCTTAATCTCAGGTCACTATTTCACATATGAGATATTCAACACATATATATATACAACAAGCATCCATATAGCAATCATATCCAACACACAAGTTTCATCATATATACATACATAGCCAACACATAGTTCCGTCGTTTCAAAAGTTTCACATTGTTCATCCAACACCGTTATCCATCAATTCACAAAAGTTTCACATTGATACAAAATAAAAACACAAATGGAAAAGAAGCACTCCATCCACGCAAGCTTCCGTCAATTAAATCAAATCTGCAAAATGATAAACAAGAAGTTAGAAGAAGAAAAAGAAGAAGACTAGAAGAAGAAGAACACTAGAAGAAGAATAAGAAGAGTTTTGGAAAAGAAGAAGAATAAGAAGAAGACTATAAGCTTATTATGTAAACTTGATCATTTTGTGCTAACATAAGTTATTTTGGAGCTAACCTATAGGAAACTAAGCATATAAGCTCTAAGTTAGTATATTAGAGCCAACTTAGGTAAAATGAAGCTAACCTATGCCATTTTGGAAAAGAAGAAGAATAAGAAAAATACTATAAGCTTATTATGTAAACTTGATCATTTTGTGCTAACATAAGTTATTTTGGAGCTAACCTATAGGAAACTAAGCATATAAGCTCTAAGTTAGTATATTAGAGCCAACTTAGGTAAAATGAAGCTAACCTATAGGAAACTAAGCATATTAGAGATAACATAGGTAACTAAGTATATATATATATATATATCATTTTGGATAGCTAACCTATAGGAGATCTGACATACCTGACAAAGTAGGCAGTTCTTCTCCTTCTTCTCCTTCATCTCCCTGATGCGCCTAGAGCGGCGAGGCGGTGGAGGCAGTGGAGGCAGTGGGATGTAGTCTTCTACCACAATTGGCATGGTCATGTCGCCTAGCTGTGGGATCGCCGGCGCCACCACCGGTGCGTGGTCATTGTCAGGCACCACCACCATCGCGAGGCCACCTTCAGGCACGACCATCGCTAGGTCATCCTCAGCCACCTCCATCTCTTGCCCATGGTCAGTCACCACCATCTCTTGCCCTTGGTCAGCCACCACCAGCGCTAGGTCATCCTCAGCCTGATGCCCATCGTCATCCTGCAGCTCCTCATCCTCACTCTGCTCCTCTTCTCCCGCACTCCAGTCCGGATCATCCTTCTTGTTGTCTATGCTGCTACCAGAATCGCTGCTGCTTTCGCTACAGCCAGAATCGCTGCTGCTTTCGCTACAGCCATAGTCGCTGCTGCTTTGGCTGTAGCCAGTGTCACTGCTGCTGCTCCTGCCTGTCCAAAATGCAACAATGACCGTTAACAATCGATGTGAGACAAAGCCAAATGTAGAGGAATAAGAAGAGACAGAACGTACCGGCATCATCATCGGCAGCGTAGCGCATGCGACACATAGTCTTGTTGTACACCTTCACGATGAGCATGTTGGCGGCGGCGTCGTACCTGAAGAGAAGGAAGTACCCCAGCCGCAGGTCGTAGGCACGGTAGAACTTCTCCCACCCACGAGACAAGTACATGTGGCCCTTCTTGATCGCCAACTGCACATCCCACTGCCTGTGAAACCCGCTGCCGGCCTATCGCAGCTTCACATTATTTGGCGGATCTTCACCCATCAGCATGTTCACAAAACTGTCAGGTAGCCTCTGCAGTTTGGGACAATGAGTGATGTAGCAAACAACAGATATAATAATGAGATGGGTGAAGGGGAGATCTCTCGTTTTATATACCTGCGTCATGGATGATACTGAAGCCTCAAGTATGATAGTGAAGAACTTGGAAGCATCCAACTCGTACTGCGGTGTCGCAGATCGGCGGTGGCTGCTCCCCGCCATCTCTGATAAGCAGCAGAAGAGACCAATTAGTACCCATGCATGATAACAGGCATTAGTCGCAAGTACCCCATATGTCCTATTTTTAGCAAAGTAATGCTAAAATTCATGGAAAATTTCAGCATTACCTTTGCTGAAAATAGGACATATGGAGTACCCGAATTTGCCGGAACGGAAGTTAATCGACATTCCGGCAAACTCAAGGGCCTCTCGCGGTACCTGCAAATTCATCACGACACAATGGTCGGAGACAAAACCCAGCAAACTAGCACCACAAAGCACATAACAAAATTCAGTAAATTTCCAGCAACTACTCTTAATGCAAACAAGATTCACCTTGCAAGGTTTATTTGACATGGAGTAGTTTATTTCATAGAGTAAACATTAATTAGCACTATTTGACAGTAAAAGGTTTTAGCTAATTTGAATTAACTGAAAGCAGCAGTACATCATTTTTATTGATAGTAAAATGTTCAAAGAAACAGAAATATCAGTATAATAGCTAGATTACACTATCAGTACACTAGCAGTAAAATGTTCATTTACTTTGAATAAACAAATATTCAAGCAGATTTATAGGCATATTTATAGGCATATAGGCATATTTATTCGGTTCAGCAAACATCCATAGCACTACTAGTAAGAGAGTAGCACTACTAGTACTAGCCTTATAGGCATATTTATTCGGTTCAGCAAACATCCATAGCAGGAGATAGTTGTAGGTCTAGGCCATATAGGCATATTTCTGCATATGTTTGGGATGTCAGTAAGTGATGATACATGAACCGTTAGGAGCCTATCAAACCATCAACCCGCGTGTTGTCGAGAAGAAGAAAAGCCGGTTACCATTATCTTAATATTTTGCAATACTCTCTTTGGTACTGGACAGTTGTGTCAAACATTAAACTGAATTTGTATAAAACAGACCAAGGATGTTGAATTCTCTTCTAAGTTTCCCCTACACTGAATGCATTAAGGCGATTTACTTATGAATCAGAACACTTAAAATATTGGATGAGTGGTCCATACTCTATTTTTTGTTTCTACTGTTCAAAGCATAATTTTAATTAAAAGCATAATTCTCTGTCCAGGACATGGAGAGAGAGGGAGAAGGGGCAGAGAAGCTCACCTTGGACGGCACAGAGAGGATGCAGGGGAGCTCGGGGTTGGCGGCGAGGGTCACGGCACCGTCCTTGGCTCGCCGGCTGCTGCGGAGGTGACCGGTGGCGGAGGACGGCAGGGGCAGGCGGGGTGGGCGCGTCGGGGCCGCGCTTGTCGGCTGCTGCAGGGGCCGGAGGAGGCCCTCGCTCGTCGGAGGGAGGAGGAGAGGAGAGGAGCGGGCGGCGGGGTGAGGAACCCTAGCGCGTGCGCTCAGCCGATCCCGTTCGGGGGGCGCGGGGGCAGCGGGGGTGGAGTCCGGCGGAGGTCGGGGCGGCGGCGTCGGGGCAGCACAAGACCACAGCCAGGAGAGGCGGCGGCGTCGCCGACGGTGTGCAGGCGCGGCGGACGGAGCGGGCGGAGCAAGGCGGGACGGCGAACACGGGGGGGGGGGGGGGGGGGGGGAGGCAGCGGGTGAGATCGATGAGGCAGGGGAGAGATTAGAGAGATTGGGGATTAATTAGTGTACGACTATTCTAACGGCGCAACACCATCTCGTGCGCCATAAGTACGACTATTCTAATGGCGCACCAGAGCTCGGTGCGCCATTAGAATTTTGTTCTAATCTAGCCCGCTAGCCCTATCTACAACCTAACCCTATCTACAACATAACCCACCCACTAGCCCGACTGGTCGGCACGCAGCACACACAGCAGGAGGTCCTGGGTTTGATTCCCAGGCTCCCCAATATTTTTTTGTTCATTTAAAATGCTGTTTTTTATATTTATTTGTGTTTAAATATGTTCAAACTTGTTTAAATCATAACAGTAATATTTTTTTATAAAAACAGTAATAATTTTTTTAAAAATATGTTCAAATTTGTTACTTGGAAATATCATCGGTGGCGGTGGTGGAGCGGGGGAGGGTGCGGGGGGGGGGGGGGGGTGCTCGTCGGCGGCGGTGGAGCGGGGGAGGGTTGCGGTGGGTCGTCGGTGGCGGTGGAGCTAGCGGGGGAGTGTGCGGGGGGTGCCCGTTGGCGGCGGTGGAGCGGGGGAGGGTGCGGGGGGGGGGGGGGGAGGCGGGTGCTCGTCGGCGACGGTGGAGCGGGGGAGGGTTGCGGTGGGTCATCGGCGGCAGTGGAGCTAGCGGGGGAGGGTGCGGGTGGGATCGAAATCGAGATCAAAAAGTGTCCTTGAAAATATACACGGTGCGCCATTAGCAGTTTTGCAAAAAAGTAAAAAAAAATATACTAATGGCGCACTGCTTACAATGTGCGCCATTACTTGGTAGAACTAGTAATGGCGCACTTCGGCACCATGCGCCATTAGAGTGTATGGAAAAATGGAAAAAAAATTCAATTCTAGTGGTGCACCCTGTGACCGGTGCGCCATTAGTGTCTTCCACACTAATGGCGCACCTCCGTCCGGTGCGCCATTAGTATATAGTAGTGGCGCACTGCTTACCAGGTGCGCCATTAGTATCAATCCTATCTATAGCCCTTTTCCTAGTAGTGGGAGGAGATCGATCAGTTTTTCACCTGCCTCGTAGGAGTAAAAATTCCTTACGGTTACGCGGGGAAGATAAGCAGATACTTAGACACAGTGAAGCAGAAGTTCAGCGGGATGATGTCTCATGACTGTCACGTGCTGATGACGCAGATACTTCGAGTTGCAATCCATGGGATCATGGACGCACACATCCATGAAATGCTATTTGGCCTATGCAACTTTTTCGACATCATCTCTCGGAAGTCGGTTGGCGTGAGGCAACTCAGAAGGCTGAGATCGTGGTGATACTATGCGAGCTTGAGATGTACTTCCCGCCCGCATTCTTCGACGTTATGGTGCATCTGCTGGTCCATATCATAGAGGATATCATCCAACTCGGGCCGACGTTCCTGCACAGCATGATGCCGTTCGAAAGGATGAATGGTGTCATCAAAGGATACGTTCGCAACATGTCACGCCCAGAGGGAAGCATAGCCAGGGGCTTTCTGACCGAAGAGTGCATCTCCTACTGCACGAATTATCTAGGCATCGAGAACCCTGTTGGTCTGCCCGTCAACAGGCACCTCGGCAGGCTCGCTGGATGGGGTCACCGTGAGGGTCGCCGTGAAATGTATGTCGACTTCGAGGGTCGACTCGCCGACTTTGACAGAGCAAACCTAGTCGTGCTACAACACATAGACATGGTCGATCCTTGGGTGGTAGAGCACAAAACCTTTATTGAGAAGACGTACAATGACCGAGGCCAACAGAAGATGAACGGAGATATAGAGCACAACTCATGTTTCACGCGTTAGTTCAAGCAGAAGCTTCTGTCGTACCCTTTACATGAGGATTCTTCCGCGGAAGAACAACTCATATTCGCCTTGTCACAGGGCACCGAGCACAACCTGATGACGTATGAGGCATACGATATCAACGGCTACACATTCTACACTGAGGGAAAGGACATGAAAAGCGATGGTTATCAGAACTCCAGGGTAACGATGGAATCCTACACCGGTAACAAGAAGGACAGATACTACGGAAGGATCGAGAAGATCTGGGAGCTGAGCTACGCTGGAGAGAAGGTCCCGATGTTCCGTGTCAGATGGGCCAAGAACATCATAAAAGAAGACCGGTATTTCACCACCATGGTTATACCCGAAGCCAAATCCAAGACCGCGGGCGCAAAAGTCACTACGAAAAATGAGCCATGGGTACTGGCTTCCCAAGTAGACCAATGCTTCTTCATTACCGACCCGCCAAAGCCCAGCCGTGTTGTCATGAGGAGAGGCAAAAGGAAGATCATCGGAATGGATGGAGTTGCCAATGAGCAAGACTTTGACAAGTACGGCGACCCGAAGATGGAACATGACGACGACAATGAAGTATCAGCATACACCACAAGAAGAAGCAGGACCACCCTACCTAAAGGACGTTCGTTCAAGAGAAGAACTCCATTTACGAAAAATAAGGGCAAGAAGATTGTGAACAGATAGCTAGCTAAGATCGATTGTATTTAAATTGTAGCCTTCATTTCTCGATTATTGTATTTCATGGGCAATTTTTGAACTCATGAATGTTTTTAAATTTCATGGGCACTTTTTGAATTCATGAATAGTTTTTCAAATTTGATGATATTTTTTCATATTCAATATGAAAAAATATTGAATATTCATGAGGACACTCGATCTCGATCCCCCTCCATCTCGATCTCTATCCCCCTATGAGGGAGTCCTGGACTAGGGGGTGTCCGGACAGCCGGACTATCATCGTCAGCCGGACTCCAAGACTATGAAGATACAAGATTGAAGACTTCGTCCCGTGTCCGGATGGGACTTTCCTTGGCGTGGAAGGCAAGCTTGGCAATACGGATATGTAGATCTCCTACCATTGTAACCGACTCTGTGTAACCCTAGCCCCCTCCGGTGTCTATATAAACCGGAGGGTTTTAGTCCGTAGGACAACATAACCATTACAACAATCATACCATAGGCTAGCTTCTAGGGTTTAGCCTCCTTGATCTTGTGGTAGATCCACTCTTGTAATACCCATATCATCAATATCAATCAAGCAGGAGTAGGGTTTTACCTCCATCGAGAGGGCCCGAACCTGGGTAAAAACATCGTGTCCCTTGTCTCCTGTTACCATCCGCCTAGACGCACAGTTCGGGACCCCCTACCTGAGATCCGCCGGTTTTGACACCGACATTGGTGCTTTCATTGAGAGTTCCTCTGTGTCGTCGCCGATAGGCTTGATGGCTTCTTCAATCAACAACAACTCAGTCCAGGGTGAGACTTTTCTCCCCGGGAAGATCTTCGTATTCGGCAGCTTCGCACTGCGGGCCAATTCACTTGGCCGTCTGGAGCAGATCGAAAGCTACACCCCTAGCCATCAGGTCAGGTTTGGAAGCCTAAACTTCATGGCAAACATCCGCGGAGACTTGATCTTCGATGGATCTGAGCCACAGCCGAGCGCGCCGCACTGTCACGACGGGCACGATCTAACTCTGCCGCCGAACAGTGCTTTGGAGGCTGCACACGGATCCGCTCCGACCCATATTCCGGAGCAGATCGTGCAGATCGAGGACGGGTGGCTGGACACCGCCTCGGGAGCTGCAACCGCTACGGCGATGGAGCCGAATACTGACCTTGTCCCTTATAAAGCTCATGACTCCGAGGCGCCGGACTCCTTGCCGGACTCCGAACCTCCTGCGCCCCGGCCAATCGAATCCGATTGGGCGCCGATCATGGAGTTTACTGCCGCGGACATCTTTCAGCACTCACCCTTTGGCGACATCCTAAATTCACTAAAGCATCTCTCGCTATCCGGAGAGCCCTGGCCAGACTACGGCCAGGATGGTTGGGATACGGACGACGAAGAAATTCAAAGCCCACCCACCACCCACTTTGTAGCCACTATCAATGACCTAACCGACATACTAGACTACGACTCCGAAGACATCGACGGTATGGACGACGATGCCGGAGACGATCAAGAACCAGCGCCTACAGGGCACTGGAAGACCACCTCGTCATACGACATATACATGGTGGACACCCCAAAAGATGGTGACGGCGAAGAAACAGCGGAGGCAGATTCCTTAAAGAAACAGCCCAAGCGCCAACGTCAGCGGTGCCGCTCCAAATCCCGCCACAGCAAGAATGGATATTCCGGCACAGGAGATAATAATACCCCGGAAAGTGCCGAAGACAACCCCCTCCAGCAAGACTCAGCACAGGAGGATGCAGAAGCAAGCCCTCAAGAGAAAGCGGCAGACGAAGAGGTCGAGGATGATAATTACATACCTCCCTCCGGAGACGAGGCAAGCCTCGACGATGACGAATTCGTCGTGCCTGAGGATCCCGTCGAACAAGAGCGTTTCAAACGCAGGCTAATGGCCACAGCAAATAGCCTAAAGAAAAAGCAGCAGCAACTTCAAGCTGATCAAGACCTGCTGGCCGACAGATGGACCGAGGTCCTCGCGGCCGAAGAGTATGAACTCGAACGCCCCTCCAAGAGCTACCCAAAACACAAGTTGCTCCCCCGACTAGAGGAGGAAGCATACATACCTTCATCACCAGCGCACAATACGGCCGACCGACCACCCCGTGGTCGCGACAGAGAGGCATCCAGGCCCTCCATCAAGACCGTACCCCGGCACCGCTCGAAAAGTACGAAGCCATGAGGGAATGCACCGGACTTGCGGGATATATTGGAGGACAAGGCAAGACAATCCAGATCTATCTATGGATCACGTGGACGCCCCACGACCCATGACAAATACCATCACGCCAGATACAACAACTCCGGCCGGGCCGAACACAGCAGACAACGCTCTCTTGAGCTACGTCGTGATATTGCTCAATATAGAGGCGCCGCACACCCACTATGCTTCACAGACGAAGTAATGGATCATCAAATCCCTGAAGGGTTAAAACCCGTCAACATTGAATCCTACGATGGCACAACAGACCCCGCGGTTTGGATCGAGGATTATCTCCTTCATATCCATATGGCCCGCGGCGACGATCTCCACGCCATAAATATCTCCCGCTCAAGATTAAAGGACCAGCTCGGCATTGGCTTAACAGCCTGCCCGCAGAGTCAATTGGGTGTTGGGAGGACTTGGAAGCTGCATTCCTTGACAACCTCCAGGGCACATATGTGCGACCACCAGACGCCGATGACCTAAGCCACATAATTCAGCAGCCAGACGAATCGGTCAGACAATTCTGGACACGGTTCTTAACAAAGAAAAATCAAATCGTCGACTGCCCAGATGCAGAGGCCCTTGCAGCCTTCAAACATAACATCCGTGACGAGTGGTTGGCTCGGCACCTCGGACAGGAAAAGCCGAAATCCATGGCAGCCCTCACATCACTCATGACCCGCTTCTGCGCGGGAGAGGATAGCTGGCTAGCTCGCAGCAACAACCTTAGCAAAAATGCTGGCAGTCCGGATACTAAGGACCACAATGGCAGGTCGCGTCGAAACAAAAACAAACGCCGCGTTAACGGCGACAACAATGAGGATACGGCAGCCAACGCCGGATTTCGAGGCTCTAAACCCGGTCAGCGGAAGAAGCCATTCAAAAGAACCACTCCGGGTCCGTCCAATTTGGACCGAATACTCGACCGCTCTTGCCAGATACATGGCACCCCCGAAAAGCCAGCTAACCACACCAACAGAGATTGTTGGGTATTCAAGCAGGCAGGCAAGTTAATTGCCGAAAACAATGACAAGGGGCTGCACAGTGATGACGAGGAAGAGACCCGGCCGCCGAATAGTAGAGGACAGAAGGGCTTTCCCCAACAAGTGCGGATGGTAAACATGATATACGCAACCCATATACCCAAGAGGGAGCGGAAGCGTGCACTAAGGGACGTATATGCGATGGAGCCAGTCGCCCCGAAGTTCAATCCATGGTCCTCTTGCCCGATCACTTTCGATCGAAGAGACCATCCGACCAGTATCCGCCATGGCGGATTCGCTGCATTGGTTTTAGACCCAATCGTTGATGGATTTCACCTCACGAGAGTCCTGATGGACGGCGGCAGTAGCCTGAACCTGCTTTATCAGGATACAGTGCGCAAGATGGGCATAGACCCCTCAAGGATTAAACCTACAAAGACGACCTTCAAAGGCGTCATACCAGGTGTCGAGGCCAATTGTACAGGCTCAGTCACACTGGAAGTGGTCTTCGGATCCCCGGATAATTTCCGAAGCGAGGAGTTAATCTTCGACATAGTCCCGTTCTGCAGCGGCTATCACGCTCTGCTCAGACGAACCGCGTTCACAAAGTTCAACGCGGTGCCGCATTATGCATACCTCAAGCTCAAGATGCCAGGCCCTCGTGGAGTCATCACGGTCAACGGAAATACGGAACGCTCCCTCCGAACGGAGGAACATACAGCGGCTCTCGCGGCAGAAGTACAGAGCAGCCTTCTAAGGCAATTTTCGAGTCCGGCTGTTAAACGACCGGACACGGCCAAACGCGCCCGGAGCAACATCAACCAAGACCACCCGGCACGTTCCGAGCAAGCGTAGCAATGCGGCCCCAACCCCAGCCCTTGCATGATTGCGAGACCAGCTCTTCGTTACGCTCTGGAGATACCATGGGCATAGGGGGAGGGGCACGTGTCGTGGTACTAAGTCTGACAGTAGAGTGGGGGGTAGGTATGGAGAGGCAAGGTCCTAGCTATGGAGCAGTTGTAAACACAAGAGATGTACGAGTTCAGGCCCTTCTCGGAGGAAGTAACAGCCCTACGTCTCGGAGCCCGGGGGCGGTCGAGTGGATTATGTGTGTATGGATTACAGGGGTGCGAACCCTTTACACTGAGGAGGGGAGTGGCTTATATAGTGCCTGCCAGACCCCTCCGGCCCTCAGTAATGCGGGGTTTAAAGTACATTAAGTCTAGGCGTTACTGGTAACTCCTTACATAAAGTGTCCTAAATGCCATAAAGACTACTTAATTACAGACCATTTGGATGCAGAGTGGCTCTTGATCTCCTGGTGGTCGAGTGAGTCTTCATGGTCGAGTCCTTCGAGTCCGTCGAGTGAAGTTTCTCTTGGTCGACTGGAAGGTAGTTTCTTCTGAGGGTGTCCTTGGGTAGGGTACTTAGATCAGGTCTATGACCCTACTCTAGGTACATGACTTCATCATTAGCCCCCGAATGGATTGAGGTTTGAGTGACGAAGGAGTTGATATTATTTCCGACCTTCTTTTGCGTTCTGGATAGGTATTGTCTTGGACCAATAATCTCTTCGTTGATAATCAGCAACTTTTCTTCAGTCGCCTTGATCCATTCTTTTCTTTCGTCGAGTGAACTTTTGAACTTAACAATCCCCGAGCGACGGATCGCAGGAAATCTTGCGCCTGACAGATCGATCTGCCGTTCGCGGATTTTGTGGGATACGAAATTTGGGGAAGCGCGCGAAGCGGGGCAGACCGTGGCGCTCGGATGGGATAGGGCATAGATGCCTTGATCCCCGCGCCACCTTTTTCGCCACGTATCGCGTACGCGCGACTGTTTCGGGATGTGATTGGATCGCCCGGGCCCACCTGTCATCCACTCGGAAGCGTTCTTATAAAGGCGCTCGGCGAGGGTTTTTGAACAGTATCTCTCCATTCTCCTTCTGCCCTCTCCGCCTCCGCCCACTGCGCCCGCTCTCGCCTCCGCGCAATCGCTCCTCGTACGCTTCACCAGCAACAATGGTGAAGGAGAAGACGGCGGCGCTAGAGCGCGCGAAGAAGGCGACGGCGACGGGGAAGGCGAAGGCGAAAGGGAGAGCATCCAGTCGGGGCGGGTCTTCTTCGAGATCTCGTTTGCCGCACGGCTGGGTCCAAGGAGATTGGATCCGGTCGACCATCACTGAGAAGGATCTCACCGACATGGCCAACGATGGTCTGATCCCCCACGGAGCAGCAAGGTCCCGGGGAACGAGTGGCAACCCCAGCCGGAAGAGGGTGAGTGTGTTCTTCTGGCTACCCACGTCGACCGTGGGTTTTCTTTGCCGCCGAGTGTTTTCTTCCGTGGTTTCTTGAACTTCTTTGCAGCGCAACTCCACCACTTCAATCCGAACTCTATCGCCTACCTTGCTGCCTTTGTATCCATGTGTGAGAACTTTCTAGGTTGCCGACCACACTGGGGTCTGTTCAAGCATATATTCACGTGTCGCTCTCAGACCGTGAAGAAGGCGAGTCCAGATGACGATAAAACCAAGATTATTCAGATGTGTGGAGGTCTGGAGATCCAGATGAGGAATAAGAGCACCTTCCCAACCATGACCCTTCCTGAGTCGGTCAGAGGCTGGCAGTCGACTTGGTTTTACTGCCAGAACGAGTCAACGCCGGGGCAGTCGAGTGGTCTTCCTCCGTTTACCATGGACCGAGCCAACAGACCCTCCTCTCTGAAGGTGCTCCCGGAGGAGAAAGCTGACGTGAAGATGTTGATGGAGCGGGTAGTCCAGTTGGTTCAGGAAGGAGTGACGGGTATGGATCTCTTGGAGGTTTTTCTTAGGCGACGTATCCAGCCTCTTCAGTACCGAGGCCATTGCATGTGGCTGTACTGCGGAACCGAAGATGAGACTCAGATCAATCCAGAAGCAGTCGACGATGCCACGCTGGAGAGGTGGATGGCCGCGGTCACTGGGAACAAGGATAACCCTCGTGGAGCCAGGAGGATTCCACCACTCGACCATTCCAGCATTCCAGACAAGGTATGCCCACTTTACCTCCAATTGTATTCTTGCCATACTTATTCCGTTTTCGCCGCAAATTGATCTTTGTCTTGATGTCTGACAGGCCCTCACCGAACTATACTCGATGCCCAATGGAGCGCAGACTCCGACTGAGGAAGGGGAGGCGAGTGGAGGCGAAAGCCAGGAGGAGTGGGACTCAGATGCCGCTGAAGATGATGATGATGACGACTCCGATGGGGAGGAAGAAGAGGAGGAGGAGGAGGATGTTGCACCGCCGCGCTCGGAAAGGAGATCGAAGCTTGTCCATGACCCTGCGACTGAACGCGGCAAGGGGGTGGCAACTGTCGTGCAGTCGACCAAACGCCCTCGGACCACTTCTCCGGCACCGACTGAAAAGGCTCAGAAGCAATCTAGGGTGGCACCGTCAAAACCGGCCAAGGTCCTGCCGAAGATGAAGGTGTCGATCCCCACTATATCAGGGTAAAGATGCTGCTTGAGTCTTCTTGAGTCTTCTTGTTTTATATGAGTTTATTTTTGGTCGACTCATGAGTTAACCAACTGATTTTTGGAATTGCAGTGCTGCTACTTCCGATACCTCAGCCAGGGCTGACGATCATGAGATGGAGGACGCTGCAACCTCAAAACCTGGTACCACTCTCTTAATTCCGTTTTTTAGTCGATTGGCTCTTGGTCTCTAATTCTGATTCTTTTCTGCAGCTCCAGCTAATGTCGTTATCACCCTTCCCGACGATGACGACGACGACGAGGAACCGCTGAAGCACAGGAGGAGCAGGAAAGCATCTGCCGGCAGGGTGGCTCAGGATGTGATGGCACCCGAGACTCTGGTCGCGGAGGAGGAGAACACCACTCGGCACACAGTATCTTTCGCGGTGCCGCTGACGAGTGCTCATCCTGCGTCGTCGAGTGCTGCACAGCCTTCCCTCTTCTCGACACACTACGTCCCAGAGGACCAAGCCAGTGCTGCAAAGGAAGCGATACGCCAGGCGGGAGTCATGATGGAGCAGGTGAAGGCCATCCGGGAGGCTAGCCAGGCAGCCTATGACGCCAGTTCTGCTCTTCAAAGCAACGTTCACGTCAGTCGGTCATCGCCTGTTCTGTTAGGATATGATTTCTGAAAAATCTTTCTTTCCGGAATCCATAGTAGTCACCCACTGGGTGTGTCGATTGAAACTCCGGTTTAGCGGGGCACGCTGAGTACACCCGCTGGGTGTAGTCCCCAAGGCTATGGTCGACTGCTGGTAGTCGACCATAGGCTTTATAAGTTAAGTTCTTCCATCATTCGACTAAGTCGAATGGATTTCTCAAACCGGTGGGGGCACGCTGAGTGCACCCACTGGGTGTAGTCCCCGAGACTGTGGTCCACTGCTGGCAGTCGGCTATAGTCTGTAGAACATGAGTTTCTCTTTTTTTTTGTTGGTCGACTGGTCGACTCTAACTTGATAGAACTAGTGGGGGCACGCTGAGTGCACCCACTGGGTGTAGTCCCCGAGACTACGGTCGAATGTTTGTATTCGGATGTAGACTTAGAAACGCATGATTTTCCCTTAGTCACTCGGAAGTGAATTATCTTTGACATTTTGTCGATTGTTTCTTCGTAGAAATCCTGTGACCTGGCGGCTCGTTATACCGAGCTGGAGAACAAGCATATCCAGCTCGAGCTTGATCTGAAGCTGGTCCAGGAGAATCTAACAAAGGCGAAGGAGGAGACCAAAGGTACGTTTGGTGAGGCCTCGACGACTGCTTTTGCACTTCATTTGTTTCAAAATCTGATCTTGCTGTAACTTTGCAGGCAAAGTGAAGGAAGCCCAGAAGAAGAAAGACCTTGAGCTAGCTGAGAAGACCAAGCTCGCAGACGAGAAGTTAGCTTCAGTCACCAAGCTTGAAGAAGAAAACACCAATCTGAAAGCTGCTCTCGCTATTGCTAACAAGGAGGTCAGTCGACTGAAAAGCGACAAAGCTGCTCTGAATGACAAGGCCAGTTAGTTGGCTGGGAAGAAGAATGATCTAGAGGCCTATCTGAGCGGACTCGCCAAGAAGTTGTTCCTCATGCTCGAAGGTAATCCTTTGTGCCAATCAATCGTTTTTACAGTGATCCTTCCATTCGACCATTGCCTTGACTCGGCGATTGTACATGCAGAATTTTGCCAAAACTTTGAAGAGGAAACTAGTCGACTGGAACCAAACCTGGACCCCATCAACTCTCCGGTGAACGATGAGGTTGCCATGAACGTGTTCCGGCTCGAGTCTCGTGTTGCTGCTGTCGTTGACTATCTTGCAAGGCTAAAGGTCGCCACTTCCCGCATTGACACTACGCTCTGGCCCAGGGAGACGCTCCAAAATGACCTCGAGTCTTTGATGGCTCAACTAAACACAGTCCCTGGTCGAGTGCAGGAGTGGAAGAAGTCTTCTGCTAGGTGTGGCGCAGATGTCGCTCTGTGTCTGGCCCGAGTCCATTGCAAGGATGCGAGAGAGGACAAGCTGGCGGCTCTTCGAGTGGCTAACACCAAGAAGTATGATTTCCGGTCTTTCATGGAGACTTTCATTGCTGCTGCCACTCGGATCACGGACGGAATTGATCTTGATGAGTTTGTTGCACCTTCCAGCCCTCCACAGGAGGGGTAAAAAACTTCTTGAGCTCGATACTTTAAATTTGCCTCGGTATGCCGAGTGATTTTGTAACCGATAAACCTTAACAGGCTTAGCGCCTGAGCACTTTCGGTTCCTTTAGGTATCCATCTGAACTTGGATTCGACGTTTGAATATGCTCGCATTTGGCTTGAAATGTCTTTTGCAGGTTTAAAGCGAGATGCTTACTGCAGTCGACTTATTCTTCAATTGACTTAGGCAGGCGCTGGGCTGTGGCTAAGCTCCCGAGTGAGAGGTGCGCTCTCCGCTCGGTAGGATTTTTATAACTTAGGTGAGCACTGGGCCGCAGCTAAGCCCCCGAGTGGGAGGTTTGCTCCTCACTCGGTACGATTTTTTATAACTTAGGCGAGCACTGGGCTGCAGCTAAGCCCCCGAGTGTGAGGTTTGCTCCTCACTCGGTAGGATTTTTTATAACTTAGGCGAGCACTAGGCCGCAGCTAAGCCCCCGAGTGGGAGGTTTGCTCCTCACTCGGTAGGATTTTTTATAACTTAGGCGAGCACTGGGCTGCAGCTAAGCCCCCGAGCGGGAGGTTTGCTCCTCACTCGGTAGGATTTTTACGTTGTACTTGTGGCGTAGCTTGAAGGAGAGGGTCGCAGTCGACCTGCACCTCGTCCTCCATGCGACCGCACGTTGTATTTGTGGCGTAGCTCAGAGGAGAGGGTCGACCTGCACCTCGTCCTCCTTGCGAGCGCACGTTGTATTTGAAATTAGGCGAGTACTTAGACTGCAGCTAAGCCTCCGAGTGGGGGTCTGGCCCGTCACTCGGTAGGATTTTATTAAAACTTAGGCGAGTGCTTGGACTGCAGCTAAGCCTCCGAGTGGGAGTCTGGCTCACCACTCGGTAGGATTTTATTCAAACTTAGGCGAAACGGGTTGGCAGCTAAGCCCCCGAGTGGGAGTCTGGCTCACCACTCGGTAGGATTTTATTCAAACTTAGGCGAAACGGGTTCACAGCTAAGCCCCCGAGTGGGAGTCTGGCTCACCACTCGGTAAGGATTTTTTTACAAACTTAGGCGAAACGGGTTCACAGCTAAGCCCCCGAGTGGGAGTCTGGCTCACCACTCGGTAAGGATTTTTTTTAACAAACTTAGGCGAACCGGATTCGCAGCTAAGCCCCCGAGTGGGAGTCTGGCTCACCACTCGGTAAGGATTTTTTTTACAAACTTAGGCGAAACGGGTTCGCAGCTAAGCCCCCGAGTGGGAGTCTGGCTCACCACTCGGTAAGGATTTTTTTTAACAAACTTAGGCGAACCGGATTCGCAGCTAAGTCACCCACTGAGGGGGAAATTTTACTGAACAAATAAAAGTGACAAAAATCATCGGGGAAATTATGATACTATTATCTTGCAAGCCATGAACTACAGAAGTATTTTTATTACAACTCATCCGAGTGAAAACTTAAGTGTAAAATGGACGGAGTAGTTCCGCGTTCCAAGCTCGGGGCTCGTCGATATTGTGCTTGACGTTGTAGAGACGATATGCCCCGTTGTGGAGGACCTTGGTGATGATGAAGGGTCCTTACCAAAAAGGAGCAAGCTTGTGTTGTTTCTGCTGATCCACTCGGAGAACCAAATCTCCTTCCTGGAAGGCCCGACTCTTCACATTTCTGGCGTGGAAGCGACGCAAGTCTTGTTGATAGATGGTCGATCGGATCAGAGCCATCTCCCTTTCTTCCTCTAAAAGGTCGACTGCGTCCTGCCGCGCTTGTTCAGCTTCAGATTCGTTGTAAAGTTCAACTCGAGGAGCGTTGTGGAGAAGATCACTCGGCAAGACTGCTTCAGCTCCATAGACCAAGAAGAATGGAGTTCTCCCGGTCGACCGATTAGGTGTGGTCCGCAGACCCCAAAGCACTGAGGGAAGTTCATCGACCCATGCTCCAGCCGCATGCTTGAGATCACGCATCAGTCGGGGTTTCAACCCTTTGAGGATCAAGCCATTAGCTCGCTCCGCTTGTCCATTCGACTGTCGATGGGCGATCGAAGCGTAGTCGACTCGTGTGCCTTGAGAGGTGCAGAAATCCATGAATTCCTCCGAGTCGAAGTTTGACCCATTATCTGTAATGATGCTGTGCGGGACTCCATATCTGAATATCAGTTCCTTGATGAAGCTAACAGCAGTACCGGCGTCAAGGTTCTTGATGGGTTTAGCCTCAATCCACTTGGTGAACTTGTCGACTACAACCAGTACATGCGTGAAACTGCTTTGACCTGTTCTCAAGGGGCCCACCATATCCAACCCCCATACTGCGAAGGTCCAGGCGAGTGGAATGGTCTTCAGAGCTGACGCAGGCTCGTGTGACATATTGGAGTAAAACTGACATCCTTCGCATTTGTCCACTATTTCCTTTGCCATCTCATTTGCCTTTGGCCAGTAAAATCCGGCTCGGTATGCTTTGGCCACGATGGTCCGAGAGGACGCATGATGGCCACAGGTCCCCGAGTGGATATCATCAAGGATGATTCGACCTTCTTCTGGCGTTATGCACTTCTGACCAACTCCAGTCGCGCTCTCTCTGTACAACTGTCCTTTGATTACGGTAAAGGCCTTGGATCAACGGACGATCTGCCGAGCCTCTTCCTCATCCTCCGGGAGCTCTTTTCTCAGGATATACGCGATATATGGAACTGTCCAATCGGGAGTGACCACTAAGACCTCCATGACTAAGTCGACCACTGCTGGGACTTCTACTTCAGTCGGATCTGTGGCACTCTTGGGTTGCGGAGCTTCTTCGGTGAAAGGATCTTCTTTCACTGACGGAGTATGGATATGCTCCAAGAACACACCACTCGGAATGGCTTCTCTCGTGGAACCTATCTTCGCTAGATCATCAGTTGCTTGATTTTTCAGTCGGGGTATATGATGGAGCTCTAACCCCTCAAACTTCTTTTCCAGCTTCCTTACTGCATTACAGTATCCAGTCATGGCTGGGCTTCTAACGTCCCACTCCTTCATCACTTGGTTAACCACTAAATCTGAGTCGCCATAGACCATAAGGCGACGGACACCGAGTGAAATGGCCATGCGCAACCCATACAAAAGGGCCTCGTACTCAGCCTCATTGTTGGAGGAATCAAAGTGAATCTGGAGCACATATCTGAGCTTATCTCCTCTGGGGGACACCAGGACAACCCCAGCACCGGAACCATTCAACATCTTGGAGCCATCAAAGAACATGGTCCAATGCTCCGAGTGAACTTCAGTCGGCTGCTGTTGTTCAATCCAGTCGGCGAGGAAATCTGCTATTGCCTGGGACTTAATGGCTTTCTTTGCCTCAAACTTGATATCAAGGGGAAGAAGTTCAATCGCCCATTTCGCCACTCAACCAGTTGCATCTCTATTGTGCAAAATCTCTGAAAGTGGAGCGTCGCTGACGACTATGATGGAATGATTAGAGAAATAATGAGCAACCTTCTTTGTGGTCATGTATATCCCATACACAAGCTTTTGATAATGAGGGTATCTTTGCTTGGATGGAGTCAAAACTTCAGACAGATAATACACTGGGCGCTGAACTTTGAAGGTTTTCCCTTCTTCTTCCCGCTCGACCGTAAGTACTGTACTGACGACTTGTCCTGTGGCTGCGATATAAAGCAACAGAGGCTCTTTGCTGATTGGAGCAGCAAGCACCGGTTGGGTGGAGAGCAGAGCTTTTAGCTCGGCAAATGCTGCATCAGCTTCTAGAGTCCACTCGAACTTGTCTGCCTTCTTCATCAGTCGGTAAAGAGGCAATGCCTTTTCACCGAGTCGTGAGATGAATCAACTTAATGCGGCCAAGCATCCAGTAAGCTTCTGGACATCGTGCACTCACACGAGGCGTTTCATTCGGAGTATAGTGCCGATCTTTTCTGGATTAGCATCGATTCCTCGTTCGGAAACGAGAAAACCGAGTAACTTGCCACCAGGAACTCTGAATGTGCACTTTGATGGATTGAGCTTGATATCATAACTCCTGAGGTTGGCAAATGTTTTGGCGAGGTCAGTGAGCAGGTCGGAACCTTTTCGCGACTTGACCACGATATCATCCATATACGCTTCCACATTCCGACTGATTTGAGTGAGCAAACACTTCTGAATCATTCGCATAAACATGGCTCCGGCATTCTTGAGGCCGAATGGCATGGTGATATAGCAGAAGCACCCGAATGGAGTGATGAAAGCTGTTTTTATCTCATCAGGTCCGTACAGACGGATCTGATGGTACCAGGAATAGGCGTCTAGAAAAGACAATCTCTCGCATCCCGCGGTCGAGTCAACAATTTGATCAATGCAAGGGAGAGGAAAATGATCTTTCGGGCAGGCCCGATTGATGTGCTTGAAATCAATGCACATTCGGAGTGAGTTGTCTTTCTTAGGAACCATGATGACATTGGCGAGCCACTCGGAGTGGTATATCTCTCGGATAAATCCTGCCGCCAATAGTCGAGCCACCTCCTCACCAATAGCTTTTCTCTTCTGGACGGCAGACCGGCGAAGATGTTCTTTAACTGGTTTTGCTGCTGAGTCGACTCTAAGACGATGCTCAGCCAGTCCCCTGGGAACACCCGGCATGTCAGCTGGCTTCCATGCAAAAATGTCCCAGTTCTCATGGAGGAACTGGATGAGCGCTTCTTCCTATTTCGGGTCGAGTGTTGTGGAGATGTGGGTCGGAGCTGCATTGGGGTCGGTCGGGTGAATGTGGACGGGCTTCATCTCACCGGACGACTGAAATGCTGACTCTGTGGCGGGCTTCTTGGCTCGCAGCAAATCACTCGGATCCGCATTTTGCTTATATTCTTCAAACTCGACTGCTTTCACCTGGGAATCGGCAATCTTTGAGCCTTTCTGAAAACACTCTTCTGCCTTTTTCCGATCACCAGTGACAGTGATCACTCCTTTGGGGCCGGGCATCTTCAGTTTGAGGTATACGTAACATGGTCGAGCCATGAACCGTGCGTAAGCTGGTCTCCCCAAAATAGCATGGTACGCACTCTGAAAATCCACGACCTCAAACGTCAGCTTCTCCTTGCGAAAATGCTTTGAATCACCAAACACCACGTCCAGAGCTATTTGGCCGAGTGACTCGGCTTTCTTCCCTGGCATAACTCCATGAAAACTCATATTACTGGTGCTCAGTCGGGACATCGGAATGCCCATTCCTTTCAGCGTGTCCACATACAACAAGTTCAGTCCGCTACCACCGTCCATCAGCACCTTCGTCAACCGAGTGCCTTCGACAACCGGGTCGACCACCAAAGCTTGCCTCCCAGGGGTGGCTATATGAGTCGGGTGATCAGACTGGTCGAATGTAATGGGTGTTTGGGACCATCTCAGATAACTTGGTTTCGCCGGGGCGACCATGTTCACCTCACGGTTAATAACCTTCAGTCAGCTCTTACTTTCCACATCCGCAAAAATCATCAGAGTGGAGTTAACATGAGGATATCCTCCCTCACTGTCTTCCTTGTCTTCGACTTTGTCCGACTCCTTTTCCTTGTCCTTGGACTGCTTTCCTTGGAACTGTTGGATTAGGAGTCGACACTGGCGAGTGGTATGCTTCGGGTAGATGATATTACCCTCTTCGTCTTTCTTCGTGTGGATGTGACACGGCATATCCATCACGTCATTTCCTTCTTTATCCTTGACCTTCTTGGGGTTCCAGGATCCTTTGGGTTTCCCTTTGAACTTGCCCTGAGTCACGGCCAGAGCCTCTCCAGGAGCTGCTGGTTCGGCCTTCCGCTTCTGCTTCCGACTGGTGTTTCCCTTCTCCGACTGACTCGGCTAGTACTTGCCGCTTCGGAGTCGGTCTTCCTCCTCGCCGTTGGCATACTTGGTAGCAATCTCCATCATTCGACTCAGGGTCATGTCTCCGGTTCGACCAAACTTCAAACTTAATTCTCTGTTCTTAACACCATCCTTGAAGGCGCAGACTGCCTGATGATCAGACACGTTCTCCACGGTATGATGCAAAGTGATCCATCTCTGAATATACTCTCTCAGAGTCTCATTCGTCTTCTGCACACAAACTTGCAGCTCTGTCAATCCAGCTGGTTCCTTGCAAGTTCCCTCAAATGTTCTGACGAACACTCGGGAAAGATCTTCCCAAGTGTAAATGCTGCTTGGAGGTAGTTGATTCAACCATGCTCTGGCAGAACCTTCCAACATGAGTGGCAAATGCTTCATGGCCAGCTCGTCATTCCCACCGCCGATCTGTACAGCCACTCGGTAGTCTTCAAGCCAAGTTTCAGGCTTAGACTCACCAGTGAACTTGCTTACTCCAGTTGCCAACCTGAAGTTGGGGGGAATCACCGCGGCTCTGATAGCCCTGCTAAAACATTCTGGACCAGAAACATGCACTCGACTGCTTGTGGGCGCATCTCTGTCAGGGCCGCCTCGATGAGCTCTGTTCCGGTCGACCAAGCCTTGCACGATGATGGATCGCGCATCGAAGCCTGGTTCCCGAGGGTCGACCGGAGCTCTTCGCCCCACACTGAGTTGACGCCTGTCGTCCTACTGCCGAGGATCATAGGACCCACCCCTCGGGGGGGGGGGAGTGGGCACTCGACGCCTATCATCACGATCATGTCGGTCACCGTACTGGTCTCGCCGATTCTCACGTCCTTCACGCCGCGGAGGTGATCTGGGACTGTGAGCCGACTGAACCGTATTCGCAGCGACGGATTGACTGTGAATTCTGTTGCGTGACTGTGACACGGCTGAATTCTGATCTCCTGCTGCCCGAAGCAAATCCCTGATCTGCATCAAGCCTCTGCCAGCCTCCGACTGAGAGGGCTGGATGGACTCTGCGATACGGGTTGCAGCTGCTAAATTCTGAATCGGGGTTCGATATACCTGAGTCGGCGGGAAGAGTTGACGTCGATTGGAGTCGGGTACTCGTTGCCGCGCGCGCTCGTCGAGTGCTCGCTGAAGGTTCTCCAGACGAGCGCGTTCAGCCAAGTTGGCCAAACGTGCTTCCTCCAAGGCGCGAGCCTCGGGGGTTTCTCCCACGATGGGAGTATGCAGGGCATCCATGTTCCTGCGGCAAAGTTCTTCCCTTTGCAGGGAATTGAGTGGCTCGGGTTGGTACTCTTCATGGACTTGAGCGGGGTCACCTCCACCGTCTACCCCGTCTTCGCGAGGGAAACCGGGAGGGCTGCGAGGCCCATTGACCATCAAGACCTCCGCCGCTGGATCACTACTATCGCACTCGGATGCAGTCTCTACGGAGCCAGTCGACAGATCGAACAGGCCGTAGAGAGATTCGTCGGGCTCGATTGCCGCAACTTGGGTGGTGGCCGTCTGGCGAGCCACCGCGTGCCTCACCCACCGCTGGAGCCTCGACCGACCAGAGCGCTTGCGCTGGCGGGAGACCGGGAGGGTGACCGATAGGGGATTCGACCGATATGGGGTCGACGGTTGCCGCAGCAGAACGCCGCGGACACATGCGCGAAAATGCGTCGCACCGCGGACGGGGAGCGCATCAACGTCGAGTGGAGCCTCCTGGAGCCAAGCGGAGTCGTCGGCGATGAAGGTGAGAGCGCCGAGACGGATCTCGCGGCTCTCGACCAAAACTCCACCAGCAACCATGATGAAAATACTCGGAAGAATCGCAACTTCTCCAAAAATCGCTAAGACACCTGCCCCACGGTGGGCGCCAGCTGTCGTGGTACTAAGTCTGACAGTAGAGTGGGGGGTAGGTATGGAGAGGCAACGTCCTAGCTATGGAGCAGTTGTAAACACAAGAGATGTACGAGTTCAGGCCCTTCTCGGAGGAAGTAACAGCCCTACGTCTCGGAGCCCGGGGGCGGTCGAGTGGATTATGTGTGTATGGATTACAGGGGTGCGAACCCTTTACACTGAGGAGGGGGGTGGCTTATATAGTGCCTGGCAGACCCTCCGGCCCTCAGTAATGCGGGGTTTAAAGTACATTAAGTCTAGGCGTTACTGGTAACGCCTTACATAAAGTGTCCTAAATGCCATAAAGACTACTTAATTACAGACCGTTTGGATGCAGAGTGGCTCTTGATCTCCTGGTGGTCGAGTGAGTCTTCATGGTCGAGTCGTTCGAGTCCGTCGAGTGAAGTTTCTCTTGGTCGACTGGAAGGTAGTTTCTTCTGAGGGTGTCCTTGGGTAGGGTACTTAGATCAGGTCTATGACCCTACCCTAGGTACATGACTTCATCAGCACGACCACAACAGACCCAGAGTGCGGCTCGACCACACCAGGGGCTCCCAAGTGCGTCGCTCTTTTTATTTTTTATTTTCCTTCTTTTTATACACATGGCTCCGTTCACCAGAGGCCGTGTCCGGCGGCGAACCTGCCGAACTCACGATGCAACAGCCAGGGAGGGACAAAGGCTGCGATGAACACTCAGGTGGTCTCCATTACGAGCATTAAATTTGTTAAATCCACCATTCCGCAGCCTACCCCTGGAGGGAGACACGTCTAATTAGTCCAATCCCTTGCTTACCGCACTATTTGTATCATTCCGCACTCATAGCAGAATTCCTTGAATAAATACTGCAGCACTTTTTGCCTATAATTGCATTACTTTACATATATGTTCATTAATGACATCTTGCACCTGTATATTTTGGTACGGCCGAATACACCAGGGACTTATGTTCCCCGCATTATGGTGTGATAAGTCCGAACACTTTCACAAGTGCGGCACCCCGAACTTATAGCATTATATGAATCGGCTCCGAATCATGTCTTGGATCAATAGTTGGGTTTGCCCGGCTCCCATGTTTTGGTACCTTACGTTCCGTTCTGTCGGCTAAGGTAGCACTGGGAGAACCACTGCGATTGCGCCCCGGTTGAGTTGGGCGACCGCCTCAGTGGAGAAAGCTAAAACTGACTGTCATGATAAGGCGAGAGACTGGTCTCTGTTCGAGAGGTCTTTTCGAGTCCCTAAAGACTTATGCCGCTTCGAGCGAAGAACCGGATAATGTCCGGCCAAGGCGTGGATAGCGCCCCGAACTCGGTCTTCCGAATACTAGGGGCTTCGCCGAAATTTAAAATTATAGAATTCTATGGCTAAGTGAGAGTGTTCAAGCATTATAAGTCCGGTTGCCTTGTTCGTCGTGTTGAGCGCCTCCCTAGATGGACCCAAAAATGGGAACAAGAGCGCTCAAGTTTATCCCGAACACCCCAGCACTCGTGGCATGGGGGCTGAAGCCGATGACTTGCCATCTCTCAGATTTAATAAACGGCCGCACAGAAGGTAATATTTTAAATCAATAAGCGTTGCTTAGCGCATATGAACAAAGTTTTCAGCGCACAGGATAACACTTAGCGAGTTTACTCAATAATTACATCTCTGGGGCACTCAACCGCAATCTTGCGGGCACCCTTCAGGACAGTCTTATAGTACATCTCGGGCGTGCGATACTCCTTGCCCGCTGGCGGCGCGTCAGTGATAAGCCTCTCCGCATCCAGCCTGCCCCAATGCACCTTTGCGCGGGCAAGGGCCCGACGAGCACCTTCAATACAGGCGGAGCGTTTGATGACCTCCACCCAGGGGCACGCATCCACCAGCCGCCGCACGAGGCCGAAGTAGCTCCCAGGCATGGCCTCTCCAGGCCACAGCCGGACTATGAGGCCCTTCATGGCCTGCTCGGCTACCTTGTGGAGCTCGACCAGCTGCTTCAGCTGGTCGCTAGGGGGCACCGGATGGCCGGCCTCAGCGTACTGAGACCAGAAGACCTTCTCCGTTGAGCTCCCCTCCTCGGGTCGGTACAATGCGGCGGCATCGGATACACTGCGAGGCAGATCTGCAAACGCCCCTGGAGAGCTCCGAATTCGGGTAAGTAATAGGTAATTTACATTAACATGCTTGCTTTGCATGAAAAATGCCTTACCCGCCGCTATCTTCTTCACCGCCTCAATCTCCTGGAGGGCCTGATGGGCCTCGGCCTTAGCGGCTTTGGCACTTTCAAGAGCCGAGGCAAGCTCGGGCTCTCGAGTCTTCGAGTCACGCTCCAAACTCTCATGTTTTTCCATGAGAGCCTGGAGCTCTTGCCGCACCTCCGCCACCCGCGCCTCCTGTTTCTCTCGCTCCGTCCGTTTCGCGGCCGCATTGCGTTCGGCCGCAGACACGGCCTCCTTCAGGGTGGCCACCTCGTTCGTGTCCCCTGCAGTACCCACGTTATCCTTGTTATTTTCATTGCAACCAAAATCCTTTTCTGTAAGGTACAAATTTAAAGATGGTATTACTCACCTTCTTTGTCCTCGAGCTGCTTCTTGGCAAGGCCGAGCTCTTGCTCGGACCGCTCGAGGTCCTGCTTCAACGCACCGACCTCCGCAGTCAGCGCGGCAGAGGTCAGCAGCGCAGCCTGCAAACCCATATTGACACAATTTTTACACTCCTGCGTATATCTTCTTTAGATCCTCAATCCGGTTTTTCTTTCCGAACACCGAACCGAGCATCAGGGGCTACTGTCTATGCAGTATTAAATTACATATTTTTAACTTCTTACCTCAAAGCCTATTAGAAGGCTACTGCAGGCTTCGGTCAGCCCGCTCTTGGCGAGCTGAACCTTCTGAATCACCGCACTCATGATAGTGCGGTGTTCTTCCTCGATGGAAGCGCCTTTGAGCGCCTCCAACAAGTTGTCCGGCAACGGAGGCCGCCGGTGTCACGGTCTTGCCCTTCTTGCGAAGGGGCTGCCCGCCGGACTCCGGAACCACTACGGGTTCCGGCGTGGAGTCCGGCGCAAAGTCCAGGAGGCTGCCTTGTGGCGCCTCCGGAGCCTCCTCCTGATGGGTCCCTTCCCGGGATCCCACCTCGGCATCCTCAGCGTCGTGAGGGGTGGAGGCAGTCGGGATGGAATCCACATCCGACGGAGCCAACGACCCACTCGATGAAGCGGGGAGATCATCATCGGCTGGACTGCAGGCAGTGTGCGGCATTAGAAGGAATCCGGATACTTATGATCTTGCCGGAGGCCTGGCCCTGGAGGGCCACTCTTCGTCGCCAACGTTGGCGTTGGCGGAGCTGTCCGGGGGAATAGTCCTTCCCCTCTTGGACCCTTCGGCCTCCCCTGTTGGGGAAGCCTTCCTTTTCCTCTCTCCTTCCTCTGGGAGAGAGTCCTCTTTCTCCTCCTCGTCTTCGGGGGAGGAGTCCGCCTCGGAGCCATTGGACGATGAGTCCGATATCACCTGGCGCCGGGAACTTTTTTGAGTTCCCGTGGCCTTCTTCTTGGCCTTCTTCTCCGGCACCACATAGAGTGCCAGGACCAGCAGCCCCGTTAAGCGGGCGTCCGCTGGGTCTTCGGGAAGGGGAGCCGGACAGTCTACCTGTCCGGACGTCCTCTGCCAGTCCTGTCAAAGGCATTGGGAGTTTTTAGATCCCACATAGAGTCATGGAGGATAACGAAACTTACCTCACCGGCCGGGCGCTTGGTGCTGAATCCGCGATCTTCAGTCGCGGACGCGGGGGCTTCTCCGCCCTTGAACAGCACCCTCCAGACGGCTTCAT
The DNA here is from genome assembly GCA_963921465.1 of Triticum timopheevii. Lineage (NCBI taxonomy): Eukaryota > Viridiplantae > Streptophyta > Magnoliopsida > Poales > Poaceae > Triticum > Triticum timopheevii. The sequence continues at coordinate 595,223,434 of OY997274.1, forward strand.
ACGTCATGTCGAAGAGCCCGCTCAGAGTCCGGTGTTGTGCCGGATCGAACTCCCACAGGTTGAAGGCCCGTTGTTGGCAGGGGAGAATCCGGCGGATGAGCATGACCTGGATCACATTGACAAGCCTGAGCTTCTTGTTCACCAGGGTCTAGAGACAGGACTGGAGTCCTGTCAGCTCCTCCGAATTGCCCCATAGCAAGCCCTTCTCTTTCCAAGAGGTGAGCTGCATCGGGATACCAGATCTAAACTCGGGGGCCGCCGCCCATTTTGGGTCACGCGGCTCGGTGGTGTAGAACCACCCCGATTGCCATCCCTTGATGGACTCCACAAAGGCCCCTTCGAGCCAGATGACGTTGGGCATCTTGCCCAACATGGCGCCTCCGCACTCTGCTTGGATGCCCTTCACTACCTTCGGCTTGACGTTGCAGGTCTTGAGCCACAAGCCGAAGTGGGGCTGGATGGAGAGGAAGGCCTCGCACACGACGATAAACGCCGAGATGTTGAGGATGAAGTTTGGCGCCAGATCGTGGAAATCCAGGCCGTAATAGTACATGAGCCCCCGGACAAAGGGCTGCAACAGGAAGCCCAGTCCGTGGAGGAAGTGGGGAAGGAATACGACCCTCTCATGGGGCCTGGGGATGGGGATGAGCTGCCCCTTGTCGGGCAGCCGGTGCGCGATGTCGCCGGAAAGGTATCCGGCGCTGCGCAGCTTTGCGATGTGCTCCTCCGTAACGGAGGAGGCCAACCATTTGCCTCCCGCTCCGGACATGGTCGGAGAAGGTCGAGACGAGATGCGCGAACTTGGGCGCTGGAGCTCGAGTGCACGGAGATGGATAAGAAAAGGAGGAAGAAGGCGTAGGTAGAAAAGGGTGGATCCTTATCCCCTTAGATATAGGCGGACGAAAACTATGCGTCCCCACCGGCCTGGTAAAACTCGCTTATCTCCCAAGCGCCACCATCAATGGCGCGGTTGGGTTACCCACGTCCGTATTGATGAGAATCCCGGAATAAGGGGAACACGATCTCTGCTTCGACAAGACGTGCCAAGGAAACCGCTTCGCTAAACGCGCTGAGGTGGTATAATAAAAAACGATTCCAGTATAGGCTTGGTGGTGGTTTGACGTCATGCCACAAAATACGTCAGCAGATTGAGCTTGTGTACATAATATTCTCTCTACGGTGGTATGTGGAATTTATTTTGCAGAGCCGGACACTATCCTGGTGTTCACAATCTTCTATGAATTATTCGGAGGAGGAACCCGCCTTGCAATGCCGAACAATATGCGCGCCGGACTCATCGTCATTGAAGCCTGGTTCAGGGGCTACTGAGGGAGTCCTGGACGAGGGGGTGTCCGGACAGCCGGACTATCATCGTCAGCCGGACTCCAAGACTATGAAGATACAAGATTGAAGACTTCGTCCCGTGTCCGGATGGGACTTTCCTTGGCGTGGAAGGCAAGCTTGGCGATACAGATATGTAGATCTCCTACCATTGTAACCGACTCTGTGTAACCCTAGCCCTCTCCGGTGTCTATATAAACCGGAGGGTTTTAGTCCGTAGGACAACATAACCATTACAACAATCATACCATAGGCTAGCTTCTAGGGTTTAGCCTCCTTGATCTCGTGGTAGATCCACTCTTGTAATACCCATATCATCAATATCAATCAAGCAGGAGTAGGGTTTTACCTCCATCGAGAGGGCCCAAACTTGGGTAAAAACATCGTGTCCCTTGTCTCCTGTTACCATCCGCCTAGACGCACAGTTCGGGACCCCCTACCCGAGATCAGCCGGTTTTGACACCGACACCCTCCATCTCGATCGCTATCCCCCTCCATCTCGATCTCGATGCCCCCCGCACCCTCCCCCGTTCCACCGCCGCCGCCGACCTCCCGCACCCTCCCCGGCCCGCGCTCCACCGCCGCCGAGCACCCCCCGCACCCTCCCCCGCTCCACCGCCGCCGACGACCCACCACACCCTCCCCCGCTCCACCGCCGCCACCGACCCCCCGCACCCTCCCCGGCCCGCTCCACCGCCCCCGCCGACCCCCCGCACCCTCCCCCGCTCCACGGCCGCCGCCGACCCCCCGCACCCTCCCCGGCCCGCGCTCCACCGTCGCCGAGCACCCCCTGCACCCTCCCCCGCCCACCGCCGTCGACGACCCACCACACCCTCCCCCGCTCCACCACCGCCGCCGACCCCCCACACCCTCCCCGGCCCGCTCCACCGCCGCCGAGCACCCCCATTTGATGATATTTTTTCATATTCATAAAAAAAAATATTACTATTTTTATAAAAAAATTATTACTATTTTTATAAAAGAAATATAATAAAATAGCGACAAAAAATAAAAATAAAAACATACTAATGGCGCACCACTCGGTTGGTGTGCCATTGCTATCTAAAAAAAGATTTCTAATGGCGCACCGCCAGGGGGTGCGCCATTGCTATCTAAAAAAAGATTACTAATGGTGCACCGCTCGGGGGTGCGCCATTAGTAATCTCCCCCCTAGCTCTAACTCGCCCGACCCCTTCTCCCTCTCGCCAGATCCACTTTCCCCACCCGCGCGCTGCCCCGACGACCCACGATGCCGCCGCCCCTATGTGCGCCGCCGCCCCCGCGCCCCCGCGCCATCGCCGACGCCTCCGCGACCTCGCCATCGCCGACAGCCTCCCCGACCTTGCCGTCGCCGACAGCCTCCCCGCGTCGGCCCCTGCCCTACGCCACCTCCCCGCGTCGGCCCCTGCCCTACGCCGCCTCCCCGCGTTGGCCCCTGTCCTGCGCCGCCGCCGACCCCGACCCCAACCCCGACCCCGACCCCTCCGGCGACCGCCGCGCCTGCCCAGGTACCTCTCCTCCTTCCTCCTTCCTTCCCATTCCCTCCCTCCCTCCCCTTTCATCGCGCCCTCCACCTCCCCTCCGCCCTCCTCCCCGCCGTTAGCCCCGCCCCCACCCACCTCCCCACCGTCCGCCTCGCCGCCACCCGCCGCGCTCCCTCCTCCAAAGGGATCTTTCTCTCCTTTCCCGTCGGTTTCTTGGAAGTTGTTTCTTTTTTCTTGGTTCGGCGGGCGGGTTGATTTTTCTCTTCTTTCCCCATCAGTTTGTAGTTCTTGCTGAGGCAGCCCGTGTCAAGGCCAGGAAGGAGAAGATCAGATCCAAGAGGACCAAGCTCAGCGCGGTATGCTACTCCCCCTTCCCTTTGCCATTAGTTTCGTATCTTATTACACATGATTACAGTTAGCTTGTAATACTCTTCAGTAATTGTTGAATGTTTGCACTAAGGTTCGAGTAAGTCTTTATTTGTAGCATGACTTGAATTCTGGAATGCCTGTATCGAGTATGGTGATTTCTATTTATGATGATAACAGTTCTCTTCATTTCTATATGTTTGAACTTTTGTATGGAATGCCTGATTCATGGATAGGTTAGGATTAGTTAGTTTATGATGATAACAATTCTGGGATGCCTGATTCATCAATAGGTTCTGATCAATTTATGATGATAACTATTCTGGAATACCTGATTCAGCAGTAGGCTCTGATTAAATGTAAGCTGATTGTCATTTGCTAATTGCATGCCTAAAACCTGAATATTATCTAGATAATTCAACTTTATGATGCTTGCTATCCAAAGTGCCTTGTGGTTGTACGTTTGTATTGTTCTATATGGAGCAAGCAAACTAATTTTATTTTCTTTACACAGACTCGAGTGTGTTTCTGTGTACTTTAGTTTGTAGTTGCATATCTGAACTTCTGTATCCATAATGAATGTGTCTGCAGAAAATCCGGACCGTCGAGCTCGACGGCAAGTCGGTGAAGCTGCAGATTGTGAGTTTCGGTTTATTACAGATTTTTGCTGATGCCAGTTCATTTGTTTGGTAGCTCTGTTATCTGTTCGTAATTGCGATATGCTGCTTGGATTCATTCTCACTTCACAGAAATCATATAGAAAGAAGGGTGGGTGTGAATTGGTGGGACTTGTTGTCCTAGATCTTGGTGGTGTTAGGTTGTTGCATGGATTGCTTTATCCAGAACGGTGGGTACCAACCCTACAGGTACATCAGGGGTTTCTGGTTCGTTTGCTCGATACATTGCCCTCACAAAAACTCGAAATGGTTCTTAACTCTATTTAAGCTCTCCCTATGGTTGAACCAGGGAGGTGGGGATAATTACTGTACTACAATTGTGGTGGGAATGCAGTGACACCTAGCAAAATATACCATCTATCAACCATGCCCTGGACTCAGCAATTGACGTAACTCGGTTGAGCTGCGGTGCGCCATATTTAGCGGATGTTATTGGGGAGGCGGGCACTTACCTGGAAAATGAAATGGCCTGGTTTATCCTGTATTTTTGACATATCTTAATGTTAACTCCCAGATCCTTAAGCTTAGCTGTAGAATCCAGTATATTATATGTAGCAATGCTGGTTCAGTTTCCATAGTTGATTTCAAGGGACTAGAGTTTGGTTATGAACAAAAATAGCAGTCCTCTTCATCTTCAAGTCACTGACAATGTTGTAATTAAGTCAAAACTGAGCACTTGCAATTGAAAATAAAAATCATTCTTTTCACTTCAGGTAGGACTTGTAGGGGATCTAGCTGCCAGTGGCCTTTGGCTATGTAAACCCTAGCCAATTAATCCAATATTGCTCTGAATCTCTGAAATTTCTAGTGTTAAATTCAGGTAGCGACAATTGGTGGATCTGTGGTTCTCTCGTAAATCCCTGGTCAATCTAGGCGGTGTGGAGGCGGCATGTTTTTCGGGTGCATTCGGTAGTCCAGCCTGGTTTGATGTAGTGGGGATTCTTCTAGAGCTGGTGGTTTCATTCGATTCCCTGGTGTTTGATGTAGGTGTATGTGTGGTCTTAGCGGTGGATTTTGCTGGCAATTATGTTGCAGCTCTATGTTGGATATGCAAGCATTTTGGAACCCTATTCTTTGTGGTTTGTCTTTCTTGGGTAGTATTTGCATCCATTTTAAAACCATTTCTTCTGTTTTTCAATGTTTTGTGCAGTATTGCATCTAAGTTTACAGCAGCTTCATGAATGTAATTCCATTTTTACAGTGTAATTTTAGAGTAATCACAGTGTTATTTTCAGAGTAATTACATTGTAAATCACAGTGCTATTTTGTTGTAAGGGAAAAGTATATTTAGATCGCATCAATTTGTAGTTTGTGTTTTTATTTGTTCCTGATTTGAGGTTGTGGCTTTGGCATTGTTCTGCTCCTTACATCTATCACTATCGTATATGTCAAACTTGAGATCAAGCAAATAACTATTCTGGATACTCCTGTTTACTTCATGCTGAGAACTTCAACCTTTTCAACTTGCTGGACTATATGTTCATTGGTACTACTTGTGATGCTGCTCCTGTACTACTTGGGAATATTGTCAACTTGTGATGCTGCTGCTATACCCCGAGAGGCCCTTGAGTTTGCCGGAATGTCGATTAACCTCCGTTCCGGCAAATTCGGGTACTCCATATGTCCTATTTTCAGCAAAGGTCATGCTGGAATTTTCCGTGAATTTTAGCATGACTTTGCTAAAAATCGGACATATGGGGTACTTGCTACTAATGCATGGGCCGGGGTATCTTAGTACTTAATTAAGTAGGATCAACTGCCCCTTTATTCTTGCTGCATTAAACCATAGGTGGCAATAGAGCCAAGTGATTAGGCCCAACTTAGAATTCTCCTTAGCATCGATACACCCTAGATGATAAACCCAACATAGGTGGCAATAGAGCCAAGTGATTAGTGCCAAGTGATTAGGCCCAACCTAGGGTGCCTCGGCATCTATAAACCCTAAATGATGAAAACTAAACTTAGCATTTAGGGTGCCTCGGCGTCGACAAACCCTAAATGATGAAACCTTGGCTTTTAGGGTGCCTCGGTGTCGATGAGAACCTAAATGATGTACGCTTAGGCTTTTAGGGTGCCTCGGCGTCGACAAACCCTAAATGATAAAAGCTTAGCTTTTAGGATGCCTCGGTGTCAACAAACCCTAAATGATGAGACCATGATCTTGTTCCTCGACAATAACCAACTTTTTGACCAAACTTTTTTCCTATTTAGAGCGAAACATGGCCCAAAACGATGAGGCCGGCAGTTTGGGCGGCAAGCAATTCTGGGAGCTGTCCCAGGAGTTGGAGGAAGAACCTCACCGCTATGAGGACGCCGCGGAAGACACCGATCCTGACTACACAACCCCTAGTGGCGTGGGGGATGACACCACTGATGGTTCCGCCGAGGATGCCACCACTAATGATGGCGGCGCACGCACATATGGCAGCCAACCGAAGAGGCAACGGAAGGACCAGCGCCCGAGCGTGCTCGGCACCGTCAAGGAGGAATTTACTGAAGTGAACTCCGACGGGCATCCGACGGCGCCCAAAGAAGTAGTCAAGGGGTACTCGGTTCAACTCGGGTGCATTCTCCGGAGCACCATCTCGATCAACACCGAGAACCTAAGGCATAAGGACCGAGGGAATTTGCGCAGCCTCCTCTTCACGAAGTTGCACGAACGATACAAGTTCCCCGCTGAATTTGCAAACACGCGCCTCTCAGGGAACAAAGTGAACAGTGCCGCCCTCACGAGGATGAGCACGGCCCTGTCTACTTGGAGAAGCACGGTGAAGAAAATGATTGAAAAAGTTGATAGTTATGAGAAGATCAAGGCGAAATATCCTTTGATCAGCGAAGATGACTACAAGGAGTTCAAGATCAAGTGCGAGAGCAGCGCAACCTCCGAATCAAGTCAGTGGGGGAAAGAAATGCGGCAGTTGAACTTAGGGGTCCACCAACTCGGTCCCGGCGGTTACAGAGTGGCGGAGCCTATATGGGACAAGGAGGACGCGGAGCGTGCCGAGCAAGGCCTACCGCCCCGCTTTGAAAAATACCGTGACAAGCAGACCAGGAACTTTCTCAGGGCCCGGTACAAGGAGGACCCGGTAACAAAGGAGCTTACCACGGATCCGAAGACCAGGGCGCTCGAGCTTGTTCTGGTAAGGAATACACCCCCACATAATTAGCTCCATATGGTTGCATTCTAATTAATCCCCAATATTTCTAAATGGTTCACGTTCCTTCCGCAGGACACTGAAAGCAGTAGCGCGGGGTCGTCTTAGAGCTCCCCTTTTGACACCCCTTTAAATAGGGCGTTGAATGTAATGAAAAACAAGGATAAGCTCGGTAAGCCGACGTCAGCTAGTCGTGTGGCCGGCAAAGGCTTTTCCACAAAATGGTCGTCATACTATACCGCTGGTGGGCGAAAGGAGAAAAAGACCAGCTCAGAAAGCCAGTCGCGCGAGGTTGAAGCACTCAAGGCACAAGTGGCGCGGATTCCGGAGATTGTCCAAGAGCAAGTGCAACAACAACTGGGAACGACGCTCACCGCCATGGTGCCTACGTTGATTCATGGGCTGACGACGTGGATTGCGGGCGGCCAACAGGGGCCTCCCCCGGTTCCCAGCTTCACGGCCAGCAACTCGCACAACGCGCAGGCGGCGCCATTGGTGTCTCTGGCGGAGGCGGTATTCGTGTCTCCGGCGCCGGCACGGGCACTGGAGCTTAATGCACCCGGGTGTACGCCGGTCGGCACCTCGCCAGCAAGCGGCCCCTCCATCAGTTGCACACCCGCCGTTGGAGGTGCCTTGACATTAGCCGAGCTCGACGGCATCACGGTAACTAAGCCTCTCGGCCGATGACTTCATCTCCTTGCCTTTGACTGGGTATCCCGGACGCCCTACATGTTTTCGCAGGGCGCCGCCGACGTTCCTTGCACTCTCCTGCACTTCGTGGGCGGCGAGTTGGTCGATGTCGCCAAGGGCAGAATCGTTCAACCGGGCAACCCCATGTTCCATGGTAATCCGATGCCACCCACCTTGTATAGGGTTGAACTGGTTGTGCTGCTAGGTTGCGACGAGCTGTTACCTCCGATTCGACCCGCTGGGGCTGTCGAAGAAGATGAGATGACCCTCAGCGCCTGCGTAAGCTGGCCCCTGCTTCGGCCGAAGAGCCAGATTCGTTTGGGGGCGGGGGACACCACCCCACAGACAAGACCGTCAGTCGTGCTGGCGCCAAGCCATGGCAAGAACGCCGCAACGCTACCGGACATGCTGGACATCCCCATGGCACAGGATCCGGACATGCATATGGCACAGGATCTGGACGACGACGACAACAATGACGGTTCATTTACCAATGTCGATAAGTACTTTGCCGAACATGGGTACGCTGACGAGTTCTGCGGGCCTCCTTCTCAAGAACCTAACCAAGACAAGCGCGATCTAGCTGGTACGGCGGAGTAATCCAATTGCAACAGGTGTCGTCTGGCATTCAGTTCTCAGGAGACGCCTCCAGCTCCCGCCTTCACCGAGCCTCAGATAGCTGAGGTGCGAAATATTATCAGCCCCAACACGCTCAAGAAGGCGGTCTGTGAGCAGAACTTGGTCCCATTACAGCAGATCAAGAAGAAGGGATGGAAATGAAAGACTAACAAGGGCACCGGCGCGAGCCAGCCGGCACCGAGTACGATCCGTGCTTAGGACGGGCCACCTTCACCTAAGGATATCTCGAGGAGGGTGCATGTGGCCGGTAGGGTGGTGCTACCGACAAATATGCTCAATGCTGCAACCGGTGCTATGCTGAGTCTGCATGACAGTGTTCTTTCTTTGGAGAAGCGGCGTCTCTCCCATAAGCATACCCGGTTTTCGTGGCCAAGGTGCCAGAGGGCAAGGGCTTTGTGGATGGCGCCATCGGGGGTACGATCGTCCTGCAGTTTGATGACATCCTTGCTATGTTTAACCTTCATCCGCTGCACTACACCTTCGTTCGGCTGTTTTCGCTGAGTATGGAGATGCGGATCATTCGAGACAAGACCCTGGACATCGGGATAGTCGACCCCTTCTACATGTGTGCCAAGATCTTGGGCAGCCCTGGGGACCGGCAAGTCGCGAGTTCACACCTCGAAGGCGTCATTCTGGCAAACCCAGATAAGGATAACTTCCTCGTGCCTTACTTTCCCGAGTAAGTCATCCCCTCACCGCCCCGTAACATATGATTTCTTAGATTTTGATCGTTCTTTTTTTTCTAACATTTCGTGTTCTGTGCAGTGACACACATTGCACACTCATCCTCTTAAGCCCGAGATATTCCATGGCCACGTATTTCGACCCGGACCGTGACTCCAAGATAGACTACACAAATATCAAGAAAGTTCTTGATGATGCTCTCCCCGGCTACGCCAAATCTGGAGGCACCTTTAAGAGGCCAGTTCGTAGGTACGGCAGGCATGTGTTCACCCACAATACGATGTTCCCCTGCGTCAAGCAGCTGCCTGGCGGTCAGAAGGATGCCTACTACACCCTCCATCACATGCGGGCGATCATACGGGACCATAATCACCTTCTGCTACCAAATAATGTCAAAGATTGGGCCGCAAGCTTGGCGGCAATCCAGGACGCGGACCTCCGACAAGAATTCTTTCACGTCTAGTCGGAGTTTGCAGAAATCATCCATCAAGATGTCCTTCGTACCTCGGGGCAGTTCTACCTCAGATATCAACCGTCCAACAGTGAGATAGACACAACGCTACAAATGTAGGCTGACAACACCCGCGACTTCATGACCATCACGAAAGACGGCGACTTCATCCACGCTCCGGTCCCATGAGTCATGTCGAAAGTAGTGATGCTATTTGTAGTTCTGAAACATCGATTAGCTCGTGTTGTAATTAAACTTTAATGAACTTGAATGTCTCTTTGGTTTGGACAGTCGTTCAACTTAGATGTAATCGATGCTATTTATTAGTAGGACCATGAATCGTGCTATTAATGTCTTGCTTTTCTCTTCCGATCCTTTTGTTGCATACTGATATATTGCTTATGTATTGTTTGTTGTTTGGCTTGTGCATAGAGATGCCGTCGTATGTCGTGTACAAGGGTAAGGTTCCCGGAGTCTACAACGACTGGGAGAAGTGTCGGAGACAGGTTCACCATTTCAGCGGTAACAGTTACAAAGGGTACACCACTAGGGGGAAGGCGGAATCTAGATACACACTCTATCTAGCGGGAGAGAGGAGGGAGCATTGGAGGAACCGGATGAAGACCAGTTTCATCACGATGCTGCTCATCGTGATGACCGCAGCTCTCTTCTATGTGATGGTAGTTTAGATGATCGATATCGACTTGTAATGTGAAGAAAAACTCGCTACTTGTGGTCTCCGAGACTTGTATTGTTCTATATTTGTTCGGTCTTTTGAATTCGGAGACTAATATGATGAATTGTATTCGGAGACTAATCTTCTATTGTATTCGATGAATCTGCTGTTGCTGTGTGGTGCTGTCTATATTTTGTCCAATAATACATTTTGTAACATGTGCAAAAATCAGAAAAGTAAAAAAAACTAATATTCATACTAATGGCGCATCACCACAAAGTGCGCCATCAGTATGCCAAAGGATACTAATGGCGCATCACCCTACAGTGCGCCATTAGTATGCCAAAGGATACTAATGGCGCATCACACCACAATGCGCCATTAGTATGCCAAAGCACCTAGGTAAATATGGCCCCCTGGGAGGCATACTAATGGCGCACCGTGGGCTATACTAATGGCGCACCACAGGTGCGCCATTAGTAAAAAATACTAGTGGCGTGGTACTAGTGGCGCACCAGTAGTGCGCCATTAGTAGGCAAAACTGGTGCGCCACTAGTAGGCCTTTTCCTAGTAGTGTACATGTCAACTATTTCATGCCCTCTTTTTTCCACACTATCTATTGCATCTGTCTCTCATACAATGTCTGTACATTCAACTATGTTTCCTGTTTATCAGCCATTTGAATTGGAGCGGGTGATGCCAGTATCTATCGGACTAAAAACACGGTCTTCAAATAAAATAGTGCTACCTCTTGGTGGAGATAGCACCCCGGTTGTACATGCACAAGAACCAGCCCTACCACACATAACCCAAACTCTTGCAGATTGTACCCCTACTACGATGGACAGAGAACCAGCTTCACCCAATGTAACCCCAACCCCAGCCGATAGTAACCCAGTTCCTGTTGACACAGCACCATCTCCACCACAGAGCTCCCAAACAAGAGCAGTTAGTAAGGCAGCTCCAGTGCCCAAAGGGCCAGTACTATCACGGCGAACCCCAACTCCACCAGTTAGTACGCCTATTCCTGTGGAGGAAGCACAACCAGCTAGTCATAGTTTAGCATCTATCGCATTTGATGTTGTTAAATCGTATGTGCGTATCTTCCCATCTTGGAAATATTATACTGAAGATGAAGGAAAATGCCAGTTGCAAGTGTTTGTCCAGGAGTTATGTGTAAGTAATGTTATTCATGGCAATTACTTTGCTTCGTCCCATACATCCTACCTCCATGATGGTTATAATACAGCAAATTTTCCCATTTTTCTCTATAGAGAAGGGCCGATTTGGAAACTCAGGATGAGGCAACCTGTGCTAATACCTCTACTATCTTCAAGAATGCTTGGTGGCAGTATCGGAATTACCTGAAAAAACGTACTTCACCGGCAAAGAAACTCATCAAATTCCCTCACGTTCTCCTGAAACACATTTACTGGATGATGACTGGGAACGCCTTGTTCAGTATTGGTCCCGAACCAAGAATGTGGTAAGGTCTATGAGCTCATTTTCTATTTTTAAGTATTATATTCTTGCGTCTTACTGTACTCTGTTCATGTAGAACAAGCGCCTAAACCTGAAGAACAACTGTTCTAATTTAAGATTCCATTGCTATCATAGTTCAAAAAAGCGCTAGGCGTTAATCGTGCGTTTTGCCACCGCCTTGCGCTTTACTGACCAAAGCGCATGCTTATGCGCAGTTATGCACAGATTAAGCATAGTTATGCGCAATGCATTTTGCCAACGCCTAGAGCCTAGGCGCGCTTAAGCGCTCGCTTAGGCACGCCTTTTTTAACTATGATTGCTTTGCTCTTGTATCACTGTATTTACTCATACAAAATTATTTTTAAATTGAAGGATCCAATTGAAACTCCAATGGCACAGCAGGTATGTTCACACATGTTTCTTTAACAGGTTTGCTGTTATCAATAGCTCTGTTGATTTCAATTTCAATTGTGTATACAGTTGACTTTCATATCATGCACATTACTAGCATCACAACAGAGCCAATAGTGTTGTTGTACATGTAGACCCGTGGTACCCATCTGAAATCTTGTTGTGTTGTGTAGTTTCCCACGCTTTGTATTCTTTCACTGCTGCTTTGTCTTGAACTGATATGATTTGAACTGTGTCTCTATTTTGATTTGGCAAGACAATGCAGTGACCATAGGACATAGATATATGTTTGTTTGATGCTTTTATTATGTACTAGTACTTGGCAATAGAATACTTGGTAGTTTAATCCTGTCCACCTTACTAATGAACTGGTTCACCGAAATGAGTTTCATATACTAGTACATGTTAAACTTGTTATGTGACTGCTTGTTTCATCTTTTAGAATGCTGACAGAATATTGGGGAAGAGTGCCTTATTAAGCAATGGTAAAGTAGGTAATGCAGATAAGGTTCAAGATAGTGACACATCCTTGTTGATCTCCAACAAAGCTGATAAAACAGCTAAGGAAGACTATCTTGAAGACAGCGAGACAATCCCAAAGTCCTGTCTTGGTTTAGTGTTCGAGTTACTGGCCACTACCGCTTGCACAAGCTATTCAAACTCACTGTCTGAATCAGTTCGGTTTCTTGAGTCTCAACTATAAGCTGGAAGACATCGATCAGCTGTGCTGCGACAAGAAGCGAAAGGACTGCGGAAGTCCCTGGAGCATTCAGGTGCATACTTTCTGGTGCAACAGCAAGCATTGGAGGAGTTTAGCGCCAAACAGGACAAAGCTAATCAGCTTGCTAAGCTTATTGCCAGCATGGTGGATACCCAGGATAATGTTTCTTGAGCTCCTCTGAAGTTGTTTCAGTTATGCTCTTGTTTCGCTGCCGCGTTTATTTGCACTGGTGGCCAATTTTGACGGCCAGTGTATGTAATGTGCTGCTTTGTTCCCTATATTTGCACTGGTGGCGAACTTTGATGCCCAGTGGATGAAATATGTGTAACAGCGGTAATAGGCTAGCGTTAATTGCTTGCTTATTTATTTACTTATTGTCTTGTTTAGTTGTTTGCTTGTAGTCACTGCAGTTCTTTTTCTGTGTTTTTCTAGTGGCCACAATAGCCTATTTGTGGTAACTAGGCCAAAATAATCATGGCAACACACGGACTGTTGTAACCATGGGCCTCCTGCAGGCCGTATGATCCATGGGCCTTCTTTCGGCCATAGGATCCATTGGCCTTCTATATGGGCCGTAGGATCCATCGGCCTTCTATACGGGCCTTAGGGTCTGTCGGTGTCAAAACCGGCGGATCTCGGGTAGGGGGTCCCGAACTGTGCGTCTAGGCGGATGGTAACAAGAGACAAGGGACACGATGTTTTTACCCAGGTTCGGGCCCTCTCGATGGAGGTAAAACCCTACTCCTGCTTGATTGATATTGATGATATGGGTATTACAAGAGTGGATCTACCACGAGATCAAGGAGGCTAAACCCTAGAAGCTAGCCTATGGTATGATTGTTGTAATGGTTATGTTGTCCTACGGACTAAAACCCTCCGGTTTATATAGACACCGGAGAGGGCTAGGGTTACACAGAGTCGGTTAAAAAGGTAGGAGATCTACATATCCGTATTGCCAAGCTTGCCTTCCACGCCAAGGAAAGTCCCATCCGGACACGGGACGAAGTCTTCAATCTTGTATCTTCATAGTCTTGGAGTCCGGCTGACGATGATAGTCCGGCTGTCCGAACACCCCCTAGTCCAGGACTCCCTCAGTAGCCCCTGAACCAGGCTTCAATGACGATGAGTCCGGCGCGCATACTGTTCGGCATTGCAAGGCGGGTTCCTCCTCCGAATAATTCATAGAAGATTGTGAACACCAGGATAGTGTCCGGCTCTGCAAAATAAATTCCACATACCACCGTAGAGAGAATATTATGTACACAAGCTCAATCTGCTGACGTATTTTGTGGCATGACGTCGCACCACCACCAAGCCTTTACTGGAATCGTTTTTTATTATACCACCTCAGCGCGTTTAGTGAAGCGGTTTCCTTGGCACGTCTTGTCGAAGCAGAGATCGTGTTCCCCTTATTCCAGGATTCTCATCAGTACGGACGTGGGTAACCCAACCGCGCCCGTCGCCACGCCCCCTCTATCGAAGGCGAGTCCCAAACGGTCACGGAGACGGCTCTTGGTATTCTTCCTCTTTATAATGGGACCAAGGCTCGTTTCTTCTCTTCAATCATCCATCGAATCTTCTCCTTGCCCCGAGTTCCAACACCCAGAGCCCCAGATTCGAGCGCCTCGGACCTTCAACAATGTCCGGCTCCGACCTTCAGGGCCGGTGGATGCCCTCCTCCGTCACGGAGGAGGACGTGCTAAAGCTGCGAGAGGCCAAGTACCTGTCTTACGAGATTTCGCACAGGTTGCCCGCCGAAGGGCAGGCCATCCCCACTCCCCAGCCCGGCGAGTATGTCATCTTTGTATCCCACCTCCGTCGGGGTTTAGGCTTCCCGATGGATCCTTTTGTGAGAGGGCTCATGTTCTACTATGGGTTGGAATTCCACGACTTGGCTCCGGAGTCCATCCTCCATATTTCTGCATTTATTGTTGTCTGCGAAGCCTTCCTCCGCGTCACCCCCCACTTCGGCCTGTGGCTGAAGACCTTCAATGTGGAGCCAAAGATGATCGAGGGGCGTCAAGCAGAGTGCGGCGGGGCGGCCGTAAGCAGGAGGGCCGACGCCCCGTGGCCCGAGGGCTCCTTCCAAGAGGAGCTCGGCTTGTGGCAACAGGAGTGGTTCTATATTACCGCTCCGAAGGGCAGCAGGCAGAAGCCACCGCCCGTATTCCGCTCGGGACCTCCACGACGGTTGTTGTCGTGGGTCAACCAAGGGATCAACTGGGGGCCGCCAAAGGACGTGCCCCTATTGCAGGGCCGGATTCGAGACCTCCAAGCGAGGGAGATCGATCTGGTCGTGGTGCTGCAGGTTATACTGATTAGGCGTCTCCTGCCCTGCAAACGCCGCCCTCTCCGGCTATGGGAATTTAATCCGTAGGGACCACGGATTCTCCAACACTTCATGGGTACGACACTCGTGGAGATGTACAAATTGTTCTTCGGATCACGGGAGGTGTGTCCGGAATTGACCGAGGACGCTGGCCTAAGCTGCAATCGCCCGGATACTCAAGTAAGTAGCTCAGTGTTCGGACATACCGTTTGTTTGCCTTTCTACAATTTGCCTTTTAACCCGTTGCCCTTTAACAGGAGAGGATAGCGCAAGAAAAGCTGATACGGTGTCCGGCCCCCCTCCCGGAGACCGCGCCGGATCCCGTGCTGGTCAGGATGCTGGAGGTTGCGCCTTCAAAAGAAGGCGAAGGGGAAAATAAGGGAGCTACCGCCTCGCCCAAGGAGGCGCTTGAAAAAGGGGGGATCAAGAATCCCTCCCTCCAAGGGGAGAAGAGGACCGCCTCCGAAGACCTGGAGGCCAAAGCCCCTAAGCGGGGTAAGAAATCTTCACCAGAGGGTCCTGCGTCCGGGGAGGCCCCGGCCGCACAGTCTCCCCTAAAGAATCAGCCCTCCAGCGAGCCGTAAGTAGAGAAAAGGGAGTTTGGCAATAAGAGACGTGCTTATTTGTGCTTCTGAGGATAACTGAAGTTTTTACCTTGTAGTTTGGATCTCCGAACTTCTCAGATGAGCTCGTCTTCGGGGGACCTTCGTCCGGAGATGGTGGAGAGCGAGACGCCTCTGTCCGCAGCGCTGTCGGATAGGGCGGACGAGCCTGAAGTGTCATCACGGAGGGTGTCCCCGAGCCCGGCAGGGCCGAAGAGTTCGGCGCCGACTAGTGTTCGGCCGGGGGAGCTGAAGGATCTGCTTGAGAGGGCGTCCATCTCAGAAGATCACCATGCATTGATGAGTATGGTGATTGGAAGGATTTCGTCCGCCGAAAGCGGATTGCGCAATGCCGTTAGGAGTTTGCTGGCGGGGTTTGAGGTACGTAAAAATGAAACACCTTTTTGACAGTTTTGCACATAAAGTGCGCCCTGTATAGATAGTAGCCCCTGAGACTCGGTAGGTTGTCGAAAGCGACAGCGTGCCAAGGATCAAAATCGCAGGTATTAACTTTCGCCTTTCCTGTGCAGGTGGCGGATAGTCCGGGGGGCAGCCGGACTGATAGAGTTGCTGAACTGAAGCGGCAACTCGACCTTGCGGATGCGGACATCGCGCTAGTCAACAAGCGACTTGACGAATCGCAAGGTAAGTTTTTTCTCCGTGGTCACCTAGTAAGGGAGCCGAAGGCCACCTCTTACAATATGTGTGCTTGACGTAGATGGTGTCGCTGCTGTGGAGAACCTTCGGGCAGAACTTGCTCAAGCCAAGGAGCAAGCCAGAAGGAGTGATGCGGCTGCCTCGAGGGCGGCCAAGGAGTTAGAAACCGAAAGGGCTGCACACTGCCGAAGCAGGGAAGAGATGGCCGAAATGGCCGTTAAGTTAAAGGATGCTACTGACCGCAATGAGGCTCTTGAAAAGGAGCGCCTATCGGAGTGAGAAGACCTGGGGAAGGCCACCGCCGAAGCCAAGGATGCCCGTTCTGCAATGCGGGCTATAAAGGAGGAGCTGCGCCAGGACGGAGACATTGTGGCTGGCAAGCCTTTTCTGCTGCGCCGAAGGTTTACGGATCCAAAGTATGCCCAGCTTGGCGAGCTGTGGGGTCCGGAGGATCCTTATATGGACTTAGCAGCGAGTGCGGCGGATGTTGTTGTGCACTTCCGAAGTCAGAAGGATCACAAGACGGAAGAGCTGTTTTGGTCTCAATTCCATAGTCCGGAGCGTTCACTTCCGCTGACCGACCGGTTGGCCGAGTGGGCTGAGCTAAATAGGTTGTCCGGGCTTGCCATGACGGATATCGTGACTCATATCTGGCCGGATAGGCCCAAGCCGAAGAGCTATTTTGGTTTATTGCAGCAATTTCTTGGGGCGGTGCCGCATATCAAGGCGATGAAGCGGTCGGCCTGCATAGAGGGTGCACGGATGGCCCTCGCCCGTGTGAAGACACATTGGACAGAGATGGATGCCACCGCTGTGGCGACCAAGGGTTCGGACGAGAGCCGGTTACCCGCCGAGCACTATTTTGGGGAAGTTCTGCGTGGTGCTCGTGTAATAGAGTTGCAGTGCTCAAAGAATGTCACGTTCAAATGAACAGTTTATTTTGTAAAACAATGCTTATGATGTAGGCGCTTTTTATACTTGTGCGTTCAAGTATTGAAATATCTCCTGTGCGGCCGTTTATGTATACGTGTGTATAACCTGAAAGATGGCAGTCGTCGGCTTCAGCCCCCACGCACAAGATGCGGGGGTGTTCGCAAAAATAGCGCATTTTCACACTTAATCCAACGTCTCGGTCCTGTGAAGGAGGTGGTAGCGTAGCAAACGAGGCAACCGGACTATAATGCTTTATCACTTTCACTTAGCCATGGGAGTTCGAGGGTGGGGCTACGATATAGCCCCTGGGGGCACCGTGCTCTCCGAATTCGGGGCGCGTATGTGCCTGACCGGGAAACGGTCCTTTGTCAAAGCGGAGGAATTCTAAACATTCTGGTGGTCGATCGAGTGGTTGACCAGTCTCTCGATGTATCATGACAGTCAGTTTTCGGCTTTCCCTACTAAGGTGCTTACCCAGCCGAACTGGGGCACAATCGCAGTAGTTCTCCTGGTGCTGCGTTAGCCGATGATACGGAACGTAAGGCAGCAAAACACAGGAGCCGGGCAAACCCAACATTTGACCAAAGACATGATTCGGAGCTGATGCATATAAGGCCTAACTCAAGACGTCGAACACTCCCTAAGGTGTTCGGTCTTTATAATAACGGGCAGAACAATGCCCTGAGCCCCTAGTGTCCAGGTACGGGTGAGGTCCTCTGATGCAGCCGATGCCAAAACGTCAATCTCCACTCTGGTTATAATGAGAAACCAGGGGATTATAGCAACAAGAGACAGTAAAAAAGGTTTACGCAGGGTCTTAATCTGAAGAGAATCCTTGCAACGGGTCCCTACTGCACGTCTGCGCCTATGTCTCCGTTGTGCCGTATCCTGGACGGGTGTGCACGTTGTTCGTCTGTAAAAAGAGAGGAACTTAGTTTGAAAGGAAGTCGTGCGAAAAGTGCATAAAAATTGAAATACTAATGAATGAATAAGGTTGAGCCTATATTAGCTCATTATTGCTTATACGCACAACCCCTTGTAAAGGGGTGTGCGGCTAGGGAGCCCCTAGCCTATTTATGCCGGACTCGTCTAGCCGTGCCCGGGGTCTTTGAACGAACTTTTAATGAAATGATGCCGCATGGACCGGGCATTTTAAGTGTAAGAGACGCGTAATGTGGTATTGCGTTGGAGCGGACAAAAGATTCACGTCCCAATAGTGCTTGATAGCTACTTTTGAATGGGGCGACATGGAAGATTAGCCTTTTGCGTCGAAAGTTGTCGGGTGACCCGAACACAACTTCTAGTAGTAAGGAGCCCGTGCACTTGGCGTAAGGGCCTGGCATCACTCCTTTGAAGGAAGTGCGGCTATATCAAATTTTAGTAAGGTCTATCCCCATCTTGCAGATTGTGTTCGGACATAGCAGATTTAAATCGCTGTCGTCGTCCATCAGGACTTTTGTAAATTGTAGTCCGTCGATTGTAGGATCCAATATCAGAGCAGTCCATCCTACGTTGCGAATACTTCTGGAATAATCCAGGTGGTCGAAAGTGATTGGTTTTGACATCCAATCTCGAGGTTCCGCTGGGGTGGACCGTGCGACACCTACCTTGGTGGGTGCCGCATTGTTTTTCCGTACTATCACATGAAGTGAGTTTACTGTTTTGACTTCGCGTGGGAAAGTCTTTTGTTTTCCGGTGCTCTACTGGTGGGGTTCGTCATCGTCCTCGCTTGGCGCGTCGAGCCCATTGTGTTCGGTGTTGAGTCGGCCAGACTGTTTGAAAACCCAACAATCTCGGTGGGTGTGGTTTGCAGGCCTTCCGGAGGTACTGCGGATTTGACATATCCGATCCAAAATTTTGTTTAAGTTGGATAGCTCATCACTGTTGTCCTTAAGAGGCATTGTTTTGTTGTTTGGCCGCGAGCTTTTGAATCCGGCGTTGACCTTCGTGTTCTTTGGGCTTTTTTATTTATTCCGGCGCTGATCCTTTTTGTGCCATGATTTTCCGTTTCCATCTCTGATCTCGGATGTACTCGAGTCGCTGGTGCTGCATCTTGCTAGCCAGCTGTCTTCCCCCGCGCAAAAGCGGGTCATGAGGCTTGTTAGCGCAGCCATTGTCCTCGGCTTCTCTTGGCCGAGGTGTCTGGCGAGCCATTCGTCTCGGACGTTGTGTTTAAAAGCTGCTAAGGCTTCAGCGTCCGGACAGTCGACTATTTGGTTCTTTTTGGTAAGGAACATGTTCCAGAATTTGCGCACTAACTCTCCGGGCTGTTGAGTTATATGACTTAGATCGTCTGCATCCGGAGGGCGGACATAAGTCCTGAGGGAGTCCTGGACTAGGGGGTGTCCGGACAGCCGGACTATCATCGTCAGCCGGACTCCAATACTATGAAGATACAAGATTGAAGACTTCGTCCCGTGTCCGGATGGGACTTTCCTTGGCGTGGACGGCAAGCTTGGCGGTATGGATGTGTAGATCTCCTACCATTGTAACCGACTCTGTGTAACCCTAGCCCTCTCCGGTGTCTATATAAACTGGAGGGTTTTAGTCCGTAGGACAACATAACCATTACAACAATCATACCATAGGCTAGCTTCTAGGGTTTAGCCTCCTTGATCTCGTGGTAGATCCACTCTTGTAATACCCATATCATCAATATCAATCAAGCAGGAGTAGGGTTTTACCTCCATCAAGAGGGCCCAAACCTGGGTAAAAACATCGTGTCCCTTGTCTCCTGTTACCATCCGCCTAGACGCACAGTTCGGGACCCCCTACCCGAGATCCGCCGGTTTTGACACCGACATTGGTGCTTTCATTGAGAGTTCCTCTGTGCCGTCACCGATAGGAAGGATGCCTCTTCCCGTCTTCAAGGACGGTGTCTTCGTCAAAGGAGCCTTGGCCGCCAGCCAAACTATCCGGCTAGGTGGTTTTCTCATGACCGCCTATTCGGCCACCGCTTCGACAATGACCTCTCAGGTCGTCAAAAGCAATCTTCACGTCAGCTCGGAATTCGCCGAGCGGCTGGATCCAATAGAGCTCTCGTCCGTAAACGAGCTCTTGGATCGCATCGCCGCCCTGGGAGTCGCTACAGACTACAATCAGATTGGGCTTAAAACTGATCTGAGAGAGATTAACTCTCCCCAGGTCACCCACCACGTTGCAGTGGTAGAGGAACAATGCGGCGACTCTTCTCCTGTATTGAAAACTAGTCATGTCCGGGCTCCCGAACCCTCCATGCCGGATTCCCGCGGAAGGACGGACTTCGATCAAGCACTGAACCTAAAGTCAGGCATCGGACCAGACTCGTTGGACAACATCCAGCAATCCAAGCTTCCAAATTTGGAAACTTCTCGGCCCTTGAGCCTCGGGATGGGTAGGGTTCCGGACTTAATTCCACCCACCCGCCCAGACATATGCGATCTATCTCTAATCCGGCAAGAGCCCGCTGAAACAGTACATCACTACTGGGCCAGATTCCTCCTGGTTATGGACAGGATAAAGGACTGCCGAGAGGAAAACGCAATCTCAATTTTTTGCAATAATTGCACGGACGAGGGAATCTTGAACGCCGTCAGCCGTCGTGAAATTACACGCTTCGCCGACCTGGCGTCCATAGTACGAAAGTACTGTGCGATGGAGAGTTTCCGGAAAACCGAAAATAAGTTTTGGGATAATTCGGCCCCGAATACAACCCTAGTCCGCAACAAAAGGGTGCATTACACTCAGGCACCAGGTACAAAAACCAAAAAGCAAAAACCCCATAAAGGGCACGGAACCGTACTGGAGGGATGGCTTAGCGGACCCTGTAAAATTCATAGTACAGAGGGCGCCATCCCAACACATAGCCTTCGAGCATGTTGGATATTACGGCAGGTGGCCAAAAGTGGCGAGGAGCTTCTAGCCCCGGAAAACCACTCCAACAATACCGGTACGGTATCAACAGTCTTCGAGACTTTCGCATCAAATAATATGTGGAAACGAACAATCCGTAGCCTCGCCGAAGTCTACCAAGTAGCAACAACAAATCCATGGAGCGACACAGCCATCACCTTCAACGCCAGCGACGAACCTAAATTCCGAACAGCCCGAGCACCAGCCGCATTGGTCCTTAGTCCAATAGTGGACGGCTTTCGACTTACCAAGGTACTCATGGATGGCGGCAGCGGATTAAACCTCATCTACGAGGAAACTCTTCAAAAAATGGAAATAGACTGGAGCCGCATTGAGCGAAGCAGCACAACCTTCAGAGGAATAATCCCTAGCCGGGAAGCGCGCTGCACCAGAAAAATCACACTCGATGTGGTGTTCGGCTCGCCGGACAATTACAGATCCGAAGAAGTCACGTTCCAAGTGGCCCCGTTCAACAGCGGATATCACGCTATATTAGGACGAGAGGCATTCACAATTTTTCAAGCCGTACCCCATTACGGGTACATGAAGCTCAAAATGCCTGGGCCTGGCGGAATAATCACTCTCGTTAGTGATCCGGACATAGCACTCCGCGCCGAAAACAAGACAGCTGCATTAGCCCTGGAAGCACTATCCGAAGCCCTAGCGGCAGAAGAACTCACCGCGCTGCGCTCTACTGTGAATAGGGACGATGTGATACTCGATAAGAGATCCAAGTCCACCTCCTTTAAACCAGCGGACGAAATGGTAAAAGTCCAGGTCCATCCAACGGACCCGACAAAGACGGCCTCCATCGGGGCACAGTTGAACCCTGATGTAGACGCCGCACTGCGAGAATTCCTTCGGGAAAATTGGGACATTTTCACCTGGCACCCTTCGGATATGCCCGGAATCCCACGCAGATTGGCAGAACACAGCCTAAACATCCTAAAAGGATTCAAGCCAGTCAAACAGGCTCTTCGACGATTTTCCGAACCCAAAAGACAGTCAATGGGAGAAGAGCTAGCCAAACTATTGGAAGCCGGATTCATCAGAGACATCAAACATACGGATTGGCTAGCAAACCTGGTAATGGTACCAAAGAAGGACAAATCCTGGCGCCTATGTGTCAATTTTAAAGACCTCAACAAGGCCTGCCCAAAGGATCCCTTCCCCTCCCCCGCATCGATCAGATAATCGACGCTACAGCAGGACACGATTCATTGTGCTTCCTTGACGCATACTCCGGCTACCATCAAATCAAGATGGCGGAAGCGGACCAAGCCGCAATGGCATTCATCACTCCATATGGACCATTCTGCTTCAACCTGATGCCCTTCGGACTTAAAAACACCGGCGCAACATATCAGCGCATGATTCAAACATGTCTAGCCACCCAGATCAGCAAAACAGTAGAGGCATACGTAGACGACGTAGTCGTCAAAACCAAACACGTCGAAACTCTAGTAGACGACTTGAGGCTCACATTCGACAACCTCAGAGCATATGACATCAAGCTGAATCCGGAAAAATGCGTTTTCGGCGTACCAGCCGGAAAGCTCCTGGGCTTCATTGTATCCGGCAGAGGAATCGAAGCGAACCCAGCCAAGATCCGAGCTCTGTCACAGCTGGATATCCCAAAGGACCTCAAACAAATACAAAAATTGACTGGATGCATGGCGGCTCTAAGCCGCTTTATCTCCCGTCTAGGAGAAAAGGCATTGCCCCTCTATCGCCTCCTTAGGCGCACCGAACACTTCGAGTGGACAGATGCTGCAACTGCCGGACTCGAAGAAATAAAAGCCATATTGGCAACAAATCCGGTCCTGGCTGCGCCCAACCTGGGCGAACCAATGTTGTTATACATCGCGGCAACACATCAAGTTGTAAGCGCGGTACTCGTCGTCGAACGAGAGACAGAAGGGCATAAATTCCCTCTTCAAAAACCAGTGTACTACGTATCCACTGTGTTAACCCCCTGCAAGTCCCATTACCCGCACTATCAAAAGATAGCGTATGCGGTGTTCATGGCATCCCGGAAGCTCCGACACTACTTTCAAGAGTGTTCGATAACAGTGGCCTCCGAAGTACCCCTCAACGACATTATAAACAACCGTGACGCGACGGGCAGGATTGCAAAATGGGCCATTGAGCTCTTACCATTCGATATAACTTACAAACCTCGGCGAGCTATAAAGTCGCAAGCTTTGGCTGACTTTGTCGCTGAATGGACCGAAGCCGAACTCCCTAAAGAGTACGGCGCATACTCCAATTGGATTATGCACTTCGACGACTCTAAAATGTTGGCCGGATTGGGGGCTGGCGTCGTATTGACGTCCCCAACCGGGGACACAGTCCAATACGTACTTCAGATAATGTACACGGACTCCAACAACGCAGCCGAATACGAGGCCCTTTTACATGGCCTCCGGATGGCAATCTCCATGGGCATTCAACGCCTAGAGGTGCGCGGGGATTCAAACCTTGCAATATCCCAAGTAAATGGAGACTTTGATGCCAAGGATCCGAAAATGGAAGCCTATCGTAACGCTGTCCTAAAAATGTCAGCTCGGTTCGAAGGACTTGAATTCCACCACGTAGCCCGGGATAATAACCAAGCAGCCGACATATTGGCACGCATCGGCGCAAAACGTGACGCTGTCCCTCCAAATATCTTCCTGGAACGGCTCTTTAAGCCATCTGTACTATGGGAAGAGGAGTCCGGAAATAACAAACCAGAAGCAGCCGCACCAACTGAGACAAAACAATCCGACATAATCGGCGACTCAGCCGATGAAATAACACCTTTAGCCCACGAAATAATGGCAGTAATCACCCCGTGGACAGAGCCATTCCTAGCCTACTTGCTTAGGCAGGAACTCCCCGAAGACCAAAATGAGGCCCGCTGCATAGTTCGGCGATCTAAAGCCTACAAGGTCCATGAGGGAGAACTTTATAAGAAAAGCACAACCAGAGTCCTTCAAAGGTGTATCTCCGAAGAGGAAGGGCGAAACCTTCTGGCTGAAATTCATGCCGGACTAGGCGGACACCACGCCGCAGCTCGGGCCCTTGTAGGAAAGGCATTCCGAACAGGATTTTATTGGCCGACGGCCCGTGCAGACGCTCAGGACTTAGTCCAAAGATGCGTCGGTTGTCAGCTCTTTGCTAATCAGAGCCATATGCCACCCACCGCCCTCAAAACTATACCCATTACCTGGCCGTTCGCGGTCTGGGGGCTTGACATGGTTGGACCCCTTAAAGGGGGAACCCACAAGCAAAGGTACCTATTGGTCATGGTGGACAAATTCACCAAATGGATAGAGGCCAAGCCAGTTAAAACGATAGAGTCCGGACCAGTGATAGACTTCATATCTGGGGTAGTACACCGATATGGTGTCCCCCACAGCATCATTACCGATAACGGCACGAACTTCACTGCCAACGAGGTTAAATTATGGTGCAAAAATATGGGCATTAAGCTCGATTATGCTTCAGTCTATCATCCTCAAACCAACGGTCAAGTGGAGCGAGCAAATGGTCTAATAATGAGCGGCATCAAACCCAGGCTAGTGCGGTCCCTAACGAAATCGGACACGCACTGGGTAGAGGAGCTCGACTCCATACTCTGGGGGCTGCGGACGACGCCCAACCGTACTACCGGATTCACACCATTCTTTATGGTATACGGCGCAGAGGCAGTTCTGCCCTGCGACATTATTCATGACTCACCTTGAGTGCGCATGTACGAAGAAAGAGAAGCCGAGTTGGATCGGCAGGACAGCTTGGATGCATTGGAGGAAGAACGTAACGTTGCCAAGGCTCATTCCGCATTCTATCAGCAGCAGGCTCGAAGATACCAAAGCAGAGAAGTACGGGCTAAAACCTACAATGTTGGCGAACTAGTTCTACGCCTGCCGGACAAGAAAAAGGACAAGCTCAAGCCCAAATGGGAAGGCCCCTTCATTATCGATCAAGTCTTGACCGGCGGGGCATACCGTCTGCGAAATGCGTCGGACAACCGACTTGAGCCGAACCCATGGAACGCAGCCCGCCTCCGAAGATTCTATGCCTAGCGCCGGACTAAGAGTTCGTCCCCTTCCCCCGTCCAAATTTTTACACTTTAGCTGCCTTTTGTTTCTCTTTTTTCTCTCAACCCTATTTATAAAAGCCCTAAAAGGCCTACTTGCGCATTGTTCGCACACAATTGATGTGCTATCCGCACTCATTATACCTGGGGGCTTCTTTACAAGAAGCTTAATTATAAGGGCTTCATGCCCAGCACACGTGTCACACTTCCACGTGTACCTTTTATTCACCACTATATGCATCGATATGACTTAAGTTTTGGCCAAGCTGGGTTGCCTGGCTCCTGTGCTTACCCCTACATTCCCGATTGTTCGGCTAGGAGGTAAAGGGAGCACCTCTACGATTGTTACTGCCGGGTCAGCCGGATGTGTACCTCAGACTGGGTGAAGCCGAAAGCTAGCGTTCTTAAGGGAATACTCGGTCGGTGACTTGAAAGATGATTTTTTATCTATTTATTTATCTGCCCCCAGATGTTTTCCTGCTCTTTTCGCAGTCTGGACATGCACTTTAGGGCATGCCTCCCAGGGAAAGGAACCCTTAACGGAACTATTCTCCCTGGAAGATGTTTCTTACTAACCATGTAATATAACATAACTAGTTGGGCACTTGTCTGATAAAGCACTAATGACCCCTACGCCTGGTCTCCATGCATGCCCCGGTTGTTTCTTAACCGAGAAGGTATTCAGACACACTCCGGACTCTAGGGTCCCGAGGTTGAAGCGAAAAGGTCGGCAAAGACAAACGATCTACAATCCGGCTAGAAGGCATTTTACATGTCATTTTAAAATACATTGTCAAATCGACTGACTGTATTCTTCCTCAATCCCGTCTAACAGGCTGTCTAATTTACAGTCCCATTGGGAAAATTTAGCGGCCAACTCTACTTGGTCGTATACTAAACTCACAGGGATCTCCTTCCCATCGGGCCCCACAGGTCCGACCTCGGCCATGTGGTTGGGATCCGCCTTCTTGTACCGCGTCTTCACCATGGCCCAGGCCTCCCTGGCACCTTGGCGGCAGGCCAAAATCTTCCATAAACGGAAGTGCTGCCGCACTCCCTGAAGCTTCTCCGCAAGCTCTCCAAGGCCCTCGGGTAGGGAGAGGGATGGCCATAAAGCCTGGACGACGCCACTCATTGCCTGCCGAACTCGTTCGAGCAGTTGCACCAGCTCGGGAAGCTGATCACCCGTTGATACGGGCATCTCCTCCGCAGGGCGACCTGTGATTATAGCTACAGACCTATTTTGTCAATTGACTTCCTCGCTGAACTCTTCTTTTCAAAGGAGTTCGCTCAAGCACTTACCATAGATACCGCGACGAAGCCGCCGATTCTCCTTAACGGAGCCAGACAGCTCGGCCCGAACGCCTTTCAGCTCTTCTCCAAGCTGGGCGTGGGCATCCTGGAGCTTGTTCCTTTCCTGCTGCACCCTCGTCAGCACCCTCTCGCCGGCCTTCAGCTGGCGCAGTAGCTCTTGCCTGTCCGGATCCTGCCCGACAGCACCTGCAAAGTCATTTTTAGACTTGCGCGCACGCCGCACACCACTTATCTTTTTAACAAAAAAATATATATTAATGTGTTACCAGGAGGGGTCCCTGTGTCTCCTCCTGCGGCAGCCAGTGCGGCCTCAAGTTGGGCCTTACACTCTTGCAGCTCCTGGGACAGTTGGGTATTCTTCTTCGTAAGATCCTACATTTCAATTGATCCTTAAATCAGTTAATACAACTACTTTAAGTCTCGGGGGCTACTGCATATACAACTATTAAAATCTCTTACCCGTATGTCTTTTACATACTGCTCCGTTGCTCTGGTTAAACCATCTTGAGCAGCACGGAGGTGCGCGTCCCCCGCGTTAAAGGCATCCAACGCCTCAGGGGAGAAGCACGCGTCACGAAAGACTGTCCGACGGCGCCTGTGGTTCATGGCGCTCTCCACCTCAGACTTGGTGGCGGACAGTCTGTCGCATCCTCCATTGGAGGAGTATCCGGCTCGCGCCTTGCGCTCGCCTCCCCCTCCAGACCAGGTGCTGGAGCTTGGCTGGTAGAGGCTGGGTTGGCAATTTCTACGCCCGCGGTCCGGCGGGCGCTTTTTCTCCTACAAAAGTCATGAGCATTCAAACACTTCCTAGGAACGTTGCTCTAAATAACGAACCGTGAGCTATACCTTTGCGGCGACGTTTCAATCTGCGCCGCGCTCCTCTTCCGCCTACTGGGCCGGACTGACCCTTGTTGGTCAGCCGCCGTGGGCTCGGCTTCCCGCCTTGAAGGCGCCTCCTGCAAAACACCATCGTATACGGTGGTCAGAAATGGGCAAGGAAGAAATAATGGTGTCAAGACTTCGGTCACAATCACCTGGGGAGCCGGATATAGGCCGGGGTAGTCAGCCGTAATGGCGACTAAAGCATTATCCATGCTGAGTTGGTGGAACACCCCGTCGATTAGCTCCACCTTTATGTCCAGGTCCTCTTCGGAGGCCGGATCCTGGGATCTCTCTGGATCCTCGGGTTGCGGAGCTGGACTAAGCATGCCCTCCACAACCCGACGCAGCTCCTGCGTCGATAGCATAATATAAGAAACCTAAACTTCGAAAGCATGGGTCGGGCACACAAAGTGTTCGCTTACCCAACACCGAGGGTTATTCATGGAGAACCCATTCAACGGGCTCATCTGGAGGAAATCCTCCTTCTCCCCCTTGTACAGGCCGGACAGGATCTTCGCCAGGTCTTCGGCCGATCCCGGCCCTTTGCGGCCATGACGAGTGGCATCGTCCTCCCCGTTGAAGTCCCACATAGGGTGGCCCCTGTATTGCAGCGGCTGCACCCCCCGCATAATGCACGTTGCCATGACTCCAATCATGGTCAACCCGAAATGGGCCAGTAACTTTATCCGGCCCATCAAATAATGGACGCTCTTGTCTTCCTCCGGCTGGGGGCTCCGTGGGCGCCAACTAAGGCGTTTCTTCAGAGGAGCATTACTGAACCCCGGGAGGCCGATCCGAACAGGGTCCGGCAGCGGAGCGTCTTCTATGTAAAACCATTCTGAAGGCCGGTCTTCAGACGCCTTCTTAGGGGTTCCAGATGGGTATCCGGTCCCGGCAATGCGCCATATTTCGGCGCCGCCCACTTGATATATGGACCCCTCGTGAAAGCGGGGTACAAGGCAGAACAACCTCTTCCACAGCGCAAAATGGGGCTCGACGCCCAGAAATAGCTCGCAAAGAGCTACGTAACCCGCGATATGCAGGATAGAGGCGGGCGTGAGGTGATGGAGCTAGAGTCCGTAGAACTCCAGGAGCCCGCAGAGGAACGAATGTATAGGAAATCCAAGCCCCCTTATCAGATAGGGGACGAAGCATACCCGCTCCCCTTTGTTGGGACTTGGGGTAGCCTCCGCTTGCTTCCCACCTTTGTAGGTGGCCAGCCCGGCTCGAACCGGAACCATGAAGGCCGGAGGGAGATATCCCTCCGCTTGGAGCGTCACCAGCTCGTTTTGCGGGACAGAACATCTCCTCCAATCTCCTAGCAGAGGGCTGGGGGCGCGAGAGGAGGAGCCGCGTCGACGGTCCATGATGGAATGGATTTTGGGTCAGAAGTGCTCCGATGAGTACTCGAGGAAGGAAGATGGTGTGATTTGGATCTGGATTCTTGCCTTTCTTATAGGCAGATTACTTGGGGTAAAACATAAAAGATACCCTGGCTTTTCGCCTTCGTGCGACGCGTGGAAGAAGGCCATTATTGGGCGTGGAAGCCAAGAAGCGCAACATTGATAAGGAAGCCGGACACTGTTCGGCAGGTACATGGGACTTAAAGGAGAACCCGCCTTGCAACGCCGAAGACTACATATGCGCTGGACTTATCGTCATTGAAGCCTGGTTCGGGGGATACTGAGGGAGTCCTGGACTAGGGGGTGTCCGGACAGCCGGACTATCATCGTCAGCCGGACTCCAATACTATGAAGATACAAGATTGAAGACTTCGTCCTGTGTCCGGATGGGACTTTCCTTGGCGTGGACGGCAAGCTTGGCGATACGGATGTGTAGATCTCCTACCATTGTAACCGACCCTGTGTAACCCTAGCCCTCTCCGGTGTCTATATAAACCGGAGGGTTTTAGTCCGTAGGACAACATAACCATTACAACAATCATACCATAGTCTAGCTTCTAGGGTTTAGCCTCCTTGATCTCGTGGTAGATCCACTCTTGTAATACCCATATCATCAATATCAATCAAGCAGGAGTAGGGTTTTACCTCCATCGAGAGGGCCCGAACCTGGGTAAAAACATCGTGTCCCTTGTCTCCTGTTACCATCCGCCTAGACGCACAGTTCGAGACCCCCTACCCGAGATCCGCCGGTTTTGACACCGACAAGTCCCTTGAAAATTTGCTCTAAACGCGTCCTCGAGCTCTTCCCAACTTCCAACAGTGTTTTCTGGGAGGCTTTTGAGCCAATGCCGAGCTGGCCCTTTGAGCTTGAGGGGTAGATATTTTATGGCGTGGAGATCATCTCCTCTAGCCATGTGTATGTGTAGTATGTAATCCTCTATCCAGACTCCAGGGTCTGTTGTTCCATCGTAAGCCTCTATGTTTATGGGTTTAAACCTTGCTGGAAATTCATGATCCAGCACCTCATTGGTGAAACATAGTGGGTGTGCGGTTGTCTTCGAACACTTGGCGTGTTGTGTTGCTTCCTGGGGCCCTCTTTTTTGGCCCGTAAATGGACCTGACCGGGCCATTTGTTTTCCGAGGATCATGAGTCGGCTTGTGTGCGGCGCCGCTTGTCGCTTTTGGCCTGTCATCTGGTCGTCTATCCGGTCAGGCGGCTTCTTTATTTTTTGACTGTGGTGGCTCTATGGCTTCCTCGTCAAATTCTGGCAGCAGCTTGCGCTTCGGGTAGCTCTTTGATTGATGGCCATTGCCGTATTTGTCTGCGGTCTTGAGCACTTTGCTCCACCTCATTCTGAGTATGTCTTCCACAGTTTTGAGCTCCCTCTTTTCTTTCTTCAGGCTTCTTGCAGTGGCGAGAAGTCTTTTGTGATTGTCCTTATGTTCCGGTGGTGTGTCCGGCGTGAGATCGTCTGGACTGTTGTTTTCGCCGGGCATAGATTGATTATCCGATTCATCCTATTCGGATGGTTGCTTGGTTACGTGTTCGTCGCCCGCTGATTTGCCCTGCTCTATTGCTTGGTCCTTGGGAGTGCTGTTGTTGTCGAGGCGGGACTTAGGGCGGCGCCTACGTCGTCGTTTTGGTTGTTTTTCGGCGGAATTGTCCTTTGCCGCTTCCCATTGTTCCTCGTCATCGCTTCCTTTTGGGGTGTCCACCATATATACACCGTGGGTTGGGGTGGCCTTCCAGTGCTCGGTGAGCGCTGGTTCTTGATAGTTTCCGGCATCGTCGTCCATACCGTCGATGTCTTTGGAGTTGTAGTCTAGCATGTTGGCTAGATCGTCGACAGTGGCTACAAAGTGGGTGGTGGGTGGGCTTTGAATTTCTTCGTCGTCCGTATCCCAACCATCCTGGCCGTAGTCCGGCCAGGGCTCTCCGGATAGCGAGAGATGCTTTAGCGAATTTAGGATGTCGCCAAAGGGTGAGTGCTGAAAGATGTCCGCGGCAGTGAACTCCATGATCGGCGCCCAATCGGATTCGATTGGCCGGGGCGCAGGAGGTTCGGAGTCCGGCAAGGAGTCCGGCGCCTCGGAGTCATGAGCTTTATAAGGGACAAGGTCAGTATTCGGCTCCATCGCCGTAGCGGCTGCAGCTCCCGAGGCGGTGTCCAGCCACCCGTCCTCGATCTGAACGATCGGCTCCGGACTATAGGTCGGAGCGCATCCGTGTGCGGCCTCCAAAGCACTGTCCGACGGCAGAGTTAGATCATGCCCATCGTGACAGTGTGGCCTGCTCGGCTGTGGCTCGGATCCATCGAAGATCAAGTCTCCGCGGATGTCTGCCGTGAAGTTTAGGCTTCCAAACCTGACCTGATGGCCAGGGGCGTAGCTTTCGATCTGCTCCAGACGGCCAAGTGAATTGGCCCGCAGTGCGAAGCCGCCGGATACGAAGATCTACCCGGGGAGAAAAGTCTCACCCTAGACTGAGTTGTTGTTGATTGAAGAAGCCATCAAGCCTATCGCCGACGACACAGAGGAACTCTCAACGAAAGCACCAATGTCGGTGTCAAAACCGGCAGATCTCGGGTAGGGGGTCCCGAACTATGCGTCTAGGCGGATGGTAACAGGAGACAAGGGACACGATGTTTTTACCCAGGTTCGGGCCCTCTCGATGAAGGTAAAACCCTACTCCTGCTTGATTGATATTGATGATATGGGTATTACAAGAGTGGATCTACCACGAGATCAAGGAGGCTAAACCCTAGAAGCTAGCCTATGGTATGATTGTTGTAATGGTTATGTTGTCCTACGGACTAAAACCCTCTGGTTTATATAGACACCGGAGAGGGCTAGGGTTACACAGAGTCGGTTACAATGGTAGGAGATCTACCTATCCGTATTGCCAAGCTTGCCTTCCACGCCAAGGAAAGTCCCATCCGGACACGGGACGAAGTCTTCAATCTTGTATCTTCATAGTCTTGGAGTCCGGCTGACGATGATAGTCCGGCTGTCCGGACACCCCCTAGTCCAGGACTCCCTCAGGGTCCATGGGCCTTCTATGGGCCGTAGGGTCCATGGGCCTTCTACGGGCCGTACGATCCATGGGCCTTCTACGGGCCGTACTATCCATGGGCCTCATACGGGCCGTAGGATCCATGGGCCTTCTACGGGGCGTATCATCATTTCGCCAATCATGGGTCATACTATTCGTGGACCATAACGGGCCGTTAATAGGCCGTATTTGATAACTCTATGAAAACAGCCCAACGGGTTTTTTTGACATGAAAACGGCCCAACGTATTAACGGTCCGCAAACGGGCCGACTGTAACGATGGGCTGAATTTGGCCCACAAGCAGAAAATGACAGTAACGGGCCGTATGTAACCGAATGCTGCAAATGAGCAAGAATCAATGGGCCCTAAGAAGGCCGAAAGATAACTTGGGCTGGAAACGGCCCAATGGAATAACGGGCCGTTAATGGGTATAAAGTGATACACTGTTCATTACGGGCCAGTTTCACCACGGGCTGTTAATGGGCCAAGATTTACAAATGGCCTCATATGGGTTGAAAGAAGTCATGGGCCACACATGGGCCGGAAGTTAAAATGGGCTGGAATCATATTGGACGGCCCAGATGACGCTACTGGGCCTAATTCGGATAGGGCATAACGGGCCCTGGGTTAGCGGGCTATAAATGGGCTATATGCGAACAGGCCGTTAACAGGCTTTCCGTGGGCTGGCCCGCCACCTTTTGACCAAGTCAAATGGGCCGGCCTTTTCACAGGAATGGGCCTCTGTTGGGCCGTGCCACGTGTCGCCGTATCATAAGCGCCTTCGGTCCAATGAGCGGATGACATCTGTCCCTACGGTGAGCCGACACGTGTTTCCTCCAGCCAATGATGATTTTACACGTGGAAAATCCCCATTGGTCGGGGCTGTTAATGGGTTATCGGATCCAAAACCCGACCAGATAGCTTAACGGCGTTCCATTACGGTGGACGCCACGTGTCGGTCACCCTTGACGAAAGCACTTCTGTGACGCGCGATTTATCATCATGGAAGTGGACACTTCCGTGATGATAATTTTGATAATGTCATGGAACACTTCTACGACAACACAGGTATGACTATCTTGATTCTGTCATAAAATCTTCATGGATGTACATGCATGACAAAAAACGCGACCTACTGTGACAAACACGTATCATCACGGAAGTGTATTTTTTTGTAGTG
Source organism: Triticum timopheevii (assembly GCA_963921465.1). Classification (NCBI taxonomy): domain Eukaryota; kingdom Viridiplantae; phylum Streptophyta; class Magnoliopsida; order Poales; family Poaceae; genus Triticum; species Triticum timopheevii. The sequence goes on from OY997274.1 coordinate 595,256,539, forward strand.
GTGGTGGTTAGTGCGTAAAGACCAGAGGCCAACTCGGAACAAATACCCAAACCTGTTAGTGCATTGGGGGCTCACGGAAACAAGCAGAGACTCACGATAAGGTGACCCCGTCGCCCCGTCTCGTGGGCTTACGGCAAGGGCCCAGACTGCCCGGCCGTGCCACGTGGAAAACTCGCGGGTGCTCAACGGGCCCGCCCGACTTTCACATCAACTCGCGGGTAACCCCTAAGGGCCGACCCGACTTCAACAATGGTCTCAAGTAAAATCAAGGTAACCGTGTGTCCAAACATCAAGGGGAAAGACCGAGGAATCACCCCCGGTGGATTCCACTCAATGTAATCATCAAGGTGAACGTAAGAGGGACCACCCTCGAGGTTCACACTTGAGGTGTTGAACGACATAGCCGTATCGGGAATGGTGAAAGAGGAAATCACCCTGGATGACCACGACCGAATAGCTACACTACAGAATTATCATCAGGAGTGTGTTATGAGGGATCACCCTCGGCACTCGATAGTAGCTCTGCAGAGTCGAGCAACAAAAGGGGCGTGATGTGATGTGAGGTGTCAGGCTCTGGTCGTCGATCGAGGCATCGATGATGAAGCAGGGGCAATGATGTCTACTACACAACCTTCTTCTTGTAGACGTTGTTGGGCCTGCAAGTGCATAGGTTTGTAGGACAGTAGCAAATTTCCCTCAAGTGGATGGCCTAAGGTTTATCAATCCGTGGGAGGCATAGGATGAAGATGGTCTCTCTCAAACAACCCTGCAACCAAATAACAAAGAGTCTCTTGTCCCCAACACACCCAATACAATGGTAAATTGTATAGGTGCACTAGTTCGGTGAAGATAGGGTGATACAAGTGCAATATGGATGGTAGATATAGGTTTTTGTAATCTAGAAATATAAAAACAGCAAGGTAACTGATGATAAAAGTGAGCGTAAACGATATTGCAATGGTAGGAAACAAGGCATAGGGTTCATACTTTCACTAGTGCAAGTTCTCTCAACAATAATAACATAGATAAATCATATAACAATCCCTCAACATGCAACAAAGAGTCACTCCAAAGCCACTAATAGCGGAGAACAAACGAAGAGATTATGGTAGGGTACGAAACCACCTCAAAGTTATTCTTTCGAATCGATCTATTCAAGAGTTCGTACTAGAATAACACCTTAAGACACAAATCAACCAAGACCCTAATGTCACCTAGATACTCCATTGTCACCTCAAGTATCCATGGGCATGATTATATGATATGCATCACACAATCTCAGATTCATCTATTCAACCAACACAAAGTACTTCAAAGAGTACCCCAAAGTTTCTACCGGAGAGTCAAGACGAAAACGTGTGCCAACCCCTATGCATAGGTTCATGGGCGGAACCCATAAGTTGGTCACCAAAACATACATCAAGTGGCACGTGAAATCCCATTGTCACCACAGATAAGCACGGCAAGACATACATCAAGTGTTCTCAAATCCTTAAAGACTCAATCCGATAAGATAACTTCAAAGGGAAAACTCAATTCATCACAAGAGAGTAGAGGGGGGAGAAACATCATAAGATCCAACTATAATAGCAAAGCTCGCGATACATCAAGATCGTGCCATAGAGAGAACACGAGAGAGAGAGAGAGAGAGAGAGATCAAACACATAGCTACTGGTACATACCCTCAGCCCCGAGGGTGAACTACTCCCTCCTAGTCATGGATAGCGTCGGGATGATGAAGATGGCCACCGGTGATGGGTTCCCCCTTCGGCAGGGTGCCGGAACGGGCTCCCGAGAGGTTTTTGGTGGCTACAGAGGCTTGCGGCAGCGGAACTCCCGATCTATCTTGATTTTCGATGTTTTTAGGGTACGTAGGCTTATATAGGCGAAAGAAGTCAATCGGGGGAGCCTCGAGGGACCCACGAGAGGGTAGGGCGCCCCCTATCTCGTGGCCTCCTCGATGATCCCCTGTCTTGCACTCCAAGTTGCTGGGATTGGTTCTGTTCCAAAAATAACTTTTCCGAAGGTTTCATTCCGTTTGGACTCCGTTTGATATTCCTTTTCTTCGAAATACTGAAACAGGCAAGAAAACAACAATATGGGTTGGGCCTCCGGTTAATAGGTTAGTCCCAAAAATGATATAAATGTGTAAAATAAAGCCCATAAACATCCAAAAGGGGTAAATGGAACAATCAAAAATTATAGGTACATTGGAGACGTATCAGGCAACAAGGACAAGTGGGGGTCACTGATGGATCACTAACCAACCCATACTAAGCAGTTTAGGATAAGCAGGTAGGTAACAAAAGCAGGTACAAAAGCAGGCTATGCATCAGAATAGGAGCAAACAATAACAGTAGCAAAATCTAATGCAAGCATGAGAGTATAGAATGGGCGATATCGGGATGATCAAAGGGGGGGGCTTGCCTGGTTGCTCAGACAAGAAGGAGGGTCGTCGTCGACGTAGTCGATCACAGGGGCATCAGCAGCGGTCCCGGGGTCTACCGGAGAGAAGAGGGGGAAGAAACAGTAAATACATGCAAACATAAGCATAACAAGACAATAAGCGGGGCTAGAGGTGTTCTAATGCAGCGCTAGGCGATACTGGCGAAGGGGGAAAACATCCGGAAAAGTTTTCCCAGTTCCGAACGTTTGTCAGACAGATGAACCGGAGGGGAAAGGTTGCATGTTCTCTATGCTAGGGACGTGTGGCGGACGAACGGGCAGCGTATTCGGATTCGTCTCGTCGTTCTGAGCAACTTTCATGTAGAAAACATCTTCATCCGAGCTACGGTTAATTTTCTATGAATTTTCAAAGTTTTAAATGATTTTCTAATATTATTATTATTTAAACTAATTCAGAAAAAGGAAAGTGACGTCAGCATGATGTCAGGGGTGATGTCAGCAGTCAACAGGACGTTGACTAGTCAAAACTGACATGGGGGACCCACCTGTCATAGACAGTGGGCTTAAACAGAGTTAATACTAATCTAAATCTACTTAACTAAACTATTGGGCCCACACGTTAGTGTGTAATTAGGTTAATCTAATTAACTTAATCAAATTAATTGATTAAAAGGGGGTGGGCCCTATATGCCAGTGACTGGGGCTGCCCAGTCAGCATTGACTTAGGTCAACGGGGCCCGCCCGGGCCCCTGGGGCCACGGGTCATTGACCCAGGGTGGGCCCGCTCTGGCCATGTTGGCAGGCCGCGCCGGAGTTTCTCCGGTGAGCCAAAATAGCGGCGGCGCGCCTCGGGCCTCGCCGGAATCCGTCCTCTGGCGGCCAATTAAGCGGTGGAGAGTATCTACGGCACCGGGGCGACGTCGCGCGTCGTTTGGTGTCGGCCATGCATGCCGAAATTGGCCGGAGATGGCCGGAGCTACGATGCAGGCGGCGACGGAGCTCGGGTGAGGTCGAGCAGGTGGCTAGGAGGCTCGGGAGGATGCGGGGGTGAGCTTGTCGGGCCCATGGGAGCACCAGGAGCTCGATGCGCTGCCAAGGAAGGAGCGCGGTGGCCTGAGCGCGCGACTGCGACGAGCTCAACAGCGGCGAGCTCGGCTATGGTGGGGGGGTCTAGCTAGCGGGCGTACGCGGGGGCAGAGAGAGGGTGGAATAGGAGGTGAGCTCACGGTCATTGCAGAGAAGGCCCGGGGACGACTCGAGGTTCTCGGGGCGGTGCGGATCGACGGTGAGCTCCGGTGCGTCCGACGGTGGAAGACGACGGCGGAGCGAGCGCTGCCGTGCTCCCCGGCTCCAGGAGCTTGGCGTAGACGGTGAAGAAGACGCCCGCGAGGCGAATGGACAGGGAGGCACGACGTGGGGACGACGGTAGGCGCGGCAACGCCGGAGCCATGGCGACGGTGGCGCTCGGCGGCGGATTTGGGGGAGGAAGGGAAGAGCGTGGGGGTGCAGGAGAGGAGCGAGGGGGCGAGCGAGCAGATCTGGGGAGGTAGCTAGGGTTCCAAGGAAGAGGGGCGGCCTTATCCCCTCACCGACGATGTGGCGGCGTAGAGGGGCGAGCAGGTTCGACGGCGACCGCGGGCGCGGGTCGGTCGAACAGGGGAAGGGGCGACCGGGGAGGAGGAGTGGGCCGTCCGGCTCAGGTGGGCTAGGCCCAGGGAAAAAAGTGGGGGTGGGCCTTTTCTTTCTTTTAGTATAGCCTTTTCCCCTTTTTTTTAATTTAGTGCCTCTGTTTTCTTTTATTTTAGGGCACTAAGCCACTTTATAAATAGTTGGTCCACCACCAATATTAACAAACGATTATTTGCAACAACTCAAACATTTTAGTTCTCATGTTTGGCAAATTTGAATTTTGACTTTAAATTTTGAGTCTGAATAAGAACAGTGATTTGGGTCAAGTGAGGATTAGCAACAGTAATGTGATGACATGACACCATTAGCAGGGGTTTACTGTAGCTTAATTATCCGGACGTCACACTCAAGCTCGGCCACGTGCTCCCTCAGCTGGGTGGCAGCGCTGCAAAAAAGGAAAACAAGCAAGAAGCGTCACCATCTACTTCAACAAAAACAAAAACAAGCTGCCAGAGAAGATCCGGGCCGACTACTCAGCAGTCGGCCCGAATCTCGGGGGCTACACCCAGTGGGTGCGCTGGCGCGCCCCCACTGGAAGCCGGCTTACGTACTTCAGCTCTGAGTCAGCTCGTGGTCTGGGTGGTGAGCATCCGGTTCTACGTATTGTAGGCGGCGCCCGCATGTTGTGGTAGTCCTGTAGCAAAAGCAGCATTTTTAGCAAATAAGAGCGCCTTTGAGCTCCAACCCGCCTGCTCAGCAGCCGGCTCGGAACTTGGGGGCTACACCCAGTGGGTGCGCTGGCGCGCCCCCACGAAACATTACAAGATGAAAAAGCAAAAGCAAGATGCGCGTACCTGAACAGACGACCGCAGCGTCAGCAACTCTTCCCTTGCCTTCAGGAGAGTGGCGTTGTGCACGAGAAACTGGTCCTCCACGTCCCGCACCGCCAAGTTCAAGGCGGTTGGGCCGGCCCTTGCCACCCAACCTGAAGGAGCGGCGCTCGTGGCCCCGGCGCTGGCCCCCCGCGAGCTCAACGCTGCGGCCTGCACCCGCCTTGGCTCCGAGGTCGCCCGCGTCACACGCGGGCGCGCAGGAACGCGCGCCACCAAGACCCGGCTCGCCGCCTGCCCAGCACCGGCTGGTGGTGCCTCCGGCTGGCTGGGCTTGCTGCCTCCTCGCCCGCCGACATCCGGCGCGTGCTGGATCTCCTCCGCCTCCAGGATGGCGGTGTTGGAGACCACCAGCTCCGGCGCCGACTGGTCGGCTTCGGCTACCCAGGCGGCGTTTGGTTCTCCGCCATCTGCACCTCCGGCTGCTTTGGGGTGACGGTCTCTGGGACCCCTCCGCGAGCTGGATCCACCGTGACCCTGGCGTCGGCCTCCACCTGTGCCTTGGTCGCAGCTTCCACCTGCGCCTTCATTGCCGCCTCTGCCCTCGCTGCGGCCTGGGCCTCCGCTTGCACCGCCTCCTACGCCTGGGCGTCGCCCGCAAATTTCTCCACGGCCTCCCGCTCCTCGCGCACCTCCCGCGCGTTCCTCGGCTTCGCTTCCCGAAGGGCAGCGGCCGGATCCGGGCGCCGAGCCTCCTCGGAGCCGCCTACTGGGTCCATCAGGGAGGCGGACAGAGCCCGTGTGGTGACGCGGGCCGCCCTGCTCGGAGCAAAAATGAGAAAACCCTCCAAGAGAGAAGAAAAATATGAAGTCGGGGCGGCAAGCGCGCTTACCCGGACGTATATGGCATGGGCTTGGGCCCCTTCCGGGCGGCGGCCACCTTCAGGGCCTCTTGTCGCTTGGTCGCGTCCGCCGGCTTGGCCTTCTTTCCCGGGTGGCTGCCAAACCTCCCTGCAAGGTGGCGCTTCTGTCCGCCGGCTGCAGTAGCCGGCCACGGCGTAGAAGGGCCGGCTCATGTCCCCGCACCGCCGCCAGGTCGGCGCCGCTCCTCGTCTTCCTCATCATTGTCCGACCAAGACCGGACGTCACCGACTCCCCCCCCCCCCCCCCCGCCGCCGCCTCCAAAGGAGCCGCTTGCTCCGGCACTGCCTCCTCCGGTGACTTCATTCTTGCCGCCTTCCTCCCTGGCGGCCGCCCCCTGCTCGGGGTTGCCCACGTCGTTGTCTTCACGGTCCGGCATCCACGGTCGGTCCGCAGTCGGCCCGCCTTGGCCCGAGAAGCGCTGCCACAAGGCTTGCTGGTCAGGAAGGAGGAAAAAAGAGCATTATAAGTAAAGCAGCCAGATCTGGTACTTACCGCTGGGGGCGGATTGGCCCGACTGTATGGCTCCTCGCCAATGTGCCACTCCTCCTCGCTAAGCTTGCAGTTGGAGAAGTAGTTCACATGGCGGGCCACCTCCACCTCCAGCATCTCCTTGATGGACATATGGCAGGGATCCCGGCGGCCGCTCATCTCACTAATGAGATGTGGCCGAAATTGGAGAGGCGACACCCGGCGCATGACGAAGCCGGCTAGCAGGTCGGCCGGCTTGAGCCTCTCCTGGTCTGTTATCTCCTGCAACCGAGCTAGGACGCTGATGATGAGGGCCGGCAGGCGCTTGGGCGGTTGTTGTTGCCAGTTGTCCCGCGGCTCAGCAGGCGGCCCAGGCGCGAAGGCCGGCAGGTCGATGTAGTCATTGACCCGGTGGAGATTCCGGACATAGAAGTAAGTCTTGTGCCAGAGTTTGGCCGACTTATGCAGAGGGATGGCCGGGAAGCGGGGGCCGCCTCCTGAGCGCCTCACGGCGACACATGCCCCGCACTGAGCTGGCTCGTCCTTCGCCGATGTGCCCAGCTTGAGGTAGAAGAATCTACCCCAAAGCTCGATCGTGGGTAGGACGCCGAGATATCCCTCACAGAAGGTGACGAAGGCCGCCATGAGCACCACCGTGTTGGGGGTGAGGTGATGCGGTTGCAGCCGGTAGAAGTCGAGGAAGCCCCGGAAGAAGCCGCTGGCCGGGAGCCCAAAGCCATGGAGAAAGTGTGTGCGGAAGATGACGTACTCACCAGGCTCCGGCCGTGGCGAGACCTCCCGCTCGGGAGGGGGGAGACGAACGCCCACGTTGTCGGCATGGGGAAGCCTCCATGTCGCGCGGAGGAAGTCGATGTGGTCTTCATGGACGTTGGAGCCCAGCCAGCCGCTCTTCGCCATGGCTTAGAGACGGCGAGGAGAAGCTCGGAGGCGAAGTCGACGGGCGACGCGGTGGCGGTGTAAGGCAGCAAAGACGCTGCGGTGGCCGCATCAGAGTAGCTGCTGCGGTGGAGCAGTAGCTGCGGCGAGGCGGTGACGGCAGAGAGCAGCGGTCGCAGCAGTGCAGCGGCAACAATGAGCAGCGCGGCAGCAACGGCGACGGGAGGAAGAAGAGAGAGCGGGAGGGGTCGCGCGTGTGTTCTGCTGCCCCTCCTCCTCCCCCCTCTTTATAGCCGGCTCAGCGAAGCCGAGGCGACGTGGGGGCGTGGGATTAACTATGCCCCCATGCCCTGCATGCCCCCGCGTATTCCGCGTGGTAAAAGCACAGTAATTGCGCCATGGAAGGGCAACCGCCCCCCTCGGCCGCAGCGGATCCGCGTGCGAGCCGAGGCCCTGTAGTGGCGGGCCCCAGCCTGCGGCGACGTCCCGTCATGCGCGTGGGCTGGCAGGCCGTCCTGGCTTGCTGGCACGCGAGTGGCGGGCGGCGCTTCCTCAGCTCCCACCTTGTCGATTCAAATTCCACCAGGCGGCCGCAGCCGCGACCAGCTCCTGGCACTCGGCTCCTCCCAGCCGGACAAGGTAGAAGGCAGAAGATCCCTTGAAAGGGAAACTGCTGAGGCCCTTCGGCTGCTAGCCGTAGGACCTCACCAGCTTCGGGGACTACTGTCAGGGGGATAGACCCCGCGTAGCCTCACCCACACTAAACAACATTTCAAGACATCGGTGCAAGCCAAGCCCCTCAAGCCGACAAGTCTCATGACCGGCTTCTAGAGCCGGTTGGTGCCACCTAGCTGACCTCCAGAAGACGGCGTGCTCCCCGGAAGGCGGCGAGGGAATGGGCCGGCCTCTAGTAGGTGGCCCACCCCTCCCTCGGAGTATGAGCCTGACCAAGCGACAAGCTCGGGCATGGCTATAGTGCGCCATGCCTCCCCCCAAATCCCGGCCCGCATGGCTACAGTAAGCGCCGCACGGCGCAGCACTGTAGCCATGGCGCGCCCAACACGACCTCCGTCAGCACGGGCGACGCTACAGTGAAGACCCGTCGATGGGACCCGCAGGCTGCGGATCCCACCTATCGGCTGGTTCCTCGGCTGCCGGCAGGGCCCACCAGAGGCGGGCCCGAGCAGCCGGCGGAGAACCCGGCCACCATAGACGCTGACAGCCGGGGCCTACCACCCGGCCAGATTACCATTGTACCCCTTGGGGGTTGGCCTATAAAAAACCCCAGGCCTCACCGATGCAAAGGGTTCCCACTCCATTCCACACACACCACAACTAGGGAGAGAAGAGAGCTAGCCTTGCCCTTCTTCCTCCTCTAGCCAAACAGCTCTAGGAGCACCATTGTACCCTTTGTGATATAGTGATCATGCGGAGACCCCGCAAAGCAGGAGTAGGGGTTTCATCTCTTAGGAGAGCCCTGAACCTGGGTACATCTCGTGTCCCTCCGAGCTTGTGCCCACTCCCGCTTCCAGGACCCGACGACATACTTCTGGACCCATCCATGATAAGACACCCCCTGGCATCTGACGTGATATTACCACGACAACCGGCATCCCTGCCATGCAACTGTGACCTTGTAGGATCGAGAAGATAGGTCTAGAGGGGGTGGGTGCAGTTTTTAATTTTCTTGAAACTTAGACAAATTTTTAGCACAAGTTAAATGGCAACCAATACAATATACAGATGCATTTCTAGAGTATAGGCAGCGGATAAGGAACAACATGCAAGTGTAAGAAAGTAAAGGGAGGTAGAGATCGAAAGATCAAACACAATGAAGACATGGTGAATTTTTGGCGTGGTTCCGGTATGTGGCACTATCATACATCCACGTTGATAGGGACTTCAACCCAAGGAGGGTAATAGTTGGGCGAGTCCACGGAGGGCTCCACCCACGAAGGGTCCATGAAAAGCAACCTTGTCTATGCCACCATGGCTTACGCCCACAAAGTACTAACCTCACTCGGGGTAGATCTTCACGAAGTAGGCGATCTCCTCGCCCTTACAAACTTCTTGGTTCAACTCCACATGATTTGGAGGTTCCCAAGTGACACTTAACCAGTCTAGGAGACACCACTCTCCAAAAGGTAATAGATATTGTTGTTGATGATGAACTCCTTGTTCTTGTGTTTCAAAAGATAGTCTCCTCAACACTCAATCACTCTCTCATAGATTTGGCTTGGTAGTAGGAGAGGTATTGGAGTGAAAAGCAACTCGAGGAGGCTAGAAATCAAGGATCAAATGGTTGGAGTGGAATCCCTTGATCACAATACAAGTATAGGTGGTTCTCTCTCAGAAAATGGATATAGGAAGTGGTAGTTTCGTCCTCGTTGCTCTCTCTGAGAGTAGGTGGTGTGGGTGGGGTATATAGCCATCACCAAAAATCTAACTGTTACACACCTTTATGCACAACTCGGTGGGACCGGATGAAACACTCGGTGAGACAGACCAGTGCAAAAGGTTTGAATTTCAGATGTCACTGTGAGACCAGATGAATCCACTCGGTGGGACCGATATGTGATGACCTAGGCACTTTCCACACTTCGGTGACACCGATCGGTTTCACTTAGAAATTCCAAAATGGAAACGATAGGTTATAGAAGGTTGGCAGATTCACTTCGGTTGGACCGAATGTCATCTCAGTGAAACCGAGTTCCTAGGGTTTAGGCAGTAGCTCTGTCTGGTGTATCTCGGTGAGTCTAGAATGGATTGGTCCGGTGGGACCGAGGATGACTTTAGGGTTTTGGACAGATATGATTGTGAGGGTGTGGTTGAGGGTTCCTGGAGCAATATCTTCAAGCACTTGAGCAAATGACTCATGATCGAAACCTCATCCTTTTTAATAGTATTGGCTTTCCTGTGGACTCAGTGTGATCTTGGATCACTTAACCAAAAATGTAAAGTCCTGGAGCTTTGCTAATGTATGTCCTTTGCATTTTGAGGGGTCCACATTCACATCTCATTTGCCATACCTAATTGAACTTTCCTAGAATATTCTTTGAATAGGCATTAGTTAAATAAAGTATATGTTGTTATGAATTACCAAAACCACTTGGGGATAAGCTGCACTTTCAGGCCTCCACGTCGGAGGCCGCGTGAAGGAGCCGACGTCCCCCTTGCGCCTCCACGATGTCAAGGACCAGTCGGCGCCGGCCCCGCCGCACAGCTGGTACACGTGGATTGATGGGCCTTCATCGCCACCGCCGCTAGAAAAAGGAGTTGCCGCACGAGACCGCGAAGGCACGTGGCAGCATCCTCCACTACCTCGGAGGAGGCGGTTACGATAGTTCTGCCGACTCTCGTGCCATGGTATCCGAGGCGGAGCGTGCGGCGAGTCAGTGGGCGAGGTACGATCGGCGCAATGCCGGTCGCCGCTCCGCGTTTGCCAAGATAGATGTGGCCCCGAAATGGGTCCGCAACGACCCTGACCTTGCCGCCGCGTGGACACTCTACCACTCCGTCACCACCGCGGAGACGGCAGCCAGGCGCCGCCGCCTTGACGGCGAGCTCGCCAAGATCGGCGAGCAATAGTCGCTTAGCGACTGCTTCGCCAAGACCGACAAGAGCAAGGTCGCAGCCAGAGCTCCGCCGGCCCCATCGGCAGTGGCCAAGGCGGCCCTCCGCACCAGGCAACAGAAGGCGGAGCAATAGGCAGCCACCGGACAAGGCTGCCGTGGCCCTTTGACATCCTTGCGCCGCTGGAGGGACGACGACAATGCCGATGACACGAACGGCGACGCGGTGCGGCAGGACATGGCGGCCATGCGTGTATGAGGTGGTTGTCCGGTATAGGGTTTAGTTTTTCATAGTTTTAAGTAAAACGGTCGAAAATTCGTTCGTTTATGTAAATTATATCCAAACTTTGAAATCTGCCGTCTTTGAATGAATTTTATCCGGTTAGTTCAAATAGTTGATGCTTGCATTGGATGCGAGCAGCTTTGGATGGTGGCCTCCGGCATCAATGTCCACGGACTGGTCCCCCTGTCCGCGGACGGATGCCGGAGCATATTTGCCGTTTAGTGTTGGAGATGCCCTAACTATGGTGCTTGCATTCTTCGAATCTTTGCACTGTATCACATGCATTTTCAGCACAAAATGGTATGCAAACTGCTGGATATACTTCCTCCATGGCAGCTTGTGGTAGTGCTATTTTTATGTTTTTTCATGAAAGAGAACAGAAGAAAATATGTGTGCCCCTCCCGCACACCTTTCGATACCCGCTTGGATTCCAATCCAAGGTCTAGCCTCCTCCTTTATATTATTCAAAGAAAAAGAAAAGGAGGAGGAAGCTGATAGTTCAATCTTTATTCTTTAAGTAGCTCCAGCCTGAAGCAAAGAACCAGCTACGGATGCTTTGGCCAAAACTAAAGCCAAAGACCAAACACTGCTGCATCCCAGCATGTCGGCAACACTCTGCAATTGCTCTCCACTATCCCCATTCATTCATTGTTGCTCCTTCACCTGACGTAAACATACATCTTCTACTGCAACCGCAACCGCATCATAGATCAGCGCACAAGGTGTGCCAGCCTACCGATAAAGGTGACACTATTGATATGATTCTTCCTCTATATATATATTTCTCATGTTAATTGGTTGCAGTTTCTTTTCTTTCCATCCAAAAGAATAGGTATTTAATTATGCATCGATTAACAATGTTTGTTCAGGCAAGAACATAACTAATACCTAGGCTCTTCTGGTATAGCTAGGTGCCAGCTGCAAATTGATTCACCTGGAGGTGCAGATCGATGGTTTAGAATTCTGGAGCTTCCTGCCTTTGCCGGGCCTTCATTGGAACACTAGTCATCATGCGTGGAGATCAACGACATCGAGAGGTACATATATTTTCCACCGAGCTACACACGCATGCATGCAGTTCTCGCAATGTAGACCAGTAATACAGGTGGTATGTTAATCATAGACAGGTACCTACAGTCTATAGTTAATCCTAAACTTAAAATTTCTGAGATATGCTAGCTAATTTAATTAATTAGCCGCAGTAGAGAACAAGACCTAGCACTCCAGATAGAGGATGTGATTCTTGCTGAAATTAATTAGCCCTTTAAACGCCAGGCTTGACATTACAAGAGCTGCTAGGAGCCTAGGTAGAAGGGGAAGAACCCTCTTCCAACTGCCATCAGCTTAATTAACTAATTTCTCTGCCTCCTCCCCTGGCTGCAGTACCCCTAACCGCAGCAACGCGTACATCTTTGCCCTAACGCGCCGCCATTAAATCCTCCTCCCGCCATCCTTCTCTAGCTAGGTCCGTCTGAAAAACACAGACATACTCAAGTTGTGGTCGTGACATACCGTCGCAGTTTAATTAGTGCTCCTAATAATAGCAAAAACTAAGTAGGGGCGCTGTTTGCATATATAGGAGTAGTTGTTACTACTTACTACTGCTCCACTTGACAAAAATCTCAAAAGGTAATCAGCAACATCATTTAATTGCCATCAAATAATGTAGGTCATCTTTGCGGGCAATGTCGAACAAGCGGCAGAGAAGATCTCTCGTTACCTACTGATGGATACGAGTGGGACTGCACATAAGCCCATCTATTTTGATGAAGATGAGGGCCTGGCTGCCTCTGCGGTGCTTAGAGCAATAGCCCAGCACCCTCCTCCCTATCTGTTGGAAAGATTCGACAAGATCATCCACGTTGATTGCTCCAGGTGGAAAAGCCGAAGAGCACTCCAAAGGACAATCGCACAGAAACTGGAGCTTCCTCATCAGGTGATGGCTGTTATTGATAGGCAAGACACGGAAGATGATTTCACTGGGGCAGATGAAGCATCAAGAGGTGAGATTACTGATGTCGGGAGAGAGATCCATCGAACCCTACAAGAACACAGATGTTTAATCCTATTCTGCAATGGAAGCAACGACACTGTTGATTTGTATGATTTTGGCATTCCTCGGCCTGAATGGTTTGATACTAGAGTATTATGGACCTTTCGAGGGAGGCATCGTCTCAACCAACGCATTCTTCAAAAGGTGGATACGTCAAATTTTTGTCTTGATGTTCAGTTAAGTAGTAGACATGCGAGGAGGGAAATTTGGCTGCAAGAAGAGGCTAGAGAAATTGCTGGGTGCGCAGGTATGCCTGCTGAAGTGGCTGAAGTGTGTTGCTTGTATTTGTTGTCACTAAATGCCCGGGGAATCCTCTATTCTCAGGACAGCACCATGTTGGACTACAACTGGGCCACCCATGCTTCTAACTATTGGGTATGTGATGGGATTATACAAGGAGGTCAGACTGAGGAAGCATGGGAGATTGCTGCTACTCTGCATCAACAGCTATGTATAGAGGATTATACATCTGGTAACCGGTTCTATTATGGCCCTGATATGAATTCAATGCCGGTGAATCCTCATAAAAGGTGGATATTTACGAGTGACAACTCTGTTGTTCATCCAGAGTCAACGTCATTTTTCCTTGAGACAGTCACAAGAAGATCTAATCCATCATTACGGTTATTAACCAGTGACACATTTCATCAATCAGAGAACCTTCACGTACTCAAATTATGCCAGTGCACCTTTAGTTTTTCTTCACCTCCTTTCCGTTGTTGCCGTAGGTTAAGGTTCCTTGGATTAGATGGCTGCAAAGATCAACATAAAGAAGAACATCATGAGAATAAAGATATATCAGCAGTGGAATTTTTCCAGAGCCTATGGGTGGTAGATATATGCGACACCAATTGGGATCTGGCTTCATCACCAAAGGTAATAGATCAGATGGCTGCAAACATTAGAGAGGTACATATAAAGAAGGGAAAGATTTGGTGCCGCAATTTTGCATGGAGACAATTGCGGAACCTTCGCAGGCTTTGAGTAATTGAGCCGAGATGCCCTTGGGAAACAGGCAAAATGGATGAATTCACGGATATGGTGAAGTTGGAGTTCCTCGATCTGTCTAGGAATGTTACAATACAATATTTGCCAAGCATGTCAGGGGCAACAAGCCTCAAGAATATGGTTCTAGATGGTTGTGTTGGGCTCAAGCGTGTTGAAGGGCTCCCCGTGTCACTTGAATCATTCAGCTTAGATGCAGGGTCCGGAAAAGATGATTGCAAGAAGGCCAAAATAACCCACATCACCATGGCCGGATGTGCAAAATTATCTGACTTTGTGTTGCGTGGATCACTTCCAAAGCTTGAGGAGCTGAATTTGTCCCACACATCCGTCAAAACACTTGACCTCAAGGATGAGGTGGTGGAGGTCCCATGTCTCCAACGAATCATCATGATGGGTTGTGAGCAGCTTCGTGCCGTGCTTTGGCCAAAAATGGGGGTGCCCGGACTAACTTTGCTAGTCATTGACAACCGAGGAGGAGAAAAGGTCGAAAGAACACTACCAGATTTAGACAAGCTAAAAAAGGGACATCATCATGTTTATGTTGCTACAATGGACATGAGATTCATTCAGTCACTAGTGATAAGAAGTCACCGTATCTTTTTGTCCCCAAAGACCGTTGGATGTAGTCTAAACCTCTGCATATCTGCTGGCAGTCAGTGGTGCAGCAACGAGAAGATGGGCCCTGACAGCATATCAGGGCCACCCCTAGCGATGTCATTATTTCCCAATCACTCTTACAACACCTACAATGATTTTGCTGTTGATGACATAAATATTGGTCATGACTACAGCAGCGCAGTGCAGTTTCAGCTGGGGGACTACCATGTGGAGATTGGTGATGGATTTAGCAACACTAGCGTGGATACCATCCGAGGAATGGAAGCTATCATCTTAGTGATGGACAAGGCTGGGTCGCTGCATGTGCATGATAATTCTTCCATCACTAGTGCCAACCCTGGAAACATCCCTGGACTCATGAAGTCCGGTCAAGTGCTGAAACTTGGTTGGGATTGTCTCAAATGGTGTCGTGTGGAGCGATGTACCAAGCTACACACAGTATTCGATGCTAACCACGTTTATTGCTCTTTTAAAGAACTAGAGAGCATTTGGGCAGCTGATCTTCCAATGGCCTGCTGCATTTGGAGCAGCGAAGGATCGGCGAGGTATTACCCATCACGGCGTCATAGGTATGGGAAACTGCAGAGCATACACCTTCACTCCTGCCCGAGGCTCACATTTATCCTCCCACTGTCATGGCTGGACACCTTGAGAAACTTGGAGACCATCCACATCGTCTTCTGTGGCGATCTGAAAGTGGTGTTCCCGGTGGAGCAGAAGCTCGACTTGAGCATTTCAACATACACACCTAGGGCGTTCATAATTGGTACACTGGAGTTCCCCAACCTGAAGCACGTGTACCTGCACGACCTCCACAAGCTGCAGCATATATGTGAAGCCAAGATATTTGCTCCCAAGCTCGAGACCATCAGGGTCAGGGGCTGCTGGGGTCTGAGGCGCCTCCCAGCCATCGGCCGAGACAACCACCCTGTCGTGGACTGCGAGAAGGATTGGTGGGACAAGCTGGAGTGGGACGGTCAGGAGGCCGGCCATCATCCTAACCTCTTCAAGACGCACCACCCGTCTTATTACAAGATGCCCCTGGAGAGAATTTCCGTTCTCCGGTGAAACCGTTGCAACCCTTTTTAGGTACACATGCACAATGCTTTCTCCAGTGGTTTCTTGTTTAATACATGTACCATATCATAAAGTTAACATTTACTATATGGTAGAGTAATATGCCCTTCAAAGAATACTCTGCATGTACATCAAGTGCAGATGTACATCAACAAGTTAAATAATCATGCCGGTATTGTGTTTGATTCCTATAATCCTGATCTCGGCTATGCATTCTGCTCTCAACTATAATGCCATGTGCTATGTTGTGTAGATTTGGTGGTGCAAGATGATGTCATGCCTTGCTGCTCCTGACTGCTGCGTTGCCACAGCGGTTCAGGTGTTCATTTCCAAAGATTATGTTGGTGTGTTTTTCTGAAGAATAAATCGGTGTGATGTTGTGTTTTCCCAAGATCAGGAGTAAATCTTCTTAGACTTGTTTCCAATGAGATGGAGACGACCGTACCGTCTGTTTGTGTGTGGTTTGGTTTGGTTTCGCTTGTGGTCATGTTTGTGTTTGTAATAAGGTTTTGATGTGCTTGTGGTGTGTCTACCATGTACCGTCATAAAACCCCTATTGGTTTGACGAGAATGCTGTTTGCCAAAGACTACGCATGAAACAATGCTAAGTGTGTGCCCATGTATCGGTGTGGTTTTACATGTATGCTTGCCTGGGAATGTACATGTATAATATATTACTCCCTCCGTTCCATAATTTTTGTCCTCGTTTTGTCGTGAGTACAAAGTTTACATTACCTCCGTCTCAAAAAAAATTCTTAAATTTTTCTAGATGCGGATGTATCTAACTTAAAAGCGTGACTAGATAAATCCTTATCTAGACAAATCTAAGACAAAAATTTTAGGACAGATGGAGTATTTGATTTGGTTATTCACCGTTAATTTGGGGTCGGCCGGGAAGGATGGCGGCAGCGGTGGCCTGGACCAGCTGGCGGCGGCAGCGGGGAACCTAACCCTAGCTCTTATACCATGTTATGAAATGAGCTTCTATTCAACGGGGCCAACAGGCCAGCAGTACATATACTTGTAAGGGAAATAAGCAAAGAAGCCACTACACACAGCTCAACCCTGTTCTAACAATCTGAAGATCAATATCTTGATCCTGGAAGAAGCATATGCCAGGATCCATGGATGGAATCCCCTAAGTAGACGTCTTGAAGCTTGAAGGAAGATGACTGTGCACTGGATGGTGTGTTCTTGATGAGGATCAGTTTCATGCCTGTTGTCGCTGTTTTTCTGTGTTAAACAGATGTTGTTAGTTTCCTGGTTGTACGCTTTGCGATGATAGATGTTTTGCTCAAACGGTTGTGCAACTTGCGCGCTGAGATGCGAGTGTGTTCGCTAAATACTTTCTTTAGTTTCTCCTTTGTTTTGCTTTCTACCGTTGTAATAACCCTGTTGGTGGTTTCTTTAATGGAAATCGACGAGGTGGCTCATTGTTACGAAAAGAAAGATGTGATTTATAAATGCAATGTTGCCTTGGTAGGTTTTGTTTGTTATTTTAATTATGCTAATAGCTGTAGACAAAGTTCCTTCCTGCTATACATGGCCATGGGATACCCGGTCTGGCCCGAAAAAGCCTGACATCACCCGGCCCGACCTTGCCCACGAGTTGGGCCTGGGCCTGAGATATAGGCCCAACAGCTGGGCCGGGCTTGGCATATTTGTGATTTAGGGAAGGGCTTGGCCCAATGGCTCGAGGCCCAGCGGGCTTTTCCACTGGTGGGTCAGGCCTGGGCCTAGGTTTCTTGCAGCAGGCTTTGTTAGGCCCAGCCCAAAGCCCGGCCCAGCCCGACATATGGCCAGGTATACTTCCTGCCATTCTGGATTGGTAAATCTGACAAATTGTTGGAAAGAGTAGGCTGGTGCATGGTATAGATAGTTTGCTTGAAGGTGACGCAGTTGGAAACAAATTATCAGCGCTGGAATGAAAAAACGGCAGTCTTGTTTGGTTGAAGTATGCACCTGAAATCCGGAATTGTATCCCTTCCCGGTGTTTGGTACAACTCAAGCACGCTGGTCGAATGAATAACCTGAAGCATTGCAATGCAAACAATTATGGTGGTTGGGTATCAAAATATGGGGTAATAAAACTGAAGTGGTTCTGCATTGAAATTTTACTCTCCGGCACAAATGAAATTTAAGCATACTGATTGGGTGAATGGGAAATACAAAATATTTGCAAAAAGAAAAAAAAATCCATAAGTACACAACTCCGAGTGCCAATATTTGGAGCTTCAAGTTCAGTGTTTGAACATTAGGACACTAGAATATTTGGAGCATTGCGGCATCAGGACAATCATTATTTTTTTCTTTAACAGCTTTGGCAGTAAAGAACAGTGATAATATTGAAATGATCTTGCCAGTCTTCACCGCATCAAAAGAAAGCAAGTTCTCATGTCCTTATGTTGTTAGCACTAAATCCACGAAATTATTATAGTTCACAGAGAAACTCTCGGATTACATAGATGGTGTGCGGTACCACATGAACATCGAACATGATGACAGTCTCAAACATTAGGACACTACAAAATCTCAAAAACTCGTAGGACAGTGGCTTATCCGAGGAAGTTTATGATCACCAGGTGGAGCACCAGATTGCACAGGACGAAATCTGCAAAGGCCCTTTCTGGAGGAAGATCCTGTACATAAATGTTTTGACATACATGCTGGATTCCAAAGAACAGAGTATTGCAGCAGATTAAACGCTAACAATGAAACTAGAGTTACCTTGAATTCCTTGTTGTCCTTGTTGACTTGAATACGGAGGCACGCTGCAAAAACGTAGACAATGACATAGTATCATGCAACCAAGGAAGGGTGGCCAGGATTGAGAGGGGCTTAAGAAATTCTTACCAGCAAGCACTGCAGTTCCTATGCATGACAGGACACCAGATAGGAACGAGTTGAAGGGAAGTGATCCAACTATTCCCATGTAACCAACCTGGTTTGCCACATAAGGGAGCATTTCAGTAGTTTGCAAATGGATCGGCCCTTTCGTGATTATGGGTGAACAGAAGAATTATGGCTTATAAACTGAGGACAAGGATAATGCCAGTACACGCTATATCAAGCACACCACCTAGAAAACAATGGCTAACACTTGATCTGTCAAATCAAACATCAAGGGGCATACAAATGCTTAGCAATCCATGACATTTACACCTACACGAATTTGGTTGCCAGATGGCTAGGTACTGGGCACAGCAGTTTTTTGCAAGCTGATACCCTGCTCCTTCAAAATTGAGAAATGTGGTATAGTAATAGTAAGCAAACATGATACCGCCCTTCCTAGATTCTCATGCTATACTAGAACAAATCATTTCGCAATATCACAACCCTCTTTGCATCCTTGCTTTCTTGAAAAATGAAATTGTTCAGGTTAGATTTTATCTTCTCCATCCTAAATCATATATCCTCGCTAAAACATAAAGCATCGAAAATTACCTGAACAAGGGCAGTCACCACAGCGAAAACCACATACAGGTCAATGATCTGCAGAAATACGAGAACAGGATCAGCAATCGGATAGTCGGCTGTGGCCACAGGTTGACAGCAACACAAGAGAGAATGGCAATTGCCTTGAGATTCGTGGGCGTGGCGGCATAGGCCTTGTTCAGGGACTGGATCAGGAGCGTGGCATCCCCATCAGCCTTCGGCATCCTCGCAAACCTTGCACCCTCAGAAGGCTTGGAGCTAACCAGTAAGAAACAAAAACAAGTCACTTACTAGGGAAAATGTAACGTCAGTCGACACCTGAATTTGGCGCACGCCAATCCGTGGACTCACTGAATCATGAGTCGACAAGAAAAGCTCAAATCATCAAACCATTATTAACTTCTAATCTATAGTTTTCTGACGAAATAAAAAATTCGGAAGAAATCAAACAAGAAAAACCGAGGACATGTTCGTTAACCAAGTTACAGTGGGTAAACTCAGCCTGAAAATCTAGAATTCTGAAGGCACCATCAAGTAGAAATATCAACTACAGTATACATTCTAAAATTAGTGAAATCCCGACGCGTGGAATGGAGATCTAGGACTGGAGCAGCTTTTTAAGGACAAGGAGAACAACCTGGGATCTGGAGGGAGAGGAGGAGGCGCGGGAGATCCCGACGAGACTCACCTCAAGCAGTGAAGCCGGCGCAGTGGGGATCGGATCGGGGGCCGGCGGCGACTACGGAGAAGAATGGGGCGGGGGAGGGGGCGTCAGACTCGAGTTGGGCCACTGCCATGCGGAGTGTTCGTTCGTTAGCGGGCCGAGCCCACCAAACAATGTTGAGTCAGGTAAAAATGCGTAAAGATTCTCAAAACAAAAGGTGAAAATGCGTAAAGATTCAAAAAACAAAAGGTAAAAATGCGTAAACGTGCCGTTGGATAAAAAATAGACGGCCAAGAGGAGGTACTGTAGTTGTGTCCGGGTACTGTTCATGCTGATCTGGGCTGTTGATTTTCAATCGGACGGTCGAAAGGGGGGGGGGGGGGGGGGGGCATGTCCATTCATGTGCCCATGGCATCTCACTGAATCTCAGTCCTAATTTCTCTGGAAAATAGGGGCAGAAACTTTTAATAACCGGGTAAAAACCTCTTTATATTCTCAGACAATAATTCCATGACAAAAGAATGGTGCTCGCCAAACACAACACAATGTACCCCTACTACTTACTCTCTTGCACAAAAGAATTGAATAATGAATTAATGTAGAATCCACACGCACACAAGTCTCATCTTCCCCCTCCAAAGGGCCTCATAACTTATCATCACTTTCTTCATCACTTCTTGGCGAGGGCGCTCTTGGCCTTGTGCCGGAAGAGCACCCGCTTCCTCCCGCGGGTCGCGTTCTCCACCGTGATCACCACCTTGCCGGCCTCCGCCGCGCGGAACGAGTTGCGCACCGCCTCCTCGCCGGCGCCCACCTTCCGGCCCTTGCTCACCACGATGGTGTACGCGCCCTCGTCCGCCGGCACGAACTCCTCCGTGTACCTCACCTCCCACCCCAGCACCGTCACGTCCCACGTCAGCGTCGTGTCGCCCTCGGCGGCCTCGATCTCGATGGCCTCGGTGGCGCCCGCCTTGACGACCACCTCGGCGATCTCGGCGTCGTGCTCGCCGGTGAACTCGGCGTCGCCGTCGCGCTTCAGCCCGCCGTACTTCACCGGGATGGCCTCGATGGGGATGTACTTGAGCAGCGTCTCGGTGACCTTGGACGGGCGGGCCACCACCAGCTTGCTCTTGGTCCGCTGCGTCAGGAACGGGAAGAAGACGGTGGTGAAGGCGTAGTAGGAGAACGGCACGTTGATCAGGATCTGCAGCACGACAGGGCCACGAAAATTCAGTCAGATCTCGAAGCAATTTCATGGCATGATTGGGGGGAATGAAATCGAAATGTTTTGGGCACTCACGTTCCTGGCGACGAGCTCCGGGTAGTTGTCCTGGAAGAGGTCGAGCACCTGCTTCATGGCGACACGGAGGTCCTTCCTGGCGGGGCCGGGGGAGCCGCGGAGGTCCGTCACCTGCAGCAGCGACGCGGCGCCGCCGGGGCGGAAGTCGAGCTCGGCCACGTGGCGCTCCATGGCGCGCACCCGCCACCGGAGGAACCGGGCCGGCTTCTTGCCGCCGTCGGTGCCGAGCGCGCTCCTGTACACGGCCTCGTCCGCGAACACGCCCAGCGCGTTGTAGCACACCGGGTGGCCCTCGCGGTCCGCGCCGTCCAGGCGGCACGCGCCCTCCGGGAGCGCGTCGCCCTCGAAGTCGTCGCCGTCGGCCGCGGTGGCGGCCAGGCTCTTCCACTCCCGGCGCCACCGGAGCGTGCGGCGGAGCATGTCGAAGGCGGCGCCCGCCTTGAAGTCGCGCGCGCGGAGGAACTTGAGGAGGACCACGTCCGTCGCCTCGTCGCCCTTGCTCGGCAGCAGCGGCACGCCCCACAGCGCCACGTCCTTGTCGACGGCGACCGCCGGTGCCGCCTTCTCGGCCTCGACGGCGGCGGTCTCCTCCTTCTCCGCGGCCGCCTCGGCCTCCGGCTCTTTCTTTTCTTCAGCCGCCTCCTCCTGCTTCTCCTCGGCCGCCACGGCCTCCTCCTTCTTCTCCCCGGCCGGCTCGGCCACCTCCTCCTTGGCTTCCTCCTCTTTCTTCTCCTCACCGGCTTCCACCTTCTCCTCAGCCACCGCCTCCTCCTTCTCCTCAGCAGCCACCTCCGGCTTCTTCTCGTCGGCCGCCGCCTCCTCCTTCTTCTCCTCGGCCGCCTCGGCCTTCTTCTTCTTCTTGCCCTCCTTCTTCTTACCCTCCTTCTTCTTGGCCTCGACCTTCACCTTCACCTTGCTGCTCCCGTCGTCGAAGTCGAACAGCTTGCCCTCGACGATGGCCTCCTCGACCTTAGCCCGGAGCTCGGCGAGCGCCTTCCGCTCGGCGTCCTTGAGGTCGCCCAGGCGGTTGCTCTCCTCCCTGAACGACATGTTCTTGGCCACGGCCACGGCGGCCGCACCCGCCTCCACCTCCACCTTCGCGCCCACCTCCTTGGCCGGCGCCACCGCCTCCACAGCCCCGCCGGAGACGACCTCCACGCCCATGCCGATCAACAACAGAGGATTTCACAGCACGATTAGAAAAGAAAATCAAAAGGCTGGAGATTCCCGGTGCGGTGCGGTGTCAGAGACAGGCGATGCAGAGGAGAAGGTGGTGTGTGGAGCGGGGAGGAAGAAGGGAGCGCTATATAGCGGCCACCGCGGCGTCGCAACGGCTACGGGGCGGGGGCCAATGGGGTGGCGCCAGATAGGACGGGGAGCCGTTGGGTCGTCCGTCTTCGCTTTGCTTGCTTTCTGCGGCGCAGAGCCAGGTGGGCCGCGGCCCATGCCAACGGCTACCTCCTTGCTAACCGCTTTTGTTTCTCTCGCGCGGCAGTGCTCTCTCGCCGCTGGACGCTGGCTACAGCCAGTCAGTAGAGAGGCGATGCTAGCCTGTTTTTTTTCCTTTTTCTTTTTATGAGAAAGATGCTAGGCTGTTCTGTTCTGTTCTGTTCCGTCTCTTGTTTGATTGATCCGCTTTTGTTTGTTGGGCCCGTCCCTTTACTTGCTGTTGTTAAATAAATAAATCTGACTGGGTGACTGCCAGCTTGGCGTCTGACCTGACAGCAGGGCGTTCTTGTTCTTGCTTTTTGAGGATATTTCTTGTTCTTGCTAGTCTAGGGGTTATGAAATAAATTTCATAATGCCAATGGGGTTCACGCATTATGAAATTTATGTCATTGCAATTAGCGGCGCCTTGTTTATGGAGTCACAGCTAATTGCAAGCTGGAGAAATGAAATGCATGCAAGGAGGTGGTGCTGGTTTTAATTGAAGTAGTAGGAACAAGTACGCTTTTAAAAAAAAAATTATTTCGGCGAAGGAACAGGTGCACCCTGTCTGGGTTGGCCTATGATTTGTGGCAGGCGTCCTTTGTCCTGGGCCAAGTCATATGTTCATAGTCTAAGATTACTGTGCATTCAGTGGTGCATTGTCTACCGCCTTTTGCAAGCTGGAGAAATAAAAGAAGCGGTGGTTTTGATACCGACGAACAGAAACACATTTTTTTAAAAAAAATTATCTTTGGTGAACGAACAAGTACGCATTCGGTTGGCCCATACAGCTGCAGCGGCAGCTCCAGTAGGGTGTACCGCCGTTTGCCAAAAAAGAGACTAGGCTGTACCGTGTAGTACAGCACAGCAAAGCAAAGCAGCCGACTGTTGAGCAAAGCAACAGCCATTGCCGTTGCCAATCAAGCAGAAACAGCCTTGCTTTTGGCCCAGCTGGTTCCCCGTCAGAAACACGCAGCAAGATAGCCTAGCTGTAACGACAAGCCAGCCAACGGCAAGGACACAGGCACGATTGAACGATGCAAAGTTAAGCGGGAAAGAAAATGCTGGTTAATGATCTAATGATCATAGATTTTGGAAGCATTCGTCGTCCCAGCTCAGATCCAGATAGATTTGGTCACCACATGGTCGATGGCATGTGCTGGGCGGTAGGAAGATTCAAAACATGGGCTTCCGATTTGCGAATCATGGGCTTCTGCTGATGCATGCATACTGATACCAAGGACAAATATGTGTCATGGACCTCCAACTGCTACAACCGTCGGAAGGGCATACAAAAATAACCTACTAGCGGTTGAGATGAGCTTTCGCTGCTGACACGACACGACCTCCGCCTGGTGCGACGATTAATTACAATAATATGATCTAGCCTGCTATACACCCCCACACCCCAGCAATGCCATGTGGCCGTCTTAGTAAGGTCAGTAGCCTTCGACCACATTTTTCGCACCAGGAATCAGCTCAAATGGTATGAACGATCAAGTTAGCCAATCTGCCATGAACACACGGCAAACTGTCAACTGCGCCATCCACAGAAGCGACGACCATAATATCTCAACCGCGTCAACTGTCCGGGAGAGCGAGCAGAGTAAATCAGCGCTGGTAACTTGTCGATTTCTGACGAATCTGCTGCTTCACCACCTTTGCTACAATGGCCTCATCGGCTTCCTTGTATTCACCAGTAACCCTGTGGAAGGAAATACAAAGATGATTTGGTTATTAAGTTAGCCATGCAGTTTGAACACAAGGTAAATATCTTCAGGTGAACTACATAAACCATAATTGACCCTTTCTGAAGGCACTTCCGAAATTATGGAACAAAGCAGAAAAAAAAATTCATATGTTCAAATGGTTCTGAAGGGTCATCAAGAAACCTCAGTTTAGAAAATGGTAGAAACAATTAAGTTTTGTGATGAGCATACCGGTCATAGGTCAAGAAAGCATCCCCTATTTGCCCAATCACTTTGTTCCGAACCTTCTTCATACAGACCTATGATTCCCCATCCAACCAGGCAAAACAGATAAGAGTCAGGCACTGGCATTAAAATGAAGCATGTATTGAAAAGGTGCAAACATCAACCTGCACGACATCCACAGGGCCAGCATCTGGATCCCTGTTTCGGTGTATGACGATACCATTATCACATTTGTTTATGAAATGCGCACTTCCACTGATGTCGTACATATTAGGCGGTGCGCCAGTCCAGTTGTGAAGCTTTTCAAAACATTAACACCAAATGAGACCCCGTTGTATAGTGCAATTGTGTGGCAAAGATCAATATGGGATTATGTGAAATTTGATTACCTGCCTAGGGTGCGCAACAAACCATACGTGACATGAATGATGTTGAGCAAAACGCTTAATCTTCGTAAGGATCTGGCTGACATATTCTGTCTCGGTTCTGTTAATAACGTAGCAAAGGAGTTAACTCACCAAAAACAGAAGGGGAACATATGTAGCTGGGTAATAGCAGAGTTATAGTTGACATATGAAACCGCTATCAGTAAACGGCAAAGTCATGCTCATGAGAGGTTTAGGTAATGCTTACTGATTTGAGGGGCGCTGATGGTCAAGCTCATTATAAGGATCAATCACAAGACCACGTACTCCATGTCTTAGAACTGCAGCTTTAGCAAGATTAAGAACCCAATCGATGGATGGAAGGCAATCATCTTCACACCTGATTAAGCAACACATATTCAATGTTAACTTGAAATGTGAACCACCATTTAATACAGGCACATCATCCAAGAGAAATACAACTACTATTCCTTCCCAGTAAAGTGCGCATGAAGAGAAGCCAAGACACACACTGATGCCACCACACACTTCTAAATAGAGCGGTCTTGATGACTGAAAATAAACATTGATAATAGTGGCAGCTACCAGTGTAACCGTAGATGATGAAGATACAAGTGTTGTGACCATATGTTATTGGTTTAGCAGTTTAGCAGGCCTTGGAAGTTCTACAGAGACCTTTCAAGCGGCCACAAGGAAATAATTTTGGTTTTTGTTTCGCTTCATCAACAAGCTATATAGGCAGCACAAGACACAAGTGACTGAGTTTGACTCCAATTGAAAGCGAGATAAATTTTGCTAAAAAGCGAGATAAGTACAAAATTTGAAGCTAAAAAATATTTTATATTCCAAAGTTCATATTGTATTTTTCTAGAAATGGAATTGGAGAATGATAACTACAATGTGTTGCTCCTTTCCATATATAGTACATTTGGATTACAGTGTTTACATGCTTCTTTTTGCTATTTAGTATCAACCAGATCCTTACCAACGTCCTCATATGGAACAAACATATGATGCAATGTATGGTAAGTTTATATAAGTGATCATTTTGTTCTGTGTTTAGTATAGTTCATATCACAAATATATAATTTTATTTTTTAAAACGTTAAAATCAGTATTGGTTAAAACACTTTCAAGGGTGCTTTCTGAAACAGTGCTGCAAGGTGGGGTGGTCGCTTGCCGACCTATTACTTAGGGTGTTCAGTCTCGGGATTGGAATCAACCGACAACCGGGACAAAACTGGCAGATGGAAGGGTGGTGCGTTCAATCTGGTTATATGGACGCACCACAAATAGCAGCTCCAGTTCTAAAATTTACCTAAGGTGGGTTTCATGGGCAGATCCAAACTGTCTTTGAAAACACTGACGACATACCACTATTTAAAACAATGTAACTGAACTTAGTATATACCTAATCAGATGGAATGACTCATTCAACCATTCTTTGCCTTCTTCAAATTCATCTTGACTCATCCGTTCCACAGAGCCCCCATATCTGTAGAAACCAAAACAAGGATTGCTAAACCAACTAGATGTAATCACAAAACCTTCAAAACGACAAGAATAAATAGCAAAGTTCAGAGTGGAATCTATTCCAAAGAATCTTCTGTTGACTCTCTTCCTCAAAAGGAACTGTCCTTTAAAAGGTAGTTGCTTATTCTAGGTATCATATATGAGATCAGACAAACAGAGATACACTTGCAGACTTTTATCCTTACCTAGCATCAAAGAAAGGTTTCTTAATGTGCTTCTCCAATAGTTTCCGGGCATGGTCCCTGACCTAAACACCAAAATCATCGTTATTTCGAGGTGTCGAATGAAATGAAAGGCTAGATAGCATTGATAGTAAACAATGGCTTGCCTTGTTTTCCATCGAGCATAGTACAAATTTCCACCCACACTGATTGTTTATATTACACAGTAATGCATCGATCCACTCACTTTTGCCGGAATTTGGTACTCCTGTTACTATGGTCAATTCCCCAGGAACAACCTGCAGGAAAATAAACAAAATCACATGAGAAATTGTGGGTAATGGCATTGAAGTCTGCAACTATAGCTTCCAATGTGTACAACAGTTCAGGCCATCTTTTTGGGCACGCTAGCCACTGAAGCTGGAATCATATAATTGCTTTCAGCTAGGATCAACAAGTCAGAAAACATGACTACATGCCACGTGTCAACAGCTATTCCAAAAATTGGTTAAATAATCTGGTTTCATGTTGCAGTCAGAAAAGGACCTTCTATGTGCAAATAAAGAAAAGAAAAGAAACTCTTGGCAGGAAGAAATCACCTAGTTGTTTTCAACAAGGAGGGTACATGACTACACAGTATGAAGTTCACTGAAATTGGTTAAATGATCTGATTTCATGGCATATGTCAACAGCCATTGCTGTCATAAAACAAGCTTCTATGTGCAAAAGAAAACAAAGGAACTCTTTAACTTGGCAAGGGACGAAGCGAGCTCGAACCGATCAAAATAGGACGAAGAACAAATAAAAAACACAACTAATAGATACCTTGTAGAGCCCATCCATACATTTCCAACCAGTAGGAATTCCAAGCTCATCCCCATGAATTCCTAGATAATAACTATCGATCTCAGGGAAGAAATCTTTGAAGTTGAATAGACCTCTTATAGGATACAGTTCTGCACCTTCTATAACTTCTTTCAATGCTTGTGGTCCTAAGAACATAAGTACCTGTAGTTGAAAAGGGAGTTACAAGGATCAACTACAGGACGTATAAGAACACCCAAAGTTCCAAAACAAAGCTGTCTAGTTTCATAAAAACAGAGCTAAAGATAATAGGAACTGAACTCAAATGTGGCTATATATTTCAGATGGTTCTTCAGAATGTAGATTAATTGCATACACAAAACCTTACAGGCTTTAATTAAGAACAAGTAGATTACTTTCAGAAAGCATCATAATACGTTAATACTACAATCTAGGACGAGGAAGTTAACATTTAGACTCGATACAAGTAGCATAAGCTTATCGCTAGAGAATCACGTTAGCAGCGGGACATTTTTACACCTCTTACATCAGGAATCTTTCAGCATGAAAGACAAGCAAAACAATGATAGCAATATTATTTATTAGTCAAAGTTGCATATGCATGTCATAAAAACCTCGTTAGCATCTTTGCAAAATTCTGTCTCATTCTTCTTTGGCCATTTGACCCTCCAACACCTGATTGCAACAAATTAAATGTGGCATACGAGTTAAATGAGGACCTGCAGTCATAGGTAATTAAAGTAATTGTGGAGGCTTGTGATTGCAACACAATGGCATACAAACCTTTCTTTACCAAGACGTCGAGCAAGTTCCTCAGCAAGAGCCTGCCCTGGAGGATCAGCATCCGTTGCCAGTATTATCCTAGATGCCTAATATCATATAGCCGAACATATTCAGTACACCAAAACTTCTATCTTAACAATAGAGTTTGCAAATAACTTTTGAAACGAGGAGAATGCGCACCGGGTCAAGATACTCTTTGCAGTTCCACAGATATGAATACTTCTTATCCTAGCTTTACAGGGAACGTAAGAAGATGTTATGTCACAGTTAAGGTTTCCAGTACAGATCAGCTCACATTAAAGGAGCTATACTAATAAATAACAATGGCAAACATAAACTCTAGTGACAAAAACTAGCAGCAGTATCAGAAAATAGTTCTAACATGATCTTTGTCCGGGAGTTTGTTTGATACTTGCGCTGGTGCACCATCTGGCACACTCACACAATTACGATAGCCAGCCTCCTCCATGGAAAGTTTATCAATTTCACCCTCAACCTGCAATGTCAGAAAGGACAACAAGCTAGTAAATACTTTGTGAACTCTCAAGCTCAAATGGATTGGCAACAAAAAATAAATAAGAAAAATGTCGCATGGCTTATGTACAACATACAATGATAATATCGCGTGCTTGCTTTATGTCATCCAGACCATACAAAATTTTCTCTGTGTTCGCCTCCTGTTAAGAAGAAAAAGTGTGAATAATATTCATAGAAATATAACTTAAGCATGCAACCTAAAAAGGAACAGCAGAACAAACCTGTGAAAATTTCTTAGAGACTTCCCTGTATTTGCAGCCAACAAGGACTTTATCACGTCTATATGTAAAAGCAATAACAATCTGCAAACGAAATACCATATTTGTGAATCCCAATGCATGTTTTTCCATAGTAAAAATGCATCAACAGTACAGTCATACCTTGTTATTCCTTTTACGTTGCGATACGTTGTTCCTTCGAAGTGTTTTTGCTGATATCATTCTTTCTGAAAAGTATGTCACGAGCTGCAAGAGATAACCATCTTACAGAATACCCATGTGCAAAAGTTTTTGCCAGCATACAACAAAGAATGCAAAGGAGAACTATGAAGATGGTTTCAGTATCATTTGAAGAATATACCAATCAAAAACGTCTACTTGATAATACTTCCATTACCTCATCACAAAGAGGCTCGAGACGCAGGTCCTCTTCACGAAGTTTTCTGATAACCTTGGCTGGCTGATTTGCTTTAACTTCCTGGTCACTTTCATTTTCATTTCCCGGGTCCTTCTTTGCTTGGTACGCCTTCGAAACTCCATCAGGCTGCAGATGCAAGACAGAACAATAGTGGTATCAAGATGCTATATTACTTTCAGTTTTCTTTAAGTTGTTGGTAAACTCACCTGGGTATAGCCTTTCCATCCACAATTTGCTCTAAAACAAGTCCAGTTTCCATGTGTACTGAAGAAACAGCATAGAACAGAGATCAGATAACCTACTGTACATATACCTTAAGACAACTAACAAGCTCAAATGTGCTGTACATAAAAACTCACCCATCTTCCCGGATGAAGACGCTGAGGCTTCGTTCCTCGGTTGAGCCCCCTTTGCACTAGTTAACAGAAGGGAAATCATACTTAACCATTTGCTGTTTGATAGAATATAAAGTACAACGGACCACCAAAATAGCATATATTAATCTGTATCATATACAGATGAACATGTTTGTAAGCTGGTCATCAAATTGATCATAATGTGCAGCCACTTCACTCTTCAAGAACGCTCTTTTTGTGGAAGGCATGCTCGTTAATACATACTTCCAATGTGCACAATATGTGAAACAGAAATAAGCTAACTACCGATCAAAACAAATTATGGCTGTGAATTCTTTATGTACTCAATCCAGACAAAGTAGCCCTTAGCTTACTTACTTACTTACCAAGCCTTGGGCAAATCGTAGAAAAGAATAGCAAATGGAAACAGCGATTCTTGGTATCAGAAAAGGCATACCTGTGGGCAAATCGTCCTTTGAAAAGTGCCAAGCCTCCATTGGCTCATATCTATCCCTTCCTTTTTCATCTTCTCAACTACCTGCCCTAGCCGTTCTTCACAAGCCCTTCTCTCCTCCATCGAACGAACTGTTATCCAAGAATAACAGCACATCAGTAAAAACAACAAGGATTCTACATCCAGTTATTACGAAGCATTAGCAAACCACTGAAATGCGACAAAACAGCAGCTATGCGAAAAAGCAGGTACGCCGGATTATTCGCAACCGAGAGAGCTCAAATTCCGTAAAACACTTTTTCTAGGCCACTAACTAAGATTTTTTTCGAGCACGATCTCCATTGATATCATAAGAACGCAGGCTTGAGAACCATCTATCTTACAGGCCAAAACAATAAGAAATGTAAGGTGCTACTGAAATTTCACTAAGCACTGAACCAGCAGTGCTCGCTCGGCGCCAGAGCCCCCAGTTGCACGCGGTGCGTGGTATCGAAAGAGGAAGGAACCCCTGCCTGCGCCACAACGCAGAACCAACGAGTCTCTCAGAGTAGTGGGACGAGCATTACCATTCCTGGAGCGCGGGACCGCGGGGGCGGCGGCGGGCACGGCCTCGGCGGGGGCGGTCCCGAAGCAGCAGGCGAGCTCGGGCCGCCGGGGGAGGCGGGTCCGGGCGGGGAAGGAGTGGAGCAGGCGGACGCGGTGGCCCCCCGCGGCCGCGAAGGCGGCGGGGAAGCGGCGGCGCGCGGCGAGGAGGCCCGAGCCCCCGGCGCCCGCGGAGGTGGAGGCGGCCATGAGGAGCAGCGACTGGAGGGACGGCCGCGGCGGCATGGCGGGGCGGAGTGGCGGGCTAGGGTTTCGGGGCCCGGGGCATGGGCCGGGGGAAGGGGGCGGAGGGGAAGGGGGTCGGAGGTCTTGGGGAGGAAGAAAAGAGAGGCGATGAGAGGAGGAGCAGGGGATTTTTGGATTGGATAGGAGGAGGGCGAGGGAGGGGTTTAGGGTTTTACACGCCGGCCGCCCGGCCGCGTGTTCCCCGGCGTGTGCTTACACATGGGTCCCACTGTCCAGGGACTTGGGAACCGAACCGTAGGATGCGAGAGCTTTCCAAATGGTTTATGCTTTTCTTCTCCTTCTTTGTTTGAAAAGTACTACACTATGTTTTTCTAACATAGTATAGTACTCCTCCATCCCTAGCTTGCAAAACAATCTTATATTATAAGGTTTTAGCTCACAAAAAATGATTTTATATTATGAGACGAAGAGGGTATTTAACAGGAGAATATTTGGATTCATCATTAGCTAAATACCCGTTCAATTAATTGTCAACCTACATTATACCCTACATTTTAGTTAAAATTAATGGCTTCCGCCTTAGTGCATCTCTAACGCTGACCCGTAAATTTTCCCCCGCATCTCCAACGCCAGAAAAAGATGGACGCCTCATCGCAATGGATGGCTAGAAGGATTTGCTTTCCTTGTCCAAATTAGCAGTTGGAGATAGGCTGTTCTTCGTGATCCACCACGAAGGTGATGATGTTATCCTCTTTGTCAAACCCATGACTGCGTAATCCGTGTAATCCGCTGATGAGTAGTTCTATGTTGTTGCTGCACTTCTTGTTGATGCTTGAATACTCCTACTCGCAATGTGTGATACTTTTGGGAATGATGTTGCCGACGTACCAAACGTTTGTTCAATTCCTAAACTTGTAATGCTATATTATTATGTGTGATCATATTTTTTTCTGTTCGTGTTTTATTTAAGAATTAGTATGGCATCTCATAGTTCAGTAAAATGATAGCATAAACGAAAAGAATGTAATAGATTTCATTATGAGCATCTCAACTAATATCCATTAGATAAACCAAAAACTTTGTTTTCAAGCCCACTGCATCATTTTTTTCTTTCCCAACATGTCGAACATCTCAACTAGTACCTGATTCTAATATGTTATAAACTCTGCCATGGCAAAAATTATAAGGTACTACGTAGTGAACACCTACTAGCCATTTATTAAATCATTTTTATAACCAGCTCACCATTTTTTGTCACGCCAAACATTTTATGTGATACCACGAACCGTCCCAAAAAATGGACATGTGTAGTGACGCCCAAATGTGTCCCTGAAAATCAGGCCACAACGTCGCCAAAGTTGGCTAGGGTGCTACCCCGGGAGGAAACATCTCGTGACGGTGGGCCGTCATGGAAAATGATATTAGGCGGCGTTTCTTGTTTCGTCGCCAGGGTTTTTGTCACCGAATAGACGAATTTTTGTAGTGTTGCAAATAACATACATATCCCAAATTTGGACAACAAAGCAGGAGGTGCCAAACCAATAATCCTCCCAAAACAAAGCAGGGGAGGAGGGCGAGGGAGGGGTTTAGGGTTTTACGCGCCGGCCGCCCGGCCGCGTGTTCTCCGGCTTGTGCTTACACATGGGTCCCACTGTCCAGGGACTTGGGAAGTGTAAGGTAGTTCTAAAATAACTGTTGACATACCTGGCGAACGTTCGCCACAAAAGATGGCATTTTGCGAACGTTCCTCTGACGGTTTCAGTGTATTTGGAGAAGCTGGATGGCTTTTCGTAAAACTGCCATGGCATTTTTTTTCAGGTGTAGAAAAGCCATCTGTCGTGGACTTGACACAACAGATATCCTAGCGGAAGGACTTAGTCATGGAGCCATCGCAATTAGGTTAGCTTAAAGGGGTTAATCGGGACAAAGGAAACAGAGAGTTTATACTGGTTCGGCCCCTTAAGGTGAAGGTAAAGGCCTACTCCAGTTTGGGATTGTATTGCTTGGGTTTCGATTACCAAGGAGCGAATACGCTTGACCTAGTTCTCGATCTGTTGTTTCTTGTCCTAAACCGCCGCCGGGTCGTCCCTTTATATACACAAGTTGACGCCCGGCGGCTCACGAAGTCCCGGCCGGCTCATACACAATGTGTCCGGCTCGGTGACTAACTATGCTTGCCTTACAAAACAAGTCATATACATATGGCGGTTCATCCTCTTGGGCCTCAAGTCGCCTCTGGGTCTTGGGCCATCAATGGGCTTGTATGAGCCTCCATCTTCATTGATAAGTCGCCAGTGGTATGACCCGGCACTCCTAGGCGGTTCATACCCACTAGTTATATCCCCAATATTAGGCCCCAGGTTGATTTGAACTTTGTTCATATCAATCTTCAACATCTGACCTTGTCAAAATCTTGCATTGCTTGTTTGATAAACCTTGTTGTAAACCGCCATGACGTCAGCTCACAAAATTTTCTTAAACCGCCATGTCGTCATTTCGCATTAATTTCGCGCGAGGCCCAGAACATCTTTAACTGATCCTTATCTTAATGAGCATCCCGAAAACCGGGGCGTCCATGTAGCCACATGATGATTTCGGCCTCCTTCCTGCGCATGCCTTGTATCCACCCCTTATAAATAGGGACGGGGGTCTTTTCCATTTTTCCCCCTCGCTTCCTCGTCTTCATCTTCCTCCTTCGCACAGCCGCACCTCCGCTCGAGCTCCGCCGCCGTTGACCTTAGTCTGCTACATCAGCTCAGGCCGCTGCATCACCCTGACCGGACCAGAAAACGCCGGCGCGCGACCGCTGCTCATCTGCAACCGTAAGTGTTCATCTCCCTCAACTTCAGATATGCATTAGGGTTCGCCTTGTTCATCGGTGTTCTTCACCTTTCTTCGCGTTCTTCAACTCAAGCAGCGTTCAATCTGAATAGGCCATGAACTTTGTGCGGTAGTAGTTTAGCATTCGTTTTTAACATCAAAATACTTCCTCTCCATAGAAAATCCCATCAGAGCACACAAACTTTCTGCTGCCGCCACCTTAGGTTTTAGATTTTACTGTCTTTACTGAACCGCTGTAGATCCAAAGTTATATCTTCAATCTATGAAATCGGTTTGTCCATCACTTAGCAAAATTTTCACTGATAGAGTTGAAACACCACAACTGCCATGGCGGCTTATATCATAAACCGTGATTCACCATATAACACTAGGCCTCGTTTAAACCGCCATCATACTCTTCCTAACTTGGATGACCCGGCAATACTTCTTCGGTTTAACCATGCTTGCTTATAATTTGGTTCTGCATAATATACTTGCCTCTTTAACTTTGTCCGGCTTAACAGCAGTATCCTTAATCTGGTAGGTACCATTAGTCCCCTTTTAAGCCGCCAATATGAATATCTGCACACTTCAATGTTCATTCTCCGGCTTAACCTGTTAGCTTGTTTACAACATTTTTACCTTTGGATCAATGGTCCGGTTTAGTAGCATGATCTTAAGCCGGTAATATTTCTTTCATTTAGGCCTTTTTCTTCCGAGATGGTCAAGACTGTCACCGCCTACAACTAGGTCGTTTCCCAGGTCACCGGAGAAGATTTGAATGACTATGTTCACACTGGCGTTTTATCCAAAAAAATATGTCATCCATTGGAGGGTTCCAGGCACCGAAACTCCTCCTGAGCCCAAAGAAGGTGAATTAATAGTCTTTACTGATCATATGGACCGGGGCTTCAGCCCTCCCGGCTCAAAATTCTCCCGTGATGTGTTGCATTTCTTTGTTGACATGGATTTTGACCGAGATAAATAAATGTATAAAATATAAATTCAAAAAAACAAAAATAAAACGTTCGATGATAAAAAGAATTAATTTAAAGAAATCAATCAACAACTCAATCAACCAAGACATCGACGACCGGCAGCTCCAACTTTGTTGATGTACATTGCAAGAGAAAGTTACAAGCCTCGCAACGACCTAGTCCATCGCAATCTCCCGAGAGCACCGTCCGCTGAAACCGCCCTTATGGAATCATCGTTGTCGCGGGGGCCCCGCCACGCGCAGCTCCGACTTCTCTGTCGTAGCGAGAAACAAACATAGGCGCACCCATTGACGCACTGGGCCGTCGGGACCAGGAGGATTACCTGCGACCAACTCTGCATGTCCACCCTAGGGAAAACGCGAAGGGGAACTAGTCTTCAAGATGACTTCCATAAGGGAAAAGCGACCCGGGAACGACGACATCAGCCGACCCCGCTACAGCAGCGCAAAAGGCTTTCACCCAAAGACAAACCTCGAAGACGGACAAGGCCGGAGAGTACCATGACGACCCTGCGGGAAGGAGGAACAACACCCACGGGCGCCGCGCCGTCGGTGTAAATATCACGGCATATTAACAAAATACATAGACGATATAATTGGTGACTAAAGAAAATTTAGCATCAATTAAATCTTTAGTTGGTACGAGCATGCGTCATGTGCCAATGCATGCATGCAGGCTTGGCAGCGTACATGCATGAATGTATGGGGTGTGGCCCTCACAGCCCATCATTAATTTGTTTGAGCTAATCAACACAGTCCCATGCATATGCAAAGGCTGCTCCGATTAAACAATCAAGTAAGAAGCCTATACGTGCCTTGTAGCAGGCCCATCTTTAAATAGAGCTTGATCAAGGGAAGTCATTAAACTAATTGGGCCAGAGGGCCATGCGCGCTCCCGCCGAAGTCCCATCAATCAACTCAGGAGACCAAGTCTGCATCACTCCGTTTCCTACCCACGTTCAACCATCCATCCACGTTCCCGCTCCCACGTCCTGCACGACAGTGACGTGCAGGTTGATTCCTTGGCGCGCGCGGCAGCCTCCAAAGGCCATTGCTGCACACCCAGCCCTATAAATACCAGGATGCCTGACTGCTCTAGGGTCGGCCGCTGATCGTTTCTCCCACTGCTAAATTTACACACACACACCATATACAGAAAAAGAAGGAGGACGCAGACGACTTGCTTGCTAAGGTTTGAAGGTGAGATTCATGGCTCTCTCATAGCCCCTGATTTGGCCATTGCGGTACAAGTCAGGGAGCTTTCTTCTTCCTCCTCTCCTAAAACTCCAGCCTTTGGTTCGGCCATCGCGGTACAAATCAAGAAGCTGTTTCACTTCATAAAATTCTTATCTTTGGTTCGGCCATTGTGGTACAAACCAAGGTATATGTTTAATCTACTTCAAAATTTCGTCTTTGGTTCGGCCATCGCGGTACAAACCAAAGAATTGATGTTGTATCCACTCCAAACTCTTGCCTTCAGTTCGGACACACAAATCAAGAAGCAAGTTTCATCTCCCTAAAATTCTTGCCTTTGGTTTGGCCATTGCGGTACAAACCAAAGTGCATGTTTAATCTACATAAAAAAATTTGTCCTTGGTTCGGCCATCGCGGTACGAGCCAAGGAGCATGCATGTTCCTTTTGCATGTTGCATATGTTTCATCCTAATGATCTCCTTCTTGATTCGGTCCCCTTAGCGATACAGGCCAGGACGATCGTCTCGTTTCTTGGTTTGGTCCCTATCCGTGGATACGAATCAAGACAGTATCATAGGCACGAAAACTTCATAAAAAATTGCCTTAATTTGGTCATAAAAAAAATGAATCTTACTAAGTTGGAATGAAATGACGAATATGCTAAATTGAATTCGTTCTTGTTCGGTTACGCTACGGACCTTATGTGTCGCGTTAGTTGTAATACGAATAAGAATATATACAATGGTGCTTCACTTGGTTACGCTACACGAGGGCATTATCTTAATGCTACTCGGTGTTAGTAGTAATACGAGCAGGGCAAAACTTAGTGAAAATGTGTTCATGTTACACACCCAAAAACCAAAATCATGCAAAATGGATTATAAAACATGTTGCATCGTAAAAAACCAATCTTACTTGGTTGCACTACACGCGGGCATTATCATAATGCTATACGGTGTTAGTAGTAATACAAGTAAGAAAAAATTAAACAAAGTATTCAGGCCACATATTTGGTCCAAAGTCAAATAAAACATGTCATGAAATGCTCCAACGCTATAAGAGCCTAAACTATTAGCATCATCAAAATTGCACGTCATAAACCAATTTTACTTGGTTACGCTACACGCGGACACGATATTCGTGTTATGCGATGTTAGTAGTAATACAAGTAAGATAAATCTAAATAAAACATTCATGCTACATATTTTGGCCAAAGTCATATAAAAGATGTTACAAACATGCTCCAATGCTATAAGAGCCTAAACTATTAGCATCATCACAAATGAATATCACAAACTTACTTTACGTGGGTTATGCTACACACGAGCGCCAATGAAATGACGCTATGTGGAGTTAGTGCTAATACCATGTGAGGTACAAACATAAACAAAAATGATAGATGTCATACGACTCATGCAACACCATAATTGCTCCACAAACCTTTGCTTGGTTACGCTGCACGCGGGCATTATCTTAGTGCCACGCGGTGTTAGTAGTAATACAGATAAAGCAGAACTTAATAAAAATAAGTTCACTCCACATCCACATATGCATACAAAATTCATGCAAAATACATGATAAGGCATATTTCATGTAGCCCACATAGGCTTTAAACAAATAAAAAAATATCATAAACAAACTCCATTCGGGTCAAGCTATACGTGTGTGTCATATCATTGCACCGCGTGGTTAGTATTGATACCGTGTGAAGTCAGAGTCAACAAAATATGGCACATATCATATGCACCATAAAAAGCATCAAACTTGTGTCAGAAAGCTTCAGCCCATTACGCTACACACGAGCACCATATCAGTGTCGCGCGGTGATAGTAGTAATGTGATGATGCGAAACTTATTAAAATTGGCATGTCACATATATCCATGCCACCAAAACCAAAGATGTCATATAAAATTCCCAAAGGAAAATATATACATATCCTATATGCCAAACCTAGGATAAAACTATGCCTAGTCAAAATCAACCTGCATTCCACATATAAATGAGGTTGAACACACACACAAATGGTTGCATGCTAGGAAATGTATTCCCAAACATCACACATAAAATCATAGAGGAGTATTTGCATGGAACCAAACTTCAAGTTCATCAAGAAGGAGTTCATCGTCGACCGCAAGGAGGATTTCTCTTGTAGCTTATTGTAATAGGCATGTGATGCAATCCTATGTAATAGATATGTTGGAATTCTTAATCAGGGGTTTTCTCTTCGGAGATGTAATTAACAGAATTTTTATGTAAATGTAAGAGTTCTGGAAATAAAGTACCTGCAATGTTTGATCCTATTTTTTTTATTTTATGCATTTAAATTTCACTCTGTATCAATGACGTGGACGCGCGTTCTCACGCCCGCCATTTTCCCGTCATCATTCTTCAAGCTCGATCCACAAGATATCGGACCAAATTCTGTCTCAAACATATGCAACTTTCAAATATTCTGCGAGGTATACCTTCAACAGGAGCCCATGGTAGAGCTATTCAGGGAATTTTACTATTTAAACCGGGAGAATGAGTTCACAGATGGTCCGAGCCTAGAATTAGGCGGTATTTCAATTCAGTCGGAAAGAAGCCACCTTCCCCACTGCCAAACTACCCAATCATCCTAAGGACTGGAACCAGACTTGGTTTTATTGTCAGGACACATCTCCAGAGGGCGAAAATCCCCTGTCGGGCTATCGTGAGCACCGGCTTAGTAACCAACATCCACTCCCAGACCGGATCAACACAAAGGAACGGGCCAAATATGCTCCCATCTTTTCAAAAATCCGAGCCTTCATGGGTAACGGTTTAACAGGTATCGACCTAGTCCGATGCTGGGTCGCGTGGAGAATTATGCCCTTAAGCCGTCGTCCCGGTTTGATGTGTGAATATACCGGTGATTTAAAAGATCCACAACGCCATTGCCAAATACAACTGACTGATGATGACATCAATGAAATGACCAAAACTCTGTTGAACGAGACTTTGGAAGATTGCAGCAAGACTGGCCTGAGTCCCTTCTGTACTCTCAACAAGCCGCCAACGGTAAGTTTTTAAGCTACTTCCAATTTGAGCATCTTCTATCATTGAAACCTCTCACCATTTACTTTATTTGCACAGGCCGATTCTTCTTTCTGGAAGAAGAAGTATGAAAAACCGGCCAAGAAACCCTGGACAAAGAGCAAGGCTACCAAAAAGCCTGCCAAGAAGACCAACACCACCGAGTTATTTAACTTGGATGATAATGATGATGATGAGTTGGAGGTAGAACTTGATTCCCTTGGCTCGTTTTTTGTACATCTTATTGACAATGACTATTCTCAGGATGATGCTGAGGCCAGCCGTGCAGATGACGAAGAGGTAATTACTCTTTCCTCCGGCTCAGAACCTCTGCCAACATAGAAAACCCGACAAACAAGCCGGAAAGTAAGATTTTCTCACCCTTTAGCTCACTTGATCCCAACTTTCTTTTGAAGAAGTAGCAATGAAGCTCACCGCACAACCCGGAACAATGGCGGTGGAATTTTATCCTCTGTCTTAATGAACACCCCAGCACCTCACAAACGTCGATCGGAGTTTCAAATATTTATGACTTATCTTATCCCAAGGCAGGTCTTTTTCGACAACCTCTTAACCCATCCGATTTAAACTATCAGGGAACATCTCTTTCCTCCTCCGGCGACTCAACGGGGACTCAAATCCCAGCCTTCAAGACTGTGCCTGGGTAAGGGTGTTTTCCATCGTTCAAAAAACTTCATGGCCGATTGATATGCTGACATCTTTGTATTTCTTATTTCCAGTGGTATGGCCAAGCCTAGCAAGAAGGCAAAACTGAACAAGCCAGCTGAAGATTCCAACCCTTCTAAGCCGGAAAAACAAATGCCAGAGGCCTCTCATCCAACTGCTGAGGCTACCATTGATGAGCCGCCACCAGAAGATCATAACGTCACCATAGATCATATGGATGTTGAAACAGTCATCAATAAGCCGCCAAGTCCCATCAAGCCCACTGAAGAGAAAACCGATGATGTCATCATCACCAGGCTTGGTTATACAGCGCCAGGTAACCCTACTGCCTTATCCAAACACAGCGCCAAGGAAGAACTTTCTGCTGCTGATAAAGGCAAGTGGAAGGTAGATTTGGATAGCTATGCCCATTTTAGCGCCCAA
Source organism: Triticum timopheevii (assembly GCA_963921465.1). Classification (NCBI taxonomy): domain Eukaryota; kingdom Viridiplantae; phylum Streptophyta; class Magnoliopsida; order Poales; family Poaceae; genus Triticum; species Triticum timopheevii. The sequence continues at coordinate 595,296,701 of OY997274.1, forward strand.
GAGATCCACTCCGGTTATTTGAACCGTCTGTATACCAGCCGCGATTTTGAAGCCGGCTTGGTCAACTTGATGAAGGAGCGCTATGAGGTAATTGATGTCGCCTGAAGCTACGTCGGTATTTCCCCAAAGAGGAAGGGATGATGCAACACATCGGCGGTAGGTATTTCCCTAAGATATGAAACCAAGGTTATCGAACCAGTAGGAGAACCAAGCAACACAACGTAAACAACACCTGCACACAAATAACAACTTCTCGCAACCCGACGTGTTAAAGGGGTTGTCAATCCCTTTCGGGGTACGGCGCCTCAAGATAGGCAAACGGACGTGAGGAATTTGTAGTAATTTGATAGATCGAACGCCAAATAAAATAAATAAGAATAAATTTTAGCAAGGTATTTTTGTATTTTTGATTTAATAGATCTAAAAATAAATGCAAGGAAAAAGTAGATTGCAAAGGCAAATATATGAGAAAGAGACCCAGGGGCCGTAGGTTTCACTAGTGGCTTCTCTCGAGAAAAATAGCAAACGGTGGGTGAACAAATTACTGTTGGGCAATTGACAAAACTTCAAATACTCATGACAATATCCAGGCAATGATCATTATATAGGCATCCCGTCCAAGATTAGTAGACCGACTCCTGCCTACATCTACTACTATTACTCCACACATCGACCGCTATCCAGCATGCATCTAGTGTATTAAGTTCATGGAAAAACGGAGTAATGCAATAAGAACGATGACATGATGTGATCCGTTTATCTATTGTGTAGATATAGATCTCATCGTTTTATCCTTAGTAGCAACGATACATACGTGTTGGTTCCCTTTCTGACACTGGGATCAAGCACCGTAAAATCGAACCCACTACAAAGCACCTCTTCCAATTGCAAGATAAATAGATCAAGTTGGCCAAACAAAACCCAAATATCAGAGAAGAAATACGAGGCTATAAGCAATCGTGCATAAAAGAGATCAAAGAAACTCAAATACTTTCATGGATATAAAAAAGCTAGATCTGATCATAAACTCAAAGTTCATCAATCCCAACAAACACACCGCAAAAGAGTTACATCATATGGATCTCCAAGAGACCATTGTACTGAGATTTCAGGGAAAGAGAGAGAGAGAGAGAGAGAGAGAGAGAGAGAGAGAGAGAGAGAGAAAGCCATCTAGCTACTAACTACAGACCCAAAGGTCTACAAAGAACTACTCACACATCACCGGAGAGGCACCAATGGAGGTGGTGAACCCCATCCGAGATGGTGTCTAGATTGGATCTGGTAGTTCTGGACTCTGCGGCGGCTGGATGAATATTTCGTCGACTCCCCTAGGGTTCTGGAAATATTAGGGTATTTATAGAGCAAAGAGGCAATCTGGGGGGCACCCGAGGTGGGCACAACCCACCAGGGCGCGCCTAGGCCTCCTGGCGCGCCCTAGTGGGTTGTCCTCCCTCGGGGCACCCCCCAGGCGTAGCTAGTGCCCATTACGTTCCTTCTGGTCCATAAAAATTCTCCATGAAGTTTCGGGACATTTGGACTCCGTTTGATATTGATTTCCTGCGATGTAAAAAACATGCAGAAAATAGCAACCGACACTTGGCACTATGCCAATAGGTTAGTACCAAAAATGATATGAAATGACTATAAAATGATTGTAAAACGTCCAAGATTGATAATGTAACAGCATGGAACAAGCAAAAATTATAGATACGTTGGAGACGTATCAACATCCCCAAGCTTAACTCCTACTCGTCCTCGAGTAGGGAAGTGATAAAAACAGAATTTTTGATGTGGAATGCCGCCTATCATGTCATATCATATTTCTTTCTTTATAGCATGGACATTTGGACTTTTATATTGTTCAAAGCAATAGTCTAGTTTTGACATGATAATTTAAATACTCAAGCATATCAACAAGCAACCAAGTCTTTCAAGATATCAACGCTAAAATAAGTTATCCCTAGCCCATCATGCTCAACCATTGATCCATTCATGAAACACACTCACATATTAGTTATACCTGATACTTAAGTACAATCATATTGCCTCCTAGTTGGTGCTTTTATAAGAGAACACGGAGACTCACATTCAAAAGTAAAAATTGCATAAAGTAAAAGAAAGGCCCTTTGCGGAGGGAAGTAGGGATTTGTAGAGGTGCCAGAGTTCAAAGCGAAAAACTTAGAGATAAAAACATTTTGGGAGGTGCATCCATCCCACCAACAAAAACGACTTAGAGTTCCCAATACTTTCCATGCTAGATATATCATAGGCGGTTCCCAAACAGAAAATAAAGGTTATTCCTTTTTCAACCATACTTTCACTTTCCATGGCTAGCCGTATCCACGGTTGCCCTCCATACCAACACTTTCCAAGGAATTTATTATTTGACAACATAAAGCAAATTCATTTTTTCATTTTGGGACTGGCATCCCTAATACCTTTGCCTTACTCTTGTGCAATGACAAGTGAATAAACACTCATCGTGAGAATAACACATCTAACATGGAAAATATTAGCCACCCCTCATCGCTTCGCGAGCGAAACAAACACACAAAAGAGAAGTTTATTTGAAAAAATGATTATAAAGATGCTCTACAAGTATCTCTGAAGGTGTTTGTTGGGTTGGCATAGATCGAGATTAGGATTTGTCACTCCGAGTATCAGAGAGGTATCTTTGGGCCCTCTCGGTAATGCACATCATAATAGGCCTTGCAAGCAATGTGACTAATGAGTTAGTTACGGGATGATGCATTACGGAACGAGTAAAGAGACTTGTCGGTAACGATATTAAACTAGGTATGAAGATACCGACGATCGAATGTCGGGCAAGTAACATACCGATGACAAAAGGGAATAACGTATGTTGTCATTACGGTACGACCGATAAAGATCTTCGTAGAATATGTGGGAACCAATATGAGCATCTAGGTTCCGCTGTTAGTTATTGACTGGAGAAGTGTCTCAGTCATGTCTACATAGTTCTCGAACCCGTAGGATCCGCACGCTTAACGTTCGATGACAATTTTGTATTATATGAGTTATGTGATTTGGTGACTGAATGTTGTTTGGAGTCCTGGATGAGATCACAGACATGATGAGGAGTCTCGAAATGGTGGAGAGGTAAATATTCATATATAGGACGATAGTATTCGGACACCAGAAGTGTTCCGGGGGTACCGGGTACGTATCGGGTCATCGGTAGGGGTTCCGGGCACCCCTCCCCCCCGGCAAAGATATGGGCCTTATTGGGCCAAGGGCGGGACTGACCAGCTCCTAGTGGGCTAGCGCGCCCCCATATAGTCCGAATAGGAGGAGAAGGAAGGAGGGGAAGGGAGAAAGGAAAGGGGAGGATTCGGCCTCCCCCTTTCCTTCTCTCCCCCTCTCTTTCCATCCCCCTCCGACACTTATGGAAGGGGGAAGGCCAACTTGTGGGAGGTGCCCAAGTAGGATTACTCCTACTTGGGGCGCCCCTTGCTGCCCCTCTCCCTCTCCCACCTATATATATGGGGGGCACCGCTAGAACACACAACATTGATTCCTAGCCGTGTGCGACGCCCCCCTCCACAGTTTACGCCTTCGGTCATATTCACGTAGTGCTTAGGCGAAGCCCTGCGCAGATCACTTCACCGTCACCGTCACCACGCAATCGTGCTGACGGAACTCTCCCTCGACACTTTGCTGGATCAAGAGTTCGAGGGACGTCATCGAGTTGAACATGTGCAGAACTGGGAGGTGCCGTACGTTCGGTGCTTGATCAGTCAGAACGAGAAGAAGTTCGACTACATCAACTGCGTTGTCAAACGCTTCCGCTTTCGGTCTACGAGAGTACATGGACACACTCTCCCCCTCTCGTTGCTATGCATCTCCTAGATAGATCTTGCGTGAGCGTAGGATTTTTTTTGAAATTGTATGCTACGTTCCCCAACACGGTCTCCACCTTGGACCGCTCTAAGGCGATGCAAAGGGCAAGCTCATACTCCAAATCCAGCTCATCGCCGGAGCGGCTGCCGGAGCTCGACATTGTGTCGGATTCGATCGGACTTGGTGCGGGGAGAGGAGAGGACGGAGCGAGAGAGGAGAGTGAGTGAGTGAGGGTTTTGGAGCGATGAGCCTGATGGTTTTTTTTGGGACATCTGTGGGATCGATGGTGGGTCGGGCTTGTCAGGCGGACGCGCCCGGGCGTGCCGGCCGGGCCACCTCATATCCGCCTTACATTTGGGACTGATATGAGGGGTGCCTGCCAGCCCGGGCGCCCGTTGAGAGCTTCGGTTGGGTTGGTATTTTGTGACCGGATGGCCTGCCCGGGCGTATGAGACAGATATAGGGCACCCGACTGTAGATGCTCTTAAAATTTTATAGGAAACTGCATCTTAATTTTGATCTATATGAATCAATAATTTTGCAAAAATCAAAACGTGTGTTTAATCATCAAGTGCATAACCAAACAAAAGAGTTGTTTTGACAAACTTTTGGATGGTACAATGGCTACAAACCAAACAACAATGAATTGCAAAAAGAATAGGTTATGCCCTTGCTCCTTTTGTTTTCATCATCAAGTTTGGATTACTTACGACGAGAGTCACATGGTATGCCTCTCCTTTGGTCATACCGAAATTTTGGTGGGGCTAGTTGGGCGTAAAACAAAACAGCCCCTATGACATGAAGAGTGGAGATGATGAATTATATGAAAAGAATGCATCCTCTCTTTTTTTTTGCGGGTGAAAAAAAAAAGAATGTATCCTCACAACAACATTAATTACAGCTTGCTTGGAATCACTTGTTTTCGTACGTTGATTCTATTGATGGATAGCGTGTTGAGATTTCGAAATTCAAAACTAGAGCGAGAAGGGTCGTCTTTTTGTGGTAGCGGAGGGAGCACGCTACGCCCGGCCGGTTCTGGCTGGTGGGCCCATCATCCTGCAGCCGCCTGGCTCTCGCTGCTCCTCTCTCTCTCTTTTCACCTGCCTCCTCCAACCTTTCTCTCCTCCCCAAGAAGTCCTCGCAGCTAGAGAGAGAGAGAGACAAGCGGAGCGGGAGCGGCGGCCATGGCGCGGGAGTTGAGCAAGAAGAACCTGGAGCTGGTCCTAATGCAGGCCATGATGGCCGCCAAGAACGTGCGCACGCAGCGCGACCGCCTCCTGGAGCTCCACCGCCGCCTGGAGCGCCACCAGGCCGAGGCCGCCCCCGCCGACGCCGAGGCCAAGCTCGGGTAGATCGCCTCGGACGTCTTCACGGTCTACTACCTCGGACTGGATCCCGGCTCCAAGATGCTCTGGGTCTGCCTCGACACCGCCGTCAAGAACCGCGCCGTCTCCACCGTCAACATCGCCTTGGCGCGCATGCCCGACGAGCAGCTCTACGACGCGCTCCTCGCGCAGAAGCTCCCCGCCCGCCCCACCACCCAGGCCCAGGCCATCGCCCGCGTCGAGTCCGCCATCCTGGCCCTCAAGATGCTCGAGGAGCACCACCTCCCGCGCTGCGTCGAGTGCCTCGTCGGCGGCCAGGCCCCCATCCCCGGCAAGCGCCGCGACCCGGTCGCCGCCGCCACCGAGAGCCTCGCCAAGGCCGATCTGTCCGACGCCACCGCCAAGCTCCGTCACGTAGCCAGCGCCGCCGACGTGGACAAGGCGCTCGACTACCTGTGCCGCGCAAACAGGATCACGGCCCTCGCCATCAAGCACATCGACCTCGCCGTCGCCGTCCTCTCCCGCTTCCTCGGCCCCAAGGAGCTCGCCCGCCTCGCCGAGTTGACCGACCGTGCCGCCTACCTAGGAGTTGAGGTCCGCTACCTTCCTCCTCTTGTCTTGTTTCTCCCTAGGTGTGTGTACCGGCCGGCGGCACGAGCATCAATCTGACAGTCCGATTCATCTCACTGCAGATTAGCCAGCCCACTGGCACTACTTCACCTGATCCATGGAGGCTGTCGACATGGGACTGATCCCTTTGAAGCCATGCTCCTCCTATCACTCATTCGTCTATCATCTTCAATCATTATGCAGACTTGTGGTTTCAGTTCAGTTTGGTCAGATTAATTTGCTGCTATCTGTGTTTAACTAATTCCTGGACGGCCGTGGCAATCTATATTTTCTTGATCTATTAGGGGTAATAAACATAGCACTCCTAGTAGTGTAACATTGAACTGGATCGAATCGAATTGCAGGAGCTATCTTAATTAATTAGCTTCAATATCATAGCTGCTTCTTGTTCATGGATAATCGAATCGAATTGCACGACAAAATTGCGATTTCGGACGTGCTTTAATCATGACAAAGTTGTGATGCCACTTTCTCGTTCCGGTCTTAGACTCCTAGCAAGATCTCTTAAAGGAGTGCATCACCCGTTTGTGATGATCCACATATAGTCACCAACATCTTTGTTAATCATCCTACATGTTGGTTATCTGGGAACTGGAAGCATTGATCAAGCACAATTTTGCTTGATTTCCCTGTTAATTCAGACTGTCTGCCTTGTGTTCTTTTTATCCTTTACAATGAGGTTCAGGTAAAAACCCCGGCCTATTCTGCCTTGTGTTATTATGTGTGGTATCCGGATTTTTTTTTAGAAAAGGAGGATGACCCTCGGCCTCTGCATCTGGGAGATGCATACGGCCACTTTATTGATTATTCTCGAGGACCGTACAAAGTGTTACAACAATGTGTCTGTATCCACCATCTTGGCAACATATGCCGCTACTCCTATCCAAAATGATTAGGGGGTGCTAGCTGGGCCACTACCCAAACCACTCACCTAAGCCTAACATCAAAAGCCGGAAGCCGAAACTCATTCGAAAGCCCCAGCCGAGCCACATACCGGGTCTGGGGCACAATCCGGTCAGACGCACTCGTGTGTCGTCGCCGCCATCTTCCACAGGTCCGTCTTCAGATCATATTGAGGCTTCTACCTTGTCTAGCCACTCTGCCATCGACGTCACCATGACGCCAAACAGCTTCCTCCTCCTGCACGAGTCCATCTCCGCGCATCAGACGCCGAGTCTCCACAGCACCATGCCGCCGAGATCCGCCACCATCAATGTGAAAGATGAAGCACCGCTCCACCAAAGTCGCCATCCTCTAGTCCCTCGAGCCGTGTGCACCTCCAAGAATGACGCCCCCAGGGGGGAAACGACACCAGAGAGCCGTCGTCATCCGATCTACTGATCTAGGGTTTCCCCCGGAGGTAGCAGAGAGTGGCCTTGAATCTCCACGACGATGCCTTCAGGAAGGGAACGATGCAGACAGCGTCGCCATCGCCGGCCTAGGCAATAGCCAATAGCAGGTTTTCACCCAGATCTGATCGAAGACCTCCATCTCTCGTACACGGGTCGCCGTCCGAGAAAGCCGCCGACGAGCAGGCGCCGGAGCAGTCCCGCCGCCGCTGCGCGCGGACCGGCCGACCACGTGGTTGCAGCCACCGCTGCAATCCACCTCTATGCAGAGCCCACGAGGACCTGCGCCGCCACCCCGCGACGCCCGCTACCGCCAGGGACCAAATCCGCGCGGATCTAGCCGGAGGCGTGCCGGCCCGCCACCGCCCGATCTGACCCTCCGCAGCCGCCGCGCCGCGGCCGCCCACCAGGTCGCCGCCAAGGCAGGCCACCCGACGGAGCGCCGCCGCGCCGCTAGCCCCCGCCATAGGCTAGCGCCCCCGCTCGGGAAGCCGTCCCGCGCCGGCCATGACCATGGGCGGAGGGGAAAGGAAGGCCCCGCCGCCGCCCCGGCCGGCCTGGCTTCGCCCGGCAGCGCCACCGGGCGGCGGCGAGGGAGGTGGGCAGATGAGGGAGGAGAGAGGCGGCGGCCGGGATGGGTTCCCCTCGGGGCGCCCACGGGAGCGCCGCGAGAGGTTATCCGATCTACGGCGTGAGATATCCGGATGTCCCTACTTATTGTATTTTGAATCACTCTGTTAAGTCTCTTTGTTCATCGATGCTCTCTAGTTCATCCAACCTTTTGATATCAGTTCAGTTCGGCCAGTTTATTCTGCTGCAAATATCTGTGTTTAAATTGGGAAGAACCGTGGTTATCTTAATTAGCTTCCTTAGGTGTAATGTTGATATGCATCTTATTTGTGGGACAGCCCAATCGAGCTGCAGTTTCAAGGCATGTGAAAATTGGTGTTTCAGGGCATGTGTTCAGTCATTTTTCTGGGATGGCATTTCCTTTGATAATAGGATAGTAATCTGGATTAATGATTTGTGCATCCTCATTTGTTAATATTTTCTTTGAAATGTTCATTCGTTAATCTTGTTCTGCATGGCATAGGAGTTATATATATCCGGTATGGTTGCGAATTGTGATAATCGGTCCTACATATGCTGGTTGTTTGGGAGGATGCATCAGGCACATTATGCTGTCCCTTATCCAGCATGTTTAGTAATCTTCTCCTCGTATTGCTTTGTATGTAATCTTCTCCTCATGTACACTTACGGTCTGTGTACATGCGCAAGAAATTTACATTTGTATCAGCTGCATCTTATTCGTGAACAATCAAATCAAATTGAACTTGACAAAGTTGGATTTCAAACGTGCTACTGTGTGTTTTAATCATGTTTTCTGATGCCACTTTTTTGTTCCGATCATAGGATAGCAATCTAAACTAGTGAAGTGCATCCCCAGTTTGCGAATCAGTTTCTTCTGCATGGGGAAACAGTATTCTAGTGTGTTTGTGATGGTTATCTTCCTACATGCTTGTTATCTGGGACTGGAACATTAATCAGGCACAGTTTGCGTGCTGCCCCTTGTTCATTCTCAGGCCGGTGTCCTCATGCATATCCCTTGTTCTGAAACACTCTACCGAAGATGGAAACTGCAGCCTACCTTGGAGTTGAGGTCCAAAGTCCTAACCTCTCTTTTGTGTTAATTCTACCGGCATGAACATCAATCTGACTGTCCGATTATTCATCATGTTCATCTCACTGCAGATTAGCCAGCCCACTACTTTGTTTGACACCAGTTTTACTTCACCTGATCCATCAACAGATTAGATAGCTTACTACTTCACCTGATAGATCGAGGCGATGCTCCTCCTGTCATTCGTTTCCTTCATGCAACCTTATGATTTCAGTTCAGTTGGTTCAGTCAGATTACTCTGCTGCTATGCTACTGCTACTACCTGTCAATTAATTTGTGCACGGCCGGTGGCAATTTATCTTAGCTTCATCAGTTAGGGGTAATCAATGTAGTGTTGAACTGCATCTTATCTGTGGGACGATCAATCTATATGGTACTGGTGCGGTGTCGTAGCTGCATCTTATTCGTGGACGATCGAATCGAATGACAAAATTGGGATTTTGGACGTGCTACTACTATGTGTTTTAGTAATAATCATGTTCTGTGATGCCGTTTTTCTGTTGGGATCCTAGCTTGCATCCACAGTTTGTGAATCATGTTTTCTTCTGCGTGGAGTGAGCTTGCTGTCCCTACTGGTTCATGCAGCATGTTTGGTCAACTTGTGCCTCATGTTATTATGTGCGGTGCCCTCATGTCCCTACTGATTCTTTTGAAAATAATTTGGGAGGGAAACCATCGTACATATGTGATCTGGAACATACGTACTCACGGTCGTGTAGGATTGATGTGAGGAGCGAAAAATATTTGCGTTCATTTTCACATCATCGATAGAAACAAGAGGATATCTGGAGACATATAGCAATGGCTGAGCATTTCTGTTCCTTGTAGAATGTGGCACTGTACTATGCTACTCCCTCCGTCCGGAAATACTTGTCGAAGAAATACATAAAAATGGATGCATCTAAAACTAAAATACATCTAGATACATCCATTTCTCCGACGAGTATTTCCGGACGGAGGGAGTACAAACTAGTGCAATTTTGTGATTGCCTTGCTTTGTTTCTGCAGACCAAGGGCAGAGTCCATTTTTGTGATGAAGGGGCGTTGATGGTCTGGGCCTAATACCAAACAGACCTCGCAGCCAAACCTAACATCTAAGACCTGAGGTCCCAACCAGAACGCCTGCCGGGTATGGGCACCCACCAGTCCGGCGTGCTCTTCAACCAGGACCTCTGCCGGGTATGAGGCCGCCGCAGCCACGTACCATCAATCCATCTTCAGAGTTGTACTATTGCATGAATGCCAGGTCACTCTGCCATCGACGCCACCACGACGCCAGACAGCGCCACCATCCTGCGCTCGTCCATCATCACACGCCCACCGGCGATACCCCTACTGCTCCATGCCGCTGAGACTCGTCGTCGTCGACGTGCCAGATGCCACGCCGCTCCTCCGACGCGAACACCAAAAACAGGAAACACCCTAAAGATACAAGGGGCACCCTGCACAACATGAAAGCCGCCGCGAGCAGCTGCAGAGATCCAGCCGGCGGCCAAAGCCCCCACCTTCATGAGCCCACACCCGAGTCCTAGCTCCCCAGGCAACGCCTCCAAGGAGGGGATGACGCCCATGGCGCCACCGCTGCCCAATCCAGGCCGGATTTTGGGTTTTCACCCGGGAAAGGACCGGAGGTGACAAGAATAAGGACCACGACACCGCCTTCAAGAAGGATGCGTCGCCCGAAGCCGACGCCGCTGTCGAGCCGAACCAGTCAGCCTAGGGTTTGTCCCAATCTGCACCACCATCCCCAGAAGCACCGGAACCAGCAGCATCCACCGGCATCAAGCGCAAAGGGGAAGGAGCGGGAACGAGGGAGCAGCAGGCCTCCAGATCTGGCGAGGACGAAGGCCCCCGAACTGTCGCCGCCAAGCGCCGATTCCCCACCACCCGAGCGGTCGAGGACGCCAGGCAGAGTCCCCGCGCACACCGTCCAGGGCGCGAATGGCTGCGCCGAACCAGCAGGGGCCGGCGCCCCGTGGATCCGGATCTCCGCGAAGGGATGACGAAGGCCTCGCCGCCACCTTCCTCGGCAGCCGCACGACGCATCGGCGGCTCCTCTGGTGGCGACGAGGAGGAGAGGAAGGGGAGGGGAGACCGCCGGCAGCGGCTAGGGTTAGCCGCCCGTGTCACCCCTGTTGGAGCGACGCGGGGGCGGAGGGTGGGGGTCGTTGTCAACGGTTGTATCTTAATTCACCCTATTTGTTCACCCTATTTAGGTCTTAAGCAGATCCATGGCGAAAATTTATTTCCCCCTTTCGAAAACGACTAACAGTTAGTCGCGTCGACTTTATGTACTTAGTACTCAGGCCAAACGACTTGTCATCTTGTATTGTCAACGTTCATCGCTCTGCCCGCCTTACTGGCGCCCTGCAGACCCGTCCTTCCGATTGTCGCCACAGCGTCGTTGCCACGACATTGTGCGCCTGAAGCCCTGAACTTGTTAGTCGCAACCAAATTCTATTTTGCGCCTAACTGTCGTGGTTGCATCTTATTCGTGGACAATCGAATCGAATCGCATGACAAAATTGGGATTTGGACGCGCTATTACTCAAGATGGCACACTAGTACAAAAACACCTATTAGACCCGGTTCGTAAGGGCCTTTAATCCCGGTTCATGAACCGGAACTAATAGGTCGTTACTAATACCTCCCCCCTTTGGTACCGGTTCTAACACGAACCGGGACAGATATTCCTCCACGTGGCCGGTGCGCCGAGCCCAGGCAGGGGGGCCTTTGGTCCCGGTTGGTACCACCAACCGGGACCAAAAGGCATCCATGCGTCAGCATTCCAGTGGTTGGGGTTTTTGTTTTTCTTTTGAAAGGGGGGGAGGGGGTTGGGGGTTTTGGGGGTTAATTTAGGTGTTTCATATATTGTGTTAGCTAGCTAATTAATAGTGAGAAGTGTCCTCTCTTATGTCCGTGCTTGATCGACGCTACGTACTATATACATATAGCCCTCGACACGCTAGCTAGTAAGAAAATGAAGGGAACCATCGAGTACAGAAATTCGTCATGCATACCGAGAGAAATGATCGATCGACCTCTCCTTCTCCGAGAGATTAGTCGAACAACAAGTTTTCGTATCATGTACGTCCGACGCTACTGGCTACATACATGTACAATATATAAGATCTCTCAATTAAAGTCCCCTAGCATTTGAAATCAAGTTCCACATGGTATTCTCTGGCTTTATTAATGATGTGGTCAAGAAAGAATCCCGCCAATTCCTCTTGAATTGCTTTCATGGGATCTGGTTCTAGGAGTTCATTCCGCATCTGCCACGTCTAATTTGAAGAAGGGGGTTAATTAATACATATATATGAATGAAACTCAACAGAAATAATGGTGTAATAAAATGAAATTGTGAATATTATTAATTGCTTACGCACTTCATATTGTCTTTGAGAGTAGCCCCGCTTGTTTTTCAAAGTCGCGGCGTGGATGAACTCGCACACGTAGTATCCACAGAAATCATTCACTTGTTCCTGCCACAAGCACTTTACGAGAAATAGAGGTCAATCAAACTGATAATGAAGCATTATAAATGGCATTGATGAAAATATAGCTATAGAATCAACGGGAGATGCGCACAACTAGCTAGCCAGTAGTACTTACTTTCGGGTATGTATATCGCAACTCCTTCGGCAGTCCCGGAGCTTGTGCGGTGAACTGTTTCCAAAGTATAGCTATAGAATCAATGGGAGATGCGCACAACTAGCTAGCCAGTAGTACTTACTTTCGGGTATGTATATCGCAGCTCCTTCGGCAGTCCCGGAGCTTGTGCGGTGAACTGTTTCCAAACCCTGCAAGACAAAGAAAATAATTATTATTACTTGAGATATCAGGAAATGAACAAAAAGTTGTCAATATGGTGCGATAATGATCGATTGAACTTACTTGCTGAGCATTTCAGTCATGTCCGCATAGGTGCTGGGATCTTTCCGTCTCGAGTCTAAGACGGTTACTAGTCCACGCTCAAGCTTAATCTCCAGAAGAATATAGTGGTACCTGCGCACGCATGCATAACTCATCAATTACATTAGTATAACCTCGCTCGAGTAATAAGGAAAACCGAATATGCAAACGATCAGTAACACTCACTTGCCGTTGTAAGGAAAGAGTATGGTATCTTTGTTTTGATTTTTGATCAACGATTGTAGCAAGTTGTCCTCGGCCTCTTTGACGTCCTTTTCAACCAGAAATACATCTATGATATTTGTGTTAATGAACCCAATATCATAGATTTCATTTTTTGCACTGGACGATCTTCAATCTGCATAATATATTGAGGATAATTAATTATAAATACATGCAATGAAAGAGCCGAGCTATATATAGAGACTTAATGATAGAAATAGTACTTACAGGCAGTAGCAAAAGACCGTTAATTTATCGAGGGCCTTTTGATTGAAGAACGCGAAGAACTCCTCAAATGGAACAGGCAACAGACCATTTCCAACGAGGTCGTGCTCCTCTTTAATGTGCATATACAAAGTATTCGTCCCCCCAGACTCTCTGCAGGTTTTCATGTACCAAGTATGGAATCTTCGCATCATTGTTGTTAGAGATTTTTCATCTTTGACGAGAGGCTTCCCGTACTCGTATCTGTGTTCTTGCACCTTCATGAAATCAGGAAGTGCATTGTCAGGCAGGTCATCTTGTAGATTTCCATAACTGGCCACCATCCCCGGAACATTAGCGACGATGTTGCCGCTAGACACATTGAGCGGGGGGCACGATTGGTTTGCTTGTTCGCCGAGCTGGTCAATTTTTTTCGCAGCTGCTCGTTCTTTTGCTCTTTGATGTCTGACAGTACTTCCCGACCGCTCCGCTTGGAGATATGTCTGTTCAGTAATGCGCTCATAGTTGGTTCTCGACGGAGACTTTGCCGGTTTCCTCAGGGCATCAAGAGTGCGCTTTGCTTTCACCGGATCTACCTTCTTCTCCGGAGGTGGATGTCTCTTTGCTTTCACCCCTTCAAAGAACTCCTTCACGTGGGTCTGCACGATCGTATTGTTTTCCTCCTCGGTCCTCTCGTACGGTAACTTCTCTAGAGGCTTTAGAGGTGAACCGTATCTGTATTGCCTCTCTCCTCTTCTTATGCTGCTAGACGCCGGAGCAGACGGAGCGGCTGCGGCGTCTGTCTTCTTTCGTGCTTGCTTACGAGGCGGAGAAGAAGGACTACGACACGCCGGAGCAGCCGGGGCGGTGGCGGGTCTCTTCTGCCCTTGCTGGCGAGGCGGAGAAGGAGGAGTCTGCTGGCTGCTCGGGAGCGCCGGCGCAGGCGGAGAAGAAGGCGGAGTGCCGCCACGCGCCGGAGAAGGAGGCGGAGTGCCGCCACGCTGGAGAAGGAGGCGGAGTGCCACCACGCGTGCCCTGATCGTCACTCACCGGAGGAGGAGGCGGTGGAGGAGGCGGAGTGCCCTGACTCGCCGGAGGAGGAGGAGAAGGCGGAGGCATCCAGTTCGGAAGGTTGATGAGCTCCTTCCGCCATAGGCATGGAGTCTTCAGAGCAGAACCCAGCCTAGTCTCCCCTTCATCGGTAGGGTGGTCAAGCACGAGGTCCTCAAATCCCTCCGTTATTTCATCCACCATCACCTTATCATATCCTTCTGGAATCGGCTGGCAGTGATAAGTTGTGCCGGGTCCACTAGGATAAACTTGGCCAACAGCCGCCTTGACCTTCAAATTCATCCATCGCACCATAATGTGGCAATTTTGAGACTCCGTGATACCATCCACGGGATAGCTGGTAGGAGCCATCAAGACATGCTCCGGCTGAAGCAGCTCGGTGGAAGCCACGCTGCTTCTCCGCTGAGATGGCGGGGTAGCTTCGGGGGAAGCTTCGGCAGGTCGTTTGTTGCGATCTGCTGCTTCTCGTACCTCTAGCCCCATTACCCTTTCGTGCAGCGCCTGCAGTTGGTCCTGCTCCAGTTTCTTCCTCCTCTCGTGGGTTTTGTAACCCCCTGCGTCCGGAAAACCAACCTTCCACGGAATGGAGCCTGGAGTGCCTCGTGTCCGTCCAGGGTGCTCAGGATTCCCAAGGGCCATTGTGAGCTCGTCCTTCTCCCTGTTTGGAAGGAACGTCCCTCGCTGCGCTGCATCGATATAGTGTCGGAGGTTCTTGACTGGTATTTGCTGTTGCTCATCCCTCCATTGGCACTTCCCTGTTACAGGGTCCAAGGTTCCGCCAGCCCCAAAGAACCAAGTCCGGCAATGGTCTGGACAGTACATTCATTCTCTCTGGTTCGATCCCTTTTTCAAGCAGATCATGCTCAGCCTTGGACCACTTAGGCCGGGCTTTGAGGTAGCCACCTAACCCCGTGTGATGGTGAAGCTTCTTCTTCGCAGCATTTTGCTTGTTTGTCGCCAACATCTTCTTACTCTTTTCCGATGTCTTGTAGGCTACAAATGCGGGCCAGTGATCTTTGATCTTCTCATATTTGCCAATGAATTCTGGTGTCTTTTCTTTCTCGACAAACTGGTTTAGCTCTTTCCTCCACCTCCTCATTAGGGTTTCCATCTTCTTAAGATAACAAGACTTTATTAATTGCTCTTTAACTGGCTTCTCCGGATCCTCCTCTGGCGGTAGGGTGAAATTTGCCTTCAGCTGAGTCCAAAGATCTTCTTTCTGCATATCATTGACATAAGACACCTCAGGGTCTTCCTCCTTAGACTTATACCATTGATGGATGCTGATCGGGATCTTGTCCCTAACAAGAACCCCGCACTGAGCAGAAAATGCCTTCCTTGTCCGGATGGGTTCAACCGGTTCACCGTCGGGCACGATTTCTATGATCTCAAACTTTTCATCCGAGTTCAACTTTTTCTTCGGGCCTCGTCTCCTTACCAAAGTTGTGCTCGATCCGGAGGGCTAGAAATTATAAGTGAAAGAACATGCGGTGCCCCCATGTTTGGTTTTGGTAACTGATGACAATCTATATGGACTAATGGTTGCCTTGAGTTATATTTGAAGGTTTTGTCCATAGGCTTTTCTTGGAGTCCATTTGTTGGTTTCAAGGAGAGTTTGTGATGACCATGGTGCTATTAAGGAATTATCCAAAGATTGGTCATGTGAGTGTTGAGCTTATTGCAAGCATGTCTTGAAGAAGAAGATTGTGTGATCATTCATGTCTACCTTCAAGACATCATTCAAATGAAGTGAGTTGGAAATATTTCACACACAAAGCGCACAAGATGTACCGAGGGATCAAGTGATCCCATGGTATGGTAAGCATTGTCCATTACGCTTTGTGTGCTAACCCATGGTCTTCGTGAGAGTCTTTGTGGGGTTAGGTTGCGGTGTGCAAGTTCAAGTGGAGCATCACGAAGAGATCAAATGCTTGAAGCTTGTCGTCCATTGTGGTGACAATGGATTTGTGAAGATGTGCGGAAGAGTGGCTCACCCATAGTGGGGTATGGGGGAGCAATCAACTAGTCTTCATCGAGCCAGCGCAATCAAGAAAGGTGGTCCATCTTGAGGAGGAGTAGATCGTCATCATCTAGATCAAGTGGATCATGTGCAAGGCAAAGGTTTGCCCTTGATAGGTTTTCTATTTTACCGGTCTCATGGTAGTTGTGGGAGACCGGGTTATAGGATCGATTGCCGTACTATCAAGGGGGGCTCTGATGAGTTGCTTGATCATATCATTCGTAGAGAGCTCAAACCATTGCATCCTTGCATCATCTTTTTGGTTCTTGTTTGGTTCTTCTCCTTGTAAGATTTGGAGCTTATGGTCATTTTTATGACAAGCTCGAGTTCATCGAAAACGGAGTTCACATGCATCTTCTATGATGTTTTCAATGTTGGAGGGTATGCCGGTTCTTCTCTGTTGGAGGTTTCACTCCTTTGTTTTGATGCCACTCGTCTTCCTCTATCCAACAAGCTTATGTTTGCTCAATTCGGAGCTCATATGAAGAAGTTATGGCAGTTCTGGTTTTCCTTGGAGTATTCTTTGTTTTCGCGGATGTGGCATAAGGATGGTGCCAGTGGTAGTACCGCTGGGCCGGAGCGGCAGTACCGCTTATCGCCACAAGCGGTAGTACCGCTGTCCCACAGCGGTAGTACCGCCCATGTCCATAAGCGGTAGTACGGCTCCGGTTCCGCGCTGGTACTGCCTCGACTCGAGACGTGGTTTTCTCGTGTCGGGTTCAGCGGCAGTAGTAGCGGCAGTAGGAGCGGTAGTACCGCCCCAAGGTTCATGTGTTGTTGCTCGTTTTCCCTGCTTCTTCCGCCCGAGCGGTAGTACCGCTCGTGGAGCGGTAGTACTGCTCGTGTGCGGGCTGAGCACATAACGGTTGGATTTTTCCCCTCCTATAAAAGGGGGTCTTCTTCTCCAATGAACCTTATCCTTTGAGCTCGTGTTCTTCCCCCATTGTTGACCTTCTTCGAGCTTGCTAACTCTCAATCCCTCCAATTATTCTTGCTAGTTCTTGAGGGAAAAGAGAGAGGAGATCTAGATCCACGTTTCCACCAATCACTTTCTCCTCTAAGTGAGGGGAACCCCTTGGATCTAGATCTTGGAGTTCTTCGTGTTCTTCTTTCGTTCTTCCTCTCATTTTCCTCCCTAGCATTAGTTGCTTTGGTGGGATTTGGGAGAGAAGGACTTGGGCACTCTGTGTGCCCTTGCCATTGCATTTGTGCATCGGTTTGAGTTCTCCACGGTGATACGTGGAAGTTACAAGTTGAGAAGCTTATTACTCTTGGGTGCTTGGTACCCTTGAGCTTGTTCCTCTTGGGTGCTTGGGCGCCCTAGACGGTTCATGGTGTTCGGAGCTCAATCATTGTGGTGTAAAACTCCGGGCAAGCGTCGGGGTCTCCAATTAGGTTGTGGAGATCGCCCCGAGCAATTTGACGGGTACCGGTGACCGCCCCCAAGGGTTGCCAAAGCATACGGGTTCGGTGACCGCCCCCAAGGGTCGCCATTTGTACGGGTTCGGTGACCGCCCTCAAGGGTCCCTTAGTGGAATCACGGCATCTTGCATTGTGCGAGGGCGTGAGGAGATTACGGTGGCCCTAGTGGCTTCTTGGGGAGCATTGTGCCTCCACACCGCTCCAAACGGAGATTAGCATCCGCAAGGGTGTGAACTTCGGGATACATCGTTGTCTCCGCGTGCCTCGGTTATCTCTTACCCGAGCCCTTTACTTATGCACATTACTTTGTGATAGCCATATTGTTCTTTGTCATATATCTTGCTATCACATAGTTGCTTATCTTGCTTAGCATAAGTTGTTGGTGCACATAGGCGAGCCTAGTTGTTTTAGGTTTTGTGCTTGAAAAATTAACCGTTAGGTTTATTCCGCATTTGTTCAAGCCTAAACCGTAATTATTTTAAAGCGCCTATTCACCCCCCCCTCTAGGCGACATCCTCGATCTTTCAATAAGGAAGAAAGACGAGAGTAATTAATATGTGTACATATACCAAAACAATGGATGCATCAATTAACTAGTCAGCACGGGCTTAACTAATATATATATACCTGGCCGGACTCGGTTCGGTCACCAGAGCAGTCAGCACGGTCTCCTTCTTGTACCTCCATTGTGTCACCGGAGCCATCATGAACATAGTCCTCTTCTTCTACCGGCATTAATGGGCCGAAGCCATCATGAACATAGCCCTCTTCTTCACCCAGTCCTTCCTGACCATCGGTGTCGTTGAGAAATGACGCAACTTCATCACTTCCTTGTGCGATTATGTCCCCCAACATCGCTTCCGTTTCTTCATCTCGGGAGTGCTCCATAGTTTCTGCAAATATTTACAACATGTCAATTATTATTCAAACATGGTACAGATGGATATATATGTTGGGAAACGTAGTAATTTCAAAAAATTTCCTACGCACACGCAAGATCATGGTGATGGTATAACAACGAGAGGGGAGAGTGTTCGTCCACGTACCCTCGTAGACCGTAAGCGGAAGCGTTAGCACAACGCGGTTGATGTAGTCGTACGTCTTCACGATCCGACCGATCCAAGCACCGAACGTACAGAGCCTCCGAGTTCAGCACACGTTCAGCTCGATGACGATCTCCGGCCTCCGATCCAGCAAAGCTCCGGAGATGAGTTCCGTCAGCACGACGGCGTGGTGACGATGATGATGTTCTACCGGCGCATGGCTTCGCCTAAACTCCGCGACGATATGACCGAGGTGGAATATGGTGGAGGGGGGCACCGCACACGGCTAAGGAACGATCCGTAGATCAACTTGTGTGTCTATGGAGTGCCCCCCCCCCGCCCCCGTATATAAAGGAGCAAGGGGGGAGGCCGGCCGGCCCCTTGGGGCGCGCCAAGGAGGAGGAATCCTCCTCCTAGTAGGAGTAGGACTCCTCCTTTCCTACTCCTACTAGGAGGGGGAAGGAAGGGGGAGAGGGGGAAGGAAAGGGGGGGCGCCGCCCCCCTCCTAGTCCAATTCGGACCAGAGGGGGGAGGGGGCGCGCGGCCCATGCTGGCCGCCCCTCTCTCCTTTCCCCTAAGGCCCATAAGGCCCAATACTCTCCTGGGGGGTTCCGGTAACCCCCCGGGCACTCCGGTTTTCTCCGAAATCACCCGGAACAATTCCAGTGTCCGAATATAGTCATCCAATATATCAATCTTTATGTCTCGACCATTTCGAGACTCCTCGTCACGTCCATGATCACATCCGGGACTCCGAACAAACTTCGGTACATCAAAACTTATAAACTCATAATAAAACTGTCATCGTAACGTTAAGTGTGCGGACCCTACGGGTTCGAGAACTATGTAGACATGACCTAGAGCTATTCTCGGTCAATAACCAATAGCGGGACCTGGATGCCCATATTGGTTCCTACATATTCTACGAAGATCTTTATCGGTCAAACCGCATAACAACATACGTTGTTCCCTTTGTCATCGGTATGTTACTTGCCCGAGATTCGATCGCCGGTATCCAATACCTAGTTCAATCTCGTTACCGGCAAGTCTCTTTACTCGTTCTATAATGCATCATCTTGTAACCAACTCATTGGTCACATTGCTTGCAAGGCTTATAATGATGTGCATTACCGAGAGGGCCCAGAGATACCTCTCCGACGATCGGAGTGACAAAACCTAATCTTGAAATACGCCAACTCAACATGTACCTTCGGAGACACCTGTAGTACTCCTTTATAATCACCCAGTTACGTTGTGACGTTTGGTAGTACCCAAAGTGTTCCTCCGGTAAACGGGAGTTGCATAATTCTCATAGTTACAGGAACATGTATAAGTCATGAAGAAAGCAATAGCAGTATACTAAACGATCAAGTGCTAGGCTAACGGAATGGGTCATGTCAATCACATCATTTCTTCTAATGATGTGATCCCACTGATCAAATGACAACACATGTCTATGGTTAGGAAACATAACCATCTTTGATTAATGAGCTAGTCAAGTAGAGGCATACTAGTGACTATAGGTTTGTCTATGTATTCACACGTGTATCATGTTTTCGGTTAATACAATTCTAGCATGAATAATAAACATTTATCATGATATGAGGAAATAAATAATAACTTTATTATTGCCTCTAGGGCATATTTCCTTCAATATATATATTAGTGGCAAACGTAGAACTAGCTAGCTAAACACAATAAGGAATCATGTTAGTGGCCTCGACGCTGCTTCTCTAGGGTTTGGGGTCGCCTCGACACAACGCTTCAAGGGTTTGGGGTGGCCTCGACGACAACGCTCTTTTAACTTGGTAAATTTGGGTGGCCTTGAGAGAGTTAATTTGTTGGGTAGGGGCGCGGCGGGAGGGGGTAGGAGACCAACATCGTTTTCTCTCTAGGGTTTGGGTGTCCTCGAGAGTTTTGGTCGAGCGAGAGGGCCGAGGGGGATGCTGCCGTTGTATAAGTTATCACGGTCGAGAGGGGGTATATATATCGACCGCCCCTCATGTCAAAGTTATCTCGAGGGGGTTATATCGACAACGACGCGACATACATATACATGGGAAAATAATGTTATCGGGGAGGGGGTATCGGTACCCCCCCCTCGTGTTGAAGTTTCTTCTTTCTCCTCTATTCCTTTCTTCTTCTTCTACTCTTCTTTTTCTTCTTCTCCCTCGAGAAAGGAAAATAAGGAAAAGGAAGAAAAGAGGAAGAAGGAAGAAGAAAAAAAAGAAAAAAAAAAGAGGAGAAGAAGAAAGGAATAGAGGAGAAGAAGAAAAATAGAAAATTGTGCACATCGTCTGGTTCCTCTTGATGTTCAGTAGCATCACCGTATTCAAGGGGCACATAGTTGTCATCGTACTCTTCTTCTTCGCCGTCTTCCATCATAACCCCTATTTCTCCGTGCCTCGTCCAAACATTATAGTGTGGCATGAAACCCTTGTAAAGCAGGTGGGTGTGGAGGATTTTCCGGTCAGAGTAAGACTTCGTATTCCCACATATAGGGCATGGACAACACATAAAACCATTCTGCTTGTTTGCCTCAGCCACTTCGAGAAAATCATGCACGCCCTTAATGTACTCGGAGGTGTGTCTTGAACCGTACATCCATTACCGGTTCATCTGCGTGCATTATATATAATTAAGTGTGTCAAAATCATTACAGAACATCATGAATAGATAATTAAGTGACCAAATTAATAGAAGTTCATCATCACATTAAAACCAAAGTACATACATAGTTAGTTCTCATCTAACAACATAAAGCTCTGCAGAGCATCTAAATTAATTAAACCATACACTGAAACTATGTAAAACATTTCAATGCGAAAACAAATGCGATCATAATCGCAACCAATGTAACAACTGATCCAACGGCATAATGATACCAAGCCTCGGTATGAATGGCATATTTTCTAATCTTTCTAATCTTCAAGCGCATTGCATCCATCTTGATCTTGTGATCATCGACGACATCTGCAACATGCAACTCCAATATCATCTTCTCCTCCTCAATTTTTCTATTTTTTTCCTTCAACAAATTGTTTTCTTCTTCAACTAAATTTAACCTCTCGACAATAGGGTCGGTTGGGATTTCCGGTTCAACAACCTCCTAGATAAATAAAATCTATGTCACATTGGTCGGCATAATTGTCATAAACAATAAATGAACCAATAGTTATGAAAAGATAATATATACCACATCCGAATCATAGACAGGACGAGGGCCGACGGGGGCAGATACCAAAACCATCGCACTATATAAGATGCAAGAATAAAAGTAAGAAAATTATACAAGTATCTATATAAACATACAAGTAAGAATTTTTTTTCCTTTCAGAAAGAAGATAAGAACAAAAGGCTCACCACGGTGGTGCCGGCGACGAATCGGCGCGGGCGATCGACGGCGGTGAAGACGGGGACGGGACGTGACGGACCGCTAAACCTAGACAAATATTAAGGAAAATGGAGCTTGGAGGTCGAGCTTGGAGAGGAGAAAGCTTAAGTAGTGTGGCTCGGGCATTCCATTGAACACCTCGTGTGCATAGGAGGTGAGCTAGAGCACCACAAAGCTCTCCCCTCGCCGGCCACGAAAAACAGAGCACTGGGAGTGCTGTGCTCGCGGGCGAGGGATATATATAGGCAACTAATTGGTCCCGGTTGGTGGCTTGAACCGGGACTAAAGGGCAGCCTTTCGTCCCGGTTCATTCCACCAACCGGGACCAATGATGGTGGGCCAGGAGCGAGGCCCATTGGTCCCGGTTCGTCCCACCAACCGGGACCAAAAGGTCCAGACGAACCGGGACCAATGGCCCACGTGGCCCGGCCGGCCCCCGGGGCTCATGAACCGGGTCCAATGCCCCCATTGGTCCCGGTTCTGGATTGAACCGGGACTAATGGGCTGGCCGGGCCTGGACCATTGCCCCCTTTTCTACTAGTGGCAACGGGGACGAAACCCACCGGTTTTGCCTACCCAAACTCAATCGTAAACCCATCCACATCCCCGTCATCATGCGCGGTATTAGTTTTTTGCCCGTACCCTAAACCCGTCGGGTTTTCTGAACCCACGGGGATATCAGTATATTTAAGCAAACATAGTAGCAACAAATAATACTAGCATTTTAGCAGCAAAAAGAGCATATTTCAGCAGCATAACTTGAGCAGATTTCAGCACAATACAGTAGTACATGGTTCAATAGCTACAAGCCTATAAGGAGCAAATTTCAGCAGCATAACTTGAGCAAAAAAGAGCAATAACAACATACAAGGAGCACTTTTCAGTCCAATACAACACCCCATTTCATGAACAAACAGGAGCATATTTCAGCTATACATGGCTCAACAAGATGTCCAATCACACAACTTCTGAAATAGAATTCATGGTTCACACGCCAAAAAAACTTATTTTGCCGGGTATTGTCGGGTTTCGGGTTTGGAGACTATCGAAACGGGTGTAAGCCCATGAAACATGCCGGCTTGTATAATTTGCCGAGCAACAGCCCCACGGGATGAATAGACGCCCATCCCCGTCCCCTAATAGGGTAAACCCGCGGGGACGCGGGTTTCGAGGCCCCATTGCCATCTTGAGCTACTACCATGTGTTTTAATAATCATGTTTGATGCCATTTTTCTGTTGGGATCCTAGCTTGCTTGCATCGTCCCTAGTTTGTGAAATTCTAGTGCATGGGGTGACAGTATTCTAGTGTGTTTGTGATGATACATACATAACGATGATCCATACATATATGCAGTTTCAACCTTGTGCCTCATGTTGTAATCTGGAGCATACATACTCGCAGTCGTGCAGGATCGACCGAATGGGGAGCGAAAATTATGGCATTCATTTTCAGATCATCTGTATGAACAAGAGGATACACACACACACACACACACACACACACACACACACACATATGGCTGAGCATTTATGTTCCTTGTAGAATGTGGCACTGTACTATGGATCAGGCTTGCCTGCTCCCTTTCCATGCTCCCATCCGTGCTCCCCCTTCATCCAACGGTTGTCCTTTTCCCTTTTTCTTTTTTAATCTAATCATCTCCCCCCTGATTTTCAGGGGGTGGGGCCGGGTCTTATTTTCTTCCAATCAAATCAAGCCACGTACGCGGGAGCACGGATGGGAGCATGAGAAGGGAGCAGGCAAGTCTCGTCCCTGTACTATGCTACAAACTAGTGCAGTTTTGTGTTTTAGTACTTATCTTGTTTCTGTGGGCCACCACCAGTTGGCTCTTCCCTAAAATGGACACTTGTTTCAGTTATCTGTCCAATAATTTCAAAAGTAAAAAAAGTTGCAGTAATGAAATTGTCTTTTATCACCAAAGAAATTGTCTTGAAAAAATGAATTCCTTTTCTGCTAGTGCTTATCTATTTGAGGCTGTCGACAAGCGACTCAAGGGGATGGAATCCCTTGCATTGTTGATCCAACCTGGCTCTCGTATCTTCATCAATGATGATGCCGACTTATGATTTCAGTTCAAACCTGGCTCTCGTCGTAGTCGCTGAGCCGCGTCAACAACATCCGGACCTCCCTCATCAACGCGCAGAAAGGTACCCAATCAGCCGCCACCTACTTTGCTCACATGCGTGGCCTCGCCGACGAACTGGCCGCGGTGGGAAAGCCGATCCAGGATGATGAGCTCATCTCTCATATCCTCCATGGGCAGGATCTGGAGTACCAGCCCCTGGTCTCGCCTCTCGACGCCCGCGTCTCCCCCGCCTCCCTCGACGAGATCTTCGCCATGCTCAACAACTTCGACCAGCGCATGGCGCAGTTCCACGGTGCGGGCGGCTCCTCCTTCAAATCGTCCGCCAACGCTGCAACCCGTGGACGTGGCGGTGGCCATTCCCGCGGCTCTTCTCGCGGGAGGGGACGCTCCAGTGGCAGCAGCAACAACGGTGGGTGCTTCAACAACAAGACTAGCTCCGGTCGATCTCGTCCGGACGTGCCTCGCTGCCAGATATGTGGTAAGCAGGGACACACAGCAAAAGACTGCTGGTACCGCTATGATGAGGACGAGGACGATTCTCAGGACGATGACAAGGTTGCTGCGGCGGCCGACGGCTCCTACGGCATTGACACCAACTAGTATGTCGATAGCGGCGCCACCAACCACATCACCAACGAACTTGAGAAGGTGACCATGAAGGAAAGGTACCGTGGCAAGGATCAAATCCACACGGCCAGTGGAGAAGGTATGCGGATAAATCACATTGGTCAGTCAATATTTAGTACCCCTAGTCGCAATATTCATCTTAAGAAAATTTTGCATGTTCCTAGTGCCGCCAAAAGTCTTCTTTCTGTTCACCGAATTGCCTTAGACAATCATGTCTTCCTCGAGTTTCACCCTTATTTCTTTTTGATTAAGGATCAGGAAACGAAGAAAATCCTCTATCGAGGTAGATGTGTTCGAGGACTTTATCCGTTGATCCCGGTGCGTAGAAGATTCAATAAACAAGTCTATGGTGTTACCAAGCTCTCATCAACACGGTGGCATGATACATTAGGACATGCTTCTTTTTCTCTCGTTGAAAACTTGCTTAGGAAAAATAAGCTCCCGTTTGTGGTTGAGCGACATAATGAAACTATTTGTGATTCGTGCCAAAGAGCAAAAAGTCATCAATTGCCATACCCCATATCTACTAGTGTCTCTACCAAACTGTTGCAACTCATATTTTCTGATGTGTGGGGTCCAGCCCCTACCTCTGTTGGTAGACACTCTTATTACGTTAGTTTTATTGATGACTATAGTAAGTTCACATGGATTTATCTCCTTAAGCATAGATCCGAAGTGTTCCAAGTTTTTCAAAACTTCCAAGCTCTTGTTGAACGCAAGTTCGACAGCAAAATCATTGCTGTTCAATCAGATTGGGGGGGGGGGGAGTATGAGAAGTTAAACTCCTTCTTCCAAACTCTTGGCATATCACACCACGTATCATGCCCTCATGCGCACCAACAGAACGGCTCAGCTGAGCGTAAACACCGTCACATAGTTGAAGTTGGTCTAGCTCTTCTTGCAGGAGCGTCCATGCCTCTCAAATTCTGGGATGAGGCCTTTCTCAGAGCTGTCCAACTCATAAACATCCTTCCTAGTCGTGTCATTAACAATGAAACACCACTAGAAAGACTTCTTCATGAAAAACCAAACTATCAATCTCTTCGTGTTTTTGGGTGCGCATGCTGGCCCAATCTTCGTCCCTACAACAAACGTAAACTCATGTTTCGTTCCACCAAATGTGTGTTCATTGGCTATAGCACCCAACACAAAGGTGTCAAGTGTCTCGACGTCTCCTCAGGACGAGTCTACATCTCCAGGGATGTTGTATTCGATGAAACGCAGTTTCCCTTCTCCGATCTACATCCTAACGCCGGTGCCCTTCTTCGCAAAGAGATTCTCCTTTTTCCCTCACATCTCACCGGTCGTGACCAAGGGGGGAACGATATTGATGATCACTTGTTGACTAATCCTGCTGATATATTGCATGAGCCGTGTGTTGATGAAACAGGGACAGCACCAAGAAAAACTGGCGAAAGAAACGAAGCAGAAGGAACAAATCTTGTTCCGTATTTCATGTGTCCCGAAACAAGAGACAAATCCTCCTCGGGATCGGTGCAACGATAGGAAGTCAGATCCCCTCGGGATCAGTTGCCGCTGACGCAGCAGATGCGGGATCCTCCTCGGGATCCAGCGCAGCAGACGCGGCTGCGGGTGCTCGCGCTGCCGAGCCCGACTCCACAGGCGCCACGCGGTCGGCCCTCGATGGACGCGGCACGGACCTAGCAGCACGCCAATCCCCTGCTGACAACTGGCGGCGCGTGAATGGCCCAGGCGACGCGCGCTATCGTGGCCAGCTGTTGTGCTACAAGCGGCGAGTTGCGGTTGGCTCCATCAACACGGACCCTGGCGCGGGCCCTGGCGCGGCTTCCGATGATGATTCGCCATCATTGCGCAATGATGGCCCGGTTCAGAGGCCTGGATCCTCTGCGGCCTTCCCAGGCGACGCCGTGGAGCCACAAGCCGCAGAAGATCCCTCCGGGACAGCTCGCGCCGCTGCACCCAGGAGATCCTCCTCGGGATCGACTCCGGCTGGAACTCCTATACCAGAGGCTGGATCTTCTGTGGCCATGAATGAGGCTGCGTCATCAACTAGGCGCACACGACTACAAAAAGGGCTAACAAAACCTGTAGACTACAAACATATAGTTAAATATGGCTTGATTTGCTCTACAGGAGAACCAGGTGAACCGAACACAGTTGAAGAAGCACTTGAAAGTGAGCAATGGAAGAAAGCTATGGATGAAGAGTACATGGCTTTGAAGAAAAACAAAACATGGCACTTGGTTCCTCCACAGCAAGGTAAAAACTTGATTGACTGCAAGTGGGTATTCAGGATTAAAAGAAAATCTGATGGAACCATTGATCGTTACAAGGCTAGACTTGTTGCAAAGGGTTTTAAACAAAGATATGGCATAGACTATGAGGATACGTTTAGTCCAGTTGTAAAAGCTGCTACCATTCGTCTTAGACAGCTAGATGTACAGAATGTGTTTCTCCATGGTGTTCTGGAAGAGGAAGTGTACATGAAACAACCTCCTGGTTTTATAAGTAAAAGTGCTCCATCTTATGTGTGCAAACTTGATAAAGCTCTGTATGGATTGAAGCAAGCTCCAAGGGCGTGGTATGCACGTCTCTGTCACAAGATGCAGACACTTGGTTTTGTTCCTTCTAAGTCTGACACTTCATTGTTTATTTACAACAAGTCCAACACATGCATATTTGTCCTCATCTATGTTGATGATATCATTGTGACAAGCTCATCTGATGAAGCAATCACAGGGCTCTTGAAGGACTTGAGTGCAGATTTTGCCTTGAAGGATCTTGGAGACTTGCACTTCTTTCTTGGGATTGAGGTAAAGAGGAGCACTAATGGACTTCACCTCTCTCAAGAAAAGTATGCAACTGATCTGGTAAAAAAGGCTGGTTTGAAAGATTGTAAGCCATCTCCTACTCCACTATCCAGCTCAGAAAAACTGTCTCTTACAGAAGGGACACTCTTGAATCAAGAGGACAGCACAAGGTATAGAAGTTTGGTGGGAGCATTGCAATATCTCACTCTTACTAGACCTGATATTTCCTTTGCAGTTAACAAAGTTTGTCAGTTCCTTCATGCACCTACTACTGTTCACCTAACTGCTGCAAAACGCATAGTCAGATATGTTAAATATACCTTGAGCACTGGTCTAAAATTCAGCAAATCATCCTCAACACTTGTTAGTGCATTCTCTGATTCAGATTGGGCAGGATGCCTGGATGACAGAAGGTCAACTGGTGGGTTTGCTATATTCTTTGGACCTAACTTGATATCATGGTGTGCACGAAAACAAGCCACTGTCTCAAGATCAAGTACAGAGGCAGAGTACAAAGCATTGGCAAATGCTACAGCAGAGATTATATGGGTTCAGTCTATGTTGAAAGAACTTGGTGTGAAGAACACACAAGCTCCATGCTTATGGTGTGACAACCTTGGTGCTACCTATCTCTCTGCTAATCCAGTTTTTCATGCCAGAACAAAACATATAGAAATTGATTTTCATTTTGTCAGAGAAAGAGTTGCTCAGAAGCAACTTGATATTCGGTTTGTACACTCCAGAGATCAAGTTGCAGATGGATTTACAAAAGCATTGCCTGTGAGAAGTTTTAAGGACTTCAAACATAATCTCAACTTGACCAAGTTGTGATTAAGGGAGGGTGTTAAACACATGTTATACGTGACATACCGAAGGTTGAGAGATTATTCTGTTATAGAGATATTGAGGTAGCTAGCGCGCATATGATATATTCTGTAACTTCTTTCCTAGCTTATCTCTTATCTCTTATCTCTTGTATTTCTTCCTTTACAAGTTGTATCTCAACAAACTATGTACGCGTATGCCAGGCTCGCACCCTGCCTATATAACATGCAACACGTCGCCCTGGATGGGTAAGACGTTTCCGCCAACGCACAGTTGTCTTAACTTCAAGCTTTATTTCGGGTTCAGCCTGCAGCCGATGGAGACGACCATGAACTTGCCTTATGTTGGAATAAACCCAAGTATGCACCTTGTATATCTCTCCGCCATGGTAGGTGCTTCTGTTTTGCTGCCATGCATCGTTTTTAGCTAGTGTCTAGTTTTCAGTTTCAGTCTTTCTTCAGTCAATCTGTTAGCAAGTTTAGCTAGAATAGTTAGTCGCCAGGAGTGATTCTGGCGTCCACTCTGATCGCTTGTGGGATGGAACTTTTTTCAGTTGTAGCTCATTTTTCATTAGCTGACACCTTCAGTTATCGTATACCAATGTCTTTCTCTGAGCCCCCTTTTCAGTTGCGGCTCTGAATAAATTCAGTTAATTTAGTTTCATGACGAGATTATACAAAGCGAAGCAGTTGGTCAATAGTAATCCTTTAAACATTATACAATATCGAGGAGAAAAGCTCTGACGAGCTTGTCATTCAGTGCCATCCGGTGCATATTATTCTGAACATTATACAATATTACAATTGGAATAGTGTTTATACAATTGAAAAGCTCTGAAGGCTATTTTCAAACTAGTTTCAGTCTAACATCCGTTTCTTGCGAAATGATGGCTTTCATGCTGTGGTCATCTAGGAATTAAAGAGAACAATATTATACATATAAGAACACAAATAGGTGTGTGCTTATTATGTTTGCATCTATTTCATTGGGAACATGGATATAAATAAATATATGTGCTTATATATAGTTTAAATTTTATATTGTATAGTGACTACGTTGTTGTTTTTTGCTTTGCAGGTTTCCTAAAGCTAGCCAATGGAAATGTTCAAAGAAGTTGATCTTGGAAGTTTCAGTAGTGACTATCCCAGCAGCAACACATTTTGGCATGGATGATTTACAGAGGTACATGTTAATAAGGGAACTAAATGATTATTCTTGCTGGATTTCTACCTTAGTTAGCATTTCCGCTGTTAAACCATGATTAGCACGCAATTTTTTCGCAGTGTCGTTATTTGTGCGACTGAACATGTATAACTTATGGTCAGCGTGTTTGATATGGATTGAAGTGTTTTATTTTTTTACTGATTATGCTTGTTTCGTGTTTTTCTGTTTTTTCCTTGTCAATCCTGAAGTTTGCAATGAAATTAGAGAAAAAAATTAGTTACTTTTGAACTAATATAATATTTTCGTAAAAAAATGGTGTTATTTTTCATGGCTTTTGAATATTATAATGTTTTCTAAGAAATTTGATACTTTTCTGACAATTTTCTGAACGGGATTCCTCCCCTGCCCCTCATCTCCAAACTCACGTGGGGGGTCTCCCCGTGGTGGGAGAGGGATCCCCTATGGCCATGGAAAACCCCCCTCGTGGGATTACTACCCTGGGATACTTCCCCTTGCAACCAAATGAGGCCTTAGTGTAGGATATCATATCACGGTCATCCATGGTATCAAAGACATTTTGCGCTACAGAGAGCTTGCCTGACTCGAAGTACATGTCAATAAGAGAGTTCCGCAACAAGCGATACCCTTTAAACCCATGCTTAACAATGTGGGTGTGAAGCTCCCATCCATGTTGCAGATTTACAACACAGGCGCAGAGGGCAAGATGGGTGACAACAGTGACATAATTAGGCTGTACGCCACTAGATACCATTTCACGAAGATACCTTGTAGAGCCCATCCACATTTCCAAGCAGTAGGAATTCCAAGCTCATTCCCACGAAGTCTTAGATAATAACTATCAAGAGTTTAAAATCCTAAACAGTTCAGCACCTTGTATAACCTCTTTCAATGCTTGTGGTCCTAAGGACACAAGTACCTGTAGTCGAAAAAGAGACTATATAGAGCTAGACATGCAACTATAGAAAAGAGACTTTTTTCTCCTGGGGACAAAAAAAATGCATTTATTCCCTATGGAATGAATCATATTTGTGTGTTTTTCTCAGGCGATGGGACAATAACAAAAAAAAGCAACCATTAGTGTTGCTAAGTTAGTGGACACGAGCTATTACACGTACATTTATTTGAGCATCCACCCCTAAAAAAACTAGAAAAGACGATATTATCACACACATACATCCAAAACATGTAACTTGCATACACATCAAAAAACCTACCGCCAAAAAAAAAAGAAATGATTCGAAAACCCCACGGACCGACACCGCATGCACATGAAAATAGAACAAAGCAGACGTGCCACACGAAAAACCATAATGCCCACTGGAAGAAAGCACAAGACTTATTACATTTCATTTGACGTGTGAAGGACTTAGATATGCGTTAGACAATAGTCATTCAGAATTAGCATAATGCACGTTTTTAAGCCATGCTCCAAAAAAGTATCAATAAAATAAGAAAAATAAAAATAAACTAAAAGGAGAAAATAAAAGTGACATAAGAAAAAAAAGAAAATAGAAACAATTTTTTTTACAAAAACAGGAGAACAACAAAATCCATATAACGGTCAGCGAGTTGACAAAGATTTAGAAAAGGCAAAACAAAAAAAGACAAATACCCCACCCACCCTTAATTGCACGCGATCACCGGATGGGTTGATAAATAAAATAAAAAAACAAAATGACTAAATTTAAATTAAAACAAATGGAAAATAAAAAATAATTAAAGAAAATAAATACTAGGTAAGTGAAGTTTATACCACTACTCAAACCTACACATTGCAAAAGTCGTTGATAATAAAAAAAAAGAAGGCCAAAAGGGGTCACACGACCCTCTCGATCAAAAAGGAAAAACAGAAAAAACAAAAAGCAATGGCATCACTGCTCACGGGACCAACAATAATCACATAGAAGCCCAAGTACATGAATGAAACAACGGCCCAGGAAGAAACGAAAAGCCCAGAAGGAAAGATACGAACAAACAATCGATCGTGTAGTTAGGGCCGTGATAGCGAACAAATCCCACGTAACTCGGTCGACCGAGACTTGAGTAATTCTCAGTCGACTGAGAATTAGCACAACCGAATCTTTAACTTTTACTCCCTCTAAACACTCTTATATTAGTTTACGGAGGGAGTACATGCCAACCCCTAAATTCGTGCTTATGCATCCTATAGAGACTCGTGGAGCCTGAAGGCCCATTGTCAGCAATGTTGGCAGGATATTCGCAGCTTCTCCAGGTGTGGCAGGCATACCATCCTTGACCACTCTTTCCTTCACGAGTTTGTGGCAAAGGTTCATCAACAACAGTGGGGTTTGCAGCCCACTAGTGTTATCACCTGTATGTAGTATAGGAGTAAAAGGAAAAACATGTGTGTCGAATTACCATTTGTCGATATGTTTGTTACATCTTTAAAAGGGGTAGGGTCAACAGACCCTAGCAAAGAAGATGCTGGTGGTTCATTGACATTAACAGTCAGAGCTGCTGCAGATTTCTTTTGGTGTCGGGATACGCCAGCTTTCTTCTCATCTGATATTCGGGCATACCATCCTTCTTTACCGGTCGGTGCTTTCTTACTATCATGAGCAAATACTCATGGAGCCTGAAGTCCCATCGTCAGCAATGTTTGTTAGGTCTTTAAATGGGGAACGTTCCTCCATCGTTAAAAGCCAATTATTTTGCTTGCTGTGGTATATGCAAGGTAGATGGTCCGATACACATTAATAACATGATAGCATGGATTAGCTCAACATAGAGGAGAGAAAAAAAATATAGCACAAGTGTCAATTCAAAATTAGAGATAAACAAATACCTTTATGTTTGGAAATTCTGTTGTGTGAATATCAGCGCTATTTGAAGAGTCCCTCTAGCAGCTGGCAGCTTTATCAATGTTCAACTGTAAGTAACACAATGAACTTCCTGGGACAGGCTTGTTAACAATGATAGTATGGCTGACTTGTGTGCGAAAGTTAAGGAGCTGAAGGCTAGGTTTATTCAATCTCAGATCAACCATGTTTTGAGGGTAAGTATCTCATATTTTCATCACTTCCTTTTCTTGTCCAAGTTTACCATGCATCTGCCAGCTTTAGGTTCTGATGTATGAATGCTTGGCAGCATCTTACATTTTTTTTCCTGATAAAGGCACCATATTACAAATGTTGGTACAAATGCCTACTGTTGGTATTATTAATGTTGGTACAAATGCCTACCGTGTTTTGTAACAACTGTCTTATTCAATGGCATGAGAAGCAGCACAACAAGAGACTTGTTTAGGCATACTTGTACTGTTTGTATAAAAGCCTACAGCTTTTCGTAACAAATATTTTTCAATGGCATGAGAAGCAGCACACCAAGAAGACCCTTGGTTGTGCAATTGAAAGTGCGTTATATCGACTAAAGGGGGGGTGAATAGGCGATTTTTATGAATTCTTCATTGAGGAATTTGCCGGTGAGGAAATTTCTTAGCGAAGAACTACTTGCAGCGGAATAAGTACTCAGAAGTAAGCATAACAGAATACAAGCATGGTCATCATGATGAAATGAAGACTATCACAGAGTATAGAAAGCGTAATCACAGGATAACACAAGATGAAGACAAACAGACTGAATAAATTGAACTGAGGAAATTGAAAAAGTCTTCAGTCAAAGTCTTCAAGCACAGATATGAACAAACACTCAACACAGTAATGAGGAAATGAAAGGGTTGAGGAAATAGAACCAGTTAGGTTGGTGAAGACAATGATTTGGTAGACCAGTTCCAACTGCTGTCTCAGTTGTACGTCTGGTTGGAGCGGCTGAGTATTTAAACTCTAGGACACACAGTCCCGGACACCCAGTCGCTGAGCACGCAGCTCAGGACACCCAGTCCTCACCGTATTCTCCTTGAACTAAGGTCACACAGATCTCGTCCAATCACTCGTGGTAAGTCTTCAGGCGACTTCCAAACCTTCACAGACTTGGTCACTCGGCGATCCACAATTCCTCTTGGATGCTCTAGACCATGGCGCCTAACCGTCTGAAAGAAGCACAGTCTTCAAAGGTAACAAGCGTCGGATCCACGCAGGATCAATTTCTTCAGTGATGCTCAATCACTTTCGGTTTGTAGGGGTTTGGTTTTGGGTTTTCCTCACTCGATGATTTTCGCTCAAAGTCCTCGGAGGATGGGTTGCTCTCAAATGACAAGTGTCAAGTTCTCTCGGAGCAGCCAACCAGCTAGTGGTTGTAGGGGGCGGCTATTTATAACCTAGGGAGCAGCCCGACATGATAAGACATAAATGCCCTTCAATGATATGACCGTTAGGTGGATAAGATATTTTGGGACAGCTGGCGTGCAGCACAGCAACGGTCGAAAATTTGACTCTCAAATTCCTCAGGGCTATCATGTTCCTCACTGTGTAGGCAATTCGCACTGGCGAATTCCTAACTCCTCGGTCAGAACAAATTCATCAGCGACCAGAAGAACTTCGTCTCTGTCACTGAAGAAAGTGACTGAACTGTATGAGATTTCCAAAGACTTCACTCGAAGGGATTGGTAGGTGTAGGATTTTGAGTTGAGCATCACATGGAAATTTTTCCTTAGTATTTCCTCGACCCCCTTTAACAGTACGGTGTTTCCTATGACTCAAGAAAGAGAAAATGAAACTACGAAAACAAAAGTCTTCACGCTTCATGTTTCACAAATGAATACCAAGTCTTCAAGGTCACACCAATTTCTTCACTTTCAAAGTCTTCAGAAAGTCTTTAGAATATCAAAGTCTTCAGTCGAAGAACTTCATTTTTAGGGGTCGACTTTCTCTGTAAATATCAAACTCCTCATAGACTTATAGACCTGTGTACACTCACAAACGCATTAGTCCCTTAACCTATAAGTCTTCAATACACCAAAATCACTAAGGGGCACTAGATGCACTTACAATCTCCCCCTTTTTGGTGATTGATGACAATATAGGTTAAGTTTTCAGCGGGGATAAATGTATGAAGTGTAAATACTGATATTGAGGAATTTGATAGCAAGATATAGAAGAACTCCCCCTGAAGATGTGCATAGTGAGGAATTTGCGTTTGAGGCAATGCACATTTGAAGAGTTGAATCATGGAGATCTCCCCCTATATCTTGTAATTCATACACGCATTTGATATATAATATGAAGAATTTGAAATGCATGATGAAATATGGTGCCTGATGAGATTCAGCATGCGTGCAATGTCATTAACGAGGAATAAGCATGCAAAGCATAATGCAACAAAAGTATCAGCGCACCATCGGGTTTAAGATTACAACTCGATCCAAATAAAAGTTTCAGAAGAACGAGAGTTGTAACTTAAAAAATGCCCTTAATATAGACCCGCTTGAAGACTAACTCAGATTTCTCCCCCTTTGTCATCAAATGACCAAAAGGATTGAAACTGAGGACTAACGCCCCTGAAGAATTTCAAGTCGATTGAGGAGCGCCAGCGTTGTCAGGGTTGTTTGTTGTAGCAAGGCCTACCGCAGTGTCGTCCAAATCTTCATTCTCATCAGTGTCACGCGATGAAGAATAAGAGCTGGCCACCAGTGGAGGAACTTTGACCCTCTTGAGTTTCTTCGGAGGAGGCGCAGACCAGTCAAATTCTTCCTTGAGACCCATAGTCTTTAGTTCTTCAGCACTATAGACATGAGTGAGGACAGCCCAGGTGCGGTTGAAGGTTTCATGAAGGTAGTATTGGTTCTTCTTCACTGCATTGTATGTTGAGGTCATATTGTGAAGAAGTGCACCAAACTGACGTTTTACCCATTTGTGATTGCGATCAACCTTCTGATGAAGACTGAGGAGTAACTCACGGTCAGTCATCACCCTGGATGTTGTGGCTTGAGGATTTTGCTTGGCTGAGGTATTTGCGGCAGAGTCATGTGTGGCAGAGTCGTCATTGGTAGAGTAAGATGCAGCCTTGCGAAATTGACCATCCAATGGACGAATGCCTTCATCGATCACAGCAGTTGCCTTGCCTTTATCATCAGCTGATGAAACTGTCCGTTTGAGGACTTCAATGGGAGGCAAGTAGCTACCGTGGTTCAGAGTGTCAGCTTTGTAATTCAGTGAAGATCTTGCCCTGATGAATCTCATAATCCAAGGCGCATAGGGCTTCAGCTCGAATGGTGACATAGCAATATTGCCCAGAGTCCTCATGAAGAAATCATGGAAGTTGACGGGAACGCCATGAATGATGTTGAAAAGCATATTCTTCATGATGCCAACGACTTCTTCATCATTTGAGTCGTGGCCTTTGATAGGACTCATTGTCTTCGTCAGAATGTGATAGACAGTCCGACGCACATAGAGTAATTCCTTGACAAGGAATTTGGTTCGTGGGGCCTGCCCAGGCTTCAAAGGCTTCATGAGCACTTGCATATAGTGATTTGTCAGTTCAGGGTCACTGTAGGTGCAACGTGCACTATCATGGGGAGGATTGAGAGGAAGGACACGAAGCAATTCAGTTGCCGGTGCCTTGTAGTGAGTGTTTTCAGTCATTCAGTCCAACACCCATGAGTTGACATCTTTAGCGTCTCCAGTGATATGTAGTGTCGCGTAGAACTGAAGAATGAGTTCTTCATTCCAATCGCAAATGTCCGTGCAGAAATTTAGTAATCCTGCATCGTGAAGAACACTGAGGACTGGCTCGAAGCATGGCAGAGATTCCATGTCCACGTGAGGAATATGTGCATGATCAAAGATTTTGTCTTTGTCAAACAGCACTGAGGAATAGAAGTTGGCTTGACTAGCAGTCCAGAAACGCCTCTTCCTTATGCGAGTAGAGTCATAGGGGTTGTAGTTAGTGAAGAATACATGCTCGGCAAAGAAGTCTTCAGTCTTGAACTTCTGTTTGCT
This sequence comes from Triticum timopheevii, assembly GCA_963921465.1. Lineage (NCBI taxonomy): Eukaryota > Viridiplantae > Streptophyta > Magnoliopsida > Poales > Poaceae > Triticum > Triticum timopheevii. Next base: position 595,333,232 of record OY997274.1, read on the forward strand.
TGAGAACGGATTCTTTGGCTTTGGCAGAGGGGTGTTAGTGAGTTGCATCACCACCTCAGGAATCACGAGCTCAGGTTCTTCAGGCTGAGGAATTTCTGGTTCCTCTTCTTGTGCAACTTGAGGATCAGCAGCAGCAGGTTCTTCAGCACTAGCGGCTGGAATGTCTTCATGCACAGAGGGAGTGGGTTGAGTTTCTTCAGAGCCCATTTGAACTGTTGCTGCAGGGGACTGAGGAATCTGTTGGATAGGGGTGAAGAGAGGAGTATTGGGATGCTGAATTTCCCAAAAGTCATCATTCATCACAGGTGTGGTGCATCCAATATCCACATCTTCATCTTCAATTTCCTCAACACCAGCCTCTTCAGCTGTGAACTGAGGCATAGGTGAGGAAATGACTGGCGTTGAAGGGATTTCGTCCACTTCAATTTCTTCATCAATCTGCTCTGACGAAGCAGCAGCATGATTTTTTTCATCAGATCCGCTTGGGATCTCATAGTCTTATCCAAAAGGAACAAGGTCCTTTGATGGCATGGATGAAATTGGAACAACATCAATAGGATTTTCAAATGAGCTGGTCATTGGCTTCAATTTCTTCGCAGCCAAAGAATTTGACGCAGCTGATGCCTTCCTTTTCTTCACTGCAGCTCGCTCTGCAGCCTTGGTCTTCTTCACATCTGATGCAGATGGAAGAATTGGAGTTGGTGTAGGCGCGGGAGGAGCTGAGGAATCTGGTTGATTTTCTTCAGGCGCAACTGATGCAGTTGCCCTGATCTCTTCAGTTTCTTCAGGCGCACCACTAGTGGATGCCCTGGCAATTTCTTCAGCGGCTGGAATTTCTTCATCAGCCCTGGAACTAGCATTTTCTTCAGCAGGCTGAAAGTCATCAGCGGTGCTGGCATGTTCTTCAGTAGGCTGAGCAGAGTCTGCAGCCTGAGGGTTTTCTTGTTGCGTTGGGGCTGCAACATTTGTGAATTTCTTCGTCAGGTTGACAAATCTCACTTTAGCTCCTTGCCAATCAGCATAGTAGGCATCAAAGTCTTTGCTGAGGGCTTGAATTTCAGACTGAGCCTGGAGAAGTTCCTCAGGTGTCATTCTGACAACGTTTTTCTTCAAGAGGTTCTCCTTTCTGTATTGCGCTTTCTTGATCTCTCTTGCCTTTTCAAACTTCCATTTCTCTTCAGTGATGAAATGGGTCAGCATGTGACTTTGACCAGGAGTCAGATGAAAATCAGGCATTGGGGTGTTTGGATCCTTGTGCCAGAGATCAATGTAATCGAGGATTTTCCTCGGATCCAAAAGCAGTGGCACAGTTGTGCCTTTGGCTCTAGCGGCCTTCACCTGTCTGTCTCTGATGATTTCTGCAAGTTCATCATCAGAAGCTTCATCATCAGAAGGCACATGGAATGCGACCTGTTTCTTCTTTGGACTTGGCTGAGGACCTCGTCCAGCTGTTGCTTTGGTCTTCAACAGTGTGGGGCCTGATGAGGAAATTGGTGCAGCTGAGGAACTTGCTGAGATACCAGAGGCAATCGAGAAACCAGCAGTCCTTTGACATGTAGCCAGATGCACAGGAGCTGAGGACTTTGAAGGAGCTGCTGAGGACTTTGGTGGAGCAGTAGCAGTGTGAGGAATTTGCCGTGAGGGCATTGCTGAGGAACTTGGCCGTGAGGGCGCTGTTGGTGAAGCACTTGGTTTACGAGCAGGCTTCTTTGGCATGGATTTCCTCGGTTTGACCGAGGCCTCAGTAGCAGTAGCAGTGGCAGAATCCTCATTGAATTTCTTCACTGCCTCCTTGGCTTGTCTTGCCAATTTAGCTTGGCGCTTAGCCCATTCTTCAGGAAAGTCCTCACCACACTTGATGCTGGTGGGGTCAGCTTCTTGGCCAGGTGCCAATGGAGCTCTTGGGCATGGAGGATTGAGGGCGAATTTCCTCATGTACTTTGGAGTCACATATCTGTATTCCCTCCATTCCCTTGCCCATCTCCGTTCAATCCTCTGTATGCGCACCTTGCGCTGATTTTTATTTTCTTTGCCAAATTTTGCTTCATCAGGTGTGCAATAGTCAGCATAAATTTCCTCAGGGATTTCAAACGCAGTCATAACCTCAGGTTTCTTTCCTCCTTTCTGCGGCTTCTTACCGTCTGCCATATTCTTCAGTTGAGGAATTTGAACAATCGAATTCTCTGAAGAAGTATGCAGTTTTTCTTCGAGGAACTCTGCAAATGAGTTAAGTTGATGAGAACCTAGTGATTCAGCAGCAGACATGAGTACCTGTGAACAGAGTATAGGTGCGAGGAATTTGGAGAGGTCATATGCGTTATCAGAAGGTTTTTCGAAAAGAACAAGTTTTGAGGAATTTGACCAGATGAACCTTGAGGAATTTCACTAAGCGTTCTTGTCTTAGGTTCCAAAGTTGTACAGATCGAAGATCCACACAATTAGGGAATCTTGAAGAAAATGATTGCTTAGAGAAACAGTTCAAGATCATATGATGTGTGAGGTGTTCATATGTGTGAAGATTTGAAGAATAAACACCTTTAAAGATTTTCAGGGAAGTTTGAGAATCAAAGTGAGTAATAAAAGTAACTTTTAATTACTCAAAGTGAAGAACACGACGAACTAAGAAGAACAGATGTGAAGTTCGTCAGGTTAGATCTCCCACGCCCTAACTTGGCAGAGGAAGATAGCTATGGCGGCGGCAGAGTGAAGATTTCCGCGGTCGGCGTGAGTACGACGGCGATGAGGTCGAGGCAGCGAAGCTCTTCCTCACCGGCGACGATGGAGTAGCGGTGGCGCTAGGGTTTGAGGAGCTCGAGTGAGAGAGTAGCGATCGAGCGGAGTAAATGAAGTGAGGAAGGGAATAGGGGTATTTATAGACACGGTAAAAACTGTTCGCCCGAAGATTTGGGACGAACGTGCCCCTGCCCTTTCTCCTTCTCGCGACATGTGTCACCCACGTACTGTGTAGTTGAGATCGTGTACGATCGTGGGTGAATAGAATAATGCATTGTGGGATGCTGAACGGTTTGAGCGGCAAAACCAAAAATTTGGATAAGATTTGTTTTAAAGTTTCGTTCGCAATTTCTTCAGCTGACAAGGACACAGTGAAGATTTTGAACGAGTTTCAAATAGAACGCACATGAAGAATTTGTGAATAGATTGGGTTGAGTATAGCATAGAGGGGGGAAGGGTCCGATCACATTCACTTAGCAGAAAAAACAACTTGAAGAAATAGCTATAAGTGAATGTTGTAGAGGACATAAACTCATATATATATATATATATATATATATATATATATATATATATATATATATATATATATATATATATATATATAAGAAAAACGACGGAAACAGTGAAGATTTTGCAAAGTTGAAGAATTTGAAAAACTGAAGAATTTCAAAACTGAAGAAAAACTCAAATTGAAGATTTTCAACTTTTTGTGGTGGCGTGACCCACCGTATAAGAATGATGATTTCAGACACCGCGTACAATTGTCGTAGGGTTCTGAGAATCAAATTCTTCATTAATTTCTTCACACTTAGAGTGTTATTCTTCATTGATTGAAGAAAAACGTTTCTTCATGTGTTGCACATCTAAGTCATCAATTTTGCATAAGTGTCAGGGTGTGTGTCCTTTTCAAAGAACATTTGAAGATTCTAAGATATTTAGCTTACACCGCAACTTGCTAAATCTCTTCTCATCCAAGGGCTTAGTGAAGATATCAGCTAGCTGTTCTTCAGTCTTCACGTGCTCGATGGAGATGTCGCCCTTCAACACATGATCACGAAGAAAATGATGACGAATCTGAATGTGCTTTGTCTTCGAGTGCTGAACTGGGTTGTGAGCAATCTTGATGGCACTCTCATTGTCGCAGAGGAGAGGCACATTCTTCACGTTGACGCCATAGTCCTTGAGTGTTTGCTTCATCCAAAGCAGTTGAGCACAGCAAGAGCCAGCAGCAATGTATTCAGCTTCCGCAGTAGACAGTGATACGGAGTTCTGTTTCTTCGAGGACCAACAGACCAAAGATCGTCCGAGGAAATGACAAGTGCCAGAAGTTGGCTTGCGGTCCACACGATCACCAGCATAGTCAGAGTCAGAATATCCAATGAGATCAAAATCAGAGCCCTTGGGGTACCATAATCCTAGTGTTGGTGTGTGAGCTAGATATCGAAGAATATGCTTCACAGCCTTATGGTGTGATTCCTTCGGTGCAGCTTGAAATCGGGCACACATGCAAACACTAAGCATTATATCTGGCCTAGATGCACATAAGTACAATAAAGAACCAATCATGGAGCGGTATACCTTGTGATCGAAGTCAATACCATTTTCATCAGTGCATAGATGGCCATTTGTGGGCATAGGAATTTTGACGCCTTTGCAATCTTGCATGCCGAATTTCCTCAGTACATATTTGAGGTATTTCTCCTAAGATATGAATATGCCATTGCGTTGTTGACGAATTTGAAGACCTAAGAAGAATTTCAACTCTCCCATCATAGACATTTGATATTCTTCACTCATCATATAGGCAAATTCATCACTATAACGTTGGTCAGTACAGCCAAAGATAATATCATCAACATATATTTGGCACACAAACAGTTCACCATCATAAGATTTAGTAAAGAGAGTAGGGTAGAGTGAACCGGGTGTGAAGCCATTCTTCACGAAGAATTCCTTCAATGTATCATACCACGCCCGAGGGGCTTGCTTGAGGCCATAAAGGGCCTTATTAAGTCTGAAGACTTTGTCAGGATTCTTTGGATCTTCAAAACCTGGGGGTTGAGCAACATATACTTCTTCCTCAAGCTTACCATTGAGGAATGCACTTTTCACATCCATTTGATATAAGATGATATCATGATGGTTAGCATAAGCAAGTAATATGCGAATAGCCTCAAGTCTAGCAACAGGTGCAAAAGTTTTATCGAAATCAATTCCTTCAACCTGTGTGTAGCCTTGAGCTACTAGTCGTGCCTTATTCCTCACCACAAGGCCATTTTCATCTTGCTTGTTGCGGTAGATCCACTTTGTGCCAATGATATTATGCTTGCGAGGATCTGGACGTTTGACCAGTTCCCAGACATTGTTGAGCTCGAACTGATGTAATTCTTCTTGCATAGACTGAATCCACTCCGGCTCCAAAAATGCTTCATCTACCTTAGTGGGCTCTGTGATAGAGACAAAAGCATAGTGCCCACAAAAGTTAGATAAATGTGAAGCTTTTGAGCGTGTGAGAGGACCTGGTGCTCTAATCTCATCGATGATCTTCTCCACTTGCACTTCTTTTGCAACGCGAGGATGAGCTGGTTGTCACTGAGGAGTTTGATCAGCATTTTCTTTAGCACCATTTTCCTCAGCATTTTCTTCAGGTGCATCAGCTCGACATTCTTCATGAACTGGAATGAATTCTTCAGCAGATTCTTCAGTAGGAATGACATCCTCAGTTGCCTTGAACTTGATAGAATCCTCAGGTGCTGGTTCATCTAACACAGAAGGTAGGTTCTCTCTTTGCGAGCCATTAGTTTCATCGAACCGCACATCTACAGTGTCAACAATCTTGTGAAGAACAATATTGAAGACTCTGTAGGTGTGCGAGTCCTTTCCGTAACCAAGCATAAAACCTTCATGTGCTTTCGGTGCAAATTTAGAATTGTGGTGAGGATCTCCAATCCAACATTTAGCACCGAAGACTCTGAAATAACTCACATTGGGTTTCTTGTCAGTGAGGAGTTCATAGGCCGTCTTCTTGAAGAATTTGTGAAGATATACTCTGTTGATGATGTGGCACGCAGTATCAATTGCATCAATCCAAAAACGATGAGGCGTTTTGTATTCATCAAGCATAGTGCGAGCCATCTCAACAAGAGTTCTGTTCTTGCGCTCCACGACACCATTTTGCTGAGGAGTATAGGGAGCAGATAACTCATGAGTAATACCAAGTTCATCAAGATAGTCATCAAGACCGGAATTCTTGAACTCAGTTCCATTGTCACTTCTGATGTGCTTGATCTTCACACCAAAGTTGGTTGAAGCCCTCGAGGAAAAACGTTTGAAGACTTCTTGCACTTCATGTTTGTAAGTAACAATGTGTACCCATGTATATCGAGAGTAATCATCAACAATGACAAAACCATATAGAGATGCATCATTAGTGACTGCTGAGTAATGATTAGGTCCGAAGAGGTCCATGTGAAGCAATTCGAATGGACGAGTAGTGGTCATGATAGTCTTCGCTGGATGCTTGGCCTTGGTCATTTTTCCAGCTTCACAGGCTCCGCATAAGTGATCCTTGAGGAATTTGACATTCTCAATGCCAATGACATGCTTCTTCTTCGCAAGCGTGTGCAAATTCCTCATGCCTGCATGACCAAGTCGTCGATGCCATAGCCAGCCTTCTGAGGCTTTTGCAAGTAGACACACGGCTGGCTATGGTCCTGTAGAGAAATCAACAATATACAAATCTCCTCTCCTAAAGCCTTCGAAGACTTTGGAATTGTCAGCTTCCATAATCACAACACAGCGATACTTGCCAAAGACAACAACCATATCAAGATCACAAAGCATTGAGATTGACATGAGGTTGTATCCTAAGGACTCAACAAGCATGACTTTGTCCATGTGTTTATCCTTAGAGATTGCAACCTTACCAAGACCCAATACCTGACTTTTGCCTTTGTCAGCAAAGATGATATGCTTCAGATGTGACGGTGATAAGGGAGCATCCATCAATAGATTCTTGTCACCAGTCATGTGATTCGTACATCCACTATCGAGGACCCACTCAGTAGCTTTGGGTTGATCATCCTGTAGTTGAATTAGTGTAGCTTACAATCTCATATGCTTCATTTGTGAAGAATATGATATCAAGTTCATCAGATGAATTTCATCAATCAGTAAACAGATATAGCAGTATGAGGACGTGTGAAATGAAGGTTCATTTCATCATGATTTGCCTGCGTCCTTTTAGGCAATTTTGTCAGGTCCCCACCAAATTCTTCAGACGTTAAAGCACGTCTGGAGACTTGACCCTGCAGAAGAGATTAGTTCTTTTTCTTCACCACCCACATCTGAAGGGGTGGCAAAGAGTTTATCACTCTACGAGCACCATACGAGAATGGTGGCATAAAGGCCAAACCATTTCGTTTCACATAAGAGGGGTTAGGGTAAGCATATGAATAAGTAGAGAAATTCTTCGAGGACTTATGAAAATAATGGTTTGAAGAATAATGCACATATTCATAGCCCTTAGCTCTACCCTGCGAAACAGAGTTGTTAGCACGATGATAACCATATGAGGACTTTGATCCTTTTGAGGAATTTGATCCACGTGAGGAATTTGGTCCGTATGAGGACTTGGATCCATATGAAGAATTTGGTCCATATGAAGAATTTGATCTGGGGTTCTTGTTCTTCACAGGTGGTGTCATGAGGACATTCACCTGAAGACTTTCGAGGCACTTCTTGGGAACCCAGATTTTCTTCATAGGAGAACCATTCCTGCAGTTAGTGCCAACATATCTAGCAAATACTTCACCATTCTGATTTTTGAACAGTTTATAGTTGGAGTCAAATGACTCATCAGAAGAATGAGGAGATTCACATGTAAAGCCAGATAAGTTAGATGGATCAACTGGAGGTCCCTTTGCAGCAACCCATGAGGTTTTGGGGTACTGCTCAGGCTTCCAATATGTTCCATCAGCATTAAGTTTCCTCTCAAAGGCGATACCCTCTTTCCTACGGTTTCTGTTGAGGATCTGCTTTTTAAGCACATCACAAAGAGTCTGATGCCCTTTGAGGCTTTTGTACATGCCTGTCATGTACAATTCCTTCAGCCCTGCATCGTCAGTGATACTAGCAATGTCCTCAGATGAGGAATTAGTGATAGAAGAGGCAGGTGAAGAATTTGTAACATTTGAAGCATTTGAACATTCAGGTGAAGAATTAGCAGATTCTCGTTCAATGCACTTTAAGCATGGAGGAACAAATTCTTCCTGAGAAGCGCTGATTTGTTGAGCTAGTAATGAATCGCGCTCCTTCCGAAGATCTTCATAACTCACTCTTAGCTTCTCAAGATCTTGCTTTCTTTGAAGAAATTCATAAGAAAGTTTCTCATGATCAGATACGAGAGTGTTATGATGACTTTGAAGGTTATCAAACCTAGACTGAAGTCTCTGAAGATTTTCAGTCAGGGCTTTAGTGCGATCCATTTCTTCACCCAACATATCATCACTTTTGTCTAGCATGTTTTGAACCTTTTCAAAAGCCCTTTGTTGTTTTACAGCAATCTTAGCAAGTTTAGAGTAGCTGGTCTTGAGATCCTCATCAGATTCATTTTCACTAGATTCAGAGGAGGTGTATTTGAGTACCTTTGCACCTTTCGCCATGAAGCAATAGGTGGGAGCGTAGTCATCATTATCTTCATCAGGCTTGTCGGTGGGGTCAGTTTCTTCAGTGTTGAAGATGGACTTGCTAACGAAAGCAGTAGCGAAGGCCAGACTCGCCACACCAGATTCGGATTCTTCAGACGCCTCCTCTTCCTCATGTTTCTTAGATTCAGCTTCAGAGTCCATTTCCTTGCCAATGAATGCCCGAGCCTTCTTGGAGCTGCTCTTCTTGTGAGATGAAGACTTCGAGGATTTTGATGACGAAGATTTTAATGATTTCTTCTTCTTCGCATCATCAGAACTGTAATCCTTGTATTTCTTCTTCTTCAATTCCTTTTCCCACTGAGGACAATCTTGAATATAGTGACCAGGTTTCTTGCATTTGTGGCACAGCCTTCTCTTATAGTCACTTGATGAGGAATCACTGCTTCTTGAGGATTTTCCAAAGCGACCACGTCTTGAGAACTTCTGGAATTTCTTCATGAGCAGTGCTAGCTCCTGGTTCAATTCTTCGGGATCACCAAGGCTACTACCAGAATCCTCACATTCAGACTCAGACACAACCTTGGCCTTCAGGGCACGTGGTTTGCCATAGCTCGAACCATAGAGATCTCTCTTTTCAGCAAACTGGAACTCGTGAGTATTTAGCCTTTCGAGGATATCGGCAGGATCAAGAGACTTGAAGTCAGCCCATTCTTGTATCATCAGTCCCAGAGTATCAAATGAGGAATCAAGCGATCTCAACAGTTTCTTCACCACCTCATGGTTAGTGATGTCAGTGGCACCGAGGGCTTGAAGCTCATTTGAGATGTCAGTGAGGCGATCAAAGGTTTGTTGGACATTTTCATTGTCGAGTCTTTTGAAGCGGTTGAAGAGATTCCGAAGAACATCAACTCGAGAGTCACGCTGAGTTGAGACTCCTTCATTCACTTTGGACAGCCTATCCCAGATAAGCTTAGCAGTTTCCAAAGCACTCACTCTTCCATACTGTCCTTTACTCAGATGGCCACATATGATATTCTTCGCTTGAGAATCGAGTTGCTTGAATCTCTTCACATCGGTAGCGTTCAGTGAGGGTGAGACAGAGGGAACACCATTTTCCACAACATACCAGAGATCGTTGTCAATTGCCTCAAGATGCATTCGCATCTTGTTTTTCCAGTAGGGGTAGTCCGTCCCATCAAAGGTAGGACACCCAGCTGAGACCTTGATCATACCTGCGGTCGACATAACTAAAACTCCAGGCGGTTAAACCAAAATCACACATAACAAGGGAGTACCTTGCTCTGATACCAATTGAAAGTGCGTTATATCGACTAGAGGGGGGGTGAATAGGCAATTTTTATGAATTCTTCACTGAGAATTTGCCGGTGAGGAAATTCCTTAGCGAAGAACTACTTGCAGCGGAATAAGTACTCAGAAGTAAGCATAACAGAATACAAGCATGGTCATCATGATGAAATGAAGACTAGCACAGAGTACAGAAAGCGTAATCACAGGATAACACAAGATGAAGACAAACAGACTGAAGAAATTGAACTGAGGAAATTGAGAAAGTCTTCAGTCAAAGTCTTCAAGCACAGATATGAACAAACACTCAACACAGTAATGAGGAAATGAAAGGGTTGAGGAAATAGAACCAGTTAGGTTGGTGAAGACAATGATTTGGTAGACCAGTTCCAACTGCTGTCTCAGTTGTACGTCTGGTTGGAGCGGCTGAGTATTTAAACTCTAGGACACACAGTCCCGGACACCCAGTCGCTGAGCACGCAGCTCAGGACACCCAGTCCTCACCGTATTCTCCTTGAACTAAGGTCACACAGACCTCGTCCAATCACTCGTGGTAAGTCTTCAGGCGACTTTCAAACCTTCACAGACTTGGTCACTCGGCGATCCACAATTCCTCTTGGATGCTCTAGACCATGGCGCCTAACCGTCTGGAAGAAGCACAGTCTTCAAAGGTAACAAGCGTCGGATCCACGCTGGATCAATTTCTTCAGTGATGCTCAATCACTTTGGGCTTGTAGGGGTTTGGTTTTGGGTTTTCCTCACTCGATGATTTTCGCTCAAAGTCCTCGGAGGATGGGTTGCTCTCAAATGACAAGTGTCAAGTTCTCTCGGAGCAGCCAACCAGCTAGTGGTTGTAGGGGGCGGCTATTTATAACCTAGGGAGCAGCCCGACATGATAAGACATAAATGCCCTTCAATGATATGACCGTTAGGTGGATAAGATATTTTGGGACAGCTGGCGCGCAGCACAGCAACGGTCGGAAATTTGACTCTCAAATTCCTCAGGGTTATCATGTTTCTCACTGTGTAGGCAATTCGCACTGGCGAATTCCTAACTCCTCAGTCAGAACAAATTCATCAGCGACCAGAAGAACTTCGTCTCTGTCACTGAAAAAGTGACTGAACTGTATGAGATTTCCAAAGGCTTCACTCGAAGGGATTGGTAGGTGTAGGATTTTGAGTTGAGCATCACATGGAAATTTTTCCTTAGTATTTCCTCGACCCCCTTTAACAGTACGGTGTTTTCTATGACTCAAGAAAGAGAAAATGAAACTACGAAAACAAAAGTCTTCACGCTTCATGTTCCACAAATGAATACCAAGTCTTCAAGGTCACACTAATTTCTTCACTTTCAAAGTCTTCAGAATATCAAAGTCTTCAGTCGAAGAACTTCATTTTTAGGGGTCGACTTTCTCTGTAAATATCAAACTCCTCATAGACTTATAGACCTGTGTACACTCACAAACGCATTAGTCCCTTAACCTATAAGTCTTCAATACACCAAAATCACTAAGGGGCACTAGATGCACTTACAGCAATTCGCCATTAATATCTTTCTTGTCTCAAGTTAATGCCAGTTGCTACTTCACATATTTTTTGATGGTGCAGAGCTAGTTCGAGTAACCTAGCAGCGCTAGCGATGGAGCACTTCCAATTGGAATTCAAGTATGGATGGCTATTCTTCATAGGTTTGTTTTTGTTTGTCACTATGGTGCAGTACTTGTTATTTGCTGGCATACAGAAATGTTGATTTATCTTTTTAGGCATCGATCTGTAGGCCCCAAGCAGAAACTGAAAGCAGAATCAAGGTGGGGCGCGAGTGTGGAGGCGGAGGACCCCTGACAGTCAGCATTGTGCGAGGAGCTCGATATGGATGTCTGGGCACTGCGTGAGGGCGACAACCAAGAGGAGTGTTTTTCTTTTTCTTTTCGAGCTTTTTGTTTAGATGGATTGGGTGGGTAAGTTGGGTTGTGCGGGATTTGAATGTATATAGATGGGTAGATCTCAGATGACTTCTGTTGCCAGTCCAATTGAAGCGAGAATTTCAGCTCGTTGGATCAGCTGCTGTTACTCTGTACAAGTTGTTCAAGTGAACTAGTTGTAATAATAATAATAATACACGCTATACATCATACGTTTGTAAGTTGCTCGTTATCAATTTTGGGATTGATGAACGCCTTCCTGTAGTTGGAGCAGTAGGAAAAATCCACAAGTTTGAACAAGAGCGGTGTTCTGGAAAAAACTGAGTATGCAAACTGGGAGTGAGATGAAAAATGAAAGTCGGAGTGTTATGGAATATGGATGTATGGTGAAAACCACAAATGGAGTACTTATCACCACAAATGGAGTATCTCACAGCTAAGCTCATTACTGAAGGAGCCTAAACTAAGATAATTATGTCCCATAAGTACTCCATTATTATCTGAAGAAAAAGATGATCTCATTGTTCTTGGTGATTCATTGACTAGTAGCATTCCAACCATGTTTAAGTTTCAGTGTAGTTCAGCAGTTGTGTGCTTTGTTTTTGTGTTGTGTTGTGTGAGCCCATGGTTACTGAACCTGATTGATATTCAATGTTGATATGGCTGGCAAATTATTCATGCGTCCACTCACTACTATGGGGTTGTAATCTTGTAGCTGCGGTCTGTGTGCTGCTGGGTCCTAACTGATTCCATGTCCATGTCAGTTTTTGCCAAAATGACCATTAGGTAAAATGTAAAAGCAAAATATTCTGCACTTAACCGCGTCTTGACGGTCAATTTCTCACCCACTGCTACATTTTGCATTCATCATTTCTATTGGCTTGTTTTGCAGGTGTTCTTCATGTTGTGATGTGAAACAAATTCAGAATCAACACTATAGTAGTAGCAGGTATCTTGTTGGCTTGTATGGAAGCTTGTGTTATTGCTTACTAATATAAGGTACTGAACTGATCAGAACTTCAGAACAGTGAGCTTTACATACTAATTTCAGTGTGCTGCACGATCGCGTACATGTGAATTTTGCCTGAGCAGTGACTGCTCGGTGGGTGTCTTACTCTTATTGCTCTTTTGTTTGCTTCAGTTAGATATATACATACATACTGCCAATTGTGATGTTAACAAACTCCTTGGAAGAAGAGGATCGGATTGACAAAAGGATGTGGTTGATTAGCCACGCAAAAATTGGTTTTCGATAGAGTTGTAGTGCACAAATGCTAGAAGTTGTGGAACTGTGCGCGGGTGAGTTGGATCTTAATGTCTCTGAATTTCCTGATTGTGTTTTTTTTTTTTGACAAAAAGTGCAGTTTTGATTGAATTGAATTGAATTTCTCTACTGCCCATTCAATTGAATTTCTACTCCAACAGCAGAGGCGTGGCAGAGGACTCACCTACAGCAGCAGCGAGGAGTAGAAGAGCAACAGCAGGGGATGTGATGGTGGATGGAGGACTCCATTTTCACCTGGTCGGAGAGTCCCCAGCGACAAGTATTTAGGAACAGAGGGAGTATAAGTTAGATTTGGGACAGCAAACGGAGCAGGAGGAAATTTACATTACAACCAAATCAAATCGCACACAAGTGCTGCTGTACAAGAAACTAGTCAATCCTCACATCACATAGCACTCGTCTAGAAATTGTTTGCTCCCCTGCTAGTACTACTTAGCATTGTTCTAGAGGATACACTCGATCTCATCCCTGGTAAACTTGTAGAACTTGGACTTGTGCTTGACCATCACGAGTTTGGATGGCTCGCCGCGGCGCACCACCTCCAAGCCAGAGATGACAGCACCCATCCCCAATCGGTCATCGCCGACGCGGAACTCAAAGATTTTCGCGACGCAGAACTTGCCGCCGCCCAGGTACACCATGCTGCAGTCCATCATCACCCAGTCGTCCGGCAGGCTAAGGTCTCCCCAGCTGTACGCCAGCCCCGGAGCCTCGGCGCCGGCGGCGCGGAGGGAGTAGAGGTCCATCGCGCACAGGTCGTAGGGCCAGCCGCCGCCGATGCCAAACCAGAGGTTGTCGAGCTCGCTAACACGCTCGGCGCGGCCGACGAACGGCAGCGTCCAGCGTCCAGCCTTGAACCACCTATTGGTGGACGTGTTGAAGCAGTGGGTGCCAACGCCGCTCGTCTTGGCGGACGAGACGACGAGGATGGGGTCGCCTTCGTCGTGGATGAGCGCGTGGCACCTGACGGCGGAGGCGGCGGCGCGAGGCACAGGCGGCGGCGGGAGCTGATGCCACCGCCAGCCTTTCCTGCCGCTGGAGGGGTCGCAATACATGAGGGCCTCGAAGTCAAAGTAGTCGCAGCACCTGCCCATGACGTACAAGGCGTCCGCCCGCCCGGGATCCCGGGGCTCCCTGTCCAGGATGGAGAAGGAGACAGGGTTGGGCCCCTTGGGGGTGCCGAGGCAGGGCATCGAGTGGAGGAGGCCGGCGTCGGTGTCGTACAGGACGGTGCGGCCCTCGGCGTCGACGCAGAGGATCTTGCTGTGCCCGCCGCTGCCGCGCTCGTAGAAAGGCAGGAAATCCAGCCTCTTGTCCTCCTTGGAGACGGAGAGCTCCAGCCTCAGGCTGGGCGCGGGCATCCTGGAGATGGAGATGGTCTCCATCTCCCCCGTGCTGGATGCTTGCGCCTCCTTGGTAGATGGGTAGAAGAGCTGCTCCTCGGGCTTGATGCGGCTCACCGCATAGAGGCTGCTGCCCATGCCGTACCTCCGCATCACCACGTTCACCAACTGCCGTGCCTTCATCTGTCCGAATTTGCTCCTCCTCTTCTTTCTTCCGGATCCGGACGAACTAGACAAAAAAGACGGAAAATCAATCAGAACGTGCCACTTAGTTCCCCAAGAACAAGCAACTCCAGGAAACTGGACGAATCGAACGGAAAAGATTAAGCAATACCTGCAGCGGGACTCGACGAAGCGGCGGCGGCGGCGGCGGCGAGATTGGGGAATGGAACGAGACGCTCCTTTCTTCTCCTCTTATATGGTAAACCATGGGCCGATTGGGCCATATTACCAAGCATCAGCCTACGCAAAGCCTTGTCTTCCCTGGACCTTTTGGGTATGTGTTTTGAGTATATATATACAGGAGTGTTGGGGAGTACCTTGATGATTTGTTTGATGAATATTTTGGGGCTATACTGTTGAAGTATTCTTAGTTAACTTGTATAGTATTGGATTTAGAGAGAGCCCATTTTTTAGGATTAGGTTGAACCTATCATTTGTTAATAATTAGTTGTGATAGATTCTTTAGGATAAAATAGGTTGAAAAGAATTGGTGTCGGTAATGTGGTTCGTGATTTATATCTTTGGGATAATTTGTAGTAGTTCTCACACAATTTTGTATATGATGTGGTCATAATTTTAAGCATATATCATAACAAATCCATGTACCTTATTTTGTAGGATGTTTGAGCCGGATAAATATCCCGGCTTTGATGATTATTACGAGGAGAAGCATCGTGCTGTGCTTGTGGAAAGAGGGGAGGTAATTATGTATATACATTGTCGATTCTCATATTGTGAGTATATTGTGAGTAGTTTAGAGAAGTATATAAATTGTGCGTGTGATTTTTGTAGGTTCCTCCAGTACTACGGTTGAGAGGCCACAACCCACGTGAGTCACTTGTGTATGACCGTCGCTACGAGCCTTATTTTAGAAGAATGGACCTTCTCCAGTTTGTGCTCAACTTTAAAGGCACACCACCATGGCTAAACTTGAAAGTGCTAGTATCGACTAGAGGGGGGGGGGGGGGTGAATAGGCGATTTTTATGAAAGTCTTCAAAACTTGAAAGTTTCGAAGACAAACAACAGAAACAACTTAATTGATATGCAGCGGAAGATAAACTAACCTAAACAAGCCATAGTCAAGTTTGTAACGATATGAAAGTACAGGACTAATAGCAGTTAGGCACTAAGGATCAAGATGGAAGATAGTATGAAGCCAATCAATAATAGTAGTCAAGCAATGAAGTCAAACATATGAACAGATAAGCAATGACTTCATGAAGAGAAACTTAAGTAAGGTTGGAAGGGATAGAACCAGTTGTTTGTTGAAGACACAGGATTTGTTGGACCAGTTCCAGTTGCTGTGACAACTGTACGTCTGGTTAGGGAGGCTGAGATTTAACTCAGAAGACCGTGCCTTCACCTTATTCCCCTTGAGCTAAGGACACCCAGTCCTCGCCCAATCACTCTGGTAAGTCTTCAAGGGAGACTTCCAAACCTTCACAGACTTCATTCACCGGCAATCCACAATGACTCTTGGATGCTCAGAACGCGACGCCTAACCGGCTGGAGGATTCACAGTCCTCAAGTGTAATAAGTCTTCAGGTCACACAGACAGAAAGACTTCAGTGATGCCTAACACTCTTTGGCTCTGGGTGTTTGGGCTTTGTCCTCGCAAGGATTTCCCTCTCTCAAATGCTTCGAGGTGGGTTGCTCTCAAACGACAAAAGCCGTGCACAAACTCTAAGCAGCCACCAATTTATGGTGTAGGGGGTGGGCTATTTATAGCCACTAGGCACCCCGACCTGATTTGTCCAAAATGACCCTGGGTCACTAAGAAACTGACACGTGTTCCAACGGTCAGATTTCAAACACACGCGACAACTTTACTTGGGCTACAAGCAAAGCTGACTCATCCAGCTCTGGATAAGATTTGCTCTCATTGTCTTCGCTCGAAGACATAGAATTTGGGTTGAGCATCACTTCAGTCACTCTGACTTAGTTCACTTGGACCCCACTTAACAGTACGGTGGTTCCTATGACTCAACAAAGAAGAAACAAAACAACGAAAACACACAGTCTTCGCGCTCCAAAGTCTTCACGCAATGTCTTCTCATGTCATAGTCTTCAATATGAATATCTTCTCATACCACCATTGTCTTCAATGTCTTCATACATTTTTAGGGGTCATCTCCGGTAGGTAAACCGAATCAATGAGGGACACTACCTGCATTATCCTGCAATTCTCACAAACGCATTAGCCCCTCAACCAACTTTGTCGTCAATACTCTAAAACCAACTAGGGGTGGCACTAGATGCACTTACAGAACTCGACAGCCATTACCGCCCTTCCTGACCGTTGGAGGCCGGAGACGCACTCTGCAACATCACAATGCAACACACCATTGGAACAACAATACTAAAAACATCACATTAGATATCCATGTTCAAAACTAGGGTTAGGAACAACAAGACCAAATCAATCCAAATGGGCAAATCCAACCAATAAAAATTTGTGAGATGAAGGAGGTTACCTCAACGAACGAAAATGACACCGGATCCACGGACCAACCCAATCGATTTGCAAGGATTTGAGAGGGGCTAAGTGAGGGACACAAAGGGGGGAAAGGGCAAGAGCTCGGGATAGGCCAACGGGGGAGAAGAGAGTGAGGAGTGAGTGGTGGGTGCAAGCCCCACGGCCACCTAAAATATCTGCACTAGAAACGCCATTGGTGCTGGCTTTTCTAGAAACGCTAGCTGGCTAGGCGTTTCAATCCCGCCAGGTCAGCAAGCAACGCCAACTCGGCCTGGCAGTGGGCCAGGGAAGAAACGCTAGCTTGGTCGGCGTTTCCATGTTCATCAGAAACGTCGCGGGCTCTGGCGTTGCTAAAAGGGTCAAAACGTGAAATACTTTCACATCGGGTTCAGTTTGCGACTAAAAACTCTGACAAGGTCAAAACAGTGATTTCGTCCCAGGAGTGTTGGGGAGTGCAGCAGTTGTTTATGGTGCAATTGTTCGAGAGACTTTAGACCTTTTTTTTTGCGAGGAAGAGAGACTTTTCACCACTCTAGTTTATTTATTACTACCTATCTTTATCTTTATCTTTATCTTTATCTCTTTATCTTTATCTTTATCTTCATCTTTATCTTTATCTTTATCTTTATCTAATATTAAAGGGAGGATTGTTTCTTCATTTTTTTGGTTTAGGGTGGGACCTAGATAATTTTCAGACGTCCCTGTTGGTTCCTCGTGCGGGAGTTTTCCCGGGCGTTTCCTATTTGGCGCCCGCTGCGCCAGTTAATGTGTTAAACGCAAAGCGGCGCACACCTTCCCTACGAGCTGGGCCGGCCCATTCAGTTTTCCTTTTTCCCGCTAAAACAACAAAAAGCGAGTCCCTTCGTGCGTCCGCTGTGATTCGTTCCCGGGATCTCGCTGCACCATTTAGCCTGTGCTAACCACTCGACCACATCGCTTCTTGTAGTATTCCTTACTTTCTCCTTCTTTTCTTCTTACTTATCTGATTGTTTATTTCCTTTCTTTTCTCTTGTTTTTTTTCATAAATCCGTGAACTTTTTTCAAGTCATTTAGTTTTGTTTTTCAAAACTGATAAAAAAACAAATTTGTGAACTTTTTCCGGAATTGATAAACTTTTAAAAATTTGATGAAATTTTTTCAAATTCAGTGAACTTTTTTCAATTCGATGAAAAAAGTTCATCAATGATTTTCAAATTGGATGAACTTTTTTCAATTCGACGAACTTCTTTTTCAAATTCGATGAACTTTTCTCAAATTCAATGAACTTTTTTCAAAATCGATGAACTTTTTTCAGTTTTGTGAAAAAAATTCAAAATTGATGAATTTGTTTCAATTTTTTCAGGAACGTTTTTCATTTCCTGTGAACTATTTTGTTTTTAAAAAAATGAACGTTTTTCAAATTCAATGAACTTTCCTTGAATAGGGGCAACGTTTTTTGCATGTCCACGAACTTTTTTCCGAAATCTGTGAAGTTTCAGTTTCTTTAAAATAAACGCATGTATGGGTAGGTAATTTTTATAGCGTTCGAGCTGCATTCGACCACTAGTAACGACATTGCATAGCGGTAAGGCTAGCCACTGTAGATAGCGAAGGGTGCGAGTTCGATTCCTAGCGGGAGCATAATTTTTTGAAATCTATTCGAGGTTTAGCTTATGACTGGGCTTCGAATGAGTAGCCCACTAAACTTCCCTGTAGGCGCCAGGGACCGTAACCGGCGCAGAAGGCGCCCGTTAGGAGCTCCCGTTTTCCCGTTCCCCAGATTCGTTTCGGTCAAAAAGCAAATCACAGGACGCACAAGCCGCAATGGGCCGGCCCATTGGCGTACGAACAGAAACAAAAAATACTGCAATGCTAGGAATCGAACATAGCAGCTCACACTAGAGCGTTCTGAATGCTACCACCTAGCGGGAGCATAATTTTTTGAATTCTATTCGAGGTTTAGCTTTTGACTTGGCTTCGAATGAGTAGCCCACTAAACTTCCCTGTAGGCGCCAGGGACCGTAACCGGCGCAGAAGGCGCCCGTTAGGAGCTCCCGTTTTCCCGTTCCCCAGATTCGTTTCGGTCAAAAAGCAAATCACAGGACGCACAAGCCGCAATGGGCCGGCCCATTGGCGTACGAACAGAAACAAAAAATACTGCAATGCTAGGAATCGAACATAGCAGCTCACACTAGAGCGTTCTGAATGCTACCACCTAGCGGGAGCATAATTTTTTGAATTCTATTCGAGGTTTAGCTTCTGACTGGGCTTCGAATGAGTAGCCCACTAAACTTCCCTGTAGGCGCCAGGGACCGTAACCGGCGCAGAAGGCGCCCGTTAGGAGCTCCCGTTTTCCCGTTCCCCAGATTCGTTTCGGTCAAAAAGCAAATCACAGGACGCACAAGCCGCAATGGGCCGGCCCATTGGCGTACGAACAGAAACAAAAAATACTGCAATGCTAGGAATCGAACATAACAGCTCACACTAGAGCGTTCTGAATGCTACCACCTAGCGGGAGCGTAATTTTTTGAATTCTATTCGAGGTTTAGCTTCTGACTGGGCTTCGAATGAGTAGCCCACTAAACTTCCCTGTAGGCGCCAGGGACCGTAACCGGCGCAGAAGGCGCCCGTTAGGAGCTCCCGTTTTCCCGTTCCCCAGATTCGTTTCGGTCAAAAAGCAAATCACAGGACGCACAAGCCGCAATGGGCCGGCCCATTGGCGTACGAACAGAAACAAAAAATACTGCAATGCTAGGAATCGAACATAGCAGCTCACACTAGAGCGTTATGAATGCTACCACCTAGCGGGAGCATAATTTTTTGAATTCTATTCGAGGTTTAGCTTCTGACTGGGCTTCGAATGAGTAGCCCACTAAACTTCCTTGTAGGCGCCAGGGACCGTAACCGGCGCAGAAGGCGCCTGTTAGGAGCTCCCGTTTTCCCGTTCCCCAGATTCGTTTCGGTCAAAAAGCAAATCACAGGACGCACAAGCCGCAATGGGCCGGCCCATTGGCGTACGAACAGAAACAAAAAATACTGCAATGCTAGGAATCGAACATAGCAGCTCACACTAGAGCGTTCTGAATGCTACCACCAGACTAAAAAGACTTGGTGATTAATTGGCCACACGAAAATTTAAATTAAACTCACACTCGCGCCTGTTACTAAGAGAAAAAGTTTTTTTAAGTGAAAATATTTTAGAACGTGAAATTTTACAAAGTTTGTAACAATTTTTTAAAAATCGAACATTTTTTCTAAAAAAGAACAATATTTTTATTTTATTTATTTGAAACCTGAGTATTTCTTAAAACACACAAAAAAATATTTAAAACTAGGAGGTACTGTTGTGATTATTTTTCAAATTTGCAAACATTTTAAAAAATGTTTTATTTAAATTTAAAAAGGAAAATATTTTTTGAAACATGATTTTTTTAATCTATACTTATTAGTAAGACTTGGGGAATTTTTGAAATGTGCCCACTTGATGCATTGTTTTAGACTAGGATATGAAAGGAATCTTTTTATCTGTTGCGTCTTCATGTACGACCAGTCTCAGTCGGCCCAGTGACTCCCGTCAAAATGCATGAGGAGTCCAGCTAGGTTTCATGGTCTATCTGACACAAACTACTCAATTTTCATGACATATATTACGTGTGCTTTTCCCTATTATATTAGCCAGATTATTAAAAAAACGTTGTTCAACGCTCTTGATCTTTGCCGGACACGAAGGCGGCTCAACAATCCACAGGCGACGAGGATGGCCAACCTTGGTTAGTGACAACTGATGCTGCGACCACAGGCAACGAGGATGGCAAAGATGACAAGCGGAAAACATGTGTCTCGTATTATATTAAAATGGAGGATGTGGACTTAAGGATGAGGTATTAGTCATGTTTATTATGTTATGGGCATCGGGGTAAGGTCTTTAGCCATATTCAGCGGGTAAGGACGTGTGAGGACTGTTTTCTCCCATTGCGAACCAACCATCCAGTGGATCACGGCACCCGGCGGCGGCGGCTCCCTGTTCTTCTCCCGATCCCCTTTCCATTCATGTACCTCTCCTTGTAATCGCTACCCAGATACTCGAATTCGTGAGCAAAGTGTAATAGATCGTGAGATTACTACCTGGGTGCTAACAGAACCCGTGTAGTCAGTTAGTCTGAACAACAGGAAAAATAACATTTAGTCAGATATGCACCCCTAAATCATGTGCCAAAAGAAGAAGGAAAAAAAAAGTCCTAGTACATGTTTGTGAAAAAAAAATGCACATAGTGCTGGGGCCTGCAACGAGCGGATGTTGCATGGTACTGTAGGCGACATCGCCTGAGAGCAACGAGTGGATGGAGTCAGGCGGGGTGGTGGCACGCTGGGCATGAGGAGCGGTGGGGTCTCCGCTCGGTTTTGGAGCACGGGCGGACACGGTGGACATCACATGAGCCCGGACAATGGGCCTGGCTGCCTCTAATTATTTATCAAACCGGGTAACCCTCTTTGTGTGTTTTGTTCAACAGATCACCCCAAATAATGGTGTTTTGTCGTCTAAAAAAATAATGGTGTTTTGTGAAGAAAAAAACAATTTGTACTTTTACACGAAGAAATGAGTGGCAATAAGATTTGATCCACATGTGTGGGTACATATATACACCCATATTCGAATAGCAGTGTCCATAGTTTATAGACGACTCAATGAACCGTAGCGTTGGATTAGGTAACTACTGCAACCTTAACAATTGCTAGGGCAAGGATGTTAGCTTGAATTAAAGTAGTGAGTTTTCTGAGGGTCTTGGGAGGGTCATAAACAATTTGCAGTTAGGGTTCCTGCAACACCGACTCCACGGAATCGAATGCAACATATAAATAAATACATAACTAAAGTATTTTGCTTGCTGTGGTATATGCAAGGTAGATAGTCCAATCTTTACCTAATAATAAAGAAAATTGGATTTCTGGTCGTCCGTCGCGCAATTTGTCCCTGGAGTTCGCATGAATTACCCGCCTATGCCACCCGTAAGTGGGAAAAACGATTCGGTTTTTTTTAAGTCGGTAGTTCATTTTTATACAATAAGGAGCCAAACCACTGAGAAATCACAGCTTCATGACCAGATCAACTGGTTGGACGCCAGCGCTCCCACCTAGGAGACCCAGGTTCGATCCCTGACCAGATCCACTTTTTGCTCCCCTTTTCTCTACTAGATAGGATGCCTCATTGGGCCAGCCCAACGCGGCCTACAACACTTATATTTTCTTACTTTTTTCACTTCTTTTACATTCGCTTTGTATTTTCTTCTTTTGGCTTTATTTTGAAATACAATAAATATTTTAATTATAAAAATCACATATATACGGACTTTGAAAGAATGTTAATCATGCATTAAACAAATGTCAAACTTGTATAGAAAAAAATGTTTCCATTATATACAAACAAGTACAGTGTGTATAGAAAAATAATAATATATTTTTCATTCTTTAGTAAATGTTAATCATGCATTTCAAAAGAAAATTAAATGTGCATAGAAAAATGTTTCTGATGTATATATATAAAAAATGTATACAAAAACATATACAATGTGTATGGAACAAAGTAGACATGAAAATTATAAGTTTTCAAAAATATTATCATGTATCATTTTGTTAAACGTGTATGTAAAAATGTTCCTGATGTATACAAAAAAGTAGAATGTGTATAAAAGAAGTAGACATAAAAATAAATAGGTTTGAAAAATGTTAAGCATGAAATTGGAAAGTATTAAGAGTGTATATAAAATTGTTTCTGATGTACAAAAAATATATAGTGTTGCTGATACAAGCTTTACGTAAACCAATGGCTTGACTTTAATTTTCATATTGTTTTAAATTGTTTCCATAATTTTTTTCTTGAGATAATCGATGTTGATATGCAACCTTGAACATTTGGTATGCATGCCCTTACAAATTGATTGTTTTCGATGGAGTTGTCGAACATGTTTGCAACCAAATTAATACTTGACTTGGATTACAAAAAAACACATATATCAAGGAGGCAAAAATAATGCTCTTTTGCAAATGATTTTCATCGTAATGCAAATATTTGTTGGGCACCACCGAGGAGGAACAACAACAAATGCGTAAAGAGATACTTGCAACTACATAGATATTTATATTGTCTAAATTGGAAACACCTTGAATACACTTCAAAATTCATCACGTCTTGATGTTTTTTTGCGCAACATCACTTCCTCTACGCTGCGTCAACGCTTCCGCTTCGGTCTACGAGGGTACGTAGACAATACTCTCCACTCTCGTTGCTATGCATCACCATGATCTTGCGTGTGCGTAGGAATTTTTTTGAAATTACTACATTCCCAACAGTGGCATCCAAGCCAGGTTTTATGCGTAGATGTCATATGCACGAGTAGAACACAAGTGAGTTGTGGGCGATACAAGTCATACTGCTTACCAGCATGTCATACTTTGGTTCAGCAGTATTGTGAGATGAAGCGGCCCGGACCGACATTACGCGTACGCTTACACGAGACTGGTTTCACCGTTACGAGCACTCGTGCTTAAAGGTGACTGGCGGGTGTCTGTCTCTCTCACTTTAGTTGAACCGAGTGTGGCTACGCCCGGTCCTTGCGAAGGTTAAAACGGAGTCTATTTGACAAACTATCGTTGTGGTTTTGATGCGTAGGTAAGAACGGTTCTTGCTAAGCCCGTAGCAGCCACGTAAAATTTGCAACAACAAAGTAGAGAACGTCTAACTTGTTTTTGCAGGGCATGTTGTGATGTGATATGGTCAAGACGTGATGCTATATTTTATTGTATGAGATGATCATGTTTTGTAACCGAAGTTATCGGCAACTGGCAGGAGCCATATGGTTGTCGCTTTATTGTATGAAATGCAAACGCCCTGTAATTGCTTTACTTTATCACTAAGCGGTAGCGATAGTTGTAGAAGCAATAGATGGCGTAACGACAACGATGCTACGATGGAGATCAAGGTGTCGCGCCGATGACGATGGTGATCACGACGGTGCTTCGGAGATGGAGATCACAAGCACAAGATGATGATGGCCATATCATATCACTTATATTGATTGCATGTGATGTTTATCCTTTATGCATCTTATCTTGCTTTGATTGACGGTAGCATTTTAAGATGATCTCTCACTAAATTATCAAGAAGTGTTCTGCCTGAGTATGCATTGTTGCCAAAGTTCGTCGTGCCGAGACACCACGTGATGATCGGGTGTGATAAGCTCTACGTCCATCTACAACGGGTGCAAGCCAGTTTTGCACACGCAGAATACTCAGGTTAAACTTGACGAGCCTAGCATATGCAGATATGGCCTCGGAACACAGAGACCGAAAGGTCGAGCGTGAATCATATAGTAGATATGATCAACATAATGATGTTCACCATTGAAAACTACTCCATCTCACGTGATGATCGGTTATGGTTTAGTTGATTTGGATCACGTGATCACTTAGATGACTAGAGAGATGTCCGTCTAAGTGGGAGTTCTTAAGTAATATGATTAATTGAACTTAAATTTATCATGAACTTAGTACCTGATAGTATCTTGCTTGTCTATGTTTGTTTGTAGATAGATGGCTCGTGCTGTTGTTCCGTTGAATTTTAATGCGTTCCTTGAGAAAGCAAAGTCGAAAGATGATGGTAGCAATTACACGGACTGGGTCCGTAACCTGAGGATTATCCTCATTGCTGCACAGAAGAGTTACGTCCTGGAAGCACCGCTGGGTGCCAGGCCTGCTGCTGATGCAACTGATGACGTTAAGAACGTCTGGCAGAGCAAAGCTGATGACTACTCTATAGTTCAGTGTGCCATGCTTTACGGCTTAGAACCGGGTCTTCAACGACGTTTTGAACGTCATGGAGCATATGAGATGTTCCAAGAGTTGAAGTTAATATTTCAAGCAAATGCCCAGATTGAGAGATATGAAGTCTCCAATAAGTTCTATATCTGTAAGATGGAGGAGAATAGTTCTGTCAGTGAACATATACTCAGAATGTCTGGGTATAACAATCACTTGATTCAACTGGGAGTTAATTTTCTTGATGATAGTGTCATTGACAGAATTCTTCAATCACTGCCACCAAGCTATAAAAGCTTCGTGATGAACTATAATATGCAAGGGATGAACAAGACTATTCCCGAGCTCTTCGCAATGCTGAAAGCCGCGGAGGTAGAAATCAGGAAGGAGCATCAAGTGTTGATAGTCAACAAGACCACTAGTTTCAAGAAAAAGGGCAAAGGGAAGAAGAAGGGGAACTTCAAAAAGAACGGCAAGCAAGTTGCTGCTCAAGAGAAGAAACCCAAGTCTAGACCTAAGCCTGAAACTGAGTGCTTCTACTGCAAGCAGACTGGACACTGGAAGCAGAACTGCCCCAAGTATTTGGCGGATAAGAAGGATGGCAAAGTAAACAAAGGTATATGTGATATACATGTTATTGATGTGTACCTAACTAGAGCTCGTAGTAGCACCTGGGTATTTGATACTAGTTCTGTTGCTAATATTTGCAACTCGAAACAGGGACTACGGAATAAGCGAGCACTGGCCAAGGACGAGGTGACGATGCACGTGGGAAACGGTTCCAAAGTCGATGTGATCGCCGTCGGCACGCTACCTCTACATCTACCATCGGGATTAGTTTTAGACTTGAATAATTGTTATTTGGTGCCTGCGTTGAGCATGAACATTATATCTGGATCTTGTTTGATGCGAGACGGTTATTCATTTAAATCAGAAAATAATGGTTGTTCTATTTATATGAGTAATATCTTTTATGGTCATGCACCCTTGAAGAGTGGTCTATTTTTATTGAATCTCGATAGTAGTGATACACATATTCATAATGTTGAAGCCAAAAGATGCAGAGTTGATAATGATAGTGCAACTTATTTGTGGCACTGCCGTTTGGGTCATATCGGTGTAAAACGCATGAAGAAACTTCATACTGATGGACTTCTGGAATCACTTGATTATGAATCACTGGGTACTTGCGAACCATGCCTCATGGGCAAGATGACTAAAACACCGTTCTCCGGTACTATGGAGAGAGCAACAGATTTGTTGGAAATCATACATACAGATGTATGTGGTCCGATGAATGTTGATGCTCGTGGCGGATATCGTTATTTTCTCACCTTCACAGATGATTTAAGCAGATATGGGTATATCTACTTAATGAAGCACAAGTCTGAAACATTTGAAAAGTTCAAAGAATTTCAGAGTGAAGTGGAGAATCATCGTAACAAGAAAATAAAATTTCTGCGATCTGATCGTGGAGGAGAATATTTGAGTTACGAGTTTGGTTTACATTTGAAACAATGCAGAATAGTTTCGCAACTCACGCCACCTGGAACACCACAACGAAATGGTGTGTCCGAACATCGTAATCGTACTTTACTTGATATGGTGCGATCTATGATGTCTCTTACCGATTTACCGCTATCATTTTGGGGTTATGCTTTAGAGACGGCCGCATTCACGTTAAATAGGGCACCATCAAAATCCGTTGAGACGACGCCTTATGAACTGTGGTTTGGCAAGAAACCAAAGTTGTCGTTTCTTAAAGTTTGGGGCTGCGATGCTTATGTGAAGAAACTTCAACCAGATAAGCTCGAACCCAAATCGGAGAAATGTGTATTCATAGGATACCCAAAAGAGACTGTTGGGTACACCTTCCATCACAGATCCGAAGGCAAGACATTCGTTGCTAAGAATGGATCCTTTCTAGAGAAGGAGTTTCTCTCGAAAGAAGTGAGTGGGAGGAAAGTAGAACTTGATGAGATAACTGTATCTACTCCCTTATTGGAAGGTAGTTCATCACGAGAACCGGTTCCCGTGACAACTACACCAATTAGTGAGGAAGCTAATGATATTGATCATGAAACTTCAGATCAAGTTTCTACTGTACCTCGTAGGTCTACCAGAGTAAGATCCGCACCAGAGTGGTACGGTAATCCTATTATGGAAGTCATGTTACTTGACCATGATGAACCTACAAACTATGAGGAAGCGATGATGAGCCCAGATTCCACAAAATGGCTGGAGGCCATGAAATCTGAGATAGGATCCATGTATGAAAACAAAGTATGGACTTTGGTTGACTTGCCCAATGATCGGCAAGCCATTGAGAATAAATGGATCTTTAAGAAGAAGACTGACGCTGATGGTAATGTTACTGTCTATAAAGCTCGACTTGTTGCGAAAGGTTTTCGACAAGTTCAAGGGGTTGACTACGATGAGACTTTCTCACCCGTAGCGATGCTTAAGTCTGTCTGAATCATGTTAGCTATTGCTGCATTTCATGATTATGAAATTTGGCAAATGGATGTCAAGACTGCATTCTTGAATGGATTTCTAGAAGAAGAGTTGTATATGATGCAACCAGAAGGTTTTGTTGATCCAAAAGGCGCTGACAAAGTGTGCAAGCTCCAGCGTTCCATTTATGGACTGGTGCAAGCATCTTGGAGTTGGAATAAACGTTTTGATAGTGTGATCAAGGCATATGGTTTTATACAGACTTTTGGAGAAGCCTGTATTTACAAGAAAGTGAGTGGGAGCTCTGTAGCATTTCTAGTTTTATATGTTGATGACATATTATTAATTGGAAATGATATAGAATTTCTGGATAGCATAAAGGGATACTTGAATAAAAGTTTTTCGATGAAAGACCTCGGTGAAGCTGCTTACATATTAGGCATCAAGATCTATAGAGATAGATCAAGACGCTTAATAGGACTTTCACAAAGCACATACCTTGACAAAATTTTGAAAAAGTTCAAAATGGATCAGGCAAAGAAAGGATTCTTGCCTGTGCTACAAGGTGTGAAGTTGAGTTGAACTCAATGCCCGACCATAGCAGAAGATAGAGAGAAAATGAAAAATGTTCCCTATGCTTCAGCCATAGGCTCTATCATGTATGCAATGCTGTGTACCAGACCTGACATATGCTTAGCAATAAGCTTAGCAGGCAGGTACCAAAGTAATCCAGGAGTGGATCACTGGACAGCGGTCAAGAACATCCTGAAATACCTGAAAAGGACTAAGGATATGTTTCTCGTATATGGAGGTGACAAAGAGCTAGTCGTAAATGGTTACGTTGATACAAGCTTTGACACTGATCCGGACGATTCTAAATCGCAAACCGGATACGTGTTTATATTAAACGGTGGAGCTGTAAGTTGGTGCAGTTCTAAACAAAGCGTCGTGGCGGGATCTACATGTGAAGCGGAGTACATAGCTGCTTCTGAAGCAGCAAATGAAGGAGTTTGGATGAAGGAGTTCATTTCCGATCTAGGTGTAATACCTAGTGCATCGGGACCAATGAAGATCTTCTGTGACAATACTGGTGCAATTGCTTTAGCAAAGGAATCCAGATTTCACAAGAGGACCAAGCACATCAAGAGACGCTTCAATTCCATTCGGGACCAAGTCCAAGTGGGAGACATAGAGATTTGCAAGATACATACGGATCTGAATGTTGCAGACCCGTTGACTAAGCCTCTCTCACGAGCAAAACATGATCAGCACCAAGACTCCATGGGTGTTAGAATCATTACTATGTAATCTAGATTATTGACTCTAGTGCAAGTGGGAGACTGAAGGAAATATGCCCTAGAGGCAATAATAAAGTTATTATTTATTTCCTCATATCATGATAAATGTTTATTATTCATGCTAGAATTGTATTAACCGGAAACATAATACATGTGTGAATACATAGACAAAACTATAGTCACTAGTATGCCTCTACTTGACTAGCTCATTAATCAAAGATGGTTATGTTTCCTGACCATAGACATGTGTTGTCATTTGATTAGTGGGATCACATCATTAGAAGAATGATGTGATTGACATGACCCATTCTGTTAGCCTAGCACTTGATCGTTTAGTATACTGCTATTGCTTTCTTCATGACTTATACAAAGTTCCTGCAACTATGAGATTGTGCAACTCCCGTTTACCGGAAGAACACTTTGTGTGCTACCAAACGTCACAACGTAACTGGGTGATTATAAAGGTGCTCTACAGGTGTTTCCGAAGGTACATGTTGAGTTGGCATAATTCGAGATTAGGATTTGTCACTCCGATTGTCGGAGAGGTATCTCTGGGCCCTCTCGGTAATACTCATCACCTAAGCCTTGCAAGCATGTAACTAATGAGTTAGTTATGAGATGACGTATTACAGAACATGTAAAGAGACTTGCCGGTGACGAGATTGAACTAGGTATTGGATACCGACGATCAAATCTCGGACAAGTAACATACCGATGACAAAGGGAACAAAGTATGTTGTTATGCGGTTTGACCGATAAAGATCTTCGTAGAATATGTAGGAACCAATATGGGCATCCAGGTCCCGCTATTGGTTATTGACCGGAGACATGTCTCGGTCATGTCTACATTGTTCTCGAACCGTAGGGTCCGCACGCTTAAAGTTTTCGATGACAGTTATATTATGAGTTTATGTATTTTGATGTACCGAAGGTTGTTCGGAGTCCCGGATGTGATCACGGACATGACGAGGAGTCTCGAAATGGTCGAGACATAAAGATTGATATATTGGACGGATATATTTGGACACCGGAAAGGTTCCAGGAGAGTTTGGGAATATACCGGAGCTCCGGGAGGTTACCGGAACTCCCCGGTAAGTATATGGGCCTTATTGGGCCTTAGTGGAAGGGAGGGAGAAGGAGCAAGGGAGGGGGCGCGCCCCCCCCCCCCCAAGCCCAATCCGAATTGGGAGGGGGGCCGGCCCCCCCTTTCCTTCTCTCCTCCCCCTCTTCCTTCCTTCTCCTACTCCGAATAGGAAAAGGGGGGGGGGGCAAACCTACTTGGAGTAGGATTGCCCCCCCTAGGGCGCGCCACCCCTTGGGCCGACCTCCTCCTCCCTCCCTCCTTTATATACGGGGGTAGGGGGGCACCCTAGAAACACAAGTTGATCATTGAGATCGTTCCTTAGCCGTGTGCGGTGCCCCCCTCCACGATATTACACCTCGGTCATATTGTAGCGGTGCTTAGGCGAAGCCCTGCGACAGGAGAACATCAAGATCGTCACCACGCCATCGTGCTGACGGAACTCCTCCCCGTGCCTCTGCTGGATCGAAGATCGGGGTGCGTCATCGAGCTGTACGTGTGTCAAGAACTCGGAGGTGCCGGAGTAACGGTGCTTGGATCGGTTGGACCGGGAGGATGTACGACTACTTCCTCTACGCTGCGTCAATGCTTCCGCTTTGGTCTACGAGGGTACCTAGACAATACTCTCCCCTCTCGTTGCTATGCATCACCATGATCTTGCGTGTGCGTAGGAAATTTTTTGAAATTACTACGTTCCCCAACACTTTTTCCTAGGGCAGGTCCCACCTATAAGTGTCATAAGCGTACAGGGGCAAAACTGGCCAGAAAATGTCCCGTAGCCAGTCAAACGCCTTTGACCACACAGAAATGGTACGGAAGGGTATTATCTATAAGAAGCTTTGACGGAAGAGGGGCATTTTTGAGCATACTCAAAATTTAGGGGTAAATGCCAGGTGTGGGTTCAAGTTAGGGGAAGAAATGGAATTGTCCCTTATTTGAATGTCTTGATGGTTGTTTAGTCAACTTTGAACATGCTGGAATATAAATGACCAGATGATTATTTTTACCCGCGGGTATTACCCGTACTGTCGGTTTTCTAAGAACCTGCATATGAGTTGTGAGCAACAACTCTTTGAGAGTTTGGCGATGGACTGAACACATCCAACGAACCTAAGTCTTGAGAAAATTTGGTGGATGAACTACGAAGGAACACAGAGAACTACCCAGGTTCGGCCCACCTTCTTGGTGTAACACCTTACTCCTGCTCTGCTTTGTATTGCAATGATGTGAAGCTATAATGTGTTGTAGGGTGAAACCCTAGAGGGGATCTTTTCACACTTGGAGGGGGAAAATGATGAACACAAAAGAACACAAGGGGTAAAATCACTCAAACAAACCCAAACCACACATCCACTAGAGTAGCACACATGAGATCCACAAGTATACAGGAACAATTCGAGGAAAGTAGCACTAGGGTAAAGTTCTTCCCACTCCCAAAAAGGTGAGGGCTTGATGATGATCTTCTCCAAGAGGAGGCCTTGATAATCCTCACAGATTCTTCCCAAGAAGGGTCTTGATCTCCAAGAGGAGGGGATACAAGGAGCAAAGCCCTCTAATGTCTCTCAAATACTTTCCTAACCCCTAGAACAAGCTAGATGAGGAGTACTTATAGGCTAGGGACGAAATTGGGGGAAAACGGGGGTACAAGGTTCATTTGCCCCTAGTGCACGTAGGCACAAACCGGACGGGTCCGGGCACCCGGGGTAAACTGGCCCGGGCACCCGGGGGTAGATGTATCAGGAGGGGCGGCTGATACATCTCCAACGTATCTACTTTTCCAAACAGTTTTGCCCTTGTTTTGGACTCTAACTTGCATGATTTGAATGAAACTAACCCGGACTGACGCTGTTTTCAGCAGAACTGCCATGATGTTGTTTTATGTGTAGAAAAGAAAAGTTCTCAGAATGTCCTGAAAATCCACGGAGGCACTTTTTGGAAAATATAAAAAATACTGGCGAAAGAATCAAGACCAGGGGGCCCACACCCTGTCCATGAGGGTGGGGGGCGCGCCCCCTCCCCCTGGGCGCACCCCCCTGTCTCGTGGGCCCCCTGGACCTCCACCGACCTCAACTCCAACTCCATATATTCACGTTCGGGGAGAAAAAACAGAGAGAAAGTTTCATCGCGTTTTACAATACGGAGCCGCCGCCAAGCCCTAATCTCTCTCAGGAGGGCTGATCTGGAGTCCGCTCGGGGCTCCGGAGAGGGGGATTCATCGTCGTCGTCATCATCAACCATCCTCCATCACCAATTTCATGATGCTCACCGCCGTGCATGAGTAATTCCATCGTAGGCTTGCTGGACGGTGATGGGTTGGATGAGATTTACCATGTGATCAAGTTAGTTTTGTTAGGGTTTGATCCCTAGTATCCACTATGTTCTGAGATTGATGTTGCTATGACTTTGCTATGCTTAATGCTTGTCACTAGGGCCCGAGTGCCATTATTTCATATCTGAACCTATTATGTTTTCATGAATATATATGTGTTCTTGATCCTATCTTGCAAGTCTATAGTCACCTATTATGTGTTATGATCCGACAACCCCGAAGTGACAATAATCGAGATCCTTCTCGGTGATGAACGTAGTTTGAGGAGTTCATGTATTCACTATGTGCTAATGCTTTGTTCCGGTTCTCTATTAAATGGAGGCCTTAATATCCCTTAGTTTCCGTTAGGACCCCGCTGCCACGGGAGGGTAGGACAAAAGATGTCATGCAAGTTCTTTTCCATAAGCACGTATGACTATTTACGGAATACATGCCTACATTACATTGATGAACTGGAGCTAGTTCTGTGTCACCCTATGTTATAGCTATTACATGAGGAATCGCATCCGGCATAATTATCCATCACTGATCCATTGCCTACGAGCTTTTCACATATTGTTCTTCGCTTATTTACTTTTCCGTCGCTATTGTTACAACTACTACAAAACCCAAAAACATTACTTTTGTTATCGTTACCTTTATTATCATACTACTTTGCTACTAAATACTTTGCTGCAGATACTAAGTTATCCAGGTGTGGTTGAATTGACAACTCAACTGCTAATACTCAAGAATATTCTTTGGCTCCCCTTGTGTCAAATCAATAAATTTGGGTTGAATACTTTACCCTTGAAAGCTGTTGCGATCCCCTACACTTGTGGGTTATCAAGACTAATTTCTGGCGCCGTTGCCGGGGAGCATAGCTCTATTCTCTGAGTCACTTGGGATTTATATCTGTTGATCACTATGAAGAACCTGAAAGACGACAGAACCAAGATTTTGCCCTCAACTACGAGGGAAGGTAAGGAACTGCTATCTAGCTCTGCACTAGATTCTCCTTCTGTTTTGAGTAAGCTTACGACACCTAAACCTGCTACTATTATGAATTCTGATATGTCGCATGTTATTGATGATGCCACTTCTGCTATGCATGATACTTATGATGAAACTACTTCTGTGCGTGATACTACTTTGCCATTAGGTGAATTTCTTGATGAAAAACTTGCTAGAGTTAGGGGGAATGAAATTATTGAAGATGCTATTATTGATGATAGTGATGATGAAAATTCTCCCAATGATTATGAACTGCCTATTATTCCTGAGGGTTATGTTATGAATGAAGGAGCTGCTAGATCTATCTTTGCTTGCAATGATAGATATGATCTTAAGAAATTATTAGCTAAATGGAAGCAGCAGTCTCTTAATGCTAGAATGAAACCTGACCCTGCTTTTGCTACTTCACCTATCTGTGTTACTGATAAGGATTATGAATTCTCTGTTGATCCTGAGATTATGACTTTAGTTGAATCTGATCCTTTTTATGGCCTTGAATCTGAAACTGTAGTGGCACATCTTACCAAGTTGAATGATATAGCTACCCTGTTTACTCATGATGATAAATCTCGCTATTATTATATCCTTCAGATATTTCCATTCTCATTAAAGGGTGATGCTAAGACTTGGTATAATTCTCTTGCTCCTGGTTGTGTGCGTAGTCCCCAGGATATGATTTATTACTTCTCTGCTAAATATTTCCCTGCTCATAAGAAACAAGCTGCCTTGCGGGAAATATATAATTTTGTGCAAATCAAAGAAGAGAGTCTCCCACAAGCTTGGGAGAGGCTTCTCCGGTTACTTAATGCTTTGCCCGATCATCCTCTTAAGAAAAATGAAATACTTGATATCTTTTATAATGGACTAACCGATGCTTCCAAGGACTACTTGGATAGTTGTGCTGGTTGTGTTTTCAGGGAAAGAACAGTCGACGAAGCTGAATTACTATTGAATAATATGTTGACTAATGAAAATAATTGGACTCTCCCTGAGCCAATTCCTGAGGCAATTCCTGAACCAATTAAGCCAACTCCTGAGCTTATTCCTAAACCCACTCCGAAGAAGAGAGGTGTTTTATTTCTCAGTCCTGAAGATATGCAAGAGGCAAAGAAATCAATGAAAGAAAAAGGTATTAAAGCTAAAGATGTTAAGAATTTACCACCTATTGAAGAAATACATGGTCTTAATATACCACCTGTTGAAGAACCACATTGTCTTGATAACCCGACACAGGTAGTAAAGGTAAATTCTCTCTATAGATATGATAAAGTTGAAATTCCCTCTACTAAATTTCATAGCCCATGCTTAGATGAATTTGATGACTTTATGGCTAGACAAGAAAGTTTTAATGCTTATGTCGGTAGAGAGTTAAAGAATAATGCTTTCGAGATAGGACGCGTGAGCGATAATATGGCTAGAGTTAAAGGTGAACTCAAACTCGTTAGCAAATATCCTTCTATGGTTGCTACTCAAGATGAGCAAGTACTTAAAGCTCAAAATGATTTGCTTGATGAATTAAATAATAAAAATGAATTTGCTGTTAGAGTGGCTACTAGAACTGGTAGAATAACTCAGGAACCTTTATATCCTGAAGGCCACCCTAAGAGAATCGAGCAAGATTCTCAGAGAAACAATTTAGAGGCACCTAGTTCTTCTAAAAATAAGAAAAAGAAAAATGATAGGACTTTGCATGCTTCTAGTGAACCTACTATAGACACACATGAGAATCCCAATGATATTTCTATTTCTGATGCTGAAACTCAATCAGGTGATGAACATGAACCTAGTGATAACATTAATGATAATGTTCATGTTGATGCTCAACCTTGCAAAAATAATGAACTAGAGATTGAACCTGCTGTTGATCTTGATAACCCACAATCAAAGAATCAATGTTATGATAAGAGAGATTTTATTGCTAGGAAGCACGGTAAAGAAAGAGAACCATGGGTTCAGAAACCCATGCCCTTTCCTCCTAAACCATCCAAGTCAAAGGATGATGAGGATTTTGAGCGCTTTGCTGAAATGATTAGACCTATCTTCTTACGTATGCGCTTAACTGATATGCTCAAAGTAAACCCTTATGCTAAGTATATGAAGGATATCATCACAAACAAAAGAAAGATACCGGAAGCTGAAATTTCCACCATGCTTGCTAATTACACTTTTAAGGGTGGAATACCAAAGAAACTTGGAGATCCGGGGGTACCAACTATACCATGCTCCATTAAAATAAATTATGTCAGAACTGCTTTATGTGACCTTGGAGCCGGTGTTAGTGTTATGCCTCTCTGTTTATATCATAGACTTGAATTCAAAAAGTTTATACCTACTGAAATATCTTTGCAAATGGCTGATAAATAAACTGCTATACCTGTCGGTATTTGTGAGGATGTGCCTGTTGTGGTTGCAAATGTCACTATCTTAACGGACTTTGTTATTCTTGATATTCCCGAGGACGATAGTATGTCAATTATCCTTGGTAAACCCTTTTTGAATACTGCAAGGGCTATTATTGATTGCAACAAAGGCAACGTCACTTCTCATGTTAACGGTAATGAGCATACGGTACACTTTCCGAGGAAACAATCTCAAGTTCATAGCATTAATTCTATTGGAAAAGTTCCAACTATCATTATTGGAGGTTTTGAATTTCCTCTCCCTATGTCAAGAAAAAGTATGATATTCTTATTGTTGGGGATTTTTATATCCCGTTTGAGGTAACTTAGTGTTATTCAAAATTTCTCCGGCTCTGTGTTATTCCGAATGAGTTTGTTAACAAGACTTGATCAACCTTGTTAGTGGATTCATTTTGATGATCATGAGATGGATGAAACTAGAAGGCACAACCTTCTGTATCCCCTTTTTTACTTTCTGTTATTTAGAATAAATAAAGCAAAAATAGTATTATTTGTCTGTTTTCTAAATTATCCATGCATTAAAAAATAGCCCGAAAATAAAAGTGCTCCAAATGCCCTGCAAATTTAGTATGACTTTATGGAATATTTGAGGATTTTAGGCACTGAAAACACTGCAGGAGGGGCAAGCACCAGGCCACGAGAGTGGAGGGCGCGCCCACCACCCTAGGCACGCCCCCTCGTCTCATGGACCTCTGGTGGCCCCCCTCCACTTATGCCAACACCCACACACTTCATCTTCTACCCAAAAAAAATCCCCATCCAGCTCAAGCACGAGTTCTAGCTCATTTTGCTGCGATTTTCGATCTCCTTGCTCAAAGCTCCATTCACAAAACTGCTTTGGGAGATTGTTGCTTGGTATGTGACTCCTCCATTGGTCCAATTAGTTTTTGTTCTAGTGCTTTATTCGTTGCAAATTTTTGCTGCATAGGTGACCATGTTCTTGAGCTTGCATGTTAAATTTATGAGGTCCCAGGCAATTCTAATGCATGATATAGGCTCTAGGCACTTGTAGGAGTAGTTGCTATCAATCTTGTTTAGTTTTATTCACTTTTATTTTGAAGTTACTAAAATTTCAGAAATTTTCAGAAAATGTAAAGGAAACTTTTGAGGGGCTCTTCTAGCCAAGGCTCTCAGGTAAAACAAGCTAAAGAGAAGGAAAAAGCCAAGTATAATCCTCCTTTCTTAGCGGAAGTGCGGTCATGTGAATGGCCATGCGATGATTTCTTGAAAGAAGCTGGAATTCATGAAGATTTTTATTCTTTGATCGAGTATGCAGGCCTCACCGGTTTCATCAATGACCAGATTGATCAGTATCTCTTACTCACTAATACTTTTGCGCAAAACTTTTATTATTATCCTAAGAAGTCACCGCCTTCAGTATTATTTCATTTATATGATGAATTCAGAGAAATGTCTTTATGAAACTTTTGCGCGGTATGTAGGATACCCTATGAGGGAGAATTAGAGGAACCCCATCGTAAAGATGTGGATGGCTTTGTTAACACTATAGATGTAGAGGAGCCAAAGAAGGGTTCCGAGGCGAAAATCTCTAGCATACATTTTCCTGTTTTACGCTACTTTGCCATATTTGCTAGTAGATGCTTGATTGGTCGTGGAAATAGCGGAAACTTTAGTGTTCTTGACATTATCATCCTTCAACATGCCTTGCTTGGAGATAATAGTTTTAGTATGGGTGTCGTCATTGCTAAATGGCTAGGCCTGAATCGTACAAAAGGCCCCATATTTGGAGGTATCTATGCTTCACGTCTTGCTAGACATTTTCAGATACCTATTAGGCACCATGAGAAAGAGAAGACAAAATTGCCTCCTCACATTTTAGATTACAAGAGCATGGTAGCCCACAAGTTTATCGTTGACAACGAAGAAAGGATGCTCTTGTATACCCTTAGATTTAATAAGAAACACAATGAGACTATTATTTTACCTGCCCCTCTGTTGTTTGATTTGACTGCAAATAATTTTCTTGTTACACCTGAAGCGGTGTACACTCATCGAGCTCAAGCTTTCACTCCAGAACCTGAACCTGAGCCGGAACCTGAACTAGACCCTTATCGTGCATCATCTTTCCAGTGGGATCCGGAGATGACTAGCCAGTGGTATCCTGATTACACCTCCCAGTACACCGGGGAGAATAGCAGTGGTCCTTGGTACTAGACCAACTTAGGCCAAAAGCCTAAACTTGGGGGAGTGCGTATTTCTCACCGACTTTACATTCATGTTCACACACTAGTCGTCGGTGCTCATACTCTTTCATTGTATTATCCTTGTTAGTTTAAATTTTCTTTTTTCTCGCTTTCTTCTTGTGTGTTTGATAAACCTTAAGAAAAACCAAAAAAAAATAGTTAGTTTAATTTCCATGCCTGTAGTAGAAATTAAAATGAAAACCCAAAAAGATTTCTTGTTCTTCTTCTTGCTTGTTGGGAGCTTTCCCGTGTAAATAGTTATATTTTATTTTCTTTCCTTTGGGGGTCGAGAAGACCATATTGAAAATGTTTAGTGGCTCTCCGTATGCATGATTGTTTATTTTACTTAGAGCCCATATTATCCTGTCTTCTCTCTTGAGTTGAATGCTTGCATATTCCAGCTTAGTCCAATGCACGTGCACTCTTATTATTATAAACATCGTTCGGTCGTCCAAGTGAAAGGAAATAATGACGATATAGGATGGACTTATTGAGATGAGAAAAGCTGGTATGAACTCGACCTCTCTTGTTTTTGTAAATATGATGAGTTCATTGTTTCTGATTCAGCTTATTATGAAGTAAACATATTTACAATGACATTTAGAGATTATAGTTGCTTGTGCCATGCTTGATTAGCTATGAGTTATAATGGTTTACCTTGTGTAGCAACATGCTATTAGAATGATTATGATGTGGTATGATGGGATGGTATCCTCCTTTGAATGAATTGAGTGACCAGACTGAAGGAAATATGCCCTAGAGGCAATAATAAAGTTATTATTTATTTCCTCATAGCATGATAAATGTTTATTATTCATGCTAGAATTGTATTAACCGGAAACATGATACATGTGTGAATACATAGACAAACTTAACGTCACTAGTATGCCTCTACTTGAATAGCTCATTAATCAAAGATGGTTATGTTTCCTAACCATAGACATGTGTTGTCATTTGATTAACGGGGTCACATCATTAGGAGAATGACGTGATTGACTTGACCCATTCCGTTAGCTTAGCACTTGATCGTTTAGTATGTTGCTATTGCTTTCTTCATGACTTATACAAAGTTCCTACAACTATGAGATTATGCAACTCCCGTTTACTGGAGGAACACTTTGTGTGCTACCAAATGTCACAATGTAACTGGGTGATTATAAAGGATCTCTACAGGTGTATCCAAAGGTACATGTTGAGTTGGCGTATTTCGAGATTAGGTTTTGTCACTCCGATTGTCGGAGAGGTATCTCTGGGCCCTCTCGGTAATGCACATCACTATAAGCCTTGCAAGCAATGTAGCTAATGAGTTAGTTATGGAATGATGCATTACGTAACGAGTAAAGAGACTTGCCGGTAACGAGATTGAACTAGGTATTGGATACCGACGATCAAATCTCGGGCAAGTAACATACCGATGACAAAGGGAACAACGTATGTTGTTATGTGGTTTGACCGATAAAGATCTTCGTAGAATATGTAGGAACCAATATGAGCATCCAGGTTCCGCTATTAGTTATTGACCGGAAACAGTTCTAGGTCATGTCTACATAGTTCTCGAACCCGTAGGGTCCGCACGCTTAAGGTTTCGATGACAGTTATATTATGAGTTTATGAGTTTTGATGTACCGAAGTTTGTTCGGAGTCCCAAATGAGATTACGGACATGACGAGGAGTCTCGAAATGGTCGAGACATGAAGATTGATATATTGGAAGCCTATATTTGGATATCGGAAGTGTTCCGGGTGAAATCGGGATTTTACCGGAGTACCGGGAGGTTACCGGAACCCCCCGGGGGGCTTAATGGGCCTACATGGGCCCTAGTGGAGAGGAAGAGAGGAGGCAAGGGCTGGCCGCGCCCCCTCCCCCTAGTCCGAAAAGGACAAGGAGAGGGGGGCAATGCCCCCCTTTCCTTCCCCTCTTCCTCCTCCTTCCCCCTTCTCCTTCTCCAACTAGGAAAGAAGGGAGTCCTACTCCCGGTGGGAGTAGGACTCCCCCTTGGCGCGCCCTCCTTGGCTGGCCGCCCCCTCCCCCTTGGCTCCTTTATATACAGGGGCAGGGGGCACCCCATAGACACAACAATTGATCTCCAAGATCTCTTAGCCGTGTGCGGTGCCCCCTCCACCATAGTCCTCGATAATATTGTAGCGGTGCTTAGGCGAAGCCCTGCGACGGTAGAACATCAAGATCGTCACCACGCCATTGTGCTGACGGAACTCTTCCCCGACACCCTGCTGGATCGGAGTTCGGGGATCGTCATCGAGTTGAACGTGTGCTAGAACTCGGAGGTGCCGTAGTTTCGGTGCTTGATCGGTCGGGACGTGAAGACGTACAACTACATCAACTGCGTTGTTCTAACGCTTCCGCTTTCGGTCTACGAGGGTACGTGGACAACACTCTCCCCTCTCGTTGCTATGCATCACCATGATCTTGCGTGTGCGTAGGAATTTTTTTGA
Organism: Triticum timopheevii; assembly: GCA_963921465.1. Lineage (NCBI taxonomy): Eukaryota > Viridiplantae > Streptophyta > Magnoliopsida > Poales > Poaceae > Triticum > Triticum timopheevii. The sequence continues at coordinate 595,373,193 of OY997274.1, forward strand.
AATTACTACATTCCCAACAGTGGCATCCAAGCCAGGTTTTATGCGTAGATGTCATATGCACGAGTAGAACACAAGTGAGTTGTGGGCGATACAAGTCATACTGCTTACCAGCATGTCATACTTTGGTTCAGCAGTATTGTGAGATGAAGCGGCTCGGACCGACATTACGCGTACGCTTACGCGAGACTGGTTTCACCGTTACAAGCACTCGTGCTTAAAGGTGACTGGCGGGTGTCTGTCTCTCTCACTTTAGTTGAACCGAGTGTGGCTACGCCCGGTCCTTGCGAAGGTTAAAACAACACTAACTTGACGAACTATCATTGTGGCTTTGATGTGTAGGTAAGAACGGTTCTTGCTCAGCCCGTAGCAGCCACGTAAAACTTGCAACAACAAAGTAGAGGACGTCTAACTTGTTTTTGCAGGGCATGTTGTGATGTGATATGGTCAAGACGTGATGCTATATTTTATTGTATGAGATGATCATGTTTTGTAACCGAGTTATCGGCAACTGGCAGGAGCCATATGGTTGTCGCTTTATTGTATGAAATGCAAACGCCCTGTAATTGCTTTACTTTATCACTAAGCGGTAGTGATAGTCGTAGAAGCAATAGATGGCGTAAACGACAACGATGCTACGATGGAGATCAAGGTGTCACGCCGGTGATGATGGTGATCACGACGGTGCTTCGGAGATGGAGATCACAAGCACAAGATGATGATGGCCATATCATATCACTTATATTGATTGCATGTGATGTTTATCCTTTATGCATCTTATCTTGCTTTGATTGACGGTAGCATTTTAAGATGATCTCTCACTAATTATCAAGAAGTGTTCTCCCTGAGTATGCACCGTTGCGAAAGTTCTTCGTGCTGAGACACTACGTGATGATCGGGTGTGATAGGCTCTACGTTCAAATACAACGGGTGCAAAATAGTTGCACACGCGGAATACTCAAGTTAAACTTGACGAGCCTAGCATATACAGATATGGCCTCGGAACACGCAGACCGAAAGGTCGAACATGAATCATATAGTAGATATGATCAACATAGTGATGTTCACCATTGAAACTACTCCATCTCACGTGATGATCGGACATGGTTTAGTTGATTTGGATCACGTGATCACTTAGATGACTAGAGAGATGTCTGTCTAAGTGGGAGTTCTTAAGTAATATGATTAATTAAACTTAAATTTATCATGAACTTAGTACCTGATAGTATTTTGCTTGTCTATGTCTGTTGTAGATAGATGGCTCGTGCTGTTGTTCCGTTGAATTTTAATGTGTTCCTTGAGAAAGCTAAGTTGAAAGATGATGGTAGCAACTACACGGACTGGGTCCGTAACTTGAGGATTATCCTCATTGCTGCACAGAAGAATTACGTCTTGGAAGCACCGCTGGGTGCCAGGCCTGCTGCAGATGCAACTGACGACGTTAAGAACGTCTGGCAGAGCAAAGCTGATGACTACTCGATAGTTCAGTGTGCCATGCTTTATGGCTTGGAACCGGGTCTTCAACGACGTTTTGAACGTCATGGAGCATATGAGATGTTCCAGGAGTTGAAGTTAATATTTCAAGCAAATGCCCAGATTGAGAGATATGAAGTCTTCAATAAGTTCTATAGCTGTAAGATGGAGGAGAATAATTCTGTCAGTGAACACATACTCAAAATGTCTAGGTATAATAATCACTTGATTCAACTGGGAGTTAATCTTCCTGATGATAGTGTCATTGACAGAATTCTTCAATACTGCCACCAAGCTACAAGAGCTTCGTGATGAACTATAATATGCAAGGGATGGACAAGACTATTCCCGAGCTCTTCGCAATGCTAAAGGTTGCGGAGGTAGAAATCAAGAAGGAGAATCAAGTGTTGATGGTCAATAAGACCACCAGTTTCAAGAAAAAGGGCAAAGGAAAGAAGAAGGGGAACTTCAAGAAGAACAACAAACAAGTTGCTGCTCAAGAGAAGAAACCCAAGTCTGGACCTAAGCCTGAGACTGAGTGCTTCTACTGCAAGCAGACTGGACACTGGAAGCGGAACTGCCCCAAGTATTTGGCGGATAAGAAGGATGGCAAAGTGAACAAAGGTATATGTGATATACATGTTATTGATGTGTACCTTACTAATGCTCCAGTAGCACCTGGGTATTTGATACTGGTTCTGTTGCTAATATTTGCAATTCGAAACAGGGACTACGGATTAAGCGAAGATTGGCTAAGGACGAGGTGACGATGCGCGTGGGAAATGGTTCCAAAGTCGATGTGATCGCGGTCGGCACGCTACCTCTACATCTACCATCGGGATTAGTTTTAGACCTAAATAATTGTTATTTGGTGCCAGCGTTAAGCATGAACATTATATCTGGATCTTGTTTGATGTGAGACGGTTATTCATTTAAATCAGAGAATAATGGTTGTTCTATTTATATGAGTAATATCTTTTATGGTCGTGCACCCTTGAAGAGTGGTCTATTTTTATTGAATCTCGATAGTAGTGATACACATATTCATAATGTTGAAACCAAAAGATGCAGAGTTGATGATGATAGTGCAACTTATTTGTGGCACTATCGTTTGGGTCATATCGGTATAAAGCGCATGAAGAAACTCCATACTGATGGACTTCTGGAATCACTTGATTATGAATCACTTGGTACTTGCGAACCGTGCCTCATGGGCAAGATGACTAAAACGCCGTTCTCCAAAACTATGGAGCGAGCAACAGATTTGTTGGAAATCATACATACTGATGTATGTGGTCCAATGAATATTGAGGCTCGCGGCGGGTATCGTTATTTTCTCACCTTCACAGATGATTTGAGCAGATATGGGTATATCTACTTGATGAAACACAAGTCTGAAACATTTGAAAAGTTCAAAGAATTTCAGAGTGAAGTGGAAAATCATCATAACAAGAAAATAAAATTTCTACGATCTGATCGTGGAGAAGAATATTTGAGTTACGAGTTTGGTTTACATTTGAAGCAAAGCGGAATAGTTTCGCAACTCACGCCACCCAGAACACCACAACGAAATGGTGTGTCCGAACGTCGTAATCGTACTTTACTAGATATGGTGTGATCTATGATGTCTCTTACTGATTTACCACTATTGTTTTGGGGTTATGCTTTAGAGACGGCCGCATTCACGTTAAATAGGGCACCATCAAAATCCGTTGAGAGGATGCCTTATGAACTATGGTTTGGCAAGAAACCAAAGTTGTCGTTTCTTAAAGTTTGGGGCTGCGATGCTTATGTGAAGAAACTTCAACCAGATAAGCTCAGACCCAAATCGGAGAAATGTGTCTTCATAGGATACCCAAAAGAGACTATTGGGTACACCTTCTATCACAGATCTGAGGGCAAGATTTTTGTTGCTAAATTCGGATCCTTTCTAGGGAAGGAGTTCCTCTCAAAAGAAGTGAGTGGGAGGGAAGTAGAACTTGATGAGGTAACTGTACCTGCTCCCTCATTGGAAAGTAGTTCATCACAAGAACCGGTTCCTGTGACAACTACACCAATCAGTGAGGAAGTTAATGATATTGATCATGAAACTCTAGATCAAGTTACTACCAAACCTCGTAGGTCTACCAGAGTAAGATCCGCACCAGAGTGGTACGGTAATCCTATTCTGGAAGTCATGTTACTTGACCATGGCGAACCTACGAACTATGAGGAAGCAATGATGAGCCCAGATTCCGCAAAATGGCTAGAGGCCATGAAATCTGAGATGGGATCCATGTATGAGAACAAAGTATGGACTTTGGTTGACTTGCCCGATGATTGGCAAGCCATCAAAAATAAATGGATCTTCAAGAAGAAGACTGATGCTGATGGTAATATAACTGTCTACAAAGCTCGACTTGTTGCGAAAGGTTTTCGACAAGTTCAAGGGGTTGACTACGATGAGACTTTCTCACCCGTAGCGATGCTTAAGTCTGTCCGAATCATGTTAGCAATTGCCGCATTTAATGATTATGAAATTTGGCAGATGGATGTCAAAACTGCATTCCTGAATGGATTTCTGGAAGAAGAGTTGTATATGATGCAACCGGAAGGTTTTGTCGATCCAAAAGGGGCTAACAAAGTGTGCAATCTCCAGCGATCCATTTATGGACTGGTGCAAGCATCTCGGAGTTGGAATAAATGCTTTGATAGTGTGATCAAAGCATATGGTTTTATACAGACTTTTGGAGAAGCCTGTATTTACAAGAAAGTGAGTGGGAGCTCTGTAGCATTTCTGATATTATATGTAGATGACATATTGTTAATTAGAAATGATATAGAATTTCTGGATAGCATAAAGGGATACTTGAATAAAAGTTTTTCGATGAAAGACCTCGGTGAAGCTGCTTACATATTGGGCATCAAGATCTATAGAGATAGATCAAGACGCTTAATTGGACTTTCACAAAGCACATACCTTGATAAAGTTTTGAAAAGGTTCAAAATGGATCAGGCAAAGAAAGGGTTCTTGCATGTATTACAAGGTGTGAAGTTGAGTCAGACTCAATGCCCGACCACAGCAGAAGATAGAGAGAAAATGAAAAATGTTCTCTATGCTTCAGCCACAGGCTCTATCATGTATGCAATGCTGTGTACCAGACCTGACGTATGCTTAGCAATAAGCTTGGCAGGTGGGTACCAAAGTAATCCAGGAGTGGATCACTAGACTGCGGTCAAGAATATCCTGAAATACATGGAAAGGACTAAGGATATGTTTCTCGTTTATGGAGGTGACAAAGAGCTAGTCGTAAATGGTTACGTCGCTGCAAGCTTTGACACTAATCCGGACGATTCTAAATCGCAAACCGGATACCTGTTTTTATTAAACGGTGGAGCTGTAAGTTGGTGCAGTTCTAAACAAAGCGTCGTGGCGGGATCTACATGCGAAGCGGAGTACATAGCTGCTTCGGAAGCAGCAAATGAAGGAGTCTGGATGAAGGAGTTCATTTCCGATCTAGGTGTCATACCTAGTGCATCGGGACCAATGAAGATCTTCTGTGACAATACTGGTGCAATTGCCTTAGCAAAGGAATCCAGATTTCACAAGAGGACCAAGCACATCAAGAGACGCTTCAATTCCATCCGGGACCAAGTCCAGGTGGGAGACATAGAGCTTTGCAAGGCACATACGGATCTGAATGTTGTAGACCCGTTGACTAAGCCTCTTCCACGAGCAAAACATGATCAGCACCAAGACTTCATGGGTGTTAGAATCATTACTGTGTAATCTAGATTATTGACTCTAGTGCAAGTGGGTGACTGAAGGTAATATGCCCTAGATGCAATAATAAAGTTATTATTTATTTCCTCATATCATGATAAATGTTTATTATTCATGCTAGAATTGTATTAACCGGAAACATGATACATGTGTGAATACATAGACAAGCTTAACGTTACTAGTATGCCTCTACTTGACTAGCTCATTAATCAGAGATGGTTATGTTTCCTAACCATAGATCACATCATTAGGAGAATGACGTGATTGATGGGATCACATCATTAGGAGAATGACGTGATTGACTTGACCCATTCCGTTAGCTTAGCACTTGATCGTTTAGTATGTTGCTATTGCTTTCTTCATGACTTATACAAAGTTCCTACAACTATGAGATTATGCAACTCCCATTTACTAGAGGAACACTTTGTGTGCTACCAAACGTCACAACGTAACTGGGTGGTTATAAAGGAGCTCTACAGGTGTCTCCAAAGGTACATGTTGAGTTGGCATATTTCGAGATTAGGTTTTATCACTCCGATTGTTGGAGAGGTATCTCTGGGCCTTCTCGGTAATGCACATCACTATAAGCCTTGCAAGCAATGTATCTAATGAGTTAGTTATGGAACAAAGCATTACGTAACGAGTAAAGAGACTTGCTGGTAACGAGATTGAACTAGGTATTGGATACCGACGATCAAATCTCGGGCAAGTAACATACCGATGACAAAGGGAACAACGTATGTTGTTATGTGGTTTGACCGATAAAGATCTTTGTAGAATATGTAGGAACCAATATGAGCATCCAGATTCCGCTATTGGTTATTGACCGGAAACAGTTCTAGGTCATGTCTACATAGTTCTCGAACCCGTAGGGTCCGCACACTTAAGGTTTCGACGATAGTTATATTATGAGTTTATGAGTTTTGATGTACCGAAGTTTGTTCGGAGTCCCAAATGAGATTACGGACATGACGAGGAGTCTCGAAATGGTCGAGACATGAAGATTGATATATTGGAAGCCTATATTTGGATATCGGAAGTGTTGCGGGTGAAATCGGGATTTTACCGGAGTACCAGGAGGTTACCGGAACCCCCCGGGGGGCTTAATGGGCCTACATGGGCCCTAGTGGAGAGGAAGAGAGGAGGCAAGGGCTGGCCGCGCCCCCTCCCCCCTAGTCCGAATAGGACAAGGAGAGGGGGGGCGGCGCCCCCCCTTTGCTTCCTCTCTTCCTCCTCCTTCCCCCTTCTCCTTCTCCAATTAGGAAAGAAGGGAGTCCTACTCCCGGTGAGAGTAGGACTCCCACTTGGCGTGCCCTACTTGGCCGGATGCCCCCTCCCCCTTGGCTCCTTTATATACGGGGGTAGGAGGGCACCCCATAGACACAACAATTGATCTCCAAGATCTCTTAGCCGTGTGCGGTGCCCCCCTCCACCATAGTCCTTGATAATATTGTTGCGGTGCTTAGGCGAAGCCCTGCGACGGTAGAACATCAAGATCGTCACCACGCCGTCGTGCTGACGGAACTCTTCCCCGACACCCTACTGGATCGGAGTCCGGGGATCGTCATCGAGCTGAACGTGTGCTAGAACTCGGAGGTGCCATAGTTTCGGTGCTTGATCGGTCAGGCCGTGAAGACGTACCACTACATCAACCGCGTTGTTCTAACGCTTCCGCTTTCGGTCTACGAGGGTATGTGGACAACACTCTCCCTTCTCGTTGCTATGCATCACCATGATCTTGCGTGTGCGTAGGAATTTTTTTGAAATTACTACGTTCCCAACATCGACTTGGCACATGTTCACGCATGTAGTTGAAACAAATCAACATAGCCTTCATGATATTTATGTTCATGGTAGATTATATCCTACTCATGCTTGTACTTGGTATAAATTAATTTTAATGCACGTTTATGACTGTTGTCGCTCTCTCAGTTGGTCGCTTCCCAGTCTTTTACTAGCCTTCACCTGTACTAAGCAGGAATACTGCTTGTGCATCCAACTCCTTAAATCCCAAAGTTGTTCCATATGAGTCCACCATATCTACCTATATGCGGTATTTACCTGCCGTTCCAAGTAAATTTGTATGTGCCAAACTCCAAACCTTCAAATGAAATTTTGTTTTGTATGCTCGAGCAGCTCATGTTTCAACTAGGGCTGCATATATCTTCCATGCTAGGTGGGTTATTCTCAAGAGGAGTGGACTCCGCTCCTCATTCACGAGAAAGGGCCGGTAACCGGGATGCCCAGTCCCATGATCCAAAAAGATCAAAGCAAATCAAAATAATTAAACAAAACTCCCCCAGGGTTGTTGTTAGTTGGAGACACTCATTGTTTCGAGCAAGCCATGGATTGATGCTTGTTGGTGGTTGGGGGAGTATAAACCTTTACCATTCTGTTTGGGAACTGCCTATAATGCATGTAGTATGGAAGATACAGCCATCTCGTAGTTGTTGCGTTGACAGCAAAAGTATGCCGCTCAAAATGTTATTCAATCTCTATTTTAAAAATCGAGCTCTGGCACCTCTACTAATCCCTGCTTCCCTCTACGAAGGGCCTATCTATTTACTTTTATGTTGAGTCATCACCCTCCTTATTAAAAAGCACCCGCTAGAGAGCACACTGTCATTTGCATTCATTACTATTGGTTTATATTGGGTATGATTTGACTGGATCTCTTTTACCATGAATTACAATGTTTAGTCAGTCCTTGATCTTTAAAGGTGCTCTGCATTTATGTTTTGCGGTCTCAGAAAAGGCTAGCGAGATACCATTTTGTTATATCATGTTATGATTATTTTGAGAAAGTGTTGTCATCCGAGTTTTATTATTATGGCTCGCTAGCTGATTATGCTATTGATATGAGTAATTGTGGGACCTAAGTGTTATTGTGAGTATAGTTAGTTCATAATATTTGCTGAAACCTGAATGATGGCTTTGCATGTTTACAACAACAAGAGCAAACAGAGTTTGTAAAAGTTTTTATTTATCACTTTCAGTTTACCAACTGAATTGCTTGAGGACAAGCAAAGGTTTAAGCTTGGAGGAGTTGATACGTCTCCAACGTATCTGCTTTTCCAAACACTTTTGCCCTTGTTTTGGACTCTAACTTGCATGATTTGAATGAAACTAACTCGGACAGACGCTGTTTTCAGCAGAACTGCCATGATGTTGTTTTATGTGTAGAAAAGAAAAGTTCTCGGAATGTCCTGAAAATCCACGGAGGCACTTTTTGGAAAATATAAAAAATACTCGCGAAAGAATCAAGACCAGGGGGCCCACACCCTGTCCACGAGGGTGGGGGCGCGCCCCCTTCCCCTGGGCGCGCCCCCTGTCTCATGGGCCCCCTGGAGCTCCACCGACCTCAAATCCAACTCCGTATATTCACGTTCGGGGAGGAAAAAATCGGAGAGAAAGTTTCATCGCGTTTTACGATACGGAGCTGCCGCCAAGCCCTAATCTCTCTCGGGAGGGCTGATCTGGATTACGTTCGGGGCTCCGGAGAGGGGGATTCATCACCGTCGTCATCATCAACCATCCTCCATCACAAATTTCATGATGCTCACCGCCGTGCGTGAGTAATTCCATCGTAGGCTTGCTGGACGGTGATGGGTTGGATGAGATTTACCATGTAATCAAGTTAGTTTTGTTAGGGTTTGATCCCTAGTATCCACTATGTTCTGAGATTGATGTTGCTATGACTTTGCTATGCTAAATGCTTGGCACTAGGGACCGAGTGCCATGATTTCAGATCTGAACCTATTATGTTTTCATGAATATATATGTGTTCTTGATCCTATCTTGCAAGTCTATAGTCACCTATTATGTGTTATGATCCGACAACCCCGAAGTGACAATAATCAGGATACTTCTCGGTGATGAACGTAGTTTGAGGAGTTCATGTAGTCACTATGTGCTAATGCTTTGTTCCGGTTCTCTATTAAAAGGAGGCCTTAATATCCCTTAGTTTCCGTTAGGACCCCGCTGCCACGGGAGGGTAGGACAAAAGATGTCATGCAAGTTCTTTTCCATAAGCACGTATGACTATTTACGGAATACATGCCTACATTACATTGATGAACTGGAGCTAGTTCTGTGTCACCCTATGTTATAGCTATTACATGAGGAATCGCATCCGGCATAATTATCCATCACTGATCCATTGCCTACGAGCTTTTCACATATTGTTCTTCGCTTATTTACTTTTCCGTCGCTATTGTTACAACTACTACAAAACCCAAAAACATTACTTTTGTTATCATTACCTTTATTATCATACTACTTTGCTACTAAATACTTTGCTGCAGATACTAAGTTATCCAGGTGTGGCTGAATTGACAACTCAACTGCTAATACTCAAGAATATTCTTTGGCTCCCCTTGTGTTGAATCAATAAATTTGGGTTGAATACTTTACCCTCGAAAGCTGTTGCGATCCCCTACACTTGTGGGTTATCAACGGGCACCCGGGCGCGGGGGACCGGGCACCTCGACCGGACAGTGGGCTGCGCCCTGATACGTCTCCAATGTATCTATAATTTATGAAGTATTCATGCTATTATATTATCCATCTTAGATGTTTTATATGCTATTTTACATGATTTTTGGGACTAACCTATTAACCTAGAGCCCAGTGCTAGTTTCTGTTTTTTTCCTTGTTTTTGAGTTTTATAGAAAAGGAATACCAAACGGAGTCCAATTGACGTGCCAATTTTTGATGATTTTTATGGACCAAAAGAAGCCCCCGGAGTAAAAGAGTTGGGCCAGAAGAGTCCCAAGCCGTCCACGAGGGTGGAGGGCGCGCCCCCCCTGCCTCGTGGACGACTTGGAGACCCCCCTGACGTGAGACCTACGCCAAAAATTCCTATAAATACAGAAACCTCCAGAAAATAACCTAGATCGGGAGTTCCGCCGCCGCAAGCCTTTGTAGCCACCAAAAACCAATCAGGACCCTGTTCTGGCACCCTGCCGGAGGGGGGGGGGGTCCATCACCGGTGGCCATCTTCATCATCCCAACGCTCTCCATGACGAGGAGGGAGTAGTTTACCCTCGGGGCTGAGGGCATGTACTGGTAGCTATGTGTTTGATCTCTCTCTCTCTCTCATGTTCTTGATTCGGCACGATCTTGATGTATCGCGAGCTTTGTTATTATAGTTGGATCTTATGATGTTTCTCCCCCTCTACTCTCTTGTAATGGATTGAGTTTTCCCTTTGAAGTTATCTTATCGGCTTGAGTCTTTAAGGATTTGAGAACGCTTGATGTATGTCTTGCATGTGCTTATCAGTGGTGACCATGGGATATTCACGTGATCTACTTGATGTATGTTTTGGTGATCAACTTGCGGGTTCAGTGACCTTGTGAACTTATGCATAGGGGTTGGCACACGTTTTCGTCTTGACTCTCCGGTAGAAACTTTGGGACACCCTTTGAAGTTCTTTGTGTTGGTTGAATAGATGAATTTGAGATTGTGTGATGCATATCATATAATCATACCCGCGAATACTTGAGGTGACATTGGAGTATCTAGGTGACATTAGAGTTTTGGTTGATTTGTGTCTTAATGTGTTATTCTAGTATGAACTCTAGGATAGATCGAACAGAAAGAATAACTTCGTGTTATTTTACTACGGACTCTTGAATAGATCGATCAGAAAGGATAACTTTGAGGTGGTTTTGTACCCTACAATAATCTCTTCGTTTGTTCTCCCCTATTAGTGACTTTGGAGTGACTCTTTGTTGCATGTTGAGGGATAGTTATATGATCTAATTATGTTATCCTTGTTGAGAGAACTTGCACTACCTTGCTGTTTTTATATTTTCAGATTACAAATACTCATGTCTATCATCCATATTGCACTTGTATTACCATCTCTTCGCCGAACTAGTGCACCTATACAATTTACTATTGTATTGGGTGTGTTGGGGACACAAGAGACTCTTTGTTATTGAAGGTAATATGCCCTAGAGGCAATAATAAAGTTATTATTTATTTCCTTATTTCATGATAAATGTTTATTATTCATGCTAGAATTGTATTAACCGGAAACATAATACATGTGTGAATACATAGACAAACATAGTGTCACTAGTATGCCTCTACTTGACTAGCTCGTTGAATCAAAGATGGTTAAGTTTCCTAGCCATAGACATGAGTTGTCATTTGATTAACAGGATCACATCATTAAAGAATGATGTGATTGACTTGACCCATTCCGTTAGCTTAGCACTTGATCGTTTAGTATGTAGCTATTGCTTTCTTCATGACTTATACATGTTCCTACAACTATGAGATTATGCAACTCCCGTTTACCGGTGGAACACTTTGTGTGCTACCAAACGTCACAACGTAACTGAGTGATTATAAAGGAGCTCTACAGGTGTCTCCGAAGGTACATGTTGAGTTGGCGTATTTCGAGATTAGGATTTGTCACTCCGATTGTCAGAAAGGTATCTCTGGGCCCTCTCGGTAATGTACATCACTATAAGCCTTGCAAGCAATGTAGCTAATGAGTTAGTTACGGGATGATGCATTACATAACGAGTAAAGAGACTTGCCGGTAACGAGATTGAACTGGGTATTGAGATACCGATGATCGAATCTCGGGCAAGTAACATACTGATGACAAAGGGAACAACGTATGTTGTTATGCGGTTTGACCGATAAAGATCTTCGTAGAATATGTGGGAGCCAATATGAGCATCCAGGTTCCGCTATTGGTTATTGACCGGAGACGTGTCTCGGTCATGTCTACATAGTTCTCGAACCCATAGGGTCCGCACGCTTAAAGTTAGATGATGGTTATATTATGAGTTTATGTGTTTTGATGTACCAAAGGTAGTTCGGAGTCCCGGATGAGATCGGGGACATGACGAGGAGTCTCGAAATGGTCAAGATGTAAAGATCGATATATTGGACGACTATATTCGGTCTTTGGAAAGGTTCCGAGTGATTCGGGTATTTTTCGGAGTACCGGTGAGTTACGGGAATTCGCCGGGGAGTATATGGGCCTTATTGGGCCATACGAGAATAGAGGAGAGAGGCCAAAAGGAAGGAGGCGTGCTCCCCCCCTCTGGTCCGAATTGGACAAGGCGTGTAGCCCCCTTTTCCTTCTCCCTCTCCCCCTCTTTCCTTCTCTCCTACTCCAACTAGGAAAGGAGGAGTCCTACTCCCGGTGGGAGTAGAACTCCCCCCTTGGCGCGCCCTCCTCCTTGGCCGGCCGCCTCCCCCTTGCTCCTTTATATACGGGGGCAGGGGGTGATGACCCACAAGTATAGGGGATCTATCGTAGTCCTTTCGATAAGTAAGAGTGTCGAACCCAACGAGGAGCAGAAGGAAATGATAAGCGGTTTTCAGCAAGGTATTCTCTGCAAGTACTGAAATAAGTGATAACAGATAGTTTTGTGATAAGATAAATTGTAAGGAGCAACAAGTAACAAAAGTAAATAAAGTGCAGCAAGGTGGCCCAATCCTTTTTGTAGCAAAGGACAAGCCAGAACAAACTCTTATAATAGGAAAAGCGCTCCCGAGGACACATGGGAATATCGTCAAGCTAGTTTTCATCACGCTCATATGATTCGCGTTCGGTACTTTGATAATTTGATATGTGGGTGGACCGGTGCTTGTGTACTGCCCTTACTTGGACAAGCATCCCACTTATGATTAACCTCTATTGCAAGCATCCGCAACTACAACAAAAGTATTAAGGTAAACCTAACCATAGCATGAAACATATGGACCCAAATCAGCCCCTTACGAAGCAACGTATAAACTAGGGTTTAAGCTTCTGTCACTCTAGCAACCCATCATCTACTTATTACTTCCCAATTCCTTCCTCTAGGCCCAAAGAATGGTGAAGTGTTATGTAGTCGACGTTCACATAACACCACTAGAGGTTAGAAACATACATCTTATCAAAATATCGAACGAATACCAAATTCACATGACTACTAATAGCAAGACTTCTCCCTTGTCCTCAGGAACAAACGTAACTACTCACAAAGCATATTCATGTTCATAATCAGAGGGGTAATAATATGCATAAAGGATCTGAACATATGATCTTCCACCAAATAAACCAACTAGCATCAACTACAAGGAGTAATCAACACTACTAGCAACCTACTAGCACCAATCCCGGACTTGGAGACAAGAATTGGATACAAGAGATGAACTAGGGTTTGGAGATGAGATGGTGCTGGTGAAGATGTTGATGGAGATTGCCCTCTCCCGATGAGAGGAGCGTTGGTGATGACGATGGTGATGATTTCCCCCTCCCGGAGGGAAGTGTCCCCGGTGGAACAACTCTGCCGGAGCCCTAGATTGGTTTCGCCTCGTGGCGGCGGAGTCTCGTCCCGAAAGGTTGCTTATGATTTTTTTTCTCATCGAAAGACTTCATATAGGAGAACATGGGCGTCGGAGAGCGACCAGGAGGCCCACGAGGTAGGGGGGCGCGCCCCCACCCTCGTGAGCAGTGTGTGGGCCCCCTGGCCTTCATCTTTGGTGACGATTTTTCTTTATTTCTTTTAGGATATTCCGTGGAGTTTCAGGACTTTTGGAGTTGCGCAGAATAGGTCTCCAATATTTGCTCCTTTTCCAGCCAGAATTCCAGCTGCCGGCATTCCCCCTTTCATGGTAAACCTTGTAAAATAAGAGAGAATAGCCATAAGTAATGTGGCATAACGTGAAATAACAACCCATAATGTGATAAATATCAATATAAAAGCATGATGCAAAATGGACGTATCAACTCCCCCAAGCTTAGACCTCACTTGTCCTCAAGCGAAAAGCCGATAACAATAAATATGTCCTCATGTTTAGAGGTAGAGGCATCGATAAAAATAAAATACGGACATGAAGGCATCATGATTATTTTCATAACAGCAACATAAATAGATTTTGTCATATGATTGCTCATGTTCAAGTGATGATCTTTTAACAAAGCCAAAGTATGAATCAGAAACCTTATTGGGCACCAACAATTATAATCTCAGTCATTTAAGCAATTGCAATTTATCATAACATCGGAAAGAGTCTATGTCAGAGCTTAAAAGCAATTCCACATACTCAACTATCACTTAGTCCTTCATAATTGCTAACACTCACGCGATACTTGTGGTTACGGAGTTTTAATCGGACACAGAGAAAGATAGGGGCTTGTAGTTTTGCCCCACAACCTTTTACCTCAAGGGTAATGTCAACAATAATAATTCATGCTCCCCCACATCCAATTAGATATATATATATATATATATATATATATGTATATATATATATATATATATATATATCATGTTCTTTCCAACATGTCGAGCCTTCCAAAGGATAAAATGAAAAAGGAAAGGTAGGTGAAGATCACCGTGACTCTTGCATAAAGTAAAGGATAATAATAAAAGATAGGCCCTTCGCAGAGGGAAGCAAAGGTTGCCATGCACTTTTATGGTTGGATGCACAAAATCTTAATGCAAAAGAACGTCACTTTACATTACCCCTTGCATGTGAACCTTTATTATGTAGTCCGTCGCTTTTATTGCGTCCACAACAAGTTAGTGCAAAGTTTATTTTCTCCGCACTAATAAGTCATGCATATTTAGAGAGCAATTTTTATTGCTTGCACCGATGACAACTTACTTGAAGGATCTTACTCAATCCATAGGTAGATATGGTGGACTCTCATGGCAAAACTGGTTTAAGGGTATTTGGAAGCACAAGTAGTATTTCTACTTAGTGCTGAGAATTTGGCTAGCATGAGAGGGAAAGGCAAGCTCAACATGTTAGAGGAACCATGACAACATACTTTATCTCAGATGTAAGAAAACATAACTCATTATGTTGTCTTCCTTGTCCAACATCAACTCTTTAGCATGTCATATTTTAATGAGTGCTCCCAATCATAAAAGATGTCAATGATAATATATCTATATGTGAAACCTCTCTCTCCTTATTACTTCCTATTAATTGCAGCGATGACCAAAGCTATATTTGCCAACTCCCAACAACTTTTAATCATCATACTCTTTCTATGTGGAGTTATTACTTTCACTAAGATCAATACGAACTCTTTGTTTCCTTTTTATTCTTTTCTTTGTTCACCCAAGATCATGGCAAAGTAATCAAGCCCTTGACTCAACACTAATCTTTATTATATATAGCTCACGGACTCGATTGCATAGAGGGATCATAAAGCAAAACTTCAAAACTAGATCATGCCATGACTTTTATTCTACTAAATCAAGATACTACTAATAGGATCGAACTAAGAAAAACGGTAAAGATAGGAGTTGTGATGGTGATACGATACCGGGGCACCTCCCCCAAGCTTGCCAGTTGCCAAGGGGAGTGCCCATACCCATGTGATTATATCTCCTTCTTTGTTGTTGGCCGTGGAGGTGTTGTTGATGATGGAAGCTTGTCGTCCACCTTCCATGGCATAGGCTCACCCTCATAGAAGGATGATCGAGTCTCCGGAATCCTCAAATCTGCAACGGAACAGCTTGAAACGAAAACAGAGGATATTTGCATGATACGGTCGTCAAAACCTTCGGGAGAATATATAATGAATTTTTACCGACCAAAATACGTAACGTGCAAGAAAACGGAGTCCGAAGGGCACACGGGGTGCTCACGAGGTAGGGGGGCGCGCCCAGGGGGGTAGGGCGCGCCCTCCACCCTCGTGGAGGCCTCGTGTCCTCCCCGGACTGCTACTTATTTTTCTATTTTTTCTAAATATTCCAAAATGGAGAAATATTGCTTTAAAAATTGTTTTGGGGTCGGTTTACTTACCATACCACATACCTATTCCTTTTCGGAGTCTGGAACGTTCCGGAAAGTTTCCCTTATGTATTCCTCTGGGGTTACGGTTTCAATAACATTAGTTTCAGCATTTATAGGATTACCTGAGATATAGTGTTTCATTCTTTGACCGTTTACCACCTTCGGATTTGTGCCTGCGAAGTTGTTGATTTTTATGGCACCGGAACGATAGACCTCCTCAATAATGTAAGGACCTTCCCATTTGGAGAGAAGTTTTCCTGCAAAAAATCTTAAACGAGAGTTGTATAGTAATACATAATCACCTACATTAAACTCACGCTTTTGTATCCTTTTGTCATGCCATCTTTTAACTTTTTCTTTAAACAGCTTGGCATTTTCATAAGCTTGGGTTTTCCATTCATCAAGTGAGCTAATATCAAACAACCTCTTCTCACCGGCAAGTTTGAAATCATAGTTGAGCTCTTTAATATCCCAATATGCCTTATGTTCTAGTTCGAGAGGTAAGTGACATGCTTTTCCATAAACCATTTTATACGGAGACATACCCACAGGATTTTTGTACGCAGTTCTATAGGCCCATAATGCATCATTCAGTTTTTTGGACCAATTCTTTCTAGACCTATTGACAGTCTTTTGCAAAATTAATTTGAGCTCTCTATTGCTCAACTCTACCTGACCACTAGACTGCGGGTGATAAGGAGATGCAATTCTATGATTAACATCGTATTTAGCAAGCATCTTACGGAAAGCACCATGAATAAAGTGTGAACCACCATCAGTCATTAAGTATCTAGGGACTCCAAACCTCGGAAAAATAACTTCCTTAAGCATTTTAATAGAAGTGTTATGATCAACACTACTAGTTGGAATAGCTTCTACCCACTTAGTAACGTAATCAACAACAACTAAAATATGTGTATATCCATTAGAGGCAGGAAAAGGTCCCATATAATCAAAGCCCCAAACATCAAATGGCTCAATAACAAGTGAATAATTCATAGGCATTTCTTGACGTCTACTAATATTGCCAATTCTTTGACATTCATCACAAGACAAAACAAACTTACGGGCATCCTTGAAGAGAGTAGGCCAATAAAAACCAGATTGCAATACCTTATGTGCAGTTCTATCTCCAGCGTGGTGTCCTCCATAAGCTTCGGAGTGACACTTACGTAGGATCTGTTCCTGTTCATGCTCAGGTACACAACGTCTAATAACACCATCTACTCCTTCTTTATAAAGATGTGGATCATCCCAAAAGTAATGTCTCAAATCATAAAAGAACTTTTTCTTTTGTTGGTATGTGAAGCTAGGTGGTATAAATTTAGCAACAATATAATTAGCATAATCAGCATACCATGGAGTGCTACGAGAAGTGCTTATGACATTTAATTGTTCATCAGGAAAGCTATCATCAATAGGTAGTGGGTCATCAAGAACATTCTCTAACCTATATAAGTTGTCTGCAACTGGGTTCTCAGCTCCTTTTCTATCAAGAATATGTAAATCAAATTCTTGAAGCAAGAGAACCCATCTAATGAGTCTAGGTTTTGCATCTTTCTTTTCCATAAGATATTTAATAGCAGCATGATCGGTATGAATAGTTACTCTAGAATCAACAATATAGGGTCTAAATTTATCACAAGCAAATACAACTGCTAAAAGTTCCTTTTCAGTAGTAGCATAATTTCTTTGAGCATTGTCGAGAGTCTTACTAGCATAATGGATAACATTTAATTTCTTATCAACTCTTTTCCCTAGAACAGCACCTACAGCATAATCACTAGCATCACACATAATTTCAAAGGGTAAATTCCAATCAGGTGGCTGAACAATAGGTGCAGAGACTAATGCTTTCCTAAGTATTTCAAATGCTTCTACACCATCATCATCAAAGATAAATGGTACATCTTTTTGTAATAAATTAGTCAGAGGCCGAGAAATTTTCGAGAAGTCCTTAATGAACCTCCTATAAAATCCGGCGTGACCAAGGAAACTTCTTATACCTTTGATATCCTTGGGACACGGCATCTTTTCAATAGCATCAACCTTGGCTTTATCAACTTCAATACCTCTTTCAGAAACTTTGTGCCCCAAGACAATACCTTCATTAACCATAAAGTGGCACTTTTCCCAATTCAAGACAAGATTAGTTTCTTCACATCTCTGCAAAACTCGATCAAGATTGCTCAAGCAATCATCAAAAGAGGAACCATAGACGGAAAAGTCGTCCATGAAAACCTCACAAATCTTTTCACAAAAATCAGAGAATATAACCATCATGCATCTTTGAAAGGTAGCAGGTGCATTACATAAACCAAAAGGCATACATCTATAAGCAAAAGTACCAAAAGGGCATGTAAAAGTAGTCTTTGATTGATCTTTAGCCGACACAGGTATTTGAGAGAAACCAGAATAACCATCTAGAAAGCAATAATGTGTATGTTTGCATAACCTTTCTAGCATTTGATCAATAAAAGGTAAGGGGTAATGATCTTTCTTAGTAGCTTTATTTAATTTGCGGAAATCAATTACCATCCTATAACCTGTGATAATTCTTTGCGGGATCAATTCGTCTTTATCATTAGGGACAACAGTAATACCTCCCTTCTTAGGGACACAATGGACAGGACTTACCCACTGACTATCAGCAACGGGGTAAATTATACCTGCCTCCAGAAGCTTGAGTATTTCTTTCCTTACCACTTCTTTCATTTTAGGATTCAAACGTCGTTGAGGATCACAAACTGGTTTGGCATCAGCTTCCAAATTTATTTTATGTTGACATAGAGTGGGACTGATGCCCTTAAGATCATCCAGAGTATATCCAATAGCGGCACGGTGCTTTTTCAGAGTTTTCAATAATCTTTCTTCTTCATGCTCTGAAAGGTTAGCACTAATAATAACAGGATATATTTTCTTTTCATCAAGATAAGCATACTTAAGATTATCAGGCAACGGTTTAAGCTCAAACACGGGATCGCCCTTGGGTGGAGGAGGATCCCCTAGGATTTCAACAGGCAGATTGTGTTTCAGAATAGGTTTCTGTTCAAAGAATACTTCATCTATTTCCTTTCTTTCATTCATGAACATCTCATTTTCATGGTCTAGCAAATAGTGTTCTAAAGGATCACTAGGAGGTACGACAATAGAAGCAAGACCAATAATTTCATCCTTACTAAGCAATTCTTCCTCACGATGTTGTTTACTAAATTTAGAGAAATTAAACTCATGAACCATATCATCCAAGCCAATAGTAACAACATCCTTTTCGCAGTCTATCTTAGCATTATCAGTATTCAAGAAGGGTCTACCAAAAATAATGGGACAAAAGCTATCTTGTGGAGAACCAAGAACAAGGAAATCAATGGGATATTTGGTTTTTCCACACAAGACTTCAACATCTCTAACAATCCCCATTGCAGATATAGTATCTCTATTGGCAAGTTTAATTGTGACATCAATACCTTCTAATTCAGCAGGTGCAATTTTATTCTTAATTTCTTCGTATAAAGTATGTGGTATAACACTAGCACTAGCACCCATATCACATAAGCCATGGTAACAATGATCTCCTATTTTAACAGAAATAATAGGCACACCTACCACAGGTCTATGTTTATCTCTATCACAGGGTTTAGCAATTCTAGCAGTTTCACCAGAGAATTCAATGACATGCCCATCAATATTATCGGACAAGAGATCTTTAACAATAGCAATATTGGGTTCTACTTTGACTTGCTCAGGAGGTGTATAAGTCCTAATATTGCTTTTACGAACAACAGTTGAAGCTTTAGCATGATCCTTTACTCTAGCAGGGAAAGGTGGTTTCTCAACATAAGAGGTAGGAACAATAGGATCATTATAAGTGATGGTTTCTTCTTCAACTTTAATAGGTGCAGCTACTTTTACTTCTATGGGAGGATGATATTTAAACCACTTATCCTTGGGGAGATCAACATAAGTAGCAAAAGATTCACAGAAAGAAGCTACTATCTCAGAGTCAAGTCCATATTTAGTGCTAAACTTACAGAAAATATCGGTATCCATAAAAGATTTAACACAATCAAACTTAGGTGTCATACCTGACTCCTTACCTTCGTCGAGGTCCCAATCTTCAGAGTTGCGTTTAATTCTATCCAATAAATTCCATCTGAATTCAATAGTCTTCATCATAAAAGAGCCAGCACAAGAAGTATCGAGCATGGTTTTATTATTATCAGAGAGCCGAGCATAAAAATTCTGAAGAATTGTCAATTTTGAGAGCTCGGGCATGAATATAACATGGATTTAAGCCTCCCCCAAGCTTGAGAGATTCTTTCTCCTTCGCGAGGCCAAAAATTGTATATATAATTGCGATCACGATGAACAAGATGCATAGGGTAATACTTTTGATGAAATTCCAATTTCATTCTTTTATAGTTCCATGATCTCATATCATCACATAGCCTATACCATGTCGATGCGTCTCCCTTCAAAGATAAAGGGAAAGCCTTCTTCTTAACAACATCATCGGGTATACCTGCAAGCTTAAATAATCCACAAATATCATCCAAATAGCGTAGATGCTCGTCAGGACGCTTTGTTCCATCTCCTGTAAAAGTATTAGCCAGCAGTTTTTCCATAATACCCGAAGGAAATTCAAAAGAAGTTTCATTTTCAATAGGTTCAGTAGGTTGAGGGGCAACTCTTTGCTCTACTGGACGGGGTGAAGATTCCCCGAACAAGCCCCTCAAACAATTACTTTCCATAGTAACAAGTGATAGAAAATTTCAGCACACTAAATAAATTTTTCCTTACCAAATTCCACTTACCAAAGGCGCTACGCTCCCCGGCAACGGCGCCAGAAAAGAGTCTTGATGACCCACAAGTATAGGGGATCTACCATAGTCCTTTCGATAAGTAAGAGTGTCGAACCCAACGAGGAGCAGAAGGAAATGATAAGCGGTTTTCAGCAAGGTATTCTCTGCAAGTACTGAAATAAGTGATAACGGATAGTTTTGTGATAAGATAAATTGTAACGAGCAACAAGTAACAAAAGTAAATAAAGTGCAGCAAGGTGGCCCAATCCTTTTTGTAGCAAAGGACAAGCCGGAACAAAATCTTATAATAGGAAAAGTGCTCCCGAGGACACATGGGAATATCGTCAAGCTAGTTTTCATCACGCTCATATGATTCGCGTTCGGTACTTTGATAATTTGATATGTGGGTGGACCGGTGCTTGGGTACTGCCCTTACTTGGACAAGCATCCCACTTATGATTAACCTCTATTGCAAGCATCCGCAACTACAACAAAAGTATTAAGGTAAACCTAACCATAGCATGAAACATATGGATCCAAATCAGCCCCTTACGAAGCAACGCATAAACTAGGGTTTAAGCTTCTGTCACTCTAGCAACCCATCATCTACTTATTAGTTCCCAATGCCTTCCTCTAGGCCCAAAGAATGGTGAAGTGTTATGTAGTCGACGTTCACATAACACCACTAGAGGTTAGACAACATACATCTTATCAAAATATCGAATGAATACCAAATTCACATGACTACTAATAGCAAGACTTCTCCCTTGTCCTCAGGAACAAATGTAACTACTCACAAATCATATTCATGTTCATAATCAGAGGGGTAATAATATGCATAAAGGATCTGAACATATGATCTTCCACCAAATAAACCAACTAGCATCAACTACAAGGAGTAATCAACACTACTAGCAACCTACTAGTCCCGGACTTGGAGACAAGAATTGGATACAAGAGATGAACTAGGGTTTGGAGATGAGATGGTGCTGGTGGAGATGTTGATGGAGATTGCCCTCTCCCGATGAGAGGAGCGTTGGTGATGACAATGGTGATGATTTCCCCCTCCCGGAGGGAAGTGTCCACGGCGGAACAGCTCTGCCGGAGCCCTAGATTGGTTCCGCCAAGGTTCCGCCTCGTGGCGGTGGAGTCTCGTCCCGAAAGGTTGCTTATGATTTTTTTCTCATCGAAAGACTTCATATAGGAGAAGATGGGCGTCGGAGAGCCACCAGGGGGCCCACGAGGTAGGGGGCGCGCCCAGGGGGGAGGGGCGCGCCCCCCACCCTCGTGAGCAGGGTGTGGGCCCCTGGCCTTCATCTTTGGCGACGATTTTTCTTTATTTCTTTTAAGATATTCCGTGGAGTTTCATGACTTTTGGAGTTGCGCAGAATAGGTCTCCAATATTTGCTCCTTTTTTAGCTAGAATTCCAGCTGCCGGCATTCCCCCTCTTCATGGTAAACCTTGTAAAATAAGAGAGAATAGCCATAAGTAATGTGACATAACGTGAAATAACAACCCATAATGCGATAAATATTGATATAAGAGCATGATGCAAAATGGACGTATCAGGGGGCACCCCAAGACACAACAATTGATCCTTGAGATCTATTAGCCTTGTGCGGTGCCCCCCTCCACCATATTCCACCTCGATAATATCATAGCGGTTCTTAGGCGAAGCCCTGCATTGGTAGAACATCATCATCGTCACCACGCCATCATGCTGACGGAACTCTCCCTTGAAGCTCGGCTGGATCGGAGTTCGAGGGACGTCATCGAGCTGAACGTGTGCTGAACTCCGAGGTGCCGTGCGTTCAGTACTTGATCGGTCGGATCGTGAAGACGTACGACTACATCAACCGCGTTGTGCTAACGCTTCCGCTTTTGGTCTACGAGGGTACGTGGACAACACTCTCCCCTCTCGTTGCCATGTATCACCATGATCTTGCGTGTGCGTAGGAAATTTTTTGAAATTACTACGTTCCCCAACAGTGGTGTCAGAGCCAGGTTTTATGCGTAGATGTTATATGCACGAGTAGAACACAAGTGAGTTGTGGGCGATACAAGTCATACTGCTTACCGGCATATCATACTTTGGTTCGGCGGTATTGTTGGATGAAGCGGCCCGGACCGACATTACGCCTTACGCGAGACTGGTTTTACCGACGTGCTTTGCACATAGGTGGCTGGCGGGTGTCAGTTTCTCCCACTTTAGTTGAACCGAGTGTGGCTACACCCGGTCCTTGAGAAGGTTAAAACAACACTAACTTGACGAACTATCGTTGTGGTTTTGATGTGTAGGTAAGAACGGTTCTTGCTCAGCCCATAGCAGCCACGTAAAACTTGCAACAACAAAGTAGAGGACGTCTAACTTGTTTTTGCAGGGCATGTTGTGATGTGATATGGTCAAGACATGATGCTATATTTTATTATATGATATGATCATGTTTTGTAACCGAGTTATCGGCAACTGGCAGGAGCCATATGGTTGTCGCTTTATTGTATGCAATGGAATCGCCCTGTAATTGCTTTACTTTATCACTAAGCGGTAGCGATAGTCGTAGAAGCAATAGGTGGCGAAACGACAGCAATGCTACGATGGAGATCAAGGTGTCGTGCCGGTGACGATGGTGATCATGACGGTGCTTCGGATATGGAGATCACAAGCACAAGATGATGATGACCATATCATATCACTTATATTGACTGCATGTGATGTTTATCCTTTATGCATCTTATTTTGCTTTGATTGACAGTAGCATTATAAAATGATCTCTCACTAAATTTCAAGGTATAAGTGTTCTCCCTGAGTATGCACCGTTGCGAAAGTTCTTCGTGCTAAGACACCACGTGATGATCGGGTGTGATAGGCTCTACATTCAAATACAACGGGTGCAAAACAATTGCACACGCGGAATACTCAGGTTAAACTTGACGTGCCTAGCATATACAGATATGGCCTCGGAACACTGAGACCGAAAGGTCGAGCGTGAATCATATCGTAGATATGATCAACATAGTGATGTTCACCATTGAAAACTACTCCATCTCACGTGATGATCGGACATGGTTTAGTTGATTTGGATCACGTGATCACTTAGATGATTAGAGGGATGTCTATCTAAGTGGGAGTTCTTAAGTAATATGATTAATTGAACTTTAATTTATCATGAACTTAGTGCTGATAGTATTTTGCAAATTATGTTGTAGATCAATAGCTCACATTGTTGCTTCCCTATGTTTATTTTTGATATGTACCTAGAGAAAAATTATGTTGAAAGATATTAGTAGCAATAATGCGGATTAGATCCGTAATCTAAGGTTTATCCTCATTGCTGCACAAAAGAATTATGTCCTTGATGCACCACTAGGTGACAGACCTATTGCAGGAGCAGATGCAGATGTTATGAACGTTTGGCTAGCTCAATATGATGACTACTTGATAGTTTAGTGCACCATGCTTAACGGCTTAGAATTGGAACTTCAAAGACGTTTTGAACGTCATGGACCATATGAGATGTTCCAGGAGTTGAAGTTAATATTACAAGCAAATACCCGATTTGAGAGATATGAAGTCTCCAACAAGTTCTATAGCTAAAATATGGAGGAGAATTGCTCAACTAGTGAGCATGGGCTCAGATTGTCTGGGTA
This sequence comes from Triticum timopheevii, assembly GCA_963921465.1. NCBI lineage: Eukaryota > Viridiplantae > Streptophyta > Magnoliopsida > Poales > Poaceae > Triticum > Triticum timopheevii. The sequence continues at coordinate 595,397,645 of OY997274.1, forward strand.
GTACAATCACTTGAATAAAGTGGGAGTTAATCTTCCAGATAAGATAGTGATTGACAGAGTTCTCTAGTCACCATCACTAAGTTACTAGAACTCTGTGATGAACTATAGTATGCAAGGGATGACGAAAACGATTCCCGAGCTCTTCGTGATGTTGAAATCGACGAAGGTAGGAATCAAGAAAAGAGCATCAAGTGTTGATGATTGACAAGACCACTAGTTTTAAGAAAAGGGCAAAGGGAAAGAAAGGGAACTTCAAGTAGAATGACAAGCAAGTTTTCACTCCCGCAAAGAAGCCCAAAGCTGGACCACAGCCCGAAACTGAGTGCTTACACTGCAAAGGAAATGATCACTAGAAGCGGAAATGCCCTGAATATTTGGTGGATAAGAAGTATGGCAAAGTGAACAAGAGTATATTTGATATACAGTTTATTGATGTGTGCCTTCCTAGTGTTTATAGTAGCCCCTGAGTATTTGATACTTGTTCGGTTGCTAAGATTAGTAACTCGAAACAGGAGTTACAGAATAAACAGAGACTAGTTGAAGGGGAAGTGACGATGAGTGTTGGAAGTCGTTCCAAGATTGATATGATCATCATCGCACACTCCCTATACTTTCGGGATTAGTGTTAAACCTAAATAAATGTTATTTAGCATTTGCGTTGAGCATGAATATGATTTGATCATGTTTATTGCAATACGGTTATTCATTTAAAGTCAGAGAATAATTGTTGTTCTGTTTACATGAATAAAACCTTCAATGGTCATACACCCAATGAAAATAGTTTGTTGGATCTCGATCGTAGTGATACACATATTCATAATATTGATGCCAAAAGATGCAAAGTTAATAATGATACTGCAACTTATTTGTGGCACTGCCGTTTGGGTCATATCGGTGTAAAGCGCATGAAGAAACTCCATAAAGATGGATTTTCGGAATCACTTGGTTTTGAATCATTTGATGCTTGCGAACCATGCCTTTTGGGCAAGATGACTAAAACTCCGTTCTCCGGAACAATGGAACGAGCTACTGACTTGTTGGAAATAATACACACTGATGTATGCAGACCAATAAGTATTAAGGCTCGTGGCGGGTATCGTTATTTTCTGACCTTCACAGATGATTTGAGAAGATATGGGTATATCTACTTGATGAAACATAAGTCTGAAACAGTTGAAAGGTTCAAAAATTTCAGAGTGAAGTGGAAAATCGTCGTAACAAGAAAATAAAGTTTCTACAATCTGATCGTGGAGATGAATATTTGAGTTACGAGTTCGGTCTTCAGTTAAAATAATGTGGAATAGTTTCACAAACTCATGCCACCTGGAACACCACAGTGTAACGGTGTGTCCCAACGTCATAACCGCACTTTATTTGATATGGTGCGATCAATGATGTCTCTTACCGATTTACCAATATCGTTTTAGGGTTATGCATTAGAGATAGCTGAATTCACGTTAAAATAGGGCACCATCTAAATCCGTTGAGACGATACCGTATGAACTATGATTTAGTAATAAACCTAAGCTGTCGTTTCTTAAAGTTTGGAGTTGTGATGCTTATGTGAAAAAGTTTCAACCTAATAAGCTCGAACCCGAATCGGAGAAATGCGTCTTCATAGATACCCAAAGGAGATTGTTGGGTACACCTTCTAATCACAGATCTGAAGGCAAAATATTTGTTGCTAAGAATAGATCGTTTCTAGAGAAGGAGTTTTCTCTCAAAAGAAGTGAGTGGGAGGAAAGTAGAGCTTGATGAGGTAACTGTACCTACTCTCTTATTGGAAAGTAGTACATCACAGAAATCAGTTCCTGTGATTCCTACACCAATTAGTGAGGAAGCTAATGATGATGATCATGAAGCTTCAGATCAAGTTACTACCAAACCTCGTAGGTCTTCCAGAGTAAGATCGCACCAGAGTGGTACGGTAATCCTGTTCTGGAAGTCATGTTACTAGACCATGATGAACCTATGAACTATGAGGAAGCGATGATGCACCCAGATTCTGCGAAATGGCTTGAAGCCATGAAATCTGAGATGGGATCCATGTATGAGAACAAAGTGTGGATTTTGGTTGACTTGCCTGATGATCGACAAGCCATTAAGAATAAATGGATCTTCAAGAAGAAGACGGACAGTGATAGTAGTGTTACTATCTACAAAGCTCGACTTGTCGAACAAGGTTTTTGACAAAGTTCAAGGTGTTGACTACGATGAGATTTTCTCACTCGTATCGATGCTTAAGTCTGTCCGAATCGTGTTAGCAATGGCCACATTTTATGAAATTTGGCAGAAGGATGTCAAAACTGCATTCCTGGATGGATTTCTGGAAGAAGAGTTGTATATGATGCAACCAGAAGGTTTTGTCAATCCAAAAGGTGCTAACAAAGTGTGCAAGCTCCAGCGATCCATCTATGGACTGGTGTAAGCATCTCGGAGTTGGAATATACGCTTTGATGAGTTGATCAAAGCATATGGTTTTATACAGACTTTTGGAGAAGCCTGTATTTACAAGAAAGTGAGTGGGAGCTCTGTAGCATTTCTAAAACTATATGTAGATGACATATTGTTGATTGGAAATGATATAGAAATTCTGGATAGCATAAAAGGATACTTGAATAAGAGTTTTTCAAAGAAAAGACCTCGGTGAAGCTGCTTACACATTGAGCATCAAGATCTATAGAGATAGATCAAGACACTTGATAAGATTTTTGAATGAGTACATACCTTGATAAGATTTTGAAGTAGTTCAAAATGGAACAGTCAAAGAAGAAAGTTCTTGCATGTGTTACAAAGTATGAAGTTGAGTAAGACTCAAAACCCAACCATGGCAGAAAATAGAAATAATGAAAAGTCATTTCGAGATTAATATTTGTCACTCCGATTGTCGGAGAGGTATCTCTGGGCCCTCTCGGTAATGTACATCACTATAAGCCTTGCAAGCAATGTAGCTAATGAGTTAGTTGCGGGATGATGCATTACATAACGAGTAAAGAGACTTGCCGGTAACGAGATTGAACTAGGTATTGAGATACCGACGATCGGATCTCGGGCAAGTAACATACCGATGACAAAGGGAACAATGTATGTTGTTATGCGGTTTGACCGATAAAGATCTTCGTAGAATATGTAGGAGCCAATATGAGCATCCAGGTTCCGCTATTGGTTATTGACCAGAGACGTGTCTCGGTCATGTCTACATAGTTCTCGAACCCGTAGGGTCCGCATGCTTAAAGTTAGATGACGGTTATATTATGAGTTTATGTGTTTTGATTTACCGAAGGTAGCTCGGAGTCCCGGATGATATCAGGGACATGACGAGGAGTCTCGAAATGGTAGAGACGTAAAGATCGATATATTGGACGACTATATTCGGATTTCGGAAAGGTTCCGAGTGATTCGGGTATTTTTCGGAGTACCGGAGAGTTACGGGAATTCGCCGGGGAGTATATGGGCCTTATTGGGCCATACGAGAATAGAGGAGAGAGGCCAAAAGGAAGGAGGCGTGCACCCCCCCTCTGGTCCGAATTGGACAAGGGGTGCAACCCCCTTTTCCTTATCCCTCTCCCCCTCTTTCCTTTTCTCCTACTCCAACAAGGAAAGGAGGAGTCCTACTCCCGGTGGGAGTAGGACTCCCCCCTTGGCGCGCCCTCCTCCTTGGCCGGCCGCCTCCCCCCTTGCTCCTTTATATACGGGGGCAGGGGGCACCCTAAAACACAACAATTGATCCTTGTGATCTATTAGCCGTATGCGGTGCCCCCTCCACCATATTCCACCTCGATAATATCGTAGCGGTGCTTAGGCGAAGCCCTGCGTCGGTAGAACATCATCATCGTCACCACACCATCGTGCTGACGGAACTCTCCCTCGAAGCTCGGCTGGATCGGAGTTCGAGGGACGTCATCGAGCTGAACGTGTGCTGAACTCGGAGGTGCCGTGCGTTCAGTACTTGATAGGTCGGATCGTGAAGACGTATGACTACATCAACCGTGTTGTGCTAACGCTTCCGCTTTTGGTCTACGAGGGTACGTGGACAACACTCTCCCCTCTCGTTGCTATGCATCACCATGATCTTGCGTGTGCGTAGGAATTTTTTAAAAATTACTACGTTCCTATTTGGGTGCAGGGTTGTTTGAGAGAGACCATCTTCATCCTACGCCTCCCACGGATTGATAAACCTTAGGTCATCCACTTGAGGGAAATTTGCTACTGTCCTACAAACCTCTGCACTTGAAGGCCCAACAACGTCTACAAGAAGAAGGTTGTGTAGTAGACATCAAGCAGTTTCTGGCACCATTGTCGGAGAGGTTAGTGCTTGAAGGTATATCTTTAGATCTTGCAATCGAATCTTTTAGTTTCTTGTTTTATCACTAGTTTAGTTTACAAAAGAAAACTACAAAAAAATGGAATTGAGGGTGCCTCATATGCTTCGTCTTTTTAATATCTTTCGTGGAAATGATGGAAAGGAAAATTGTGCCCAAGTGCTAGAAGAAGAATGCATTTGAATGTTTGGCACTAAATAGTTGAATGATGAGCATGATTGCAATGTTGTTAGTACGAAGTCCTTGAATATCCATAGTACTAATGATGATTGCACTAGTCATGATGAAAATGTCTCTTATAAGCATGTCAATTTTTGTGGAGTGCATAGAGTTTGCAAGTACACACCAAATAGGGAAGATAGATTTTGCAAGAGGCATAAGTATTTAGAAACCAAATGGTTGCAAGAAAGGTTAGATGTTTGTGCT